>CM065590.1:95961591-96550823 GCA_033119425.1 Bufotes viridis
AGAGGTTACTTCTTCCCAATAGCTGTGTAGGGGCAGTAACAATAAGATTAGCTGTAGTACTCCCTGTCTCTCCTTCTGTTCTTGTTAAGTCTTTCTGTATTTCTTGGGCTGAGGGGTGCAGAAATTAGTAGTCTCATAGACAGGGGTTTTCTGGATCCAGACCTGGTCTTCAGGAACTCTCAATCTCTACTCAGATTAGACTCACTAACTATCTAACCAGGGGGTGGGCTTAGTCCATCACCCTGATAACATAAACAGTCTGCCAATGTCAACCCTATATTTTAACCAATACACTGATATTTGGGATACACAATGCATAGAAACATAAGTGCTTTAACAGCAAATCACAACATCAAATGAACTGTTTAGCAGAAATTAACCCTTTGCAGTAGTCCTTTGGGATATCAGCCTAACAAAACCACTCTAGGTAGTATGAAACTAAGGCTCTCCTTTGGTGTTCCCTAAGGCCAGCAGCAAGGACTTGGCTGCTTGGGACCCAGGATACATCTGTGGAGCTAATACCAGAACACTGGTTCAGGCATACTAGTAGCAGACCTTGCAGAATGACCAGCGAGGTACAAAAAAGTCAGCAAGCAGCCTCAAAATTCAGGAAAGACAGACGCAATGAATGCAGAAGTTAAATCCAAAGGCAAGCCAGGGTGAGTAACCAGGAGAGTAAATGTAAAAACAGGAACAACAGCCACAATAATATTAAAAAAACAAGCCAGAAATCAGATAACCAGAAAAGTGAAAAGTCCTTAGTAAGTCACACAGTACAGATCCCTGAATACAAACACAGTAACAAGCAAGAAAGTAGATTAGGAATCAGCTGTCTTATAGGGGTCGTGCCACAAAAAAATATTCTACATTTTTCGAAACAGCACTTGGATCTGAATACCTTTGTAATTGCATGTAATAAAAAAATTTTGTATTGCCAGTGAGCTATTTAATAAAATGTACCTGTATAGCGCCACCTGCTGTTGGTTATTTTCCTTAGTTCTTGTTCACGTCACTGAGGTGGTTGCACGCGCTCATTTTAAATCTTCAACTGCCACCACCCATATCTCTTGAACACCCGCTCAAAGAAAATGACACAAGTATGAAGCCATAACTATACCCAGGAGTACACAAAGGCTACTATGGGCCCTGAGCTGTTTGAAGAATGTGGGCCCCACCACCCTAGAAAACACAATGAAGCACATTAGTGCACAGTATCCTCATTTTTCCCCTTTCTTGTAGCTGTCTTAATGGGGTTGTATCAGATTTATGGGTGGCCTGCAGGAGCAACATGGGTTAAAAAAAAAAATAATAATCTATATTCACCTCACCAATCCCCCACTGTTCAGTGGCTGAGGCAAGTCACCGTGCAGAAAGTGGGTGGCTGAGCAGGCATTTCCTGTGTATCGGGACTGGACCAGGAAGTAGTCAGCGATCTGAGTATTGCTTATTTTATTTATTTAACCTACCCTAAGGCTACATGCACACAAACGAATGTCCGTTCCTTTTTTTTTTTTTGCGGATAGGATGCGGACCCATTCATTTTAATGGGTCCGCAAAAAATGCAGATAGCACACCTTGTGCTGTCCGCATCAGTATGTCTGTTCTGTAGACTCCCACAAAAAAAATAGAACATGTCCTATTCTTGTCCGTTTTAGGCATTGTTACAATGGATTTGCAAAAAAAAACGGATGGCATACGGATGTCATCCGTGTTTTTTTTTGTTTTTTTTTACCGCAAAACACATACGGTCGTGTGCATGTAGCCTAAGGCCCCTTTCACACGGGCGTGATTTCCGCACGGGTGCAATGCGTGAGGTGAACGCATTGCACCCGCACTGAATCCGGACGCATTCATTTTTATGGGGCTGTGCACATGAGCGGTGATTTCGCGCATCACTTCTGCGTTGCGTGAAAATCGCAGCATGCTCTATATTGTGCGTTTTTCACTCAACACAGGCCCCATAGAAGTGAATGGGGCTGCGGAAAAATCGCAAGCATCCGGAAGCAAGTGCCGATGCAGTGCGATTTTCCCGCAAGGTTGCTATAAGACGGGACCCGATCTTTATTATTTTCCCTTATAACATGGTAAAAGGTAAATGGTAAAATGTGGATTAAGGGGTTAACAATAAAAAAATTAACTCACCTTATCCACTTGATCGCGTAGTTGCCGATCTCTTCTGTCTTCTTCAAGCATTAGCTGCCAGCTAAAGGACCTGTGGTGACATCACATCACATGGTCCAATCACATGGTCCATCACCATGGTGATGGACCATGTGATTGGACCATGTGATGAACTCAGTGACGTCATCACAGGTCCTTTAGCCGGCAGCTAATGCTTGAAGAAGACAGAAGAGATCGCAACTATGCGATCAAGTGGATAAAGTGAGTTAATTTTTTTATTTTTAACCCCTCCATCCACATTTTACTAAGCATTCTGTATTGAGAATGCTATTATTTTCCCTTATAACCATGTTATAAGGGAAAATAATAAAATCTACAGAATACTCAACCCAAACCCGAACTTCAGTGATGAAGTCCGGTTCGGGTCTGGGTACCAAACATGCCGATTTTTCCCACGTGCGTGCAAAATGCATTAAAACGCTTTGCATTCGTGCGGGAAAATCGTGCATTTTCCCACAACGCACCTGCCTCTTATCCGGGCGTCAAACATGACGCCCGTGTGAAAGAGGCCTAAGTCCTTTAAAAAAATATTACCTGGCTGAACTACCTCTTATTAAAATGGAGGATATCATCTCAGTCAACACCATCAGGTCAAGGCTGACCCACCAGGTTCTGCCACAACAACAGGCCCATAATACAACAGGGTTCCAAAGGTGCAGCAGAAAACACCATTTAAAGCTAGTGCAGCTAGGGTCTATTTCTCATTCATAAACGACCTATAATACCTTATTGACCATATGAAGCATGACACACACAAGTTTTGAGGGTGGGCAGTCAAAATCATTTACTTTGGTGGTCCCAGGAAACCTCACATAGAGTTCACACATTCTGGCTACCACAGGTGGGCAAAACCCAACCCTCCAGCGATGGCCAATGGCCATATGATTTTAAAAGTATGACCTCAGCTTTACTCTTAAAACCGTGTATTCATTGGCCTCCATGTCTGGGTGGGGTTTTAGCCAGATCTGCAGCAAAAACATATAAACCCAGCCTCAGTCCTGCGTAAAACGCCAATAAGCTCATGATTACATTGTGTACTTTCTACTCTTGTAGGCTTACTACCTACATACACAACCATTATTTACATCGGTGTTTGTAGAATAATTGGCAGCTCATGGACCTATCAGATGAATGTGTTTCTGCTCTTGTGGACATCTAATGGGAAATGTATATATATAATTGGGAATATTTGGAAAATGACCATCATTTATGCCCTCAGAGTGAATTCAAGACCCATTTATGCTTCCTCTTAATACATAATTCAGAGCTCATTGATTGCAAGTGGCTGAATGGTATTTAGAGTGTTAAAAGCACAGTGTCAAATGCAGATCATTAATAATTTATGTTCTCAGATATGATTGATCTTAATTATTTAAGTATGATGTGTTTCAAAGCGCACACTGCTTCCGGATTTCTGTGTTACAGTATTGTGAATTCAGAAAGTGACTGGAATGTTTGTAAGAAAGACATGGAAGAAAAAGGAAGTAAATAACTCACATGGGCAGAGCGTTCAGTACCCCAGTACAGGGGGTATCTGCAAATGTTTGGTCTGTAAGGTTATCTAATGTTTGCACTGTACACCAGGTATGGTTGGCATCAGGAATGGGGATTCCCAATTCCTTCCCTTGTGGCAGGAGTGGACTGGTCCTACTTCCTCCCAGAAGAGGGAGTGTTTCCTAGGACTGAGAAATAGGGAAGCACGTCCTATTACTCCTGCTCTAAGGGCCTTGGGGACCAGAGAACCAACTCATCTGTGAGACCACTACGTCAGAGAGATTACAAAGACAAAAGTACAGATATTCTGCAAAGCTACAGCATTACAGTCAGCAGAGTGACCAGCAACCATAGCTATCTAGACTTTGCTGCAGGTGAGGAACTACAGCTCAGACACTTATCAGCTTAGATCACATACAGGCCAGGTCAACACCTACAGCCACAAGTGCTTCAGAAGTTCAGGAGAGAGACATCAATATGGTGCAAAATACTGTATCATACCAGAGGGGCCTTTATCTGCCACTTTGTCAGCCATCATACCTCATCCTCAGGGAAGAGAATTTTCACTGTGTACAAACTACTGCTGGATATACTACAACTTCTATTTGGCACTTAAAGAGAGAAATTTTTATTCTTTTACTTCTGTCCTGATTCCATATAACACCTTTTCATTGCACCAAAGGAGGAATGGCCTAAGGGAGTACACCATGACACATCCTCTCATTGGGGCCACTACCACTCCCATCCTATGCACTACCATACATGCTTCTTTTTTACTGCAATTTTCCTGCACATGTACTCATGGGCCATAATGTGTGGCACAACTACTCTATGCAGTGTGAGTAGCTCAATGCAAAGTATGTGCTGGGGTTTCTACCACTCACTTCTGTTCCATTGTTGGGTTCTGCCCCAAAATCCTTTACCTCAGTTTAACTAGTAGTTGCTGGCATGGGCTGTACCATGGGTGATGAATACCAACGAGGCTTACAGAAAGCCCCTCTGCCTTGTCAGTATATTCAGATCCAGGCCTAGGGCCACAAGCGCAGTCTGCCCCAGTTGATGGACAGACTAGCTATGCCTCTGATCAAGCCTGGGACCTCAAGGGATGACCTGGAAGATGTCCATTATGCACTTATCCACTCAGACGTCTTCAAGTTCTCTAGGCAGCTCATAAAAAATAAGTAATTCCCTTACTTTATCTGCAAAGTATGCCTGAGGCCAAGTTCCACAAGCCCAGTAGGGTGGGAGTGGTAGTGGCTCAGGCTGCAATAAGTATTCACAGTGGCAGTTCTCACACTGATGCACTCTAGAGCCAGGGCACTGTTAGGAGGGTGCACTCTTGCTTCCCTCAGGGCACACACTGATGCTGGGGCTCCTGCCTGATGGTAGTTGGGGTGCCCTTGGTGTTATGACTAGTGTTGTATGAGTGTAAGGCAGAAGATGTTGGGTGCAGCGGCCGGCCAACTGTGCTGGAGTCAGTAACTAGCCCGAATGTAGAAAATAAAGAAGTCTCCCTTTACTAATGTGCAGAAAGGGAGTTGTAGTACATCCAATGATATCAAGGCACAGTTGCAAAGCAAGTCACAGTGCAGTCTCTTCCCAATAGCTGTATATAAGCAAATTGCAAAAATGATAATAATAGGAGTAGTAGTCTCCAAGCTACTTCGAAAGCATTGCAACCTTTCCAAAATGATCACAGGCATGCAAAACTCTCAAAAATAAGCATTGCATTTCCCACAGCGGGGTACAAATCCTGCAAATATTCGGCCAATTGGTTATATGTGTAAAATGTGCTATTAACTGTTAATCCTTCCACAACCAGCAAAGTCTATAAGGGCCATAAACAGAAAATAGCCTGCGAACATGCACGGCCTTGTGATGATGGACAGTCTATGAATGTTTTCTCCAGCTTTCCCATGGGGAATGTTCTCTAAACAGAAAAAATATTTCTCCTGGAACTCAACTAGCATCTACCCTGAACAGCAGACAGAAGTAAACTCAAGTGGCTGTTGTAATACTCAGCCAGTGCAGTAGCTTTACGGCTACCTGCAGCCACCACTAGAGGGAGCTCAGTGCGTACATATGTGTACAGGTACAATTGAATTCAATTTAAAACTCATATTCGCATAAAATAAGTAGTGTTCAACATTGAACAAGTGGTGTTCAACAATGAAAACCCACTCTGTTACCTTTTCAAAAAAAGCAGCGCTCACCTCTCAGCAGGCAGCAAACTGTTAGAAGTTTTTTGAATGTTTCTGCAGTAAAATGTGCTTACCTTTCCTCTAGAACTCTAATGGTTTGCAAACTTCCTGCTTGAATCATTATTGAAAGTAATGTATCAGCAGTGTTCTGGTGAGAAAATCCTTGAGGAAGCTCAGGGAAAAAATATATAACACAGATTAACAATTCTCGATATAAAGTATTGACTATGAAGAAAGCAAAAAATAATGTATTATTAAGAGTATGATTACACAATATGATTGTAGATGGGTTAGATGAGGTAAGTATTTAATTTAGCCATTGTGGCGGAGCTAGGGAATAGCACAAGACCCTGGATGCATGCTACATGCAGGGACATGTGTAGTTTATCTGCAAAGCCCTACATAATAGTTGAGATGTTTGGGCCTGAAGAAGTTAGGCTGAGGCTACACCTAGAGTTTTTTATCATACTACAGAAAACCGCAGTCCATAGGAAATGCATTGAGAAGCTTGAAAATCACTGCAGCCGAGTGAGTGTTTCTGGAGCAATTTAATTGCAAGAGATTAAGCAGCGGTTTGACGGTGATTTTATTGGCAATAGATTTAAACATTACTGCATGGAGGAAAAAGTAGCTTGGGAATCGCTGTGATATCCCAACATGTAACATGTAGGCCTTTATAGGAAGTAGCTAGCCACTACATTTCCAATGCTTGTAGTCAGGGTTGTAGTCCCCTCCCCCCAAGGCTGTCGGATTTGAGGCAGCATAGCTGGAGCTGATTATAATATCTGGAAGAAAGAGTGAGATCCTTGGTGCTCACCCCTAGTTCAAACACAGATGAGCGAGTTCAGTGCGAGAAACTCGCTGCGTGTGGCAGTAAGAGTTCCCATTCTGAACTCCTCTGACAGGATTGCAAAGCGTTAGAACGATTTATATTCTTGTGTGGCCCTGCGAGATGGCGGCGACTGGCCCGTCGCGAGCAAATGGAAGAGGTAAGTATGATTTCATTTATTCATTTTTTTATTTTACACTGTGTTATTACTGTCAGATGCCGCGATCGGCTATGAACACAGCGTCTGAGGGGTACAATGACGGGGGCAGCGTAATCGCCGCTCCCTGTCATTGCACCCACTACTTACAAAGAAATGCGCTTTGTGATGAAGTAATTTGTCACAAAGTGAATTTTTTGGGGGGGAAATTCGGCGAAGCAGCCAAATCAAATTTCTGCATCTTTGCAGAGTTTTCCACACAGGCCCATAGGCTGTAGTGGTTCAGGCTCAGTGTATGACGAACCAGGAAACCGCAGGAGCCATCACTCACAGCAGAGTTGAGGCGATATGGTGCTGATGATGTTGACAATGAGCCTACGGCACTGCAGCCTGATGGCTCGCCCCTGGTGTACTAAGGCTACTTTCACACTAGCGTTTTTACCGGATCCGACAGGGTTCATCAAAAACGCTTCCGTTACTGATAATACAACCTTCTGCATCCGTTATGAACAGATTCCGTTGTGTTATCTTTAACAACGTTTTCTGATGTGTCAGATTGTGTCAGAGAAAACGGATCTGCCCCCATTGACTTGCATTGGGGTCATGCTGGATTCGTATTGCTCGGCATCCCAGTACGGAAAGCAAACTACAACATGTTGCGGTTTGCTCTCCGGTATGGGAACACAACTAAACGGAACTGAATGCATTTTGGAGCATTCCATTCTGTTTAGTTCGGTTTTGTCCCCATTGACAATGAATGGGGACACAACTGAAGCATTTTTTGCTGGTATTGAGCTCCCTATGATGGATCTCGCTTCGAAGTCTAAAATGCTAGTGTGAAAGTGGCCTTACAGTAATAGTGCCCGTGTCATTCAAGATTAATATTTACATTACTCCATTGATTAAAAGAAGGGAAAGAAGTATTCATTACCTCCTGTCCCCTGCCCCTATTTATCCCATCATTTTTTCATCTGTAAAACTAATGAAAGGTTTAAAGTTTACATTCATTTACATTTTTTGAGTGTCGGACAACCCGTTTGATTTATACAATATAAATAACATTGAATAACATAAATGATGCTAAACAGAACTATCATAAATCATGAAGAAAACTCCTCATTTACATGACTGACATGTCTACTTTAGAGGCCTAGATATTATAGCTTTTTTACCTAGTGTAATTCATCAGGATCATCCAGTTTCCAAAAATTGGCTTGCTGGGGGGTTATCAGCTCAGTTGTATGGTTGTGGATGAAACATCAGGACTAGAGTTGAGCGAACTTCTATTTTTAGTTCGGTGTCCAAAGTTCGGGTTCAGGTTATCGTAGCATCCCGTTATGGATTCCGCTACCGCGGACCATAACGGCATATGGAATCCATAAGAGGCTGCTTTAATGAATCCGAACCTTGGACAACCCTAAGGACCTGGGGTGACGCCACTGTCATGTGATCAGTGCAGGGGGCGTGGCTCAGCACTGGATTGGATAAGAGGTGATCCAGTACTGAGCCACGCCCCCTGCACTGATCACATGATGGTGACGTCACCCCAGGTCCTTAGGGTTGTCCAAGGTTCGGGTTCAATGAAGCAGCCCCTTATGGATTCCAAATGCTGTTATGGTTCGCGGTAGCGGAATCCATAACGGGATGCTATGATAACCCGAACCCGAACTTTGGACACCGAACTAAAAATAGAAGTTCGTTCAACTCTAATCAGGACTCCTCATAGAACTGTAATAAGTTAGAACTATCTCCTGCAATAGGCCAAGTAGACTATCCAGTGGTCAACACAGCCTAGAAATCGTAGTCTAACAACGGACTCTTATATGGAGCCTAGGAACGCACCAGCACTACTGCATATGGAAACAAGTCATAGATCTGAATTATCACTTGTGTACGGTGCCCTCTGCCTAGCCATTGACTTAACTAAAGAAGGTATACAGGGAAACAACGGTTCTCTGGTTCAGATTTACATGACTAAGTGCAAGGCAGCAGAATTACCGACAATGAGATTATACTTCCCCTTCTGGATATCTTCAGTATTGCAACGGAAATATCAGCTGAATGAAAAATGTAATATTTGTGGAACTAAATAAATATACGGCTATAAAATTAGTATTTTTAGATCTGTATTTGGTTTCTCTTGTAGATATTCTGTGATACATTAAAGAGAGTTTGTCACTATGAAATGCAGTACAATCTGCAGGCAGCAAGTCATAGAGCAGGAGGAGCTGAGCAGATTGATATATATTTTAGTGGGAAATAGAATCAGGTGCACATTTATAAAGGCCTCTACAGACCTGTGCCGTAATGTGGGATAGAAATACACCTAATTTAGGCGTATTTCTGTTTACTAAATGACCCCCTCAGTATTGTCACTTATACATATATATCTTGACCTTTTCTTAAAGGGTTTCTGTCACAGATACAGCTGCTGACATTATGTGCTAATGCAGATCAGCTTGATAATGTGCTTTATATGTATTTCTGATGTATATTTAGGCTAAAAAACGTCTTTTTATAATATGTAAATTAGCCTCTAGGAGCAGGGGGGGCAATCAAAGAAAGAAGGGGCGTGGCAGCAGGTTGGCGCACGGAGCCTGTAGGAGCAGGGGCAACGCCCCCCTGCTCCTAGAGGCCAATTTACATATTATAAAAATACGTTTTTTAGCCTAAATATACATCAGAAATACATATAAAGCACATTATCAAGCTGATCTGACATTAGCACATAGCTAATGTCAGACAGCTTATAATGTGTAATCCTGGTGACAGAAACCCTTTAACTTAGGACCATCCCCGTGTACCCCAGTGACTGACAGCTATGTCTGTATACACACTTACACAGAGAATGCTATCAATTACTGATAACACCTCCCCCGTGTACAGTTATCAGTGACTGACAGCTATCTCTGTATATATCCTTACACAGCGAATACTATCAATTACTGATAGCTGTACACATGGGAGTTGTTATCAGTGACTGACAGCTATCTCTGTATACGCACTTACATAGAGAATGCTATCAATCACTAATAGCATATCACCCATTTAAACCTATCAGTGACTGACAGCTATCTGTGTATACACACTTACACAGAGAATGTTATCAATCACTGATAACACCTCCCCCTGTACAGCTATCAGTGACTGACAGATATCTCTGTATACACACTTACACAGAGAATGTTATCAATCACTGATAACACCTCCCCTGTGTATAGCTATCAGTGACTGACAGCTATCTATGTTTACACACTTACACAGAGAATGCTATCAATCAATAACACCTCCCCCGTATACAACTATCAGTGACTGACAGCTATCTATGTGTATACACTTACACAGAGAATACTATCAATCACTTCTATCTGTATACATGGGAGTTGTTATCAGTGACTGACAGCTATCTCTGTATACACACTTACATAGAGAATGCTATCAATCACTAATAACATATCCCCATTTACAGCTATCAGTGACTGACAGCTATCTGTGTATACACATTTACACAGCGACTGCTAACAATCACTAATAATACCTTCCCACGTACAACTATCAGAGACTGACAGCTATCTATGTATCTATGTTCACTTACACAGAGAATACAATTAATCACTGATAACACTTCCCTCGAGTTCAAGAAGTCAGAAAGAGCAGAGATATAAATGTATAAATATATAAATAAATTTTCCTACAAAACTATATATCAATCTGCTCAGCTCCTCCTGCTCTATGACATGCTGCCTGAAGATTGCACTGCATTTCATGGTGACAGAGTCCCTTTAAATTTTCCATATTTTATATTTTTGTTTGCTATTTTTAGACAGAAAATACATTTTAAACAGTTTTTGGTGAGATACAGTTCCTTATCAGTTTTGGTCATTGATTGTAATTTGTAATTTGGTAATTTGGTCTGCTTGTAAAGAGCTGCAGAATATGTTGGGGCTATAAAAATAAAGATTGTTATTATTATTCATGAATGTCTCTCTTAGGCTACTTTCACACTAGCGTTTTGGATTCCGTTTGTGAGATCCGTTTCAGGGCTCACAAACGGTCCAAAACGGATCAGTTAAGCCCCAATGCATTCTGAATAGATAAGGATCTGTTCAGAATGCATCAGTTCGGCTCCGTTCCGCCTCTATTCCGTTTTGGAGGCGGACACCAAAACGCAGCATGCAGCATTTTGGTGTCCGTCTGAAGAGGCGGAGCCTAACGGATCCGTTTTTTTTTTACAATGTAAGTCAATGGGGACGGATCCGTTGTCAGTGACACAATATGGTGCATTTGAAAACGGATCCGTTCCCCATTGACTTTCAATGTAATTCAAAACGGATCCGTTTTGGACTTTGTATTTTTCTTTAAAGCTAATGCAAACGGATCCGTTCTGAACGGATACAAACGTTTGCATTAGAGGTGCGGATCCGTCTGTGCAAATATACAGACGGATCCGCACCAACGCTAGTGTGAAAGTACCCTTACATGTGAGAAGTTACTTCCAGTCTTCCTTTTGTATTACTTTAACCCTTTCAGTCCCAAAGGTTGTTTTGATTTATTTATTTTTTTCATTTTTGGTTTTCACTTTTTGCCATTCCATGGTAATAACTTTTTTTATTTTTCCGTGGGCTTATTTTTTGCAGACCAAGTTTTACTTTTTATTGCCATCATTTAATATTGCATATGATGTAGCTGAAAAAAAATTCCAAATGGGGTGAAATTGGAAAAAAAGCTTGATTCAGCGAAAGCTTTATGGGTTTTGTTTTTACAACGTTCACTATGTGTATCACTTTCATTCTCCAGGTCAGAACGATTACAGCAATATCACATATGCATAGTTTTTCTTGCGTTTTAATACTGACAAAAATTCACCTTGAAAAAATGTGTTTTTTCTTTATATCGCCATATTCTGTCCCCTATAACTTTTTTGTAGTTATGTATAAGGAGCTGTGTGAGGGCTCATTTTTTGTGGGGTGATCTCTACTTTTCATTGATTGTGGTGTGTATGATTTTTTATTCCCTTTTTATAAATTTTTTTGGGGGAGGTGAAGCAACCAGAAAACGGTGAATCGGACAATTCAACTTTTTTTTCCACTTCGCCGTTTGCGATATGGGATAAATATTTTTATATTTTAATAGTATTAGCGTTTTCATATGTGGCAATGCCCATGATGTTTATTTTTTTATTATGTATTTTTATTTTATTTAGTTTTTTTATATTTTTAAAAAATGTATTTATTTATTTTACCTCTTTTTTATAGCTCCAACAGGGAACTATAACAAGCATTTATCAGATTGCATCTCTCATAGAGTATATAAGGATTACATTGTGTTCCTAGGGATCCCTGCCACAAGTAGGGGCTCGATAGGAACCTATGTGCAGCAGCCTTGGATCATTCAGAAGCACCGAGGCTACCACACTCACCATTCGGCTCCCCCGTTCCCCGATAGGGGGAGCAGATGCCCACCAGGAAGTGCGCGCTCCCAGATGCTGTGGCCACTTTTAACCACGGAATATGAAGTGTTAAATATATACAATCAACATTATACAGTAGTCCTGGGTGTTTGCTGTTTGAAACGGCAGGCACCTGGTGACTATGGTGCCTGCTGCATTTGTGAACAGGTGCCATCTTTAAAGTCCCACCCAGCGCCGTACATGTGCGTCCTTGGTCGGGAAGGGGTTAATAGGAAAATTTCAAAGAAGTTGACTCGGTGGCATTAATTTCACAGGACATTGATGGTATTTTCTACATTTTTTGACTACATTTTGTATGTGGCACCCAAACTCTGGTACCCCAGACAGGGTACTTCAAGGGAGACACGATAAGCTGTTTTGGTGCCCAAGGCAATGCTGGTTCCACCACAGCCCTCCCCAAGTGTTCCCCGATTAGGCTTCTTTCAGAGTCTGTTCAGTGAAAAACTGATGGTTTTGAATGTTAAGGGCCTCCCCCGAGCTTCTGCTCATGGGGACACTTGGTGGCACACTCCCTATAAGCCAACTTCCAGAGTATGGAGTTATGAGAATGTTTTTGGTGCCTGTTTTGTTTGTTTTTTTTCTCCTTTTTTCCTCATTCCCCTTCTCTCTTTTTATCTATGTGAGGTCCCATTTTACAGGTATGGAGCCCTATGTGGATGGGGTCACCCTAAAGGTCAGCTGTACTGAAGTACGAGCCGGTTCCCTTATCTGCCCTTTGTTGCTATTGGTTTTTATTGGTGGCTTAAAGCAAAGCGGGAAAATCTAACAGCGGTGATTTGTTTATTTTGCTAACGGTGGGAAAGAGACCCTTTTTTAAACTCAGTCTGGTGGAGTTCCATGTCAGTTTGAGCGCAGAAGAGCTATAATACCATACCCCGCATAACCTCCCTTTCCAGTCACAATGTTTATTGTAGGGGTGTTGTACTTGGTATATGACTTCATGATCTTGTTTTTCATTATTTATTTATTTAACCCCATGTACGGCCCTGGTGGACGTGACTTAAGGACCAGAGCCATACATGTACGGCAAGTTGATCGGGCGGGTGCAGGAGCTGCGCCTGCCCGATTAGCTGCAGGGGTCCGGCAGTCACTAATAGCTGGACCCCTGCTGTATGTGCCAGCATCGGTGAAAACACTGATGCCGGCACATTAACCCCCGCACTGCCGCGGTCAGTGCTGACCGTGGCACGTGCGGGATCCCGCCGGGTCCAGGGTGGCCATCGGGTCCTCACGCTGCTGTGACAGGGACCCGGTGGCAGGGAAGGCAGCTTGAGGCAGGCTGAAGTGTATTACGAGGTGTAATACACTTACAGCACCTCAAAGCACCCCAGGCTGCCCCCAGCTCACCTTCCCGTCTGAAAGTTCTCTCCCCTACCCTTTTTTCCTGTTGACGATGGGGGCGTGGCTTCACAGAGCTGGGGTGTGGTTTGACAGTTTGGGGGCGTGGTCAGTGAGGTCCGGCTTTCTGGGGTGAAGCCAGTGGCCACCATACTATGGATGGTCCTGGGGGTGCTGTGAATGTCGCTGTTATGGATGCACTGTAGATGTCACTGTTATAGGGGCGTAGTGGATGTCGCTGGGGGGCACTGTGTAGGTCACTGTTATGGGAGGCACTGTAGAGGTCACTGTAATGGGGGCACTGTGGATATCACTTTTATGGGGGGTGCTGCGGATGTCACTGTTATGGTGGCACTGTCGATGTCACTGTTATGGGGGCATTGTGGATGTCACTGTTATGGGGGCATTGTGGATGTCACTGTTATGGGGGCTCAGTATGAGTCATAGGAATCCATGTCACGGTCCATGTGTCGGCCATGTGTAGATCCAAAGTTGCTTTGCTCAAAACGGATTAATGCTGTATGGAGATCCGTCTTCATACTGCATTAAAATGTTCGGCCTTCACTTTACCTTGGATGCAAACTTGGCTTCGGTTCCGAGGTACCACTCGGAACTGAAGCCGAGTTCAGATCCAATTTTTGAATTGGTTTTCCACTTTAAAAATCAAATAACTCAATTCGCCTCCTCTGAGGCCCTACACCATTAATCCGAAGTTTTGAGGGAAATGACTTTGGATCTCGCTTCTCTCATCACTACTTATCATCTCTCAGAGGTCATCCATATACAGAATGTATTCATGTGTCCCATAGGTGCCATATGACACCTTTATACAACTCAGACCTTGAAAAGAGATGAAATAGGTCCATGTGCATGAGGTCTCAACGCCTACTGCTCAGTGCTCACTGCATGACATAATAAAACACAAAGGAAAGCTAAAATATGTTTCATGCGAATATAACATCAATGTCATAATGTTATTGTATAGACTTCGTGGAAATCAAATCCGTAAGTGTCATTATGCAGACACAAGCATGCTAGAACAGGGCTGACAGGTCCTTCGAGTGCATAGTAGTTTGCCTTTCATTCTACCATCTCTAAGTAGTCTTTAGAACAGATGGAGGGCTGGTTAATCCATTTTCTATGTTCCTTGGAGTGGCCTCCTGTCTCTGCTGCAAACACTTTATGCTTTATCTTCCAAATAATATTAATTACAGATATGGTATAATATGACACTTAGTGAAATGGCATTGGATGGGGGGGGGGGGGGGGGGTCACAAGTTTTACATGTCTAGACCAAAATCTGAAAATTAGGTACTGTGACTGCTAATGTAACTCTAGTGAATGATGACTGGGTATAAGATAGCTCACTGTTCAGAGGGGTTTGTCATGTGCCAGTTTTTATACAGTTTTTGTCGTTAATGTCAGGGGGGATCATAAATGGGAGTAAATTAGATAGGAAAGAGTTGACTTCTCTTGTTTTGATTCCACTCCTAGTTTTCCTTTAAAAATGTGTGTTTGGCTTTAAAGTGTTTTCTGAGTTTTTTTTTACTGATGACCTATCCTCTAGATAGCTCATCAGTATCTGATCAGTGGGGGTCCGACACTCAGGACCCCCGCCGACCAGCTATTTTGAGAAGACAGTGGCGCTCCTGTAGCAATACGCCGTACGTTGTGTAGCGGCTGTGCTTGCTGCAGCTCAGTCTCAGTCTTCACTTGAATGGGGCTGAGCTGCTCCTAGGCCATAAATGTGTTGTCACTCGGCCTAGGAAAAGCAGAGAGAAGATGGCGGCACTCACAGGAGCATCAGTGCCTTCTCAAACAGCTGGTCGTCAGGGGTCCCGGGTGTCGGACCCCAACCTGATGACCTATCCAGAGGCCATCAGTAAAAAAAAAATCTCGGAAAACTCCTTTAAAGCGGCTTTCCCACAAAATGTTTTCAAAATGTTTCGAATTATCACCTGAGTCTGAATACTTTTGTAATAGCATGTAATGTGAGCCCCATTGGAGACAGCTTGATGCTAATGTCTGTAAAGCAATGCGGAATATAGTAGCGCTATATAAGTGCATAAAATAAATAATTCATTAAATTTCGTATAACTACGAGCGCCACCTACTGTTTGTTCTTTTCTTTATTTCTCTGTTCACCTCAGTAACATTGTTGCGGTGGTCTCACATGCTCAGTTCCATCTAGGGGTGAGCGAATCGCACTTCAGATCCAAGATCCAAAGTCTATTTGTTTTCCAAGTTCATTTTACTGCTGTAAGGAGACCTCTCTCTGTATAGCATTAAAATGTATATGCTGCCCGGAGGCAAAATTTGTTAACTCCTTTTCGCGCAAGAAGTTCGGGCTTCAATTCTGCAACTTTAAAAACATTTCAAAACTAAGTCGGCATTGGTACCGAGGTACCAGCCAGTAACTAAGCTGACTTCTGATTCCTGTTTTAAAATGTTTGTAAAGTTGTAGAATTAAAGCCCGGACTTCTTCATAAAAGTCTTGCCTGACTTCGGACTTAACGAATTTTGCCTCTGAGCAGCACATACATTTTAATGCTATACGGAGAGAGGTCTCCTTACAGCATTAAAATGAAGTTGGGAAAAAGAATCAACTTCTGATCTTGGGTCCAAAGTGCAATATGCACATCCCTAGTTCCATCCTTTAACTTTACCAGCCCTATCTACTGTTAGAACCAGTGACAGTTACAGGGAGAGAGCTGAAGCAGACAGGACATGCCCCCTGAGAAATATGCCCCTGATCTGCTTGCTTGAATTAAATCTAGCAGAACAATTGGAACAATGAATGTGGAGATCTCTGGTTCCATGTGAGGTACAGGGCTGGTTATAGCTTTGCTAGAAAGAGATCGTCATGTAATATATGATGTCTGATTTTCATTACTTGCAGTAATCATGAGATAACCCTTTGAAAAAACTGCATCGAAATGGCACATGTGCAAACACCCTCATACACTTGTGAATACCCAATGACAGTACGGTTCTAGAGTATATTGACATTGGGTGGTCAATTTGTGTTTCTTATCACAATTTACATGAAATTACTGCGAATGGCAAAAGTTTTTGTGCAAATCAGAGCAAAAAAAATGCTATTTGACCACCATGTGAATAAAGTCTATGGCCACATGTATGGTATACTTCTTACAGATTGTTAGAATAGAATCTATAACAAAAATAGAGCATACAAGGAAATATATCCTATCTCCACAGATTCTATTCTGTATTTACTGCAGATTTCACATTTTTTTAATTTAAAGGGCATCATTAGATTTGGACCTATAGCTTTTTCACTGCCTGGCCCTGCCAAACAAGTGCAGAGGGAGCAGAGCCTCCTGGTGTAATGGTAACGCCCCCATTGCTCCTAGAGGCTCATTTGCATATATTGAAACATCATTTTTCTCAGCAATGCGGGCACATATGAACATGGGACCAACACAGATGTCTTTAGCTGCCAAGAGCACATGTAACAGGTCAGCCAGTGTCATAGGTACAAATCTGCTGACAGATGCCCTTTAAATAATTTAAATCAGCTGCAAAATCCACAGCAACATCCATATTATGCCACAGATTTAAGGTAATTTCCAAAGCAGAATAAAATCTTCTGTGTATGTACACGGCCTGTGGCGTCCATGCATTATTAGACTAATTGGGTAATCATGTTTTAATAGTCTGAACAGTAGAAAATGTAATGAAGATGTATTACAGTCCACA
This sequence comes from Bufotes viridis, assembly GCA_033119425.1. NCBI lineage: Eukaryota > Metazoa > Chordata > Amphibia > Anura > Bufonidae > Bufotes > Bufotes viridis. The sequence continues at coordinate 95,978,982 of CM065590.1, forward strand.
GATATCCTGGGAGGGGTCACTTCATATTAAACACTACCATGAATATCTATCAGAGCTTGTATCTGGTCAGGCGATGGCCAGTAGATGGCAGCAGAAACAAGAAATAAGCAGCACAGTTTATGGTGGGCCATAGAATTTAAAAATGGGTCTAAAAAGGGGAATGATTTTCCGCGGCACAATGATATTGCACAGAAAGATTATAAAACTTCAAAATTATCTACACAAACTCTATGTTTCATCCATGAGTAAGATTTTATGCTTAGTATATTTGCGGATGAATGTAACACGATGTTGTTCTGCTTTGGGGAATCAGGAACATGAAAAGTGTCAGTTCTCCGTCCACGACAATGGCTAAAGCTGCACTGCCTGTGTGCCTAATGTAAAAGATCAGAGAATAGATGTATGCAAATTCAACTAATGGATGCTCACTAAAATCTGGTGTCGAGGATGGTTGGTTTTACACACAGTAGCTGCTATATGTGACTAAAACCCACACAGGACAATGGCCACATGATTTTCAAGGTCCTTGGGATGGCAATACAGTCGAATACTGCAGTGGAACGGCAGTATTTTGCTCTGTGGTATTTGGTTCTCCTGGGACAGTATTTTGTTTTTGGCCCCTACTTCTGTTTCCCCCTCTTTCTGTCAATTTGGACCCACCTACAACAGAGGGCCCTTTTTAATTTGTTTTCCAGGGCCACTTTAAGTTCCTAGTCCACTCCTGGGCCAGTAGTAAAAGAAAGATAAATTATAGTACATCTAGCAGTAGTTTGGACAAAGTGCAATGTCTGTTCCCAGTTAATGAGATATGGTTTTGGCAAAGTGGCAGACAATGGCACCTTGGCTATGCTGTGCTGCTGATGACTCTAGTGAGCTTTTGGCTAACAACTGTGTGCAGACACTTGTGGCTAGAGTTGTCTACTGTGATTGTCTTGGCCTGGATGTGATCTAAGTGATGAGTGTCTGAGCCATAGTCCCTCAACTGCAGCAGGGTCTCCATAGCAGGTTTGCTAGTCTGCTGTCTGTAAAGGCTGTAGCTTTGAAGATATCTGTAGTTCTGTTTTCTTGCAGTCTCTCTGAAGTAATGGTCTCACAGATGAGTTGAATCTAATGCAGTTCTCCAAGTCCCTTGGAGCAGGAGCAATTGGAAGTGCATCCTCACTTCTTACTGTCTTAGAGCTCTACCCTCCTGGCAGTAAGTAGGACCTACCCACACCAACCAAAAGAGAAGGAATGATATGGTTAGCCCCATTCCTAATGCTAACCAATGCCAACCCTAACTATCAGTTGGTGTACAGAGTATACACGAACATGGTAAAAACATAATAAAATGAAACATTGCAGATACCCTCATGTCTAGGGTACTGTACTCTCACATATCAGTTGAAAACTGCAATGGATAAGGGTGAAACAGATTTATTTAACTTAATTCACCTGGATAAACCACAAAGGCACCATAGTGTTAGGCTGGTTTCACACACAGCTTTTTTTGTTTAAATCCTGATTTTTCTGGGAGGCAGTTTTTCATGCAGTTTTACTTTTTTCAGCCAAAGCCAGAAGTGGATTATCCATGTTATGGTCAGTTTAGAGTTAATTTTATATATATAAAAATTTCACCCGCGCTGCCGTCCTCACTGACCACTCCTCACTAGTAGAGGAAGGAATCGCTGCAAGGTTTCTTCAACCAGCAGGCTACTTGCGCTGGTCTAAATACAGCGAGTGCAGAATTATTAGGCAAATGAGTATTTTGACCACATCTTCCTCTTTATGCATGTTGTCTTACTCCAAGCTGTATAGGCTCGAAAGCCTACTACCAATTAAGCATATTAGGTGATGTGCATCTCTGTAATGAGAAGGGGTGTGGTCTAATGACATCAACACCCTATATCAGGTGTGCATAATTATTAGGCAACTTCCTTTTCTTTGGCAAAATGGGTCAAAAGAAGGACTTGACAGGCTCAGAAAAGTCAAAAATAGTGAGATATCTTGCAGAGGGATGCAGCACTCTTAAAATTGCAAAGCTTCTGAAGCATGATCATCGAACAATCAAGCGTTTCATTCAAAATAGTCAACAGGGTCGCAAGAAGTGTGTGGAAAAACCAAGGCGCAAAATAACTGCCTATGAACTGAGAAAAGTCAAGCGTGCAGCTGCCAAGATGCCACTTGCCACCAGTTTGGCCATATTTCAGAGCTGCAACATCACTGCAGTGCCCAAAAGCACAAGGTGTGCAATACTCAGAGACATGGCCAAGGTAAGAAAGGCTGAAAGACGACCACCACTGAACAAGACACACAAGCTGAAAACGTCAAGACTGGGCCAAGAAATATCTCAAGACTGATTTTTCTAAGGTTTTATGGACTGATGAAATGAGAGTGAGTCTTGATGGGCCAGATGGATGGGCCCGTGGCTGGATTGGTAAAGGGCAGAGAGCTCCAGTCCGACTCAGACGCCAGCAAGGTGGAGATGGAGTACTGGTTTGGGCTGGTATCATCAAAGATGAGCTTGTGGGGCCTTTTCGGGTTGAGGATGGAGTCAAGCTCAACTCCCAGTCCTACTGCCAGTTTCTGGAAGACACCTTCTTCAAGCAGTGGTACAGGAAGAAGTCTGCATCCTTCAAGAAAAACATGATTTTCATGCAGGACAATGCTCCATCACACGCGTCCAAGTACTCCACAGCGTGGCTGGCAAGAAAGGGTATAAAGAAGAAAATCTAATGACATGGCCTCCTTGTTCACCTGATCTGAACCCCATTGAGAACCTGTGGTCCATCATCAAATGTGAGATTTACAAGGAGGGAAAACAGTACACCTCTCTGAACAGTGTCTGGGAGGCTGTGGTTGCTGCTGCACGCAATGTTGATGGTGAACAGATCAAAACACTGACAGAATCCATGGATGGCAGGCTTTTGAGTGTCCTTGCAAAGAAAGGTGGCTATATTGGTCACTGATTTGTTTTTGTTTTGTTTTTGAATTTCAGAAATGTATATTTGTGAATGTTGAGATGTTATATTGGTTTCACTGGTAAAAATAAATAATTGAAATGGGTATATATTTGTTTTTTGTTAAGTTGCCTAATAATTATGCACAGTAATAGTCACCTGCACACACAGATATCCCCCTAAAATAGCTAAAACTAAAAACAAACTAAAAACTACTTCCAAAAATATTCAGCTTTGATATTAATGAGTTTTTTGGGTTCATTGAGAACATGGTTGTTGTTCAATAATAAAATTAATCCTCAAAAATACAACTTGCCTAATAATTCTGCACTCCCTGTACAAGGAACATCTGTAGAGGGGAACTGGCCTGGCGTAACCAGAGTAGAAACCTGCGCTGATAGTGGTGCGATTAGGCTATGGATAGATGTATGTTGTATGAACAACAGGTAACAGTCTTAGGAGACAAAGTCCGAAGCGATCTCTATTACCTTGAGATGAATAAGTCTGTAGGTAAGGGATCCTGCTGATTAGAGTTGAGCGAACTTCTCTTTTAAGTTCGGCTTCCAAAGTTCGGGTTAGGGTTATCCAAGCATCCCATTATGGATTCCGCTACCATGGACCATAACAACATTTGGAATCCGGGGTGAAGGACCTAGGGTGACGTCACCGTCATGTGATCAGTGCAGGGGGCGTGGCTCAGTACTGGATTGGATAAGAGGTCATAGGCTACCACGTTTTATCTAATCCAGTACTGAGCCACGCCCCCTGCACTGATCACATGACGTTGACGTCACCCCAGGTCCTCCGTGTTGTCCAAGGTTCGGGTTCATTGAAGAATCCCCTTATGGATTCCAAATGCCGTTATGGTCCGTGGTAGCGGAATCCATAACGGGATGCTACGATAACCCGAACCCGAACTTTGGAAGCCGAACTTAAAACAGAAGTTCGCTCAACTCTACTCCTGATGTGTCAGGGTAGAAGCCGATGTTAGATTTCTTCAGGGTTAACCTACTAGCAAGAGCGATGCCCCGGCTGGCAGCACTTCGCCCTTGCAAGGGAACCAAACAGCAAGAAGTCCGGGAACTTCGGCGTGTGACGTCACCGCACGTGTATGGATGCCTTCAGGAGACAAAAACAAGGTAATAGAGATCGCTTTGGACTTTGTCTCCTAAGACTGTTACCTGTTGTTCATACAACATACATCTATCCATAGCCTAATCTCACCACTATCAGCGCATGTTATATATACTGTATATATAGATTGTTCCAAATTGTGAACCAGATCATGGAGTGGTAGGGCTGTAGGTCTAACATACAAGAAAAGGCACAGGAGAGATTGCAGGCTGCACTCAGCACAGCAGAATGCATGTCATAGGTAATGTGTACACTCCAGTCCACTCAGGGCCGGGCCGACACAGAGGCTGGGGAGGCTCCAGCCTCAGGGCGCTCCAGCGTCAGGGCGCAGGCCAGCTCCCCAGCCTCTGGGCGGCAGGGAGGCCACTGACCACGTCTGCGGAGGGACGGCGGCTTCACTGTTCCCAGCGCAGGCAGAGCGTAGAGGGCGGGAGCAGGCTGGGAGCGCGGCAGCCGCAGAGTTGACGTCAGCACGTCACACTGCGTGCCTGCCCGCGCGAGCGCCTGCTGCTGCTTCTCGTGAGCCTCCGTGCCCAGGCCCCAGCTTCGGAGGAGGACTGAGCCTGCTGCGCCTGCAACACAGCACCAGCCAGAGGCACCCCTAAGAAGAATGCCTGGCCCTGCCCTGGCCCCAGCAAGTGTGTACCGTACACTACCTAGCCTCATGGCCTGCCTGCTACCCCAGCCCCTCCTCAGTTATAACCCTTAATGTACCCTGATACCCCTCAGTTATATAATATAACCGAGGGGTATCATTGTACATTATACAGGAGTAACATAACTGAGGAGGGCTATCAGACATTATACGGGGGTAATATAGCTTACATTACCCCTGTATAATGTCCCCTGATACCCCTCAGTTATATAATATAACTGAGGGGTATCAGGGTACAATATAACTTATATTACCCATGTATAATGACTGATAGGCCTCCTGAGTTATATTATCCCTGTATAATTATGTACCCTGATATCCCTTAGTTATATTACTCGCTGGGGTAATATAACTAAGAGGTATCAGGATACATTATTATACAGGGGTAATGTAACTCAGGAGGATATTACACACTATATAGGGGTTACATATTTGTATAATGTCCCTGATAGCTGTCTCATATATTCCCAGTATAATGTCCCCTGATAGCTGTCCTCCATTATATTACCCCTGTATAATAATGTACCCTGATACCCTCAGATACCCTCTGTTATATTACCCCCTGTATAATGTCCCCTGATAGCCCTCCTCAGTTATATTACCCCTGTATAACTGATACCCTTCAGTTATATAATCTGGGTAAATTATACAGGGCGGGATAATATAACTATGGGGTATCAGGGTACATTATTATACAGGGGTAAATTAACTTAGAAGGGCTATCAGGGGACATTATACAGGGTGATATAAGTTATATGACCCCTGTATAATGTCCCCTGATAGCCCTTCTCAGTTATATTACCTCCTGTTACCTCTTGTACAGTGTCCGAAGAAGAAGAACCAAAAACCATACTGCCCAGGGACGGCATGTTCTTAGACCTAGCCCTCCAGCCAAAGTGTTGAAGTGTCGTCTGAGATCTCCAAGGTCCAAGCCAAGTAATTGTAAGTTTTTATGTGGAGTATGTTTATGGTATACACACATAGCATGCACTATGTCACACAATATACAGTATACCGCTACACTTTGTAGGGCCTATACTGTATATTGTACTGCATGGCCCAGGGGTTATATTGTCCGGCATGGTGTGACCTCTATACATTTAATGCCGTACAATATACAGTATAATCCATACACCATGCCGTACAATATACGATATAGTTCATACACCATGCTGTACAGCATATATTATAATCCTGTACATCCTGCATATACTGTACAGCATGGTGTATGAATAAAATAAATAGCTGAATTAAAAGGTATCTCTGCATACCGCCATACTCTCGTATTTTATCTTAGCGTGGGGGGGCGCACTTGGGCAGCTCAGCCTCTGTTGGTGGTGGGCCTTGTCCCAGCCCTGAGTCCACTGCAGGGAAGGCCATAGATCATTGGTTGCTAATAATATTACCATCCTTTGTCCGCATCAAACATGAAGTAGTCCGAAGGAGATTCACGGACAGCAGCAGTTGTATAGATCTGCAGTTGTCACACAGTGTACTTTTAGCCAGCGGTATCAGACATCATGATTAGTGTTGAGCGAATCGAAGTATCCAAAGTGGACCTCGATCCGAATTTCAGGAAAAATTTGATTAGTCGCTGAACCGAATTTCCTCGTGCTTCATAGTAACTTATCAATTTTTCTTGAAATGGCATTATAAAAAGAAAAACATACTAATCTCATCTGTTTGAGCATGAAGAGACCACCGTGGCCATCTGGATTGAAATCTCGTGCACAGTGACATATGACATCATCACGCCAGCCAGCTTGTGATTTTGCGCTGTGTCTTCAATCAAGATGGCCACGGCGGCCTCTTCACACTCAAATGGGATAACGTTAGGTTAACCCCTGAAAGCCCTCACTATTCGGGCTCATGCACACCACCATTGTAGTTTTGCGGTCCTTTTTTCACGGATCCGTTGTTCTGCATCTGAGTTTTTTTTTTTTCTGATTTAAGTGTTTACTCTTCCGTTCCGTTATTCCACTAAACATATCCGTATGGTTTCCGTATGCGATCCGTTTTTTGCGGATTGGAAACGGGTACGGTAACCTATTAATCACCAAACACATGAGCAATATGGGCTGGGCATAGCATTTCTACAATATGGATCCGCATAATACGGATGACATACGGATGTGTTCCGTGTGCGTTCCATATTTTTTGCAGACCCATTGACTTGAATGGGACCTCGGACTGTGATTTGCGGACAATAATAGGACATGCACTACTTTTTTGCGGAACGGCCATGCGGATAAACGGAAACAGAATACACATGGAGTATCTTCCGTATTTTCTACAGCCCCATTGAAGGGAATGGTTCCAAATACAGGCCGCACAAAGAAACGGAATGGAAGCGGAAAGAAAATACGGTCGTGTGCATAATCCCTTTCTCTCAGATGTCCCAATCAGCGATGATCGGCGAAGCAGCCAAATCAAATTTTTTCAAACTTCGCTCAACACTAATCATGATTAGTATTGAACAAACTAATGTTCACAAAGTAGACTTCGATGTGAATTTTAGGGAAAATTCGCAGCAAACCCGAATTTCCTTGTGCTTCGTGGTAGCAAATTCCCTGACTGGCGGTAAAAAAAAAAATCATACTTACAACCATCGCGATTAAAAATCTTGCATGAAATTCTGTGTGCACTATGCCAGCCAACGTGATGACGCCATCACGGGCAGCGCGAGATTTCTCGCTAGATCTTCAATCAAGATGGCGGTGGCTGGCTCGTCGCGATCAAAAGGATGAGGTAAGTATGATTGAATGTATTTTTTTTTTACACTGTGTCAGATGCTATGATCACCCACTACTTACAAAGAAATGCACTTCGTGACAAAGTAATTAATCACAAAGCAAATTTTTTTGTTATACTTCGCTCATCTCTAATTATGATCACAGGTGAGAATTCCGGATTTCCCTTTTAAAATGAAGCAATGTCTTTTCCAGAGCGTAAACTCTCATCAAATCAGCGCACTGAAAAGAGTTAATAGTTCATACAATAAATGTACGGTAAATATATTTTCAAATATAAGATCAACTTCCAAAATGAATTATTTCCAGCCACTAAGACTGAGCAGACTAATGTAGGTCCCCGTATCCTCTCCTTGCTTTTCTATTGATGTGCTCTGGTTTCTGTTAATCAGAGACTGTCTGCCCAGCAGATTGTGATGATACAGCTCCGTTATAAGCAGAAACAGATGGAAGAGGATTATGTGCCCAGTACTTTCCTACATGGCTTCTTATATCCACCAGCAGGCTGATTTACAAAGGCTTGGAGATGAAAAAATCAAGAGCATGTTCTATTTCATGTTTGCAGCATAGCAGATATTATATAACTACAATCAGAAATAATACAGTGCACTGGGAAAGTCTTCAGACCCTTTCACTTTTTTCAAATTTTGTTATGTTGCAGCCTTTTATTAAAGTTAAAAAAAATTAAAAATTTTCCCCATCATTCTGCACTCAATACTCTATACTGAGAAAGTGAAAACAGTAGGGGGGTCCTAAGCCCTTAATCATGCACCCCTTTCCTCTCAGTGAAAACAGTAGAAATGTTTGCATATTTAGTAAAAAGGAAAAACTAAAATGTTCCATGGACATACAGTAAGTATTCAGAGTCCTTGCTATGGCACTTGACATTTAGCCCAGAAAGCCTCTTATTTCTCTTGATCATCTTTGAGATGTTCCTGCACCTTGATTAGAGTCCACCTGTAATAACTTAAGTTGATTGGTCATGATTTGAAAGACACGCATCTGTCTATGTAAGGGTGCTGCCACACATTCAGTTCTTTTGATGCATTTTTTACATCAAAAGCAGGAGTGTATTCAAATGGAGAGAAAAGATAGTTTGACTGTCTGTCCTTATATTTTCTCTCCTTTTATGATCCACACCTTATTTTGGCTTCAAAAACTGCACCAAAAAACTTGAATGTGTGGCAGTACCCTAAGGTCTCATAGCTGACAATTCATATCAGATCAAAAATGAAGCCATGAGGAGGAAAGAACTGCCCGTAAAGCTCACAGACAGAATTTTGTGGAGGCACAGATCTGGAGAGGGGTGCAAAAAATTTCTGCTCCACTGAAATTTCCCAAGAGCACAATGGCCTCTATAATTCTCAAAAGTAGGAAGTTTGAAACAACCAGAACTTTTCCTAGAGCTGGCCACCTGTCCAAACTGAGTACGGGGAAAAGGGCCTCAGTAAGAGAGGTGACCAAGAACCCAAAGGTCACTCTGGCTGAGCTCCAAAGATCCTGTGTACAGATGGGAGAAACTTCCAGAAGGTCAACCACTCCACCATTCTGGGCTTTATGGCAGGGTGGCCAGAAGTAGGTTCTCCTCATTAAAAGACACTAGAAACTTGAATTTAAAGGACTCACAGACTCTTAGACTATGAAAAACAAGATTCCCTGGTTTGATTAAACCAAGATTTATACTTTTTGGCCTCAATTCTAAGCATCCTGTCTGGAGGAAACCAGGCACTGCCCAATCTCATCCCAACAGTGAAGCATGGTGGTGACAGCATCAGACTGTGGGGGTGTTTTTAATTGGCTGCGACCGGGAGACTGGTCAGAGTTGAGGGAAAGCTGAATGGAGCATAGTACAGAGATAATCTTAATGAAAACCTCATCCAGTGCTCTGGACCTCTGGCTGGGCCAGTGGTTTACCTCCCAATAATACAATGACCCTAAGCACACAGCCAAGAAAACACAGGAGTGGCTTGGGGACCATTGTGTGAATGTCCTCGAGTGGCCCTCTGGAGAGACCTGAAATTGGCTTTCCACCGATGGTCCCCATCCAGCCTGACAGAGCTTGAGAGGATCTGCAGAAAAGAATGTGTGCAAACATTGTGGCATCAATACAATATTTTAGTTTCTCCTTTTCAATAATTTAGCAAAGGTTTCGAACACTCTGTTTTCTCTTTGTCATTATAGGGTATTGAGTGCAGAATGATGAGGAAAATTTTAAAACTTTTTTTTAATTTTCATACAAGTCTGCACATAAAAAAAATGTGAAAAAAGTGTAAGGGCCAGAAGACTTTCCAAATGCACTGTAACTATAAGGGGTGTTTATGAGCTGTCAGTAATGTACAGATAAGGGCTGCAGATCCATAATTGACCGTCTCTGTGTCTCCCTCTATGTTGTTGATTATTGACCAGCACATTTTACAGCGGGGCTCTCATTTGCAGATGTCATGAGCTTGTCAATTCATTTTACAATGGCTGTGATGGGAAGTTTCTGGAAATCAAAATAAAAAAATATCACATGTCGCATGTATCCAGTTTCATTTCTGGTGCTAACTTCCTCTTTAACCTTATCATGTTGTGATTTCATTTATAATAAAGTACATTGTAATATTAATGTGTATGAACCTGGATTGCTCGTCTAACGTGTTTTCTTATTCTCTGTCCACTAGTACTCTCTTTCCACTGCCTGATTATTTAGGATTGGTAACTGCCGTTATTGGGGCCGTGCAGAACTGGAGAACTTTTGTTACAGGTTCATCTGGCCGGACGTTTTCCTCCAGATGTTAGCTGTTTATTCCTCCAGCTGACATGAACTTACACAACAGCTAGAAATTCATGGCTGTAAATCAAAACCACACAAAGGGCAGTCATATGTCTGTTTATCTGAAGCTAACAGGAAAAATAAACTGATGTATCTTGTGGGCTTCTTGCATATCCAGGCAGTGATTAGACTGATAATTTATCCTGTATAAGGAGCATCTTCATATCTTCTGACAGAAAAGATAATATCTTAGGAAATATTCTTAGAATTATGCAATCTTTTCCTATTCTCATAAATGGGGTGTAAGAATCAGAGACAAGGGTCCACATTTTACAAATTCTTTGTAATAGTAAGAAAACTTACAACCTGGCTGTCACAAGATGTGAACAGTGGCGCACTCTGTGTGATAGATGTGGTACAACTTGGTAGAGTACTTTCCCGTCTTTTGCCAGCTCCTATTTGGCTTACTTTAGCACATTAATGTTTCCCTAAAAGCTAACACATGACAATAATAAATTTGGCACAATCCACTTGGCCATGCCCACTTTCAGCCTAAAACAAAAGTGCCAGTTCTTTTTGTGCAAATTAAAACTATGCACCAGAGAACTGGAAACAATTATACCAGAAAGCAGGTGCCAGGACCTTCACTTGAACGGAAGTAGTGCTGGAATAACTGGCTCCATTCACTACACAGTGTATGGAGTGCAGTGTCCTACTGGTAGTGCAGTAGTTTACCTAAAATGGGTGTAATCTGCTAAAAGGACCAAAAATGGGAATTACTGTATGCTTATGCATTTTCATGTAACAGGTCAGCAAGGGGTTAATAGCTACCAACCCACAATGTGAGGCTGTTTCCTGTTCCCATAGGGAGGAGGAGATCGATTAGTCTAGAGCAGGCATGCTCAACCTGTGGCCCTCCAGCTGTTGTAAAACTACAACTCCCACAATGCCCTGCTGTAGGCTGATAGCTGTGGGCTTTTCAGGCATGCTGGGAGTTGTAGTTTTGCAACAACTGGAGGGCCGCAGGTTGAGCATACCTGGTCTAGAGTTTGCCTACATGCACATGACAGTGGTTTTTTGCAGCCTCCGTTCAGTTTTTTTTTTTGTTTTTTTTTGCGGATCGCATGGTTTCCCATTGATTTCTATGGATCCGTTAAAAATGTGGATGCCTCTTCTGTTGCCTTTCTGCGTCCGCTGTCCGCTTTCATGTCCGCAAAAAAATATGGCATGTCCTATTCTTGTCCGCAAAAAACGGTTTGCGGACCCATAGAAGTCAATGGGTCTGCAAAAATGCGGATGACCAACGGAAGCCATCCGTTTTTCATCCGCATCCGTTTTTTTTCACAGATGGTTGCTTGGAAACCAGGGCACTTGTACAGGTACTTTAAAAAACTGTTTCAAGCCTTCCATTTTTTTGCGGATTCGCAAAAAAAAACGAAGACACACGGAAACACAACCTACAAAATTTGCGGACACACGGAACGAATATGGATGTGAAAAAAAAAGGAAGACGGATCCGTGTTTTACGGACAGCAAAAAACAACTGTCGTGTGCATGTAGCCTTAGTCTGAGTCTAGACATTGATGAGAGCAGAGCTATCCGAATCCAGCTTTGGATTGAACAAGCCAGAGACAAGTTCATGTAAGACAATGGTGGATAAATCTAAAGATATATATCTAAGGAGCATGCCAGAAGTATAGAGGTGGTGTGAGGGAAGTTCTGTGAATAAATGATGTCTGATAGGACCTTTGAATTTCCATAGTCACATGTCTTTTGGTGCCTGGACCCAACCAAGGAGCAGATTGGCCATCTGCATAGGAAAGTCATCCATATCCAGCATTGTGACATTTGTAAAATGTATAGTGTGAGTACAGCTATACAATATTGCATTGTATAGGAAGACAGTGTGACACCGCCCCTTCCTTGATGGTTATACTAGGTCAGCTAGTGCAGTGTAAGAAAAATTGCTCAAGAAAGACATTTGTGCCTGTTAACGCTAACTGCAGCAGTGTATCCTATAAGAATTTTGGAAACTTGTGTAAGAACTGCCAGTCCATGCATGTTGAGAATTGTAATGAACCATATGCTGTTAACTTCGCCTGATCATTTCCTGAACCGCAGAACTGCACCAACATCTATAGGTGCACCTCAAATCCATCAACACTAAAGGCACCTCAATCTACATCAGGCAAGAGAGTCCCAAAGTCAAAGAGTGCCCTTAAGGGAGTAAAATGTTCAACCCTCTCATCGCTGCACAGCCCAGGGAGTATCAGAACTGTTAGTACTACTACTCCCATCTGGCCACACTCATATCACACCTGCAGCACGGCACATGAGCTTTGTAGTTATGGGGCTTTTTCCAGTGCCGGGGCTCCACAGGAGCAGCTGATCAGCAGCGGTGCATGGTGTCAAAGCACTGCTGACCACATATTAATAGCCTATTCTGAATGCAAAAGTAAGAAGCCATTCCCCCTCGTTATGACAGAGCTATCTTTTGACCACACTGCTCCCATCCATATTATTGCTGCTGTATGAGGGCAAGGAAGATACTATGGCTGCTGCTGGCTCAAAGGAACAGTTGCAGACAGGTCCAAGCACTTTGCACTTTTTACTGTATTTTTGTGTTTGATTTACTCTTGCCAGATCTGGCACATTGATGGTGGGATTGCTTGTACAAATGATCCAATGAGTGATTGATCAGCCGTATTTTTGCTAATCAGATTCTAATCGACCTATGTGCAGCTTAGTCCCATTCAAGTGAATGGTCCTGGGCTTCAATACCAAGCACAGTCCCTATACAATATACGGCGTTGTGCTTGATATGCAGTGAGGAGGCCAAAGAGCTAACTGGAGCATCACAACCGCTTCAAATAGCTCATTGCTGACGGGGCCGGGCGTCAGACCCCCAAGATATAGATATTGATTATCAATCATAAGGGTAGATCATCAGAATTTTACACCTGGAAAGCACCTTTATTGTACTGACCAGGCCATCTATCCCATCCTTTTCTTTTTCCTGACCAGAGATGGCTCTTCTTCCTTCCAGCCATTACTATAATGAGTCTAAGGGCAGGGCTGGCAGAGACGCAAGGGTGTATACAGTATGTGTACAGTGTGCAGCAACACCACCAAAATAAACGAAGGACGGAAAATTAAAATTCCTTCCTCAATGGCTTTTGTTATATCCTAGGAAGGTGTGTTTAATTATCCCATTGCCAACATTTGGACTGCATGACTTGCTTCAAGTTATCTTTTTTATCTTTTATGCCTTTCGTGATACATTATAGTCACATTTGCCAGGTTCTATAGCAACTGTATCTCCTATTTTGTCCATTGGTCTCATTCTTCAGCTAGAGGTACCTAAACCCAGGGATATTTGATGATGCTTTGATGATTAGGCTTTTTGATGCTTCAATTTCTGTTTTAGCATCAGAATTATGAAGGATGCAAGGTTAAAAACTGTGGACTAGCATTAGAAGTAGTGCTGACTGTATAAAATGTGAGGGTTTTAGGCTGTTTTTTCTGGCTTGGTTTTTGCAACGCTGACACAAACACAATATAGCATTACACACAAACCCAATAAGACGTAATACAGAGCAACGTACATGGTTACAAAGTAACTGAAAGGATAGTAACATAAGCAACACAAAAATATTTATACACTATCACAGAAATATTTTTGAGTAAAAGAAAAGTAAATGAATCCAAGATGTTTGTGACTGTCTACTTATTGTTCAGATTCTTGACTGAAGATCAGAACAAATAGTACGCAGCAGCGCCATATGTACCACTTCTTGACTTTAAAGGGAATTTCGAATTTGCACCAACATCCTTTAAAACAAACATTTATGAAATCAATGTAATTTAGTAATGTATTTCTTTTACCTTTATTGCTTTTATATTCCATTCTGGGCTGTGGTTACATGACCATTAGTGATGTCGCGAACATAAAATTTTCCGTTCGCAAACACGAACTTCCACAAATGTTTGAGAACGGGCGAACAGTCATAGACTTCAATAGGCATGCGAATTTTAAAACCCACAGGGACTCTTTCTGGCCACAAAAGTGATGGAAAAGTTGTTTCAAGGGGACTAACACCTGGACTGTGGCATGCCATAGGGGGATCCATGGCAAAACTCCCATGGAAAATTACATAGTTGACGCAGAGTTGGGTTTGAATCCATAAAAGGCATAAATCACCTAACAATTTAAACAACGTGGTTTAAAACATCCAGTGTGTGTATACGATCAGGTATGATGTTGTATTGATCAGGTAGTGTAAGGGTTACGCCCGCTTCACAGACATTGACAGACCAAACTCCCCTTTTAATGCACCGCAAACAGTCCATTTGCACAACCGTAAATTCCCCATTTGTACAAGGTTGGATACCAAGCTAGCCACGTCCCGGTGATGTCATTGAAAGTTTCTTCCTCCACCCAGCCACGTACAACACCAAGGGTCCCCGAAAGGTGAATTTAATTAATTTTTCAAACGGGGAGATGGTTAAAAAAACGCTGGCTCCCTCCCCTTTGTTTTAATCCACGGTCACTGCGTCTGCGCCGTGCAATTTACTGTCACACCCGATATGAGTGGTATTTTCTGTAGTACTATTCTCATCAGTTTAATCCCTGTTACGTCCCCTATCAGGACGTGTATTGAATGGATTTCAGACAACCGCAAACAGTTGTCAAAAGTTGACAAGCTCCTTGCAGAAATGTGATTTATCTGTGTGCGTCCTTCTTGTTACTTCCAATTTGGGGCACTGCGGGTGTGCCGTGCAATGTACTCTGCCACACGGTGTGAGTGGTGGGCACTGGCAGTGGGCACACTACAGTCAGTGGAAGTTAGCCTGACACACACTGGCAGCAGGCAAGCAACTGAAATTAGACTAAAGTGTAAAAATTAAATGCCTTATTTATCGGCAAGCTACTGTGCCACCCGGTATGAGTGGTGGGCACTGACAGTGGGCACACTACAGTCTGTGGAAGTCGGCCTGACACACACTGGCAGCAGGCAAGCAACCAAAATTAGACTAAAGTGTAAAAATGAAATGCCTTATTTATCAGCAAGCTACTGTGCCACCCGGTATGAGTGGTGGGCACTGGCAGTGGGCACACTACAGTCAGTGGAAGTCGGCCTGACACACACTGGCTGGCAACTAACCTTAGATTAAAGGGTAAAAATTAAATGAGTTTTTTGATGCAAAGTCCTGTGCCACACGGTATGATTGATAGGCAGCACTGGCAGAGGGCACACTACAGTCTGTGGGCCTGCAGCTCCTCACACACGGGCAGGCCAGGCAACTGCAATATATATATGGAGAAAAAATAAATAAAAGCAGACTAATGTTGCAGCCCAAAAAAGGGCTTTTTGGGGTGCGGTCAGGACGCTGTCCTTACAGCAGAGATCAGATGAATCTTTCAGGACTGGAGTGGACACTGAATACACTAGCCTAGCTATCGATTTCCCTATTAAATCAGCAGCAGCTACACTGTCCCTCCTGTCACTAAGACTGCAGCTTCCGAATTAATCTAAAATGGATGCTGTGCAGGAGGTGGGAGGGTCTGGGAGGGAGGGTATCCTGCTGATTGGCTGCAATGTGTCGGCTGACTGTGAGGTACAGGGTCAAAGTTTGCTCAATGATGATGTATAGGGGGCAGACCGAACTTCGCATATGTTCACCCGCCGCGGCGAACGCGAACAAGCTATGTTCGCCGACGAATAGTTCGGGACATCTCTAATGACCATGTCCATGCAGCTCTTTCTTATTTCCTGTGATGTTATGTATCTGATCGGTGGGGGTCCGATATCTTGCTCCTCCCTGCTGATTCTCTGTTTGAGAAGGCAGTGGCACTCCTGTGAGCACCCTGGCCTTCTCCATGTCTATCAAACACAGTGCCATACATTGTATAGCGGCTGTGCTTGGTATTGCACTCAGCCCCATGGCAGTGAATGAAGCAGCTACACAATATATACGGTACTGTGCTTGGTAAGCACGGAGAAGGCCCTGGTGCTCACAGGAGTGAAGATGCCTTCTCAGACAGCTGATCGACGGAGGTCCCGGGAGTCGGACCCCTACTGATCAGATACTGATGACCTATCCTCAGGATAGGTCATCAGTATCAATATCTCGTAAAACCCCTTTAATACTGATGACCTATCGGTGGGGGTCCGACACCCGGGACTTCTACCAATCAGCTGTTGGAGAAGGCAGCGGTTCTTGCAGTAGCGCCACGGCCTTCTCTCAGCTTTTCTTAGGCCAGTGATGACACGTTTAACGTTCACGTGGCCTAGGAGCAGCTCAGCCCCATAGAAGTAAATGGGGCTGAGCACAATACCAAGTACAGCCGTTCTACAATGTATGGCATTGTGCTTGTTAAGCACGGAGAATGCCGCGCCGCTCACACGGAGAAGGTGCCAGCACCGGTGCCTTCTCAAACAGCTGATATACGTGGGTCCCAAGTTTCTGGATCAGATACTGATGACCTGTGCTCAGGATACGTCATCACTATTAAAGTCCTGGAAAAACCCTTTTAAGTGTCATGTGGATAGACTTTGTCCAGTACATTATATCGCTTGAGGAGTTATTCCCTGATTTGATGCTGGTTCAGGAATGACAGCCTTTCAATGTTTGACTTCATAATGTCTCCCTTTTGAAAAGGGAGAAAGGGTGTGATAATTATATTAGAGAAATGCCAATGGCACAGGTTCTTAAAATAATCTTTAAATGGAACCAAGGAGTAGTTTTAGTAGTTATATACTACAGAGTGCTCACACAATAGTTCTAGGCAGTGCCCATATAATACCACCATACAGAATCCAAATAATAGTGCACACATGTTGCTGAAACTGGTCAATTTTATTAGTATTTCTCTATAGCTAAATAGAGTAGCTGTTTGATTAAGCTGTACATATTAAAATACACATTAAAATACCTACATACAGTGTCCAAAATAGCTATACATTAATTGAGCATCACACATAACGAGATCAAGAACCCAATACATAATAACTAATAAATTATGGGGCACTTTAGTTGTGATTGATGCACTTAGGATACAGTAGGTATTTATTAAAGGTCCACAAAATGGTCAGGAAAAATAGCAAAATGCAAATGTAAAGCAAATATGGCAGTATAATGTAGTTCTGCGAGAACCGGCTCTCACTGAGGAGATCCAGCTATATTTTACAGGCAATGCTCCATGGAAGGCAGTATGTAAATCAGCTCTCCTCCAGCAGTGGACCACTGTCTCTTCTGCCGCCACCATGTTTGAATGACCCATGAAAGAGTCTTCATGGTCAGGTTGCGGCGTAGATTTCAGCTGTAGGAAATATATAGCTCCTATGTTAACTTTAACGTCACCGCTACAGCTGGGTAAACAAAGCCAAGCGGAAAAAAACTGAAGTGGAAGCGCTTAATCTACTAGGTAAGTACTGCTAAATTTTCATTGTAGGCTTTTTGTCACTATTGTACAGTTTTGTACCTAAACTGGACAATTCCTTTAACAGCACCTGGATTTAAAGAGGACCTGTCACCAATCACTTATAAGACACTTATAAATTCTAGTTTTACAGCAAGACACGGAGGCTCATATTGCATTCTCTTCCTTTACTGACCACCAATAGCAGCAAAGAAATTTACATATGCAAAAAGGTAACCATGGTAACACAAGGTCCCTCCCCTACAGCCCCTATAATAGGCCATTCCTCATGCAGATCTTCCTCTTTCTTTGCTGCTCACCAGATAAGTAACATCTTTCTTTTTGCTCCGTTGCTTTTTGTCTATACTGTGCGCTTCTTGTATTTATATATATCTATATTCATTTGCCTCATATTATATTTATTGCTCTTAGCTTTGTTGCTTTGCCTTATTGCTTGCTTTGCAGCTTTTGCCCCGGCTTTTGTCCCATTGTGCCCCGGCTCCCCTCTGAGGATCCCTCTTTTCCCTTAGCTTGCGGCCATTCGCCCCACCTCTCTCCCCCCTTCGATCTGAGGCTCTAAGTGGTATATTTCCTGCCTCTGTTCCCTGGCTGAGCGCGCGCTTCTAGTGCGGCTCCCTTCTGGAAGCCACCCCCCCACCCCTGCGCCGCTCCGATACATACCGGTGTCGGGCACCTCTCCTTCCAGCGCTCTTCTCGGCGCTCTGGTCCATGCCCCCGGCTCTGCTCTCCTTTCTCCTTGCTCCCGTGTTTGGCTCCCGGCAGCTGTGAGATCTCGTGGGATTTCGGCGGCCATCTTGGATCCCGATCTCGCGAGATCTCGGCGTCTTCCGCTTCTCGGCGTCTTCAGCATCCTCTTGTGCTGCTGCTGCAGGCTCCCTACTCCCGCCGTCGCTGCGCTCTCTCTCTGGGTGATTAACCGCTTCAGTACCTTCCTCCTCTTTAGGTTTGCGCCACTCTGCAGCCCTCTAGGCTTAGTTCTTTCCCTGCACATTTATTATTATTAGTTAGGCATGCCAAACCAAAACCAGTTAACACCCGCAGGCCTGCCCCCCCTCTCCATCTGGAGACCCCAGGCCTGCAGTTCAGGTTGCACATGCACTGGCCCTCCACCGCTCAGTGTCCAGTGCCATTATGGAGGCAATGGGCTCTAACACCTCCATCATCTCTCAGACGATATCTCAGACCCTGTCTGTACACCCCTTGGTTGGGGCCAGGCCATCCCCATCTGGGCAAGCATAGCATTCTATTGCTGCAGAACCTCCTGTCTCACAGGAGACTTTGATTGGTGTGACTAAAGACACCCAGGAAAGCGTGCTTAGACCACGCAAGAGAGCCTTACCGTGCCAGGCAGAACGGGCGCGCATTTGGAAATGTGCCAGAGCACAAGCTTCTAGAGAGTCCGAATCGGACTTTGGATCCAACCCAGAGGAATTAGCGGAGGCTAGTGGCCCATCGGAGGAGGACGTCTCCGTTCCGGTGGCTGATCCTGTATGCGCCACCCCTTCTACCTCCTTAGCCTAGGAGCCCTCCTCCACCTCCGCTGGTAATGCCCCCTCTTCCCTGGTAGATCCCTCGGGTGCTCCCATGTTTGACTCTGACGCCCTCCACCACCCTAGGTCTGCGGAGTGGCTTCCAGCGACCCATTTCAGCAATTACCTGGAACACTGGGTCCGCCGTCCTCTATCGAAATAATCCCGTAGCAAACTCAGGGCCGAATGACCCAGGCTCCTGATTCCCAATGAAATCTGCGACACACCGGTAGTCGACCCCTAGATGACACAGTTTTTATCAAAAACTGGCTGGAATCCCCGTAGAGGGCTGGATTTGGCTCTGCGGAGCTGTCAGGACAAGCTCCTAGACATATTTGGCCCACTGGCCAAGATTCTTGACATGGCAGAGTCCGCCAGAGTGGATGGCTCTTAGATAGATCCAGAAGAGCTCACTGGCTGGGTGCAAAGGGCGATCTGTATCGCCAGCAGCACAAATACGTCCCTGGCGGTCAAGTGGCGTAAAGCCATCCTCTTCAAAATTGACCCCAAACTGGCAATTCTTGCCCTTACTGAGGCAGGTAAAGATGCACTAGGGCTGTTCTTTGGTGATTCTTTCATCAAAGACCTTAACCGATTTGTGTGGGCGTTCGCCGCCGTACACAAGGCCCAGTCGTCCATGCGCAGGGTCTTGCTGGAATGGGTCTCTACCTGGGCCGGCAGTTGCAGGGTCCTGACCACGGTCAGGGGCTTCACCATAGAACCCACGGGCTCCCCATGTCTTGTTCCACGCCCCCGGTCCTGCCGCTGTCACGCCCGGATCACGCACTCGTGAACACAGAGTTTACTTCTCTCTTCCACAATCGGGCGATAGAGACGGCCCCCCCCTCATCAGGGGGCATCCTCAGCGACATATTCCTGGTGCGGAAGAAGTGTGGTCAGATGAGACCGGTCATCACTCTCCGCGCTCTGAACGCGGTGGTGCGCTATTGCCACTTCCAGATGGAGGGGATCCAGCATCTTCGGGACCTTCTTATTCCGGGGGTCTGGATGGTAAAATTAGATCTCAAGGATGCTTACCTGACGGTTCCCGTGTCCCCATCTTCCAGGGATCTTCTCCGCTTCTTGTGGAGAGGAGAGGTCTGGAGATTCATCTGCCTCCCATTCGGGTTGTCATCGGCCCCTTGGTGTTTCACCAGGTTGCTGTATCCAGTTATGGCCTGGTTGCGGAGTCGCGGAGTAAGCCTCATTGTGTACCTAGACGACATCCTTCTGATGCACCAGTCCGAGGCAGTGTTGCTGAAGCACCTTCGTTGGACGTCGGACCATTTGGAGAATCTCGGTTTTCTCCTCAATATAGAGCATTCTTGCCTTTGGCCCTCCCGACGGATGGAATTTCTGGGCTTCACGGTGGATTTGATCAGGGAATCCCTCTGTCTTCCAATGACGAAGCTGCTTTCGATCCACATGGAGTTGAAACATGCTTTGACCAATCCCCACCTGTCATTGTGCCATCTGACCTGCATCATCGGCCTGCTGACTTTATCCATCTAGGCGGTATTTCCAGCTCCTCTGCACTACCATGCCCTCCAGAGTTTGAAGATAGCACATCTGCATACCGGTGCTTCTTTTGCGGACATCGTGGAGCTGAACGCGGAGGCCCAAGAGGAGCTTTGTTGGTAGATCGCCGATCTGGAGGCCTGGAATGGCGGAGCGTTTTCGGTTTTCTACCAGAGCTCACCGTGGAATCGGATGCGAGCCTCCAAGGTTGGGGGCGCATTGCAACTGAGTTTCAACGGGAGGTCCCTGGTCCGAGGAAGAAGCTCGGCTCCATATCAGCGCCTTGGAGCTGCTGGCCGGATCCTTTGCCATCAAGAGCTTCACCAGCAGCATTGCCGATGAGTGCATCCGTCTGAGAATGAACAATGTCTCTGCAGTCCGCTACGTCAACCGGGTGGGGAGGTACACATTCAGCACGTTTGGCTTAGGACTTCTGGTTGTATTGCCTCTCCTAGGACATCATGGTACAAGCGAAGTACCTTCCGGGTCTATGCAGCGTTCAGGCGGAGTGGAACTCGCGCCATTTGTCAGACGGCAGCGATTGACAGCTGGTTCCAGCGGTATTCTCTGCATTGTCGGACATGTGGGGGCCCTCCTTCTCCATCGACCTCCTCGCTTATCGGCTCAACTCGCAACTTCCCCGATTCTTCAGCTGGCGCCCGGATCCGGAGGCAATGGCGGTGAATGCTTTTCTTCAGGATGGGTCACCTGGCCATCTGTACGCTTTTCCCCCGTTCACAAATTCCACGGACGCTCCTTCAGGTTCGTCTTTAGCGGGTGGACTTGGTGGTAATGGTCCCTTTCTGAGGGTCTCAGGTGTGGTATCTGTCTCTTCTGGAGCTCTTGGTGGATGTGCCCCTGCTTCTCCCGAATCAAGTGACCCTCCTTCGCAGCCCTCGGGGTTTTCACCACCCTCTTCTCCTGAACGTCTCCCTTCGGTTGTTGGCCTGCCGGATCCCCGGACTCCAGGAGTGGTCGGTGAAGTTTCGGAGGCTACTCAACGCCTCCTGGACAACGCTTGGGCCCCCGGCACCAGACAATCTTATCGGGCGCCCTGGCGAACTTGGGCTAGATGGTGCTTGGACCGGGACTTGGATCCCGTTTTGGCATCTGTAGCTCGTCTCCTACAATTCTCACTTCCCTCTTTGAGGCTGAAAAAGCTTACAGGATCATTAACTTGTTCCGTTTCGCCATTTCTTCCACTCATCAGGGGTTTTACGGTGTCCCGACGGGTCCTCTTCCATCGGTTTCCCGGTTTCTGCGTGGATTCAGTTTGGCCCATCCTCCACGGCCGCGGTTTTCTACCACCTGGGGCGTTTCTGTGGTCTTGTCCTTTCTGTCTTCTTGGCCTGTTATTTCGGACCCCTCGTTGCGTCAGCTATCTGCGAATTTGGTAGCTCTCTCTTTTGTCTCATCTCTTGTTAGTAGGTTTCCGTTGTCAGGGCACTTGATCACTAAGCGCGGTCTTTTTCACCCGAGGGCGTCACTTTTGACATCTCGCGTCGTACTAAGACCAACATCAGATTGGTCCCCTACCCTAGTTTTCCTTCTTCCCCTGCCTTTTGCCCGGTTGTTTGCTTTCGGAAGTACGTTCCCGGACTAGAGCCCATCGTTCCCCCGCGGTGCCTCAACTTTTTCTCTCGCTTCGCCTTCCGTTCAGGCCGGTTTCTGGCCCAACTTTGGCGCGTTGGCTCACATGGGTCATGTCCCTTGCGGGGAAAGATACGTCCACCTTTACCACCCATTCTGTTGGAAGTGCGTCGGCCACTTCCTTGGCGGTCTCGGGGGTCCGTCTGGAGGACATCTTGCGTTTGGCGGTTTGGTCTAGCACCATCACTTTTAGAGAATATTATTTTCGTCCTTCCCCTCACTTGTTTTCCTCTCTAGTCTATCAGCTTTGAACTTGCAATATGAGCCTCCGTGTCTTGCTGTAAAACTTAATGTTTTTCTTAGTCTACGACGTAAAGTCATAGTTTTATTAAAGACACGGAGGCGAGTATTGCCCTCCCTTTCCCACCCTTCTGTCTAGTCTATTCGGCTCTTGGGTGCAATATTGTCTGATCATATTATTATATTATTATTAGATTATCGTATTTTTGTATTGTTAATTTTTTATTGTCTTTATGTCTAGCATTATTGTTTTACTTGAATCGTATTTATAGCCATTATTGCTGAGATGATTTTTATTGTCTGTTCTCCGCTGCTGTGCTTTAAGTTTTGTCAAAGGTTATCTTTCGTGCCTAGTGGACTTGATTTCCCTGCTTACCCTGGCCATTTGGTCTGTTTTTCTCTCTTTTCAGGTTGAACGCCATGCTGTCTCACGATCTTGCATCTTCGGTTGTTCTGTTCCCACAGTGTGGCCATGTTGGCTTTGTTGAGGGGCGTCGTCTGCTGTAGGCCTCTCCGTTTGGGCTTGCGGTTCTGAGTTTCGGTTGTGATAATTCGGTGTCTGGTTCGCGAAGAAAGAGGAAGATCTGCATGAGGAATGGCCTATTATAGGGGCTGTAGGGGTGGGACCTTGTGTTACCATGGTTACCTTTTTGCATATGTAAATTTCTTTGCTGCTATTGGTGGTCAGTAAAGGAAGAGAATGCAATATGAGCCTCCGTGTCTTTAATAAAACTATGACTTTACGTCGTAGACTAAGAAAATCATTAAGTTAGCCATGCTTCCCATTCTGCAGTAATGTCTCCTGAGATTTTGTGGCACCACACGTCAATCTGAAGTTACACTATAGAGGGGTATCTAGTCACTTCCCTACTTTGCTAAGGGCAGTTTCTCCCGGCTGTGATGATCTCCGTCACCTGGCCTCCTAATGCAGCGTGATCTCACGACTTCTCCTTCCAACAGGACAGCATCTCAGTCGGAGAGGAGTGAGACACCACCACAGAGAAAAGCTCTCTCTGCAGTGGTTGGGCTCTTCTCTGCAGCAGCGTCTCAATCCAGTCGGAATCAGACACTGTTCTATTGAAAACTGTGGAACCGTGTGGTCTCGGGGGAAGACATTACTGCAGAACATGGAGATGTATATTCAGAAATGAAAGTATGCCATGCTCAGGGAAGAATGCCTCAGAGGCCTGAGGAAGCGGGTCTCGCACAAAACGGCCATCGCCACGGTTCACTGATGTGAGGTACGCTAGTCCGCCCTTCATGCTGCACGTTTGTATGTAACCTACCTGGTTTTATAAAAGAAGATTCCACGAGTATGGTGAGTTCCGCCTTTTCCTATTTCTTCAGATGATTCTCAGGGAAGAATGGCCAACTAGAAATGATAAATATCTCACTTTTTTGGGATTGGTGACAGTCTTTCACCCTGTCTGAGCTCAGCCTAAGGCCTCTTTCACAAAAACTTTTTTTTGCAAGTGTACAGGCCGCTTTTTACGGTCCGTATACAGAACCATTCATTTCAATGGGCCAGCGAAAAAAACGGAAGGTACTCTGTATGCATTCCGTTTCTGTATTTCCGTATTTCCGTTCCGTTAAAAGATAAAACTTGTCCTATTCTTGTCCGCATCACGGACAAGGATAGTACTGTTCTATTAGGGGCTAGATGTTCCGTTCCGGAAAAAAAACGGAATACAAAGATGTCATGCGTTTTTTTTGCGGATCCATTTTATGCAGACCGCAAAACCATACAGTCGTGTGAAAGAGGCTTAAGAGCGCATGCACATGAACATATGTATTTTGCGGTCCACAAAACAAAGATTCATAAAAAATATGGATGACGTCCGTGTGCATTCCGTATTTTGCGGAACGGAACAGCTGGCCCCTAATAGAACAGTTCTGTCCTGATCTGTAATACGGACTATAATACTATTTTTTTGCAGAATAGACATACGGAAACGGAATGCACACGGAGTAACTTTTTTTTTTTTTTTTGCAGATCCATTAAAATGAATGGTTCCAAAACAATGGAATGGACACGGAAAGAAAATACGTTCGTGTGCATAGGCCCTAAGGTGGTGACAGACACACTGAATTCAGGCTGCGTCTTTTACCTCTGCCTGTGCGGTAGTTTCTGTGAAATGTGGTCATTTATTAGTTGCAGCACTTCAAGCTCTGAGGAAAGAGTCCTTCATGTTGATGAGCTGCGACCTATCCCCCCCCCACACACTGCTGATTGACAACTTACTGCCTATGCACAGTCATAGGGAGAAACTGTTAAACAGCAGCTGGAGGGTGGGGTTGGTGTAGGGTAGCCCATGCACCATGAGAACCAGAGACCTCATAGCGCAATGTGAATGCTGCCACTAACAAATGGTACATTTTACAAAAACTACACCACTGGCAGGCACAACAAACATAGCCCTGGTTGCGTGTCTGTCACTAGCTAATGCTGCCCTCACGGGGCAGGGTAACGGCTGTAACAAATTCCCTCAAGTAACCTCTACAGAGGCATCCAGTAAAAAAAGTATACTACATGGCATACTGATGTGTGTACCCGAATTTGGCTAAGGCAGGGATGCCCAACCTGCGGCCCTCCAGCTGTTGCAAAACTACAACTCCCAGTATGCCTGAACAGCCTACAGCTATTAGGGCATGCTGGGAGTTGTAGTTTTGCAGCAGCTGGAGGGCCGCAGGTTGAGCATCCCTGGGCTAAGGATTCCAATTTCTCATTAATCCAATCCAAATCAAGATTACAACATGCTGGCAAAACCATTGACAGATTGCAAATCCCATCATAACCACTTAGTGGCCGCACAAAGACACATGTAAGACATACAACCGGTGACACAATATCATGAACTAGTACCACATCTGTCATGGGCCGTGTCAGGTATTGCAGTTCAGCGACTTACAAATGGGAATGAACTCCAATACCAGGCAGAACTCATGGACGCTGTTTCTGGAAAAAAATATCAGATCCTTTTTTCTAGTCCTGGACAATCCCTTCAATCCACCACTGGGGGCACTCTGTTATTTAGGTAACCAGCTGATGAGGAAGCCGCCAGAACTGGCACGCTTATAAAATGCTGATAAGTGTGGCTGACCGCTATATCAGCTGCTTTCTTAAACTGACAAAGCAGTCTCTGTCAGTGTAATGCAGCAGCTGCTCGGCCTGGCATATTCGCTTGAGAGCCGCCTTCCAGTTTTCCTCCTCTGCCAACCGGTCCTCTTAGCCTGCTCAGGCGCCTGTGCTGTAGTATGACTTGCAATACATACATAAAGCCTGGTTTCTATCTATAATAGAAACCACTGTATACAGACCTCCCAAGTGCTCCTCTTTTGGAGGGACAGCCCCTGTCGCTCTGTCCCTCATTGCTCCATAAATGTCCCTCTTTTTGATCTGAAGTAACGATTTTCATTATTACAATTACAGTATTGATCCAGAAAGTGTTTGGCTGGTTCCTCTGTGCATATTAGAGCCCGCCTTCAATATCTGATGCAATTTGAATTTTAGAAATTTCTATAATTACACAATTTTGCACTATTTCGTGTGAGAAAACCATTGAAGGGTATAAATGTGCAGGAAAAATGGATTGTTCATACAATGAACCATAAGTGTCCCTCTTTGAACATACAAAAAGCTGGGAGTTATAATGTATTGTGCATGATATGTAAAAACCTTTTGTATGCAGAGAAGGACTGGCCAAAGACCCTACGGTGAAATTTCCTGGTGGGCCGCAGGAGCCCTCCTCACTGCTGCTGAAAATTAACGTGCGAATTAACATTGGGAGCATCAGGTACTTATGTAACTGGCCATTGGCAGCAAGTGCCCTCCTAAACTTAATCGTATCTCCGTCCTCAGGACTGTGATACAATTAAATACTGCAGAAGAGCCCGGGAGCCCATAGCTACATGCCCTGCTGTATACCCTCATAGGCCACAAGTGTACATAAGTGTACAAACAGCACAGGGATACAGCTGGAGGAGGCCTGTGGCCAGGGGTGGGATTCTTATCTTTTACAAAAAGTTCCCTACTCAACGATGGACATGTGACGCCATGACATATTTACATACACAGTACATACACCATATATTTGCAACACACATACACATGAATACACCATATACATGGTACAAATACATAAATACACTATATACACTACACTTACACACTGCCCAACTTATAAAAAGCCTAAGGAACTAAACTATCAGCGGCACAACCAATTTTTTAACACTAGCCCACATCTCTAACTCCACCCAATGTCTATCTGTGCATGTCCCAATCCTGCCTAGTCTCCTAGTGTGCCCCCCAAACAGGGTGTGGGGTGTGCAAGCTGTGCGGACGCATAGGGCGCCATGGCAACAGGGGCGCCCGGGCACAGCGGCCGGCACAGCTCGCAGACGCTACAGATGTCTGTGCTGCGGCATAGGAGGGAGAGGCATGTCCCCTCCCTGTTCCTCTGATAGGCTGCCAGCACTAGGCGGCAGCCTATCAGAGGCTGGTGAAGGCGGCGCGATAACGTCATCGTGCCGCCGGAGCTGTACAGCGAGGGCCACAGGCTGGAAGAGGCCTGCATTGCATCACTGACATGGAGGTAAGTATAAGTGTTTTTTTTTTTTTTTACAATACTGGAAGATGATAGTGTGGGGGCTACTGGCACATGATAAGGGGGGGGGGGCTACTGGCACATAAGGGGGGACTACTGGCACATAATAAGGGGGGCTACTAGCACATGATAAGGAGGGGCTACTGGAACATAAGGGGGCTACTGGCACATAAGGAGGGCTACTGGCACATGATAAGGTGGGCTACTGGCACATAAGGGGGGCTACTGGCACATTATAGGGGGGGCACTCTGGCTACTGCCACATGATATGGTGGGGGGGCCTCTGGCTGCTGGCACATGATGGTGGGGGGCTCTTATTACTGGCACATAGAAATTGTCTAGAGGGGGCCAAACAAAGACGTGGGTTGGAGAAATGAGGGAGAGGCTATACACGCTTAGTATTGTAAAATGGTTAAATATAGTGTACTGACAACATTGCTCTTGTTTCTACAATACATAAACTGACTTTGTGGATTATACTATTAAAGTGGCACTGTCACTGTCTGGGAATTTGCCAAATTCGCAAAGACCCCCGACAGACAGTGACATTGAAGCTGATCTATAGTTGATCTATACCTTCACTAATGTGTTTAGGTGAAACGGGGGGGGTTGGGGGCGCCACAAGATTAGCTCGCACAGGGCGCCTGAACACCTTAGGCCAGCCCTGCCAACAACACAGTAATTATGCCAGATCCAGGACGGTTGGGAGGTATGCATACATAGACAATATAGACACAACACTCACATAAATAAATCCCATATACAATATACACCCATATACTATACACCATACAGTATATAAATTACACAGAGACTACACTTACAGTAGATATATCTACACCATATACATTTTATACACATTTTGTACCTAGCACTAAAGTCATATTTGCATATACATAATATTCAGTGCTATCAAACATACAGGAGAATACAGCACAACATACTGCTTACATCCAGCGACTTCTCTTCTGATGTAGACCTTCTCTTTCCTCATCTCCTTTCAGACCAGATGATTTTTCACCCATCTCTCGTCTCTGCAGTTTGCCAAAAAGACATCTTAGGTTCCTACTTTTCCAATACTGTGGCCGCTGTGCTCCCCAATACTATACTACAGAAACTGTACACCTGAAAATACTAGTACCACACAGATAGTACCCCCAATACTGTGTCCACCGTGCTACCCAATACTATCCAGCAGAAATATATAAACTCCCTGTTAATACTAGTACCACACAGATAATGCCCACTTCTATAATTGGCACACACTGCCCTAAAATAACTGCACCCAGCAAAAAGTTTTCCTACTAAGTGCATGCTGCCAGAGAATTATTACTATTGGTGGGACTTTGGGGAGCACTATTACTGTGGGGGGCACACTGGCACACTTAAAATGAAAACGAGTACAAAGAATGTCCCTTATAATGTGCAGCAGTACAAAAAATGCTCCCTTATAATGTGCACTAGTACAAGTATGCCCTCATTCTGTGTGCCAGTACAAATTCCCCCTTTTAGTGTCCCCAGTTGAGCTAATGTCCCCATAGTGC
Source organism: Bufotes viridis (assembly GCA_033119425.1). Lineage (NCBI taxonomy): Eukaryota > Metazoa > Chordata > Amphibia > Anura > Bufonidae > Bufotes > Bufotes viridis. Next base: position 96,007,744 of record CM065590.1, read on the forward strand.
CCCCTAATGTGTGCAAGTATAAAATACCCTATATAATGCCCCCAGTAAATGCCCACATAGTGCTCCTTTCCCCTTCCCCATAGTGTCCCTCATAATGTACCAGTATAAAATGCCCCTGTATAGTGCCCCAAGTAGATGCCCCCATAGCTCCTTCCCCTTCCTCATAGTGCTCCCATAATGTGCCTGTATAATTTACCCCCATAGTGTTCTTTCCCCCAATGCCATAGTGCACCCATAACCTGCCAGTATAAGATGTCCCCATAGTGTCCCCCATAATGCACCATTATAAATGCCCCTTCTTAGTGCCCCCAGTAGATGCCCCCATAATGTGCAAGTATAAATGTCTGCAAAATTAATCTGCATCGCTGTCCTGAGGACGGCGATACAGATGAATGTAGGGAGATAAGCACTTCCAAAATGGAAGCGCTGATCTCCCGCTGCCCTGCCGCCGGTGCCAGAGCACCGGATTAGGACTCAGCCGGTAACATGGTTCTCCGAACTGGCTGTAATTTTAACAACTGGATCTGGAGCACCGGAGGAAACCTGCTGAATCCCATGCCTTTCTGTGGCCTGCACCATAGATGATGGCTCGGAACAGGACTCAGGTTTTGTTTTTTTTCCTTGGCTATTTTGGGATTATAAAACTGGTGCACTTTAGAGGTGCTTGCTAGGGGCAAATCAGCCAACATGCTAAAGTTAGGGCTGGCTTAGTGCTGTGTCCTAAATCTCATGTTGTGCTCCATATGTTACTGTAATTAGAAATGGAGGAGGACAGAATGTGGCAGCTGGTGCTGGCCACCACAGAAGTGCAGCTTCTAAGGAGGCATTTTGTGTTGCACTCTGGACCTGGTATTTGGTTCTGCTGAAGCAGTATTTTGTGCTGCACTGGCATTGCTGACCCCCCTTACTTGTGATCTATTTGTGCTGCCCAACTTCTGTCAATTTGGGCCAGCCTACAACACTTTTGTAGTGGGGGCCACTTTTAATTTTTTTCCAGGGCCATTTTAAGCCCGCCCCAGTTTTTATGGTTGCTTATGTTACATAGAACACGTAAATAAAGTTACCTTAAATTAACTGGTGGTGGGAAGGGAGAGGTAGCAAGCTTCAGATGGGGGTTGCCAAACTAACTCTATGCTATAAGTGAAGAAATGCCCAGCTATGACTCTGCTGACTCACCTGAGACTGTATAATGTGGCTTCTAGCAGGTTGACAAGTGAGCACACAGACCTGGCATGGCTATTCAGATTTGCCTACCTGTGAAGATATTCATGCATGTCCAAGGGAATGTGTAACAGGAGGTACTAGCTGAGGTGCCCATTCATGTAGATAACATCCTTGCACATCTTCTGGCAGTGCCTGGTTATGCAGCCCCATTGGGTGCCCTGGACAATGAACTTGGTAATTTGGGTTCTTGCCTGTACTGTATTCCATGTCCTTGTAATATAATATGATATTTATTAGACTGTTGTCATAGCATATTGTATGTTTGTATATGACAACTGATTGAAATGAAGCCATTTTCAATAAACCCAAAACAGCTGTCTGCAGATGGGTGTCTGGTTTCGCCAATATTCGTAGTCATGTTTTGAGGCTCTTTTATGGGTCAGACTTTGACTTACAAATAGCTACCGATAAGTGGCACTATAGAGACATTTTTCTTATCTCTGGAGTACGGCTAATTTGTAACACATTGTAAAATTATTTTTATATGACAAGAAGTCTTGATATTTCAGTTCCTCCAGATCATGTTCACATAGTAGCAAGTGAATAGGTTAAACGGGTGGGTGTAGCAAATATTGCACCATATGAACATATTAACATAAAGATCTCCAAATTGCCTGATTAATTTTTAAAAGCCTAATTGCTTTTTGTTAACGAGCTGAAAAGAAGGGGTTACAGACAGCACACCTGCTATAAAAACATCTTACAGCAATTTTTACCCTTAGGTATGTATATTAGGTATGTATATGCACTCAGGGAAAAGTGATGGCCATTTTGAACCTTTGCTCCTCCAGAGGATAACAGTTACCTGAGATGCTGGACAGCTGCTTATCCCCCAATTCATGAAAAAATGTTGGCTTATACACTTTATCAAAGTAAGCCATCCTAAGTATCAGATTGCTTTGGTCATCTGTAAATAACTTTATTGTTATCAGTGGAATAGGAGGTAAACAGGTATCTGTGAAGGGCATTATTAGTAGTCTAGATCTGGTGTTCATGGAAACCTTATTTCTTTAGGGATGGGACAACACTTGTGCAGTACCCCAGAATAGGGTACTTGCAATAGTTTTGTATGGATTAGTCGGGGTTAATAATCCTGTGTGTTAGCTGAGGATAGGAAGTGAGAGGAAGCTTCATGTGCTCACTCCTCAGAAATATAGAACCTCGTTGATGCCACTGTTGTCCCTACTAGCAAATCTGGTAGCCTCTTCAAAGGGCTTGAGTAAATACAGTGACTTGCGTCCCTGAGGAGCTGCCAGCTGCAAGGGGGTCTGGTGCATGATGTTATCATTGACCACTTTTATGCTGCTCATACAGGCAGCCCAACACATGCAAGTTGGATATCCAGTGAGATGGAACGCTGTGGATCAAGCTGTGCACAGGCAGACCGTTCTGTCGCTGCAAGTCTAGGAGGACCTTCTTAGCCTCATAACAACAGCTAAAATGCACAGAACAGCTAGAATGGACATAGCCAGCACCTTCTGTAAGCCACAAAAATCAGTTTACACATATAAAATGGGGGGGGGGGGGGAGTGGAAGCAACACTCTGCCTATATTTCTGTTGGGGACATGAGGATGTCCACTGAGGAGATCATGGAGGAGATTGATAAGCATCTAGTGTGGGAACCAGACCAGCACAAACTTGGAGATGTCAAAAAGACCTGGCCTCGTTGCTGTGGTGTATCATCACTGCTGCAACATAGAACATTGACCCGGTGAACCATGAAAGCAATGTACATTCCCTGATCGTAACAGCTACTCCATGTGTCAATGATGGAGTGCTGATGGAGTGCACCTTGCTGCACAGCAACAATTCCAAGGAGCCGCTCACCTTCTGAACCATATGAGAGTACAAGGTAGAGATAGCTTTTTTGGACAAATAATGGTGGCTAAGTATCTTCCATCAAGGCTGAGTGCAGGCCATCAGGTTCCTAAAGGAAGTGGAATCCATTTAAGTGGTTCGGCAGCGACTAGACATCCAGCAACTTGGCAGGTAGGAGTTCAGTTTGCACACAAGCAAATTACTGGACATTTATTGTTGTTTCCTACCCACACATTCCATTGTGGGTGACTGACGATGGAGCAGTGATGATGATGATATATTGGCCTGGGTACTAGAATGATAACAGGAAGAAGGAGGATGGTCTTGGTCACACAGTGGTATGAAAAGGTTTGGCCACCCCTGGTCAAAATTACTGCTACTGTGAACAGTTAAGCAAGGAGAAGATGAAATTATCTACAATAAGCATCACTTTAAATATGACACATTCCCTTTGTATATCAAGCAAAAACATATTTTAATTTTTATCTTTTACATTTTCAAAAAAAAAGAAAAGAAAAGGAGCCTGAAAAAAAATACTTTGGGCACCCTGCATGGCTAGTACCTAGTAGCACCCCCTTTGAAAAGTAACACTGCTTGTCCTTCAGTTCTTTTTAAAGGGGTTTTAATCTATTTTTCCTCGCTAAAAGCTTCCATTTCTGTGATATTCCTGGGCCATCTTCCTTGCACTGTTCTTTTAAGGTCTATCCACAGATTTTCAATGATGCTCAGATCAGGGGACTTTGAAGGCCATGGTAAAACCTTGAGCTTGCACCTTTTTAGGTATACTATTGTGGATTTTGAGTTGTATTCAGGATCATTATCCATTTGTAGAAGCCATCCTCTATTCAACTTCAACTTTTTTACAGTTGGTGCTTTGCTTCCAGAATTTGCAGGTATTTCATTGAATTCATTCTTCTCTATACCTGTGAAATGTTGCCGGTTCCATTAGCTGCAACACAACCCCAAAGCATGATTGATCCACCTCCATACTTAATGGTTGGAGAGGTGTTCTTTTCAATAAATTCTGTGCCCTTTTTTATCCAAGCATACCTTTGCTCATTGTGGCCAAAGAATTCTATTTCAACCTCATCAGTTCACAAGATTTGTTTTCCAAATGCATTAAGCTTGTTTAGATGTTCTTTTGCAAACTTCTGACACTGAATTTTGTGGTGAGGACATAGGAGAAATTTTATTCTGATGACTCTTCCATGAAGGCCATGTTTATACAGGTATTTCTCAACAGGATTACAATGTACCCCAACTCCAAAGGCTGCCAAATCTTCCTGAAGGTCTTTTGCAGTGAAGCAGGGGTTCTGATTTGCCTTTCTTGCAATCCTACGCGCAGTACGATCAGCTGTCTCTGACATTTTTCTTGGTTTTCCAGACCTTCTCTTGACCTCCACTGTTAACTGCTATTTCTTATTTACATTTTGAACTAAGCAAATAGCAACAATAAAACACTTTGCTATCTTCTTATAGCCTTCTCCTGCTTTGTGGGCTTAATCCATTTTCATTTTCAGAGTGTTAGGTTTCTGATACAACAAGCTGCCGCCCAGTAGTGATGAGCGGCGGGCCAATTTTTTAATGCGCTATATTTCGGGAATATTTGGCTGAATAATAGAGAATTTGAGATTATTTTCTTGATTGCAAAAATCGGCAATGTAATAAGGCACATATTACCAGGCGTGGGTCACTATTGCTACATTTTTCAAGCTGCTAAAAGTTTCCTGAGACTGGAGAAAATAGTTAGCACGGCAGAACATTACAATAGCTTTATATGCAGATAGAGTGCTCCGATATATTTGTGATTGCGCAAATTGCAATTAATGATGCGCATATTTTTGCGCAATATGTGAAATTCACATTTTAGCAGGACTGACTACATATTACTAATTGGTGCACTAAGTATTGTTGTGAACTTGTGACATCACAGCACTATGTCTGTAGCATGTATGTATGGACAGCAGAACCTATGACACTACCTAACACCCTGCACTGGAACCTATCATCTACACCAGGCATGCTCAACCTGCGGCCCTCCAGCTGTAGCAAAACTACAACTTCCATGATTCCCGGACAGCATACAGCTATCAGCCTGCAGCAGGGCATGGTGGGAGTTGTAGTTTTACAACAGGTGGAGGGCCGCAGGTTGAGCATCCCTGATCTACACTATTCACAATCTAACCTACACTGACTATCTCCAACTAGCTATCTGTATTATATATATATAAGCTAACTAACTATCTAATGTAATGTGACACAGTAAAGCACAGAGCACAGCAATGACACTGCTGTCTCTCTCAGAACTGGAAAAAAAAACTGCAGAAAATGGCTGCTGGGGAGGTTCTTCTATAGTAAGGGGTAGGCAACTTTCCTATTGGTTGCTAGGGATGTTGCTAAGCTCAGACAAAGACATTGCAGTCTTCTCATTGGCCCACAAGCAAGAAGCAGGGAGGGTTCAAGAGTTCAGAGGAAAAAAAAATCTAGAATATTTGCAAATACGAATATATAGCACTATATTCTAAATCTTTCCGAATTTTTAACCCTCAGGCCTCTTTCACACGGGCGTTCCGGATTTACTCCGAATGCGTCCTGGGTGTATTGCGGGAAACCGTGCGAGTGCGCACGCAATTTCAGTCAGTTTTGACTGCGATTGCATTGTGCGCACTAGGTGACGTCAGCGCAGGTCCTGCTGAATGAAGTTAGAAGGTTCTTCTATCTTCATTCGGCAGGACCTGCGCTGATGTCACCGCGCTCACCGCGTGGTGAGCGTGATGACGTCACCGAAGGTCCTTTTCCAGCCAGGTCCTGCAAGAAGAAGAAGAAAGAAGACGAGCCCAGCTGCGCGATCAAGTGGGTGAGGTGAGTTCAATTTTATTTTTTAACCCCACAATGGATCTTTTACTCAGCATTCTGAATTAAAGAATGCTATTATTTTCCATTATAACCATGTTATTATGGAAAATAATAAAGTAAATGGGGTCCCGGGTAACTCATCCCTCGTCTCCTTAGCAACCATGCGTGAAAATTGCACCGCATTTGCACTTGCTTTCAGATGCTTGCGATTTTCACGCAGCACCATTCATTTCTATGGGGCCTGCGTTGCGTGAAAAACGCAGAATATAGAACATGCTGTGATTTTCACGCAACTAACAAGTGATGCATGAAAATCACTGCTCATGTACACAGGCCCATTGAAGTGAAAGGGTCCGGATTCAGTTTGCAATGTGTTCACCTCATGCATTGCACCCGTGTGAAAGGGGCCTAACAGGCTATTTAAGGTCTGAAACCTCAGTCAAAGCTATCTGAGCGCTCAAATCTCCTTGGGTTACCCTACTTTTGCAAGGTAGTTCTTCCCTTTTTTTCACTTTAAAATTGTACAAAACCAAAATGATGCACTGATATTGCATAAAATGTTAAACGTGTGTTTGATCTTTAACTGTATGCCTTTTGGAGATTATTTCATCTTTGACTTGCTTAACTATTCATAGTAACAGTATTTTTGACCAGGGGTGCATGTCACTGTATATGACAGGTCAGATACACTACTCTGATAAATGTTTTTTAGAAAGACAGGACAATTTTTACCAATTTTTTTTAGAAAAAAATTCTCAATTGGACAAAGTCTTTTAAAATATATGACAAGTCAGGTACACGACACTGACAACTTTCACTATTTTTTTTAAATTGCCACTTGACAGAATTCAATATGCTAGGGGTAAGGTACGTGACTATTATCATTAATATTTTAGAAAAAAAATTGTGCAATACAATAACAACCAGCACTGTGGAGAAAAATAACCACATGAGACCACATGACCACTCTCACCAATCGAGCTTGACCTAGGTCTGACACAGCATTTGAGCCTAACCCAACAAAGTCCACTACTATGATATTGCCACGGTTCCATGGCAGAGGCCTGTTGCCGGAGGAACCAGGAGTGCGGGCCATCCCTCGGACCCCAGGGCCAATGAGGGTGTGCGCCGGGGCTTCTGGGCATCATAGAACATGGTGGCAGCTCTGCCCAGCATGCAGGCATGCTGGCGGGAGCTGCCCCTTCTCAATATAAAGGCCGGCATCTGCAGACTACAGATGCCCGCTTGAATTTCTCTTCCTCTGCCACCTTCTGCTTTTCCCTTGTGGTATTGCGCTTTACTTTGGCTGTGGACTTCTGGATCTGGTATTGTAACTACATTTTCTGGCTTCTGGCGATTTTGTCTTGTATTGTTCTCCTGTTTTTTAACATCTATTGTGTCTGGCTTTCTCGTTTGCTTCTGGAGTTCTGGGCACTTTGTTGACCAACTGGCTTTTGACCCTAGTAACGCACTACTCTTATTGTGTCTGTTTGTTTGTTCCCTGTTTGTAAGTCGCTACCTCATTTAGTATAGGGACTGTTGACCAGTTGTGGGGTCACCACATTGGGTGACTGTGCAAGTAGGCAGGGATAGTGGGTCTGGGAAGTTTTATGGCTACACTATCCCTGTGTGTGTGTGACTGTGTCTTCATACCCCGACATATATACACCAACCGTGACACAGACCAATACATCATGTTAGGAACAGTAATCTGTGCTAAATAGAAAAAAACGCGCAATTGAACACAGTCCAATGCTGATGGTGATGCTGGAAAATATACTTATAAACTGTAGAAATGTTGCAACAGCTTTTTGAGGAAATAGGTGCAATAGGCCAACCCACCAAAATATTCTGCTGTTTTCGATACACTAAAATATGCCTATTTCTACAGTAAGGCTACTTTCACTCTAGCATTTTTACTGGATCCGGCAGGGTTCAACAAAAATGCTTCCGTTACTGATAATACAACCATCTGCATCCGTTATGAACGGATCCTGTTGTATTATCTCTAACATACCCAGGACGGATCTGTTATGAACTCCATTGACAGTCAATTGGGGATGGATCCGTTTTCTTTTGTGTCAGAGAAAACGGATCGGTCGCCATTGACTTGCATTGTGGGTCACGAAGCATCCGTTTTGCCCGCATCCCAGGACAAAAAGCAAACCGCAGCATGCTGCGGTTTGCTCTCCGGTATGAGAACAGAATGCATTTTGGAGCATTTCATTCTGTTCAGTTAAGTTTTGTCCCCATTGACAATGAATGGGGACAAAACGGAAGCGTTTTTTTCCATAATTGAGACCCTATGACGGGGCCAACTGGAAAATGAAACTGTAGAAGCTTTGCAACTGTTTTTTGGGTAAAAAACTAAAGTTCAATTGCATAACCTCTGCATCTGAGGCAAAATATACTCTGCTGTTGATGACCACTACCATAAAAATTTACAGCAGGTTTTTTGGTTAAAAAGAAGGTACAATTGCATAAGCTCTGTGTCTACGGCAAAATATATGCTGCTGTTGTTGATCTACTAAATTATGCTTATCACACAGTCACACTTATTCGCTAGAAAATTTGCAACATACTTTTGAAAGAAAAAAAGCTCAATTGCACTGGAATATATGCTTAGAGCACACACATATTAACTGTAGAAGTCTTGCAACAGGTTTTTACAAAGAAAGGCTGGCTCCTGCACATAAAAAGAGTACTATCTCTTTAAAAGCCCTTGCTGTAATAGAAACACAATACAATAACTGCTCATCTTCTAATGATAAAGCCTGACCTTCTATAAAGTAATTGAATCTAACTGTAGTGATGAGCGGCAGGGGCAATATTCGAATCTGCGATATTTTGCGAATATTTGTTACAATATTCGTCGTATATTTGCGAATATTCGTATTCAAGATTATTCTATTGATTGCGAAAAATCGGCAATGAAATATTTGCGTAAAGCGAATATTCTAAAACCTGAATATATTGCACTATGGAATAAAGTGCTATATATTAGTTTTTTAGAATATTCGTCATTTTTTTCCATCTGAAGTCATGATTGCCCCTACATAAGTTACTTTTAGGCCAATGACTGTTCACATAAAATTTGAAAAAAAGATGAATATTCTAAAAAACTAATATATAGCACTATATTCTATAGTGCTATATATTCGTGTTTTAGAATATTCGCATTACGCGAATATTACATTGGCGATTCTATAGTGCTATATATTCGTGTTTTAGAATATTCGCATTACGCGAATATTACATTGGCGATTTTTCGCATAAAAGAAAAAAATTTTCTCTTATGGGCAATGTGATATTCGAATGCGAATATTTTAAAACACGAATATATAGCACTATAAAAAGCAACTTAAGCAGGGAGGAATCATGACTTCAGATGGAAAAAAATAACGAATATTCTAAAAATTGAAAATATAGCACTATATTCTATAGTGCTATATATTCGAGTGTTAGAATATTCGCATTACGCGAATATTACATTGCCGATTTTTCGCATAAGAGAAAAAAAAATTTAATAATGAAGAATATTCTAATTCACTACAGACTACAATATTGCAGCCTTCTCACAAGCAAGAAGCAGGTAGGTATACTAGGTAACGGGTTCAGATGAAAAAAAAAAAAAATGTATATTAGTTTTTACGAATATATATCACTATATTCAAAATATTCCCGAATTTTCGAAGTGCCAATATTCGCAATAAAAATTTGAAATTCGAATATTTGCGCTCAACACTACTAACTAAGCATATCTTCCTCACAATCCCTAATACTGTCCCTGTAAGACCCTAGTATGAGTGCCTTCTTGTGTGCCTATTGCAGATATGGCAGACACATCCAGTCACAACAATTGTTGAACCCAGAATGGCATATCTGCTTGGAAGCTAACCATCTTCATGTTCCCTGTCCTGTTTCCCTCACTAGTGTACTGAATTGCAAATATAAAAGTGTGGCCTCTGTTTTGTGCGATTGGTCTGAAAGGGATTGCAAAATTTTTGGATTTGTTAGCATGTAGAATTTTTGGGAAATTCGTAATTCTCATCTCTACTTTTAATACCACAATTGGCAGTACATCAGTATACAGTCAAGAAAGGGAGGCTGTGGAGCAAAATGCAGGTGGCCGGCTGCAAGGGTTACAGTGTTCTCATAGTACATGTGTGTATAGACTAATGAGCAATACAGCAGATGATACGCCACCCCTTCCACTAATTAGAGTGCTTGTGGAGTGTAGGGATATCCACTAACTAATGTGAGATCCATATCGAGACCTACAGCCAAGTAGCTTAAAGTTTGATGTTCATGTACTGGCTGACACGACTGCATAAAAATCACAATGTAGTGTAAAAGCCCGTTCCTGTCAAACACCTAGAATGCTGTGGTCAATTTTGGGAATTGGATGACTCTAATTAGAGCAAATGCAACTGTGTTGTAGTCCTGCTAGTCCTGCATTGATGGGTCACTTAAGAGACTTAGCGATGCTGCACAAAAGTTATGGACAGGCTGCAGATAGCAAGCCTGAGGAGAAGTTGCACGTGGGAGGCCCAATCGGAACATTTGCACCTGGGCCCATGAGCCCTTAGTTACGTCCCTGGGTCTTGATATAGAACATGCAGAGAATACTGTCTACAGATAAGTGAGATCAGTGTGATCATGGCCTAGTCAGGTAACTCATCATTTGCAACTCATTGGTAGTCTTTATTGCCTTGGACAAGCCACAACCCTCAAAAACATTGATTTTGTAATATATGACAAATATTTCTCATCATGACCAAATATGCAATATGGCTTTAGACGAACCTCAACATTTCACGGACTGTGATTTCACAAGTACACTGACTTTTTCTATGTTTACTTTTTACAGGAGGCATATTATATGACTTCTAGCAAAAAACACACACATGTCTGGCAGGCCAACCTACACATAACCTAGTTTGCACTTTTTCTTAGATGCTGAAATCCCAACAGAAACAGCTGCAGAGCAGATGCGAGAACGGTCACGTGGTCTACTGGCAAACAGTCTGCTGTTGTCTTGCGAAACGCCCCTAAGAAGTGTTAATTACTGACCAAGCATGAGTATAAGGCCTCATGCACACAGCCGTTGCCTGGCCGTGACCATATTGCAGTCCACAAACAGCGGGTCCGCATAGAGTGGCCAGATGTCCGGTTTTAGGACGGACAATCCAGTTTTCAGGCTCCCTGTCCACCATCCGATGCAGGGCTTGGACGGACACAGGGATGTCCACCCTTTCAGTAGCTTACACTCAGACAGCAGCACTGCGCTGTCTGAGCGTGAGCTGCAGATACTGACTGAGGCTTCTCTCACCCCCAGTCAGTCACTAGAGCCGCAGACATAGCTCCGCAGACTACGGAGTGCTTCCGTGATGTTTCTGTCCGTGTCTCTGCACTGCAAAAAAATAGAACATGTTCTAATTTTTTGCGGTGCGTGCGGATCACGGACGAAATTCAAGTTGAATGGGTCTCGATCTGTCCCGGTCGCCACACGGACGTTGGCCGCACAATGGCCCTGTGCATGAGGCCTAAGGCTGAGTTCACACATCAGTTATTGCAAGCCAAAACCAGTAGTGAAGCCTACGCTGAGCTAAGGTATAAGGTAAAGATTGTACCTGTTCTATGTTTTTGCCCAGCACCTGGTTTTGGCTCACAATAACTGATGGAAGTAACTGACCAAATAAGTGAGGTGTGAACTCAGCCTTATATACAAGTGTATTAAAAATAATCATTCCCACTGCAGTTTATAAATTTTGATGTATAACTCAATGCTGAATGTAGGAAATATAGCATCTTGTAAACTTCCTTTCTCAGAACAATAGCCTCCACTAGAGGGCACTGTTGTACACATTCTATTCAGTGTGTTTCTGATAATAAGTAATAGTTACATACAGTAGGTATTTGAGAAATGCGTAGACAAGCATGCATTTTGCAGCTTAACAGTTATATATGTATGAATATAGCATTTAATGAATATACCAAAATAATTCATGTTACAGAATTGTTTTAACTACTAAGGGCTTATTCCAGAATCCAGACCTCCCAAGTGTCCTCCTTTTTGACCCAAGTCCCTCTGTCCCTATTTGCTCCTTAAATGTTCCTTTTTTTATCTAAGTTATAGATTTGTATTATTACATGAACAATATTGATCCAGAAGGTGTTTCTCTTGTTCCTCTTTGTATATTAGACCCCATCTTGCATTTTATTTCATTATTTAATGTAGCTGGGATTTTAGAAATTTCTAAATTCAGATAATTTTTGCTCTATTTCGTAAGAGAAAGCTATTGAAGTGTGTAGATATGCAGGGAAAATAGATCTTTTACACAATGAACCATAAGTGTCCCTCTTTGAACGTCTAAAAAGTCAGTTTTTTGCCCACCGTCCGTCATCCATAATCCATGTGCAATGCAAGGCTGAAAAAGGGATTTCCAGAGCATCTCCTGCCAATGGTCAGACCGCAGATGTCATCAGTGTTCTGTCAGTGGTTTTCATGGACCCATAGACTTCACTCTTTTGAAAACCACTGAGGTGTGAATGAGGCCGCTTTCATATAGTCGTGTGTTTGGTCAGTGTTTGATCAGTGATTGTAAACCAAAACCAAGGGTGGAGCCTAAACAGAGATAAGGTAGGATTTGACCTGCACCCGGTTTTGGTTCACAATCACTGATGAAAATAACGGACCAAACACTGTGTAAAAGCAGCCTCTTTCACATGTCCATCTCCCTGATGACATCCGAGACAAGATGGTCAGTAGTTCATCTGTAAAGATGTCTTTAAAGGACCTGTGTTTGGTCCATATGTCAGTTTCTTACCTTTGGTGTGTCATCCATATTTCATGTGTACTGGTAGGCTGAAATTTATTTTCCAGCACATCTCCTACCAATGGCCCATGAAAATCACTGACACAACACAGATGCCATCTGTAGTGTCCCGCTGCTATGACAGTAGGCCACTGCAAAGGTGCTTTCTTTGTATTCCCTAGATGTATGCTCCTAAAAGCTCAAAATATGATTTATTGTATAGCGAAGCATTCTGCATTTAACTTGCTCTAAGGCCTCTTTAGCACGGGCCTCATGTTTGACGCCCGGATAAGAGGCGGGAGCGTTGCGGGAAAATGAGCGATTTTTCCGCGCGTGTGCAAACTGTTGTAATGGGTTTTGCACATGCGTGAGAAAAATCGGCATGTTTGGTACCCAGACCAGAAGCCGGACTTCATCACTGAAGTCCGGTTTCGTGTTGAGTATTCTGTATATTTTATTATTAATTTTCCTTTTAATGTAGTTATAAAGGAAAATAGCATTCTATTTACAGAATGTAAAGTAAAACAGGTGTTTGAGGGTTAAAAAAAAAAAGTAACTCACCTCCTCCAAATGAGCGCGTAGCTGCCGGTCTCCTGTTCTGTCTTCAGCTGTGATGGGAGCAAGTGATTGGACCATGTGACCCAGTGACATCACGGAAGGTCCTTAACCCCTGGTGTCGGCAGTGCAATCCGACTATAAATGTAAAGACATAGTCTGACTCAGAAAGATGAAATGTAGATAATGCACACTTGTGTAGTGGTGCAAGGAACTCACCAAGATAGAAGCAGGACCTGCGAGACTGGGATGGCGTTACCCCGATGCGCGTTTCGGCGTGCCTTCGTCTGGGGGTGCCCGTTTTTTGTTCCATGGTTGATTAGTGGGAAGAATTACTTAAAGAAGATATCTTGGCCTATTAAGTCTTACTGCCAGCCATGTAGTATTATTTCCAGCTCATCTTAATTGAACACTCCGCGTGCACGGAACTCAACAGATTAGTCCTCGTAATAACAAATGGAAAAGGTAGTTCCAGCACTCAAAATAAAGTTGCGTTGTTTCTTTGTCTTTATTTAAATTAACAGCATAACACACCGGGGCAAATCTATTCACCTTATGGCAGTTGACGCGTTTCGAACAAACAGTTCTTAGGGTACTTTCACACTTGCGTTGGTGCGGATCCGTCTGTTTATTTGCACAGACGGATCCGCTTCTATAATGCAAACGTTTGTATCCGTTCAGAACGGATCCGTTTGCATTAGTCAAAAGAAAAATGACAAAGTCCAAAATGGATCAGTTTTATATTACATTGAAAGTCAATGGGGAATGGATCCGTTTTCAAATGCACCATATTGTGTCATTGAAAACGGATCCGTCCCCATTGACTTACATTGTAAAAAATAAAACTGATCCGTTAGGCTCCGCCTCTTCAGACGGACACCAAAATGCTGCATTCTGCGTTTTGGTGTCCGCTTCCAAAACAGAATAGAAGCAGAACGGAGCCGAACTGATGCATTCTGAACGGATCCTTATACATTCAAAATGCATTGGGGCTTAACTGATCCGTTTGGGCCGTTTGTGAGAGCCCTGAAACGGATCTCACAAACGGAATCCAAAACGCTAGTGTGAAAGTACCCTTAGACGTACGACTAAGAACTGTTTGTTCGAAACGCGTCAACTGCCATAAGTTAAATGGCTGTGCCCCGGTGTGTTATGCTGTTAGTTTAAATAAAGACAAAGAAACAACGCAAATTTATTTTGAGTGCTGGAACTACCTTTTCTATTTGCCAGCCATGTAACCTGTGAGAACTGTGGAAACTGCAGATTGTGTAAAAACTGCCAGTTCATGCATGCTGAGAACTGTAACTGAAATACTTGAATGTAAATCTTCAGTAAAGAACCGTCCTGCTGTTAACTTCTATTTCCTGGACAACTACACTGCACCAACATCTTCAGCTGCCAAGGGACCACCAGGCAGCAGAACCCCAGAACCATGTTGTGCTCCAAAGGGAGTAAAAGGTGCGCCCTTCCCATCACTGCACGGTCTACGAAGTATCCGAACGACTCCATCCTCCACTCCGCCCCTGCGGCTCACTGCCCATCCAAGTTATTGCAGTAGTTTTCACAGACCCATAGACTTCAATGGAAGTTTGATCCGCAACACAGATTAAGGATCCATTCACACGTCCATGTGTGTTTTGCGGATCCGTGAATCTGTGGATCCGCAAAACACGGACACTGGCAATGTGCGTTCCGCATTTTGCAGGCCACACATCGGCGGCACTATAATAGAAAATGCCTTTTCTTGTCCGCAATTGCGGAAAAAAAGAATAGGACATGTTCTAATTTTTTGCGGAACGGAAGTGTGGACCCGGAAGTGCGGACCCAGAAGTGCGGATCCGCAATTCCGGGTCCGTGCGGGACATAGTGTGTCCCCATAGAAATTAATGGGTCCACAATTCTGTTCCGCAAAATGCAGAACAGAATTGCGGACGTGTGAATGGAGCTAAGGGCTTCTGTTTTCCACTCACTGGTGCTTTCTGTATTTTCTGCAGACAGCACACGGATCCATTCATTTTAATATTTGTTCACATGTATTTTTTTACTGACCATCACGGAGAAATGCACTACCCATTGAAGTCCGTGACAAATCAGTGACACAACACGGATGGTATCTGCGTTTGGTATTCATTTTTAGCCGAGCAAGATATGGATGACACACAGAGGGCAAAAAACAGACGCACAGATAAAGGCCTCATGCACACGACCGTATTTTGTTTCCTTGTCCTTTCCGTTTTTTTTGCTGAAAGGATGCAGACCCATTCATTTCATTGGGTCCGCAAAAAATGCAGACAACACACCATGTGCTATCCGCATCCATATGTCCGTTCCATAGCTTCGCAAAAAAAATTGAGCATGTCCTATTTTTTTCTAGGATAGGCATTATTACAATGGATCCACAAAAAAAACGGATGCCATACGGAATGTCATCTGTTTTTATTTTGCGGACCATATCTTCATGGATGAAACACAGACGGATTTTCCCATGGACATCAGGGAAATGTGAACGAGGATTAAAGTAGTGCATGTCTCCGTGGTTTTTCCACCGACCCATAGTGAATGGAAATTCGCTGATGTGCAAATAAACACATTATAACCAATGGATAAGAGTGCTGTCCGTGGAGAACACAGAGCACGTGTACGAGATACACTGACACATGAATAAGCCCTAATACTGTGCTGGTGATGTGTATGTGCGGCCTCAAACGGATCACTGGATGTATAATGTCATTGTCCTGATGGAGCCAGGTCTGTAGGCCACTCTCTTGTGATCACTAGTGGGATACATGGAATGATATTCCAAATATGCAATTCCTTAAGATAGTCACATCATTATGTCTAGATTTTAAATTATAGGAAAATGAATTATTAGAAAATAGTAGTCATTTTCTACTTGGCCCGCTAAATTCTAGGGTCATCTCCCACATTTACAGTTGATGTGTACTATCAGCATTTCTGTCCCAGGAGTTTTCTCCTGGAGACGAAGCCTGGTATCCTGGTATCTCATTACATATTTATTTCTTCTATGGGGGCGGCCATCTTGCCTTATGTTCTTATCAGCATTTACACAGCTTTACAGCAGCCCCATGGGCCATATACACAATGTTGTGGAGGGGACCTCACTGACTTCTTTAGGAGAGTTTTCTAGGCCTGCTCTGTGACCTGTGCAGAAATCATTTCACAAGGAAAGAATAGATAAGCTCTAAAGGGGCTGCCTCACTTCAACAACTGGCATTTATTATGTAGAAGAAGTTAAAGGGGTTGTCCGGGTTCAGAGCTGAACCGGCTCTGATGGACAGGTTTTAGCGCTGCCCTAGCCGTTTTACAGGCTAGGGCAGCACTAAAGCCCGCCCATCAGTACTGGTGACATCACCGGGCTTCCTGACAGCCCCATGGAGAGCCCGGTTCATCA
Source organism: Bufotes viridis (assembly GCA_033119425.1). Taxonomy (NCBI): domain Eukaryota; kingdom Metazoa; phylum Chordata; class Amphibia; order Anura; family Bufonidae; genus Bufotes; species Bufotes viridis. Next base: position 96,024,428 of record CM065590.1, read on the forward strand.
CCAGAATTCCAGAAAATGCCTTTGCCCTGTGCGATTTAGCGCAGGGCAAAGGAGAGCATCGGAGCATGAACTGCTCCAATGCTCCAGTCAGGGGGGCCGCCTGTGTGAAAATGGAGGTATGTCCGGGTTCAGCTCTGAACCTGGAAAACCCCTTTAATACAAGGCACTTACTAATGTATTCTTATTATTCATATCACCATAAAATCACCATAAATTCTATAAAAATACATAAACATAAAACATAAAAATGTGAATCAAACAATAGGTCGTTTTCTGATAACACATTCCCTTTAAGCGTCTTTTCAGGATTTTCTCAATAGACTGACAGACAGACAGATAGACGATAGATAGATAGATAGATAGATAGATAGATAGATAGATAGATAATAGATATAGATAATGGATAGATAGATAGATAGATAGATAGATAGATAGATAGATAGATAGATAGATAGATTATATAGATTATATCAAGGCTGCCTTTCCTTAACATCCCCCACCCCGGGAACACAGGGTGGGGCTTTATTCACATCCTGAAAGTAATCAGCGCTGAATAGAACAGTGTTGTATTAAGAGATAGGAGAACACTGGCTCTTTCATATGAGACCAGGAGTATGACTCCATTACTATAGTGATAGACAAAGTATTCTGCACACAGCACAAGTAACTATGTCTCCCGAAATATAAACTCATACATTAGCAAATGTCAAACTGCGCAGCACAAGGCCAGACTATGGTTCCATGTCACCATAGGGACCTGTGTTATAAGTTCAAGACCCCTATACTGTAGCTCCATTACAGTTATGGCAGCTGGCATGGAACGTAAGAAAGGAAATCTGCAGCACTCCTCAGGTTTCTTATCAATTCAAACGATTTATTTACAGGCAGCAAATACAGGCCACGTTTCGACCAGCAGGTCTTTATCATTGGATTGATAAGAAACCTGAGGAGTGCTGCACAGTCCGTTGGGACCTTGGTCTGAGTCCCTATCTGCTTGCACCAACCTAGGACCGAAGCTCCGGTACCTATTTGAGAGACGTTGCCTAAAAGGGTATGTGGAGTGCTGCTTGAATCGTTGTTTCTATTGAGCTGGCATGGAACGTTACACACAGTTTTATAGAGGTATTCTCCCCCGAGAAGTAGTGCCTCATGTGAAGAATACATGGTGGCACTGTACGGTAATGATCAGTGACTGCAGCTTAGCTGCACTGTGTATAGGAGGTCCTGTCTTCATATAAACTTGGTCTGCTGTTCTCTATCTCCCTCATGCTTTACACTGCAGCACTGCCTGTTTAATTTTGCTGCTGTGTGTGAGTAGAACGACAGTACATGGAGAGATGGTTAGGTTACAGAAAGGACAGAAAATTATAAACTACAGGGACCCAAACCCTCAAAGAGAGGAGGACTATAAGGAAGCTACTGCATGTAGATTGAGGGGAGGGGAAATAATAAGGGGGAAGGGCCTGGAGAGGCGCTTTCATTAGCCATTGATTAGTAAACTCTTGACTTCTCCTCCTGAACGGTTTAGGAGTCACTGCGGGAGGAGAGGTTTTGGGGAAGTTGTTTGGGTGTCCAAATTTCGCGCCTAGTTATACCCTTGGGTACAGTAAGACCCCATAGACTACTTTCGGGGCTGTATTATGGCTGTGTACCACTTGCATATTACTCTGGTGTCAATGGGTGGCCAAAATTAAATGGACTCTACCATTTGGATAATCCCTTCGTAATCACCAGTGTGGGCACAACACAAAAATACAAATCTCATATACCGCAGACCTTCTTGTGAGAAGGACGAGGTCTTATCCAAGCAATCAACGGTGGAAAGGAATCTCTTCCTTACTTTTCAGAAAAGAGGTTCTGCAGCATCTGCATCTCAAATTCTGTAATTGTATTTAAATTATTAGAGTGTTTCATATAATCTGACCCTTACATTTTCGAACTATACAGATAAAAAAAAAAATATTCAGCAAACAAATGTGCTGCAGAAAATGTGCTGTAAAAGGTAAAAATCAATGTATCCTCGAAAACTGAAAACCTGCATCCATTAAACAAACACTATCCATATATCTTAGTTCGTTAACATATTAGATGATCTGGCCATTAAGTGGTTAAAATAATCTGGCCTTCATCCTCGCAGAGTATTGTGATTAGGGATTATAAAAAATCACAGAAAAAAAAAATATATAAAACATCCTTCCCGATATGATATAAAATGTGCGGATGTACATGGCTACATTTACAAAATCACAGAAAATAATGCACTATTATTGATCTTAAGAACCAAAAAGATCCCTAAATAAGATAAGATCCTTTTAACAGGAGTCATAAAATGTAAGACCAGGGGCGTAGCTAACGGCTCATGGGCCCTGGTGCAAGAGTTCAGCTTGGGCCCCCTTCCCTCAGTGCTTTGTGTGTCTTCTTATGCGGCACAAGGGTCTTTGGGCCCCCTCAGGCTCCTGGGCCCGGTAGCGACTGCTACCTCTGCACGCCCATGTGTAAGACTCTGGAGACAACAGAGTGATGACACAGAATAATTTAGGGTTTAGATTCACGAAGATGAACAGAGCAGAGGCCATTAGTGGAAAATCATCAAAATCGCCTGATACATGGCATATAAGTATGATAAAATTCTAACTGCCTGCAGTCACCACTAGGGGGAGCTCCCATTGACCTTGATATGTAGATCACCTCGGCAATGGCTGCAAAATTTTAACTATGGAAGTGTGTTAGAAAGCAGGGGTTTTGGCGATTTTTAGCAGGAAAACTGGGCTCCAAACCTTATAAAGATATATGAAACTAAACCAGTCCACGATTATAAGGTGTATTCTTCTTATGTTGGATACAGCAGTGGGTCCCAGAACAAGAATAACAGTCAATGAATAAACGTTGGTGTCGCAGTTAAAAGCATGGGCCCAAGTTTTATACAGTTAAAGGGTAACAATGACCCACAGTGACCGGGAGTAAATTGTGTGTCACTGACATATAATTTTCCGCTACTCCATGTTCAGTCATAATAAGTTATATTTTTTGCATCTGCAGATCACTGTACCAGAGCGGAGGTCTCACTGTGTCCCTGCAATGAATATGGGATACAGCTGGAGGTGATGACTAGAGATGAGCGAATTTCATATTTTGAAATTCGTTCACGCTTTGTTTACTAGTAAAAGGTTATTCATTTCGTCATAGTAGAAGTCTATGGGCTGCAAAATGGATCTGTTCCGTTTCCGTTTTGCAGCCCATAGACTTCTATTGTGATGGAATGAATAACAGAATGCCTCCAAAGGCATTCCGTTATGCATTCCATCATAGAATTGCGTTATGGTCTGTGGTAATGGAATGCATATTGCAATTCACCATTTACCAGTAAACGAAGCGTGAACGAATTTCATAACCTGAAATTCGCTCATCTCTAGTGATGACTCTATCACAAGTCAACGACATGGTGGCCACCGTGTCAGGATCAGTGACCTGGGCTTCAGCAAGAGGCAGATTCCAGGCTCGGTCTCTGCAGAAGTCAACGCACTTGATATTCACTATTGATTCAGGGAAAAATCTACTGTCCTTGTCATGTGCCACTGTTTTCCTCCAACGCCTAGGGGAAGGGCAGTCCTTCAGCCATGGTTCCCTAGAGGTTTCCTCCACTAGGGTTTTTTCCTCTCCTGAGTGCTGAAGGCCCGAATCTTCATGAGTCAAAGGCCCATCTTTAATGAGTCAACAGGGCCACATTTAAGACCAGTACCCTGACTTCTAATAAGAGCATCTCTTGTACATTTGATACATAGTAACATAGTATATAAGACCGAAAAAAGACATTTGTCCATCCAGTTCGGCCTGTTTCCTACAAGTTGATCCAGAGGAAGGCAAAAAACCCCTGTGAGGCAGAAGCCAATTTTCCCCACTTATGGGGAAAAAATCCTTCCCGACTCCAATCAGGCAATCAGAATAACTCCCTGGATCAACGACCCCTCTCTAGTAGCTGTAGCCTGTAATATTATTACACTCCAGAAATACATCTAGTCCCCTCTTAAATTCCTTTATTGTACTTACCATCACCACCTCCTCAGGCAGAGAGTTCCATAGTCTCACTGCTCTTACCGTGAAGAATCCTTTTCTATGTTTGTGTACAAACCTTCTTTCCTCCAGATGCAGAGCATGTCCCCTCGTCATAGTCACAGTCCTAGGGATAAATAGATGATGGGAGAGATCTCTGTACTGACCCCTGATATATTTATACATAGTTATTAGATCTCCCCTCAGTCGTCTTTTTTCTAAAGTGAATAACCCTAATTTTGATAACCTTTCAGGGTACTGTAGATCCCTCATTCCAGTTATTACTTTAGTTGCCCTCCTCTGAACCCTCTCCAGCTCTGCTATGTCTGTCTTGTTCACAGGAGCCCAGAACTGTACACAGTACTCCATGTGTGGATACTTTGCAGTTAATAAAGAAGTCAGTGTATATTAAGTAGTGGTGTGTCTGAGCCTCTTTATAGTCAACTGGATGGGGGTGCAGGGTGTCAGACCTCTGCTGATCAGATATTGATGGCCTTTTTTGGTTTCACAGCTCAGCTTATTTTTTTATCCCCTACCTACAGAACAGGAGAGAAGTATCTAATCGGGGGACTTATGGGTGCCCCATGATCCAGTGGGGCCGAACTGGGGCAAGAGCTAAGGGGGGGCCAGCATGACGCTGGTTTGGTTAGCGAGGGGCAGGGTAATGGGGGAGTGGTAGGGAGGCTTTATAAAGGGGGAGTTGGGGGGAGAGAGGAGCCACTTTGGTTGTTAGTTAGGTAAACTCCCGTCCTTCTGCCCTTGAGATAGGAAGTAGGTTTGGGAGTCTCTTAAAAAAAAAAAAAGGTAATAATAATAATAAGTGAACCTCCTCATTTCCAGTGCTGAACCCCCAGTTCTGATGCAGAGTTCTACTCTCTCAGCTCTGTAGCTGAACCTGAATTTTTATTGTCTCAGTCACCGCCATGCCCTGCTCTGTGCACTCAGGTACAGTAAGTGTCTCTGTGTCAGCTTCATGCACTGATGTAAAGACACATTGTTTGTACTGCTTTACACTGCAGCTTAGCTCCGTAAGGGCATTACTATGATTATGATTACTATGATGTACGCCACCCCATAGGTACATGCATGCAGAGTTCATAGGTCCTAAGAGATAAAAATGGCATATATACTGCATCCAGGGGCAGATTGGCCATAGACCCTACAGGGAAATTTTCTAGTGGGCCGATGCCTAGGAGGGCCACTCAAGCCCTCCTCACTGCTGCCATCTGGGCTCATAATCATCTGATTCTCTCTTACGCACCTAGGGAGCAGCCGCAGGTGGCCTCCTGAATTCAACTCGACGTCCTCAGGACAGCAATACCGTTGAATACTGTGGCACAGGTGGCAGTATTTTGTGGTATATGGTTCACCTGATGCGCACAAACTGCTGGCATCAGCTTCTTCTAGCGTAGTGCGCATGCGCCGGCACTTCGCTAGGGAAGAAGCATCCAAGCAGTCCGTACGGGCGCATCAGGCTGAGCCTGTGCGCACGCGCGGCATTTTACATTGGGAGGAGGGAGGGAGGGAGGGAGAGGTGGCACAGAGAAGTAGGAGGCGGCGCAGAACTCTGGGAACGCGACGCTGGGCACCAACGGCAATGGCTGCAGCTGGGCACCCTGCATCCCTGGACCTCCCCTTGGGCACCTTATTTTTATGACTGACAGGTTAGTAAAACCTGTTTTTTGGCAAAACTAAGCTACAGATCGCAATTCTAAGTCCACATTAGGAATCATGAAGAGACCCTGAGCATGAGCACATGTTTAGCTCAAAGGGGTGAAAACTGGTGACAGAATCCCTTTAAAAATGTTTGTTTTCATCCCATCACTAATACACACAGACCAAATAGGTTTCGCAAAAAATAGGCAACCGTACGACGGGACCAGAAAAGTACTGAATTTGGCTTACTGGGCTAAGATCAAAAGAACGCCTTCTCTGCCCCTCTCTCTGGACGCAGAGAAGGCAGTCCACAGGATACATTGGGGGTACGTGAGATCGGTTCTTGAACACTACGACTTCCCAGACAATCTAATAAAATCTATCTTTTCTCTATACTCCAGCCCCACAGCGAAAGTTCACTGTAATCCCTATCACCTATTCTATTCATATTAGCAATAGAACCCTTAGCCACTACCATCAGAAATAATAGCAAAATTGAGGGCATCAATATCTCAGGAAACAATTATAAAATCAGCATGTTCGCAGACGACATGATTAAGACACTAACAAATCCGACAACATCTCTCAGAGAAGTGCAGAAAGAACTAGAACTCTTCGGCAGGATATCTTATCACAAAGTGAATCAGAACAAATCCCATATTTTGGGAATAGGATTACAAAAAAATACTATATCCATAATACAACAAAACTTCAATTTCATATGGAACCCCAAGTCCATAACGTTCCTGGGAATTGAAATTGCACCAGAAAGACAAACATTAATAAAAGAAAATTTCCTTACGAGAGTGTCAAAGGAAAAAGAGAGAGCACGCCAGCGAGCATCAAAAGAAAAAGAGAGAGCACGCCTGCAAGCGTCACTGGAAGAAGAGACAGCATGCCTGCCTTTTCACTGGAAAAAAAAAAAGAGAAAGAGGCGGCAGCCACAGTAGCAAAAGCAGAGTTCCTAGAAGCCTTGGAGTTCTACAAATCCGAGAAACACAGCCAACTACTTGGGCCAGACCTAGATGAACAAGATGTCTTAGAATACATGTCTCAGAATACGTCCATCAGCATCCCAAGACCGCAGTACCTCGAGCAGGACAGTATGCAACAAAGCGATGTTGACCACAACTACTGGCCTACAGAACAGAAGCAATAACCTTCGTTTCGACTTAAAGGGACAACCTTCGCATCAAAACGGTATTATACAGACTTCCCTAAGCCAGAAACTCCTAAAAGTATGGTGATACACCACACACACAGCATAAAAACAGCACACCGGGTAGTATTGGTGCTAACCAGGCCACTATGGACTTCGCTAAGTTCTTTGCTAAATGGGAGCTGATTACCAAAGGACTTATAAAGTTCATAGATCGCCCCGAGAACTACAGGGCATGGCGAGCCTCCTTCCAGAACGCTATAAGGGAATTAGATATTTCCTGTAGTGAGGAGTTAGATCTCTTTTATAAAGTGGCTTGGAAGCGAGTCTGCTGAACACGCCAAAAGAAAGAGACATTAACGTAAACTATCTGGGCAAAGGCCTAAAGATGGTGTGGGAAAGACTTGATGAGTGTAATGGGTTGATTGAAGCTATAGAAAATGCTTTATATAAGAGAATTCATAATTTTCCTAGAATAATGGGTAGGGGTTACAAGAAGCTCAGTGAACTCAGTGACTTTTTGATAGAAGAACAGGTTGTTCAGGCAGAAGGAGATCTACAGGGGCTAGCATTCCTGGACACCACCAGAGGTGTCAATCTGATTGTCCAAAAACTCCCTTTTAATCTACAGGAGAAGTGGATCACGCATGGTTCCCATTATAAACAGGTTCATAATGTACCATTCCCCCCTTCGTGGTGTTTGTAGACTTTGTTACTCAACAGGTGAGGATTAGAAATGGTCCCAGTTTTTACTTTACATTGTCATGTCCCACTACCCCTGGTGTCAAACCTCATAAAAAACCAGTGACAGTCCACAAAACTGACGTTGCCTCCACATGTTCTCCTTACAGGCGGTTTAAGTCTTCTCAAAAAGAGAACAAACGCATACCAAAGAATGCCCCCTGCACAAGAAACCACATCCTCTACTGAAAGGCAGAGCCTTCAGGGACAAGTCTTTAGAGGACCGCAAAAAAAAAAACATCTGCTTCAGGTGCTGCGCTACAACATCGTACTTCGCCAGGAACTGTAAGGTCAGTGTGACATGCACAGAATGCGGTAGCACAGAACACAACACGTCTTTACACCCTGGACCACCCTCTCAGGTATCAACCCAAGCAGAGGAACATGACGGGAAGCAGATAGAAACCGACACTGTACAGAGATCTGTAAAAGACTTGCAGGAGGAAAGTCCTGCTCAAAAATCTGTGTTGTCAGAGTTTATTCGGTCGGCCACCAAGATAAGGCGATCAAGGTATATGCAATATAAGATGATCAAAGAAACAGGTCTTCAGCTAAATCCACCTTCTTCGACACCTTCAACGTAGTAGGGCCCGGTTTTCCCTACTCCTTAAGGACATGTGCTGGTATCGTTGAGATGGCAGGGAGGAAAGCAACTGGGTACAAGGTAGAGTCCATAGATGGTGTGATCTGCTTGTCACTGACAACTATACTGGAGTGCAATCACATACCTGACAACCGGTCTGAGATACCTACGCCAGAAGTAGTGGCATACAACCCCCACCTGAGGCATATAGCTCACCTGATACCAGAACTAGACCCAAAAGCCCCGATAGTCTTACTCCCTGGATAAGGCATACTATGAGTTTTTTAAGGCCAGAGGACATATTGCTCCATACGTCCAGAGACTTGACTTAGGATGGGTCATCATAGGAGATGTCTGTCTCTAGGAGGAGCACACAAGCCGACATCAGTCAACAGTATGCTCACCAACACACTTGAAAATGGACGTCCTTCCCTATTTCAGCCATGTCACAGTAGTTTCGTGATGAAAGAACTGCGCACAGTGCTACTGTGCCTTTTCCTTTAGCAGATACCTCCGGTGAAGACCACGCCTTCGATGGTGAGCAAGATCACTTAGGGTGCACAGTCTTCCACAGGACAAGAGAAGACAAAAGGGTCGCAATGTCCATAGAAGACAGGCTGTTCTTGGATATCATGGATCAACTAATAGTAAAAGACAAGTCAAAAAGCTGGGTCGCACCTTTATCGTTTAAACCCCGGAGACAACTCTTACCTAACAACAAAGAACTTGTCTACAGCCGATTTATCTCCCTCAAACACAAACTTCAGAGGACACCAGAGACAAAAGAACATTTATTTACCTTCATGGAAACAATATTCCAGAACAACCATGCAGAAATGGCACCCGTGCTCCAAGACTCCGAGGAGTGTTGGTACTTACCCATATTCAGCGTGTATCATCACAGATACGAGTAGTATTCGACTTGAGCGCCAGGTGCGAAGGCGTCTTGTTAAATGATATCTTACTGTCTGGTCCAGACCTCAACAACAGACTTCTGGAGGTACTTCTACATTTCCGCAGAGATTCCATAGCATTTATGGCCAACATACAACAGGTGTTCCAATGCTTCTTTGTCAAGAAAGAACATAGAAACTACTTGAGGTTCTTCTGGTACCACAACAACGACCCCAAGGAAGACATTATAGAGTACAGAATGAGAGTGCACATCTTCTGAAACAGTCCTTTCCCTGCAGTCGCTATCTACGGTCTCAGATATTCAGCACGAGAGGGCGAAGCAAAGTATGGGTCAGATGTCAGATCCTTTGAAAAAGATTTCTATGTGTGCTTGAAATCCACACCCACAAACGAGACCGCAATCAATCTCCTGAAAAGAGCTCAAGAAATGCTTGCTCTATCTAATTTGAGGTTGCACAAAATCGCCTCCAACAGCCGTGGATTAATGGAGGCCTTCTCACCCCAAGACCATTTAAATGACCTAAAGGACTTGGATCTTAGCACCGACTCCCTTCCCATGCAGCGGAGCCTCAGTTTGTTCTGGGATTTAAAGGCAGATACTGTATATTCACCTCCCAAATCAGCAAGGAAGAAAAGCCCTTCACACGCAGAGGAGTTCTGTCCACCATAAACAGCTTATATGATCCTCTGGGATTCGTAGTGCCTGTTACCATCCAAGGTAAAATTATGTAAAGAGACTTCACCACAGAGACGTCTGATTGGGATGATCCACTTCCCATGGAGAAAAAGGACCTGTGGACAGGTTGGAAGAAGTCTCTCGGTTGGTTCCGTGCCATCTACTTAAGTCAAGATGCCAAGACTATATATCTTCTGCGATGCTTCAGTCAAGGCAATTGCTGCCGTAGTATACCTAAAGACCATTAATGTCAAAGAACAATGCCATAATAGGGTTTGTCATGTGCGGACCAAACTGGCGCCACTCCGCGAACACACGATTCCCAGACTGGAGCTCTGCGCTGCTGTGCTTGCAGTGGAGTTAGCTGAACTTATAACAATAGGAACGAACCTGGAAATCGACGAAGTCGAGTTTCACACGGACAGCACAGTAGTCCTAGGACATATTTGCAACGAAACCAGACGCTTTTATGTCTATGTCAGCAATCGGGTGCTAAGGATCAGGAGATCCACTTGTCCTAAACAGTTGCACTACGTGCCAACGCACCATAATCCTGCATACCACGCGACTAGATCTGTCGCAGCGAGCCACCTTAAGGTCACAACATGGTTTATGGGTCCTGCATTCCTGTACCATTCGACGTCTTGCAGTATCAGATCCGACATGTTTGAATTGGTAGACCCAGATGCCGATGAAGAGATCCGACCTGAAGTATCTGTGCTACGTACAGTGAGTTCCGACCACTAGCTTAAGTCCCATCATTTTAACAGGTTCTCCACCTGGATGTTGCTTGTTCGTGCTATAGCCTATCCAGTTCATATAGCTAAGTCTTTCAAGTCAGCATAACCTGTGAGCCAGAAGCCTCGCAAAGGTTGGCATCACTGCAAACACGCCTTAACCACTGCTAATCTAAAAAAGTCCAAAAACATAATAATTCACACTATACAACATAAATGTTATGCTAAAGAAATAGACTACCTCAGTAAAGGTCAAACAGTCTTCAAGAATAGCGCTTTGATAAAGTTTGATCCCATCATTGACCAAAATGAGTTGCTAAGAAAGAAGGATTCAGTAGAGGCATCTGTTGATGCCAGACGGGGAGCGTTCTGCCCAGCAGGGTCAGAAAATGATTTTTTTTCATTCTGCCAGGGTCAGGATAATTCTGAAGTGTTTAATTTGGTTATAGCACCATCTAGCAGTGTTAAGTTGTATTGCACTTTGTTTTTCTTGTTACAAAGACTACTGCATTGTGGGTGATGCACTGCATTTTGGGAGTGCAAAGCATCCTGTGAAAGAGACATCTCCAGGGCACATTAGCAGAGCTGTCCTATGCATATCTTCTTTTCAATCTCCACCATCCTTGTAAAATCATATCTGGCGAGAGATCTATCTTTGTTTCAGGGACATTATGTTATGCAGAGCTGTTTGGCTAGTTATAATTGTAGTATATTATAATTGTAGTATCAGGGAGTTGTTACTACTGTTAGCTAGACATGCAATGTTATGTACAGGCAGCCATTTTACCATGTGCTTCAGTGTTAATGTAGTGTTATAGTACATGCTATGCTATGCTTTATATTTATACCTGTTATTTGTATTGTAGTTTTAACAAACAATCCTGTTTTACCAATAAACAAGCTAGACTACAAAAAACAGTCCTCCTATTTGGAAGAGAGGAATGGTTTATGCTGAATGTCAGACTGCACACTGTGTGAACGTGTATGAAGACATAACAGAAGCATATAGCTATACCTCCTTCTAGTGGAAAAGGAAATGGGGGTGATTACATACCATACATATCTCTGGGCAGGGGTGCACCTAGCCTTTCTGCTGCCTTAGGCGAAAACTGACCCCCCCCCCCCCCCCATGCCAATTTCTTAGCCTAATCCCTTTGCCACAATGAAAGCGCTCATTGCCCATGGCCCTTCGGCTGCCCCCCTCTTGCCCCTACCTGGTGCTGCCTGAGGCGATTGCCTCATCTGGCCTCATTGGTGGTGCACCCCTGTGTCTAGGGCTATATGTAAATAACAGTTTTTCATGCAGGGGAGAGAGGGGATAACAAGAGCTAATTAAAATGCTTCCTAGGAGATGGGGGTGCCTGATGATCTGCTTCCAACCCACAAGGAAGGGAAGAAAGTCCTCCAGATTAGCAGATAAGTAAAAAAGAGTTTTCCATTTGTGGGATAACCACTTTAACCCCTCCAGGACCTAGGACGAGAATGCTCGTTCTAACTTGTGGCTACTTAATGCACTAGGACGAGCATTCATAATGCTCTGCCCCACACCTCCTGCCGCGATCAGCAGCAGGGACCCGGCTGATACTGACAGTCGGACCCCTGCTGTATCCGCCAGCATCGGTGAAAACACAGATGCCGGCGGATTAACCGCCTGTATGCTGCGGTCGCGCTGACCACGGCACACAGGAAGTTTGCGGCAGTTTCTACATCCCCATCGGGTCCCGTGTTGTGGTGACTGGGACCCAATGGTTGCTATGGCAGCCACGATGCCTTGAACAGGCATCGGGACTGCCAGCTACAGAAGCCCAGGAGATCCAGCCCCAGGGCTTGGTTTCCTAGGCAACTGTTAGCGTCTTACAGTGTAAGACACTAACAGTTCAATACAGCACAATACAGATGTATTGTGCTGAATTGAAACAGGGATCAGACCCTGAAATCTTGAAGTTCCATAATGGGATGAAACTGAAGTGAAAAAAGAAGTTAAAAAAATAAAGTTTAAAGAAAAAAAATTGAAAGTTTCAAGTAAAAAAAAATAAAGCACCCATTTCCCAAAATAAAGTTAAAAGAAAATTGTAAAAAATAGGAGAGAAAAGAAAAGTAGACATATTATGTATCGCCGCGTCCGTATCGACCGGCTTTATAAAAATGTCACATGATCTAACCCCTCAGGTAAACACCGTAAAAAATAAAAATGATGTAAAAAGCAATTTTTTTGTCACCTTACATCACTAAAAGTGCAACACCAAGAGATCAAAAATGTGTATGCCCCACAAAATACTACTAATCTAACCGTCACCTCATCCCGCAAAAAACTATGGCTCTCAGACTATGGAGACACTAAAATATGATTTTTTTTTTGTTTCAAAAGTGATGTTATTGTGTAAAACGTAAATAAATAAGAAAAAAGTATACATATTAGTTAATTAAGTCGTAAGAACCTGCTGTATAAAAATATCGCATGACCTAACCCCTATGGCTCTCAGACTATGGAGACACTAAAATATGATTTTTTTTGTTTCAAAAGTGATGTTATTGTGTAAAACGTAAATAAATAAGAAAAAAGTATACATATTAGGTATCGAGTCCGTAAGAACCTGCTGTATAAAAATATCACATGACCTAACCCCTGTTTGTCACCTTACATCACAAAAAGTGTAATAGCAAGCGAACAAAAAGTCATATGCACTCCAAAATAGTGACAATCTAACCGTCATCTCATCCCGCAAAAATGATACCCAACCTGGAACAATCGCCTAAATACTGAAAAAACTATGGCTCTCAGACTATGGAGACACTAAAACATGTTTTTTTTGTTTAAAAAATGATATTATTGTGTAAAACGTAAATAAATAAATAAATAAAAAGTAGACATATTATGTATCGTCGCGTCCGTAACGACCTGCTCTATAAAAATATCACATGACCTAAACTCTCAGGTGAACACCGTAAAAAAAAAACTGTGTCAAAAAACAAATTTTTTTGTCACCTTACATCAGAAAAAGTGTAATACCAAGCGATGAAAAAGTCATACGCACCCTAAAATTATACCAATCAAACGGTCATCTCATTCTGCAAAATATGAGACCCTAAATAAGACAATCGCCCAAAGAATTTAAAAACTATGGCTCTCAGACTATGGAGACACTAAAACATGATTTTTTTTTTTGTTTCAAAAATGATATTATTGTGTAAAACCTAAATAAATAAAAAAAGTATACATATTGGGTAATTCCACGTCCGTAACAACCTGCTCTATAAAAATACCACATGACCTAACCCCTCAGATGAACACCGTTAAAATAAAAAAAAACTGTGTAAAAAAAGCAATTTTTTGTCACCTTACATCAGAAAAAGTGTAATACCAAGCGATTTAAAAGTCATACACACCCCAAAACAACCGTCATCTCATTCTGCAAAAGATGAGCCCCTAACTAAGACAATCGCCCAAAGAATATAAAAACTATGGCTCTCAAACTATGGAGACACTAAAACATGATTTTTTTTTGTTTCAAAAATTATATAATTGTGTGAAATCTAAATAAATAAAAAAAAGTATACATATTGGGTATTGCGACGTCCGTAACGACCTGCTCAATAAAAATACCACATGACCTAACCCCTCAGGTGACACCCTAACTAAGACAATCTCCCAAAAAATATAAAAACTATGGCTCTCAGAATATGGAGACACTAAAATCGATTTTTTTTTACAGAAATGCTTTATTATGTAAAACTGAAACAAACAACCAAAAAAAGTACACACATTTGGTATTGTCGCATCCGCAGCAACCTGCTCTATAAACATACTACATGATCTAACCTGTCAGATGAACACTGTAAATAACAAAAAATAAAAACGATGCCAAACCAGCTATTTTTTGTTACTTTTGGGTGGTTTCTATTTTGTAAGCTCCACAAAGTGACTTCAGACTTGAACTGATCCTTAAAAAGTGGGTTTTGAAAAAAAGAGAAAAAATTCTGAAAAATTTCAAGATTTGCTTCTAAACTTCTAAATATTTCTAACGTCCCCACAAAATAAAATAGCATTCCCAATATAATCCAAACATGAAGTAGACATATGGTTAATGTAAAGTAATAACTATTTCGGAGTTATTACTATCTATTACAAAAGTAGAAAAATAGAAATTTGCTAATTTGGTAATTTTTCCAAATTTTTGATAAATTTGGTATTTTTTTTATAAATAAAAATGAAATTTTTTGACTCAGTTTTACCACTGTCATGAAGTACAATATGTCACGAGAAAACAATCTCAGAATGGCCTGGATAAGTAAAAGCGTTTAAGGCCTAATTCACACGTCCACAATCTTCGTCCGCACCCGTTCTGCAAATTTGCGGAACGGGTGCAGAACCATTCATTTTGAATGGGGATGTGATGGATGCGGAGAGCACACACTGTGCTCTCCGTATCCGCATTTGCGAAGCGCGCCGCCGATCTTCTGGAAGGCGGCTCCGCAAAAATATAGAGCATGTCCTATTCTTGCCCGCTATTGCGGACAAGTATAGGCCTCTCTATAGGGCTGGTGGTAGGGTGTGTTGCAAATCCGCAAAACACTACGGACGTGTGAATAAGGCCTTAAAGGGCTTCTGTCACCCCCACTGACGAATTTTCACTAGCTGACATTAGCTACTTGCTAATGTCAGCTGAGTTCAAACATATGTTTAATATCTTTTTTTCTTTTTCATCTTCTAAAAACTTACTTTTGTTATATGTAAATTAGCTTCGCTACCAGCAAGTTGGGCGGGTACTTGCTGGTAGCCGCCGCATTCATGGCCTTGGAACGCCTCTTCTTTGATAGACAGGGCCAGCGCGTCTCCTCCTCTCGCTGGCCCTGTCTGCAGCTGCAATCCAGCGCCTGCGCCGCTCGGTCTTTAGTCGGCGCAGGCGCTCTGAGTGAAGGACGCCGCTAGGCGCTCCGTCCTCAGTGCGCCTGCGCCGATGACGCCAGCGCTACACCCGAAGAGAAGACGCCGGCATCCCTGGTAAAGAGCAGGCGATGCCGGCGTCTTTCTTCCGGGTGTAGCGCTGACGCCATCGGCGCAGGCGCACTGAGGACGGAGCGCCTAAGCGAGCGCCTTCACTCAGAGCGCCTGCGCCGACTAAAGACCGAGACGGCGCAGGCGCGGATTGCAGCTGCAGACAGGGCCAGCGAGAGGAGGAGAGCGCGCTGGCCCTGTCTATCAAAAAGAAGAGGGGCGCTCCAAGGCCATGAAGATGCGGCGGCTACCAGCAAGTACCCGCCCAACTTGCTGGTAGCGAAGCTAATTTACATATAACAAAAGTAAGTTTTTTAGAAGATTGAAAAAAGAAAAAAAGATATTAAACATATGTTTGAACTCAGCTGACATTAGCAAGTAGCTAATGTCAGCTAGTGAAAATTCGTCAGTGGGGGTGACAGAAGCCCTTTAAAGTTATTATTACTACATATAGTGACACATGTCAGATTTGCTAAAAATGGCCTGGTCCTTAAGGTGAAAAATGTCTGGGTCCTTAAGGGGTAAAGTAAAAACAAATGTTTAGCATTTACAATAAATACAACAGCAGCCTTAAAAACTAAAAACCCTTTATGTCAAAAACATACTTTGTGTTTGATTGGCCTTTGTTTTCAGGCAGTCCAAGCAGGATGTGTAGAAGCAGGTTGAAGGATTACATTACACGGTTGCATAGCTACGCGGTCTGCTAACTTCAAAGACAAAGGCAAATGTTCTCCCATTGTTCTCCTCAGAAATGAGGCAGCAGTCAGTGAAGGAATTGCTTTTGCACCTCAATTAATCAGCTCCTATTAGTATAATCAGAAACAGGAATATTTGGCAAAAACAATGTGAAACATACAAACAGTACGTACAGTATCATTACAGCAGCTATTCCAAACCTTACTACTATGAGGGAACCCTCAAAAATCTCTCTCCTACCTATTTATAGTAGTATATTATGTCTGCAACATATCCATGGTCAGGATGAGGTTGGACATCTGTGTTGTTTTTCATCCATGTGGGAACCATGAGTTCTCTTAGCCCTGCTGTTGCTGTTTATTTTACCTATTATCTATAATTCTGTATCACACTACCAATTATCATACAGCCTTAATCCCTTTCTCAATAAGCTTGTATCAACTGCCCTGCATGTATCTGGTACTGTAGGGATCGGGGGTATAGCCTACCATTGAAGAAGGGGAAGCAGCTTCTACAGGGTCCAAACTCAGGAATGGGCCCGGGAGAAGGACAAATGGATTTATTTGCAGGGCCCGGGGAGCAGTGAGTATGGTGCTACTAGTCCTAGTCCTAGCACTAGTATTACTTACCGCTCCCTGGACATCTTCTCCAGACTCCTGCAGTGCACAGCTTCAGGATGGGACGTAGTGTGTGTAGGAGAACACTATGGCTTGACTCTGTGTGATGTCAGGTCACAGTGTACAGTGTGCCTAGACACAGTACTACATGAAGAGCGGAGGCGTCGTAGGAGAATGATGGGAATAGGTTTTTTTGGGGTCCAGTCTAAGGTCTGCATCAATGGGAATGAGGGGGGGACCCCATTGAAAAATTTGTTGTGGGGCCCAATCAGTTTGGATTCTATGGTTTCAGCAGCGGCCTCATCTAGCACCAGTGTATCACTCTATCATGTGTTCTCCTGGACATACTTCTGTAACAGCTGTCCCCTGATGAATTTTACATAGGAAAACACGTTAGAGCATTAGGACATGGTCTTGATTGACCTTGCCCTTCTCTCTGATAGTACTGCTTGGGAGATATGTATATTTGCTGGGCATTATAGGTAGATGGCATGCCTCTCAGTCTTATGTGTGGGCACCAGTGGATGGCTTTATCATTTTACCTGTGCAAACAGGGATGTCCTGCTGATAACTGCAAACTGTATCCGTATTGCAGATATGCCTTATTCACTTAACGGGGCACAGCTGCAATACCACACACCAGCCATGAACAAGAGTAGCGCTGTTTTTGGAAAAGAGTAGAGCCTTTTTTGTATCATATAACACCTTTAAAGGAGTTGTTCCATCACAAAATTTAAGCCATATCGATAGGTTATGCTACAAATGTCAAATAGGTGCTGGGACCTGGTTTAACAAAGTTCAGTCACATTAATATGACCACTTTCTACTTTCGATGTCACTAGGGCATAGCTCATGAAGGAAGTTACGTGTCATGATCTTGCTTGGAGGGTATATAAAGTGTGCAATAGGCTGTCTGCACACAAATACCTCGCTGCTGTCATGGGTAAAAGACAAAGTTGCAAATAGCGATTTTTATTGTTTTTTAGACCAAGGGTGGCAGTATTTCTGAAACTGCAGTTTGTGAACTGTGCTGCTGTGGTGAAAGTGTATTGTGTGTGGACAAATGGCACCATTGCAACATGGAAACTGTGGAGCACCACATATCATTTATGTGAGAGGTGAACATTGGCTACGAAGGTGCAGGAGGCTGGACCGACATGCTACAGTGCCAAAATGAACCAGGAACTTCCAGACATGTGCCTAAAACAGTTCAGTAAAACCAACTGTTTGTAGGGTTCTGAAGCAGACGATCAGTGGCGTAAGTACCGGGGAAGCAGGGGAAGCAGCTCCTTCAGGGCCCAGGCTGACAAAGGGGCCCGGCGCCAGGCAGCGTGACAGTTTCTTCTTGGTATCTGATGTGATCAGATTTATTCATCATCTTACTAATAAAGTTTTTCGGGCCGTGCCCCTTCTCAGCAGCGGCGCCGCCAACTCAGCCCCCCTCATCCCCTCCCCTTCACAGCAGCAGCGGCACTGATCTTACTTACTGTTCCTGCCAATACAGGAATCAGGCTGGTACAAGCCGGCAGCGTGCAGGCTGTATTAGGCCTGCCCACACTGACCTGACTGAGCAGGGAGCGGCTACGGCAGGTAGGAGTTGCGGGACAAACATTGCAACAGCCAGGAGCGCCAGCACGACAGCGCAGATGGGTGACCGGTCACTGGGCTGGCCTGGCAAGGTATGTGACAGGATGGGGCCATATGGCAGGCAGGCACTATAGATGGGGGGTATGTGGCAGTGGCACTGGCAGGCACTATAGATGGGGGGCATGTTGCAGGCACTGTGGATGGTGGGCAAGGAAGGTATGTGGACATAACTACTGTGAGAGGGCTCATATCTGGTATAACTACTGTGAGGGGGCACATATCTGGACATAACTACTGTGAGGGGGAACAAATCTGGACATAACTACTGTGAGGGGGCACATATCTGGCATAACTACTGTGAGGGGGAACATATCTTACGTAACTACTGTGAGGGGCACATATCTGGCAAAACTACTGTGAGGGAGGCACATATTGGCATAACGACTGTAAAGGGCACATATGTGGGCATAACTACAGTGAGGTGGCACATATCTGGGCATAACTACAGCGAGCGGGCACAAAGGTGAGCATAACTGCTGCAAGGGGCCACAAGGAGGACATAACTATTTTGAAGGGACCACAATGTGGACATTAGTACTGTGTGGTAGCACTTAAGGGAAATGTCCTAGATTACCCTGCTATACATTGGCATGGCTCAGTCTTACAGGCCAGCACAGCGCCCCCTGCTGGTGATTTCACAGGGGCAGTCACGATCCCTTCCTTGTGTGATTATTCTTGTTTTCTCTGTCACTACAGGGACCTTGTTCTAGATCCAGCGGACATCACGCCGCCGCCAGCGACACCCTGGATAAAGTAGGACCAGATTTTATTTATCACTTATCATGATTGATAATGCTCTTTGCCTCTCTATGATCTTTTTACTACAAAATCACTGTGACAACTTTATCTCACTGTGATTTTGTAGTAAAAAGATCCCAGAGAGGCACGGAGCATTATCAATCATGTTAGTGCTCCGTGTCTCCGCTGTCCGGAACGGGGCTTGGCACTCTTTCACTAAGCGGATTACCCGAACGGCTCCACTTGTGTGAAAGAGCCCTTATTGTAAAGAAAATATGCCGCCTCTTTGTAAAAATGGGGGCAGTCAGTTCTAGCTACGCTCCTGCAGACAATGAATTTATCTTTGCAGATCATGTACACCCATACATGCTGCTGGTCTTCCCTGGGTCAGATAAGATATTCCAGCAGGAGAATGCAACATGTCACACAGCTAGAAATGTCCAATATTGGTTGGAAGAGCATGAGCAAGACTTCCAAGTACTACCCTGACCACTATTCCCCAGACTTGAACCAAATTGTGCATCTGTAGTAGAGATGATCGAATTTGATTGGGCCAATTCGCTGCATTTATAGAAAAAATGCAGTTCAATGCAGATTTATTTGTGGCGAATTGCATTAAAAAAACGGCTATTTCCTAGCTGCAGAGAGCCTTATAGTGGTGTAGAACACTGTGCCTTTCCAGTAACATGCATAGGGAGTCTGCTGTGGTAGTGAAATAATACTGTGTACTATGACATGCAGATGACAGGCGTCACTCTTAGAATCACTGCACACTTCACTTATTTGGGCAGTCAGGGGGCCAAAACTGACCAAATAATTCAAGTGTGAACTCAGCCTTACAGGTCAATGTTAGCGTCAAGAAGAAGCACACTCCTTTTACACCATCGGCAGCTGATTCCGCATAGATGTCTACAGAACCTGTTCTATTAAACGCTTATACAAGTAGAGCCCAGAGTGGAGAGGGTGTCAGCAGTAAGTTTGTGTTGACATCACCGATTATTTTGCCCTTCCTCTAATCCTTCAGAACAATAACCCCCAAAAAAACGGATCCTGTCTGTAGATCATCCGCCTTAACTCGGTCAGCATTTGGTCAGTAATCCATCAGTTTTGCTAAGGCCAAAAAAACAGGAGTGGATCCAAAACAGAGATGACATGTGAATATTTGCATGTCTTCTGTGTTTTGAACCCACTCCTGCTTTTGGCTATCAAATCATAAGCCAATTCTGATGCAAAATAGGAACCATGTCATGCAGACCGTTGTGCGTCTCATTTTTCCTTCCTTCTGACCAGAAGAAGGGTAAAATAAATAATGTTGTCAGCCAGGCCGAAAGGCAAAATATTGGCCCAGTCATGAAGTGGGCAGGGTGTGAATAGCATGAGAAGTCCACGGAGTGGCCCTATGACATAGTGGTGAGGTGGAAGCAGAATGAGGAGACCACAGAGAGGCCCAATGACAGAGTCTGGAGGTGGCAGCAGCATTAGGAGGATCCCACAGAGTGGCACAATGTCAGCGTGGAGGTGAGAGCAGCATCAGGAGGCCACAGGGTGGCACAATGACAGTGTGGAGGTGGTAGCAGCAGCAGCATCAGGAGGTTAAAGAGTCGCAAGGTGACATTGTATTGAGGTAGTAGCAGCATCAGGAGACCACAGAGTGGCAAGGTGAGATAGTGTGGAGGTGGAAGCAGCATCAGCATCATGGATGATCTAGTCTGATGCATCAGGCATTGGTGGGTGGAAATCCTGGCTGATCCTGATATCATCTTGACAAAGGTCAGTCTCTCCACATTTTGGGTGGACAGGCGAGTTCTTCTTGGGGTAACTATGGCCACCACCGCACTAAACACCAGCTCTGATGCGACACTACTGGCAGGACATGATAGCTTTTCCAGGGCAAACTCTGCCAGTTGCGGCCACAAATCCAGTTTGGCTGCCCAGTAGTCCAGCGGATCTTCAATGTGGGGTGGCAGGGTGCTGTCCAAGTATGCCACCACCTGCTGATTCAGGTCCTGCTACAGGTCTAGCTTCTGCTGCTGCTGGTGAGTAGTTTCTTAACTAGGCGCGTGAAGAAAGCTGCTCAACAGTGACTCTAGACTCAAGTTGCTGCTGATGGAGCTGGAAATGCTCCTAACCCCCCACTCTGCCACAGCAGTCATGGCAGAGGAATGTGAGCGCAGAGGGTCCCCCCGGTCAGACCTGCGAGACGATGGACGATGGCGCAGATAGGATGTCTCTTTAGTTGTTCACTTTGTCCTCCCTCTCAGCGGGTGTAAAAAAGGCCCCCATTTTGGATCGGTAGTGAGGGTCCAAACAAGGTGAAGAGCCAGAAAAAATCTCTCTGCCGAATGGTGACAATTCAGCTGTCACTATGCAAGCAAATGAGCATGCATCGGGCCATTTGTGCAAGTGACTCGGAGGGACTCCCTGCCTCTATCTTCACTGCATACTGCTACGGTGTGTCTGGGTCCTCTGCCTCGTCTTCCTCATCGCCCTGTAGCTCCTCTGGCTGCTCCTGCTCTCCTGTCACATGTGGAGAAAAAACACCCATTTCGCTACACATAGCTTGTGCTCCAATGTCCTCCTCCTCCACTTCAACCCGCACAGGGCTCATCTGGCCGTGAGATCTAGGCGCCACGTCTCCAGTCCCCTGACCAGCCAGATTTACCAGCATCTGTTCCAGGACATGAAGCAGTTGAATGGCATTGTTCATCCGGTATTCCTGGCAACTGTCAAATAACATGGCCTCCTCAAAGGGCCTGAGAAAACAGCGGGTGTGAAGCATGAACTGCCGCTGGCTGACATCGAAGTTACACAGGGAAGTACTTCTGTCCGCTTAGATCATCAATAAATCGTTTATGGTCTTTCTCTGTTTGTATAGTCGGTCCAACGTATGGAGAGTGGAAATTCAATGGGTGGAAACGTTTCATATCAGTCTATGTTGGGGGATGCCGTTCTGCCCCTGCAGCTCAAGGAGTACGGGTGGCTTAAGTGCATGCAAAGTTTCCTGGCCATTTTTACGATGTCTTCCAGATGGGTGGAACACTTCAGGAACAGCTTGACAACCAGATTGAACACGTATGACTGAGTCAACCATTTAAGAACCTCAGTTGCTGGTCAAGACATGACTGCTAGATGACACCAGGAGCTCAGGCCTCTTGATGCGACTCCTGCTGTGACCTGTGCGACCTTACTCTGCTGCGACCTGTGCCTGCACCAGAAACATTTAGGCCTCTGCCACTCCCCTGTGCAGGGCCTGAAACTTCTCTGTCTGACATACTGTTTGATTAAATACATAAATAAAAAGGAAATTAAAACACCCCCAAAAAGTCTGTAATTTTCTCACTTTACCACACAACAGCTAATAAGCCCTTTTTTCCCATTAATACACGCCAAAGAAGGCTTTAGAACATGTAACTGCACCGCTGACCTGCAAATAATATATATTTTTGTGCCTCTAATACATGCCAAAAAGGGCTTTAGAACATATAACTGCACCGCTGAACGGCAAATAATATATATTTTTTTGCAACTAATACACGCCACAAAAGGTTTTAGAACAGGCATGCTCAACCTGCGGCCCTCCATCTGTTGCAAAACTACAACTCCCATCATTCCCTGACAGCCTACAGCTATCATCCTACAGAAGGGCATTGTGGGAGTTGTAGTTTTACAACAGCTGGAGGGACACAGGTTGAGCATGCCTGCTTTAGAACATATAACTGCACCGCTGAACAGTAAATAATATATATTTTTTTGCCTCTAATACACACCAAAAAGGGCTTTAGAAGATATAACTGCACCGCTGAACGGCAAATAGGCCCTTATTTTTTTCCACTTATACACATATATAACATATAACTGCACCGCACAAGGGCAAATAAGATGTAGAAATATTTCCTTGTAATAAACCCTGTTAATGGCTGTATCAAACAGCACTTGCATCCCAATAACAAGAATGGTTTGCTGGAATTACAGAGCTGTATAATGGCAATTTGGATCCGCAGTCAGTGCAGCAAGGTGTAATAGGATTGTTCCTATTACCCAGGCTGTAACCTCCCCGACTGAACCCTGTTCTGCTTCAATACTGTGAATAATTCCTCCCTATCCTTTCACTGAACTTCTATACAGCAAAATAAAAGTTTTAAAGTCTTTTCTACCACTGTCCCTAGCGCCTGCTGAAGTCTCGCCCTGCACTAAGTACACTGGAAAATGGCTAAATCCAAGATGGCTGAGGCTATTTATAGGGACATCACAGGGCGGGCTGGCTCACTGCTAATTGGCTGCATGCATGGAATTGTGGGTGATCTGTGCAGCAGTCATTTTTGGAAAAAATGCGATTCATTACCACTAAGCGTGAGGAAATTCGGATTCGGTGCAAATCAAATTTTTCCTGAAATTCCGAACGAATTCCACTTCGCCAATTTCGATTCGCTCAGCTCTAATCTGTAGGACCACCTAGATCAGGCATCCTCAAACTGCGGCCCTCCAGCTGTTGCAAAACTATAACTCCCAGCATGCCCAAACAGCCTACAGGTATCAGCCTAGAGCAGGGCATTGTGGGAGTTGTAGTTTTACAACAGCTGGAGGGTTGCAGTTTGAGGATGCCTGACCTAGATTATTGTGGAATGCACTGCAGTTTGCATGGCTCCAGATATCTGTGACATCGTATCAGGATCTTATTGAGTAACTCCCAGAGATTACTTTATATATTAACTGATGGTCATAATAATGTGCCTTGACTGTGTATTTCCAGATCTGAGCCCCCGAAGAGAAGGAAAGCATACGACGCATGTACAGTGTCTTCTCCATTTACTGCTATGGGACTTCCGATACAGCATTGTTGCTGTTCCTTCACCTTGGGGACTCCTATTTGGAAATAGGAGCATGTCCCAGAGGTGGGCTTGCACCTATCTAAGGCTAATTTAACATTTGCGGCACAGTGTTCCAGCTGGCTGGTCTGGCAGAGAACAGCCTGCCAGAGTTCTCCAAATCTGGCATTGCCAGATGTTACTGGAAAGCCCACTGGACCCATTACGTATAATAGGGTCCGGCAGAGATCTAGCCGCTACCAGGAAAAAAAACACTGCACACAATGGTTTTTACCCATCCAATTCCTGTCATTCTATGCCGAAATACCCTGAGGGAGGGCTGTGCCACAAATGTGAAAGTTTGTGGCAAGTCTGATCCCATGCTAATGATAATCTAGGGATCTGACTTAGCCAGTGATCGACTGTGGGATGTTGAGCCAGGTCTAGTAAGTGAAGAGCAGCAGGGACCAGACCAACATGAGAACAGCTTCAGTGGGATTAGTGGAAATAAGGAATGCATATTTGTTATTTTAAAGCCTTTCTGTGTCATTTTTATACAAAATGATCCGTCTGGAGCACCCCTTTAATAAGAATGAACAAAGTTGAAGTGAACGGTATAAGGATACACAAGGTGAGTATAGTGCCTTTGTATCCAAGCCTCTTAAGATGGTGAATTCAAGTACAGCAACTATTCATGCCAAGTTTCAGATTTATTATCTAAAATAATAGCTGATCCCTAAGTAAAGAGCATGGTATTCCCAGAACAGTCACTTGTCAGCGAATCTCATTATCTGGAAATTACTATTACCCATAACTGAATGGCCTCAAGCATATGGTTCCCGTGAACAAATTTGCACAGAAGATCAATGGATCAACAAAAATAGTTTACTAGGTCTGTGCATTGAATGTGTTAGACTAAAGATGATGGTTATACACCCATGAACTGGAATTTATGCCAGCAGTTTCTCACATAGATAACTTCTTGGGAACAGCATTCAGGGTCCTTCCATAAAAACAGGCAGATGACATTCATAAACCATGCCAGCCACACGAGTGTCAGCCAAAGAGTGACCTACTAACTGTACCAACCAGAGAATGCCCTCATGAACAGCACCACCCAGAGACTGCCCTGATTTACTTGATTATTCCGGATCCTTGTTCTTATGGACATTATGTTTGACATTTGCTTTCATGGACACAATATTGTAACATTTGTACACTTATTACGGTATATCGTATTATATGTAATTTTGTATGCATATATCTTGCAATATCCACATGCCTTATCTCATAAAGTATAAACATGTTAATGTGTGGTAAATCTATAGCTTTTTTGGTGGGTAGAAGCCCTCTTTGATTGTTACTAGATGAAATGTAACCCATTTATTAGGGAGCTCCATTAATAGCAATATCATTGTGTTATATTAATCCGTATGTTCAGTGAGGTTGTCACACATTTAGACCCTTTAACCCGCATGCACATAACGTCTCTAAGGAACAGTGTTATAAGTCTGAGCATTTAGATGTATAGGACATATCCAAGGAAGACCAGGTGGCTTACTTCATCTGAGTGTGCAGTAGCAGCCAAGTATACAACCCTTCTACATATTCCATGTGGTTTACTTTGACCACAAGGGTAAAAGCAGCCAAACCCCTTTGGAAACAAATGTAGCCAAAATTTCTGTCAAAGGAAAAGTTGTTCAGAATGCTTTTTCCTGTAATACAATATAATGAAAAGAGAGCAATATACATACTTTGGCATGACTCAATAGCAGAACTTGCATAGTATTCTTTCATAAAGGGCTCATGTACGTTTTGTATGGAGGTGATTTGAAGAATGGGCCCTCTAGTTTACCTCTGTGTGCCTCCAATATAAGGATTATTTAATCAATTGTAAAACTAATCGGATTCTTTATAAAGTTCTCGAAAATTTGTCCACCAAATTAAGCTTTTGCAATTAATATTGGCTGGGAAAAACCATGAGGGGAAAGAAGACAGAGGAAAACATGACAAAGCGAGGAAATGCGGGAAGGGGCTTTTCCTGATTGGCTCATAAGTTGAAAGACAGCCTCATCAGTCAATCAGGGGGCAGTGGGCAGAGAAATGCCCATGCTGGACGAGCAGAAGCGATATAGCGTGTTCAGCTTTTGACATGGAATGAGTGTGTCTGCCAGAAGAACGATTACTGAGTATACAGAGTCACAAGCAACTATTGTAGTTTGATAGCAACACTATAGGGAAAAAATAAAAAGATAGAATTGGGTAGATTTTATAGAATTTGGTCAGGGAAAGCTTTGTAGGAGTGCAGGGCTGGTCATGCTGTGCTCAAGCTGCTTTCTGCACCAGCAACTAAAACTCAGCCTAGCAGCTCTGCATTAAAAAACCAACCCCCTGCAAGAGACATTGTACAGAGACAGCTTTTTTTTCTTTAAACCTCAAGTTTCTACAGTTCATTATTGCCAGCACAGCACCTCAGCACAAGCTGCTGAGCTGTGGTGGTGGTAGTAGTGGCACTTGTCACCATAGTCGCGGCAGTAGGGCAGTGGTAGCGCCAGTGGTAATTGTGACAAATAAAGATAAGGGAATCAAGAGGGGGGCCAAGGAGCCCGCTATGACATATCACAGTCTGGTAAAAGTGGTGGGGAGGGTGAGGACTATGACAGTGATTTTGTTGGACAGACCTGGTAGCAAGATCAGGGTGTGGAGGAGGAGGTAACATCAGAGGAGGGCAGTGGCAGCAGAAGCAATAAAGAGCAGAGGCAATGTATAGCCAGAACTTCCCAAAAACTGCCAGGGCCAGATCTGCTTCTATTATGGTCAGCTCGGGAACTGCTGATGCCACTGATACTAAGATTGCAGGCCCTGGCTGCTACTAGCTCTGTGCAAAGATCTCTGACCTGGAAGTTTTTATCCACAGTGCTGGAAGACAAAAGCATTACTGTGTATAAGATCTGAAGCTTTGAATGTTCCAACATACAGTAAACGTTCAGTAGGCCATTCTACTGAAACTGCCCTTACTATAGTCACTAATGACCTGCTAACTGCCAAAGCCAAATGCCATCACTCTGTCCTCTTCCTCCTTGACCTATCCTCTGGCTTTGACACAGTTGACCACTCCCTTCTGACATTTAGTGTCTCCCACTCTCACAACAACTCCTCGTCTCATCCCATCTCTATCAGTGTCCATCAGGACTTTGTCCTAGGTCCCATGCTCTTCTCAATCTACACCTTCAGCCTGGGACAGCTCATAGAATCCCATGGCTTAGAGCTCTTTCACACAAGCGGATCCCGTGCGTGGAATCCGCTGCGTTAAAAAGGGCCAAGCCGTACATAGACACGGAGCATTAACATGATTGATAATGCTCCGTACCTCTCTGTGATCTTTTCACTACAAAATCAAAGTGAGATAAAGTTGTCACCGCATTCATGTTAATGCTCCGTGTCTCTGCTGTCCAAAGCGCAGCTTAGCACTCTTTCACGCAGCGGATACCATGCACGGTATCCGCTCGTGTGAATGAACCCTTACAGTATCACTTCTATGCTGATGACATCATCATGCAAATTAACCTGTTTGGTCCAGATACTGTATCATGACCCTACTACCCAGAATCCCACATTACCTATCCTCTATAGCCTCCTTTTTCTCCTCTTGCTTTCTGAAGCTTAAACAGAATTTATCACTTTTTCCCCATGTCACTCATCCCCCTCATCAGACCTTTCTATCACTGTCAATGGCTGTACACTCTCCCCGGCCAACCAAGTCTGCTGCCTTTAGGTAACCTTCGATTCTGCTCTGTCCTTCAAACCACACATCTAAGCCCTTTCCCCCTCCTGCCTGCTCCTACTCAAAAATATCTCTCGGATCTGCACATTCCTAAATCCAGAGTGTGCAAAGATGCTTATACATTCCGTCATCATCTCCTGCCTCGACTACTGTAACATCATCCTCTGTTGCTTCCCATCTAACACTCTCGCACCACTGGATTTCCCCCTGTAGTATATCATTCCAAATCTTTTCAACTTGGACCTGTAGTTCAGCCAAGGTGGTTGTTGACTGCTGTGCATGGGACATCTGTCACCCCGTTCAGACACTCTCAGGGGAGAGATCTGACGATATGGCCAGAGGAGCTGCTGGATACCTTGAAAAGAAATGTGGGTTGTTTGGGTAGTGTGTAGGTGGGCGTTTTCTTGTTGGAACACAACATCTTCTAACTGAGCCAAAAAGGACCCTTGTTCCATGATGTCCTGGACACAATGATGACTGGTCAATGTTCCCTCCACGAATACCAGATGGGTAGCTAATGGTTCCCAACACCAGGACACCTAGGTCAATGGCAAACCAGCTAGTGGAATGCTTGCAGTCCTGCTTGAAGTGGAAGGATTCTTATGGACCAGGAGAGTACTTCAGAGGGTACTGCAGAACCAATTTGTGATACTATCACTGTTCTTTGAGATACAGCAGCCCTTCTAATACAGGGATCTTGGCATACATTGGTCTTTCTTCCCTCTCTACGTGTGTGAGTGCCCTCATCCAGGGGCGTAACTAGAGTTCTATGGGCCCCAGGGCAAACGTTGAATTGTGCCCTCCCCCATGAGCCCCTACCCCCACCCCCTCCGTATGAAGCCATACATAAAAAAAAAAAACTCTAGAGTATTTATTTATTTTTTATGTATGGCACACACTGGCTTCATACGAGGGATGGGGGGAGGGAGGGTGAATGATGATCAGTGGTGCCATGCGGCAGTGTGTCTGAATTCATAAAGGGGGGGCCCACGCCGGCCATATGAGGGCAGCCAGTGGCAGCAAATAATGAGGGGGCAAAATGAACATGAGATACTCTGTGGGCAAAAATGTAATTTAAAAATTTAAAAATATACTCCATCTATCCTGGGGGGCCCTGTGGGCCCCCCTGACTTAGATGCCCGGTCGCAATTGCGACCTCTGCGACCCCTATAGCTACGCCACTGCCCTCATCTGACAGCTGTAAACACCACCATCGACCCGGCCCGGAACAGCCTGCCGGATCAGTAAACATTAGTGTGCAAATAGCTTGAGACCCTCCATGTCACTCTTCTTTGCATTTTTTCCATCACCAGGGCATCCTTTCTATGAACTGGCATCCAGAATTAAAGAGGTTGTCCGTTTTTTATTATTGATGACCTATCCTCAGGATAGATTATCAATATCAGATTAGCAGGGGTCAGACTACCAACACCCCTGCCTATCAGTTGTTTGAAGAGAAGGCATGGCTCGTATGAGCGCTCCCTTCTCTGCTCTGTTTACCTACTCGCCGCAGCTATTGCAATGGTGAGCAGGTGTAATTTCAAGTATGGTGTCCCTATTCACTTCTATGGGACGCTCCTTCCCATTAGGAAGGGGCCATCCCACAGAAGTCAATGGGGATGCCATACTTGTAATTACACCTGCTCACCACGAGCACTGCCTTCTCTTCAAACAGCTTATAGGCGGGGGTGCTGGGAGTTGGATCCCTGCTGATCTGATACTGATGACCTATCCTGAGGATAGATCATCAATTATAAAAAGCAGACAACACTTTAAACTGCATATTCCAAATAAGGCCGCACCAAACCTTGTAAACTGGTAATATTACATCCCTGTCCCATGAGTCAATGCCTTGGTTAATACAGAACACTATTCAATTGCCTTAGAAGCAGCTGATTGACATTGTATGCTGTTATTTAATCTACCATCTACAAGTACATCCTTCTGTATGTGTGACTCCTCCTAAGATATATGATGGACATAGATTATTAGTACCCAAGTCCCAGATGCATAACTTTACATTCATCCACATTGAATTTCATTTGCCGAGTGGATGCACAAGCACTCAGGGGGGTCATTTACTAACCAGAAATACATCTATATTAGGCGTATTTCTGGCGCAGAATGTGGCACAAAGGTTATTTGCGTATGAATCTGCGACTTTTCCCCACTCGCACCAGGTCCAAAAAAGTGTGCAATGCGTGGGTGGGGAATTGGACGGGCCGGCAGGCATCTAAAATGGTCTAAATCTTCGCCAGGGAGCTGGTGTAGATTTAGAAGTGGCAGTAGATCTTCCGAAGTAATGTAGAAGCCAACACCTCTACATAACTTCAGCAAACTACTGTCAGGGCAGGGCCTTATTAAGACTGACGTCTAAAATGCTGATCTTAATAGATGACTCCCTCAGTATCCAAGTTAGCTTATTGTCTATGGTTATTTGCGCATCAATCTGTATGGGCATCTTCCATACACTGCACATTACTACATAGCTTGATGTAATCTGGAAAAATAGAAATAGTGCTATTAATCCCATCCTCAATATCCTTAATAAATAAATTAAATAATAGGGAACCCAGCACTGAACCTTGGGGTACACCACTTATAACCAGGGATCATTCAGAATAGGAATCAATAACCACAACTCTCTGGACACTGTTCTTCAGACAGTTTTGCAATTCAATTACAAACGATACTTTCTAAGCCTATAGACCAGGCATCCTGCAAACTGCGGCCCTTCAGCTGTTATAAAACTACAACTCCCACAATGCCCTGCTGTAGGCTGATACCTGTAGGCTGTTCAGGCATGCTGGGAGTTGTAGTTTTGCAACAGCTGGAGGGCCGCAGTTTGAGGATGCCTGCTATAGACCTTATTTTACCTATTAATCAAACCTGTAGCCTTGTTCACATTTACCTTATTTAGCTTCGCTTGGACAATGTCTACAGTTAGCCAATTGAGTATATTACTGGATCTACTAACAGCCCTGGCACTACCATCAGCTCATCTCTCTTCTTTTGAATATACTGAGCAAAAAAAAGACATTTAGTAGCTCTGCCTTTTTTTAATACTCAGTGACCATCTCCCAGTTACCATTATTTAGGGGACCTATCTGCTCTGATCTTGGTTTTTTAGCATTTATATATATAAATATTTTTGGGGGATTTGTCTTTCTCTCTTTGGTATTGTCAGACTGTGGTTCCTTGGGCCCACAGGAGGAAATCATCTTGAGGCCCAACTCCTATGTCACCAATACAGTCTAATAGGTTTTTGATAAAATAAATAGACCTTAGTGAGGCAGCCAAATGTTTTTTTTTTTCCTGGACCTTTAGGCCCACTATGATATTAGAGCCTGGGACCACTGGAGGATCCTCAGGTAGTCTGGTGGGCCAGTATGACCCTGCTCTTTGGCCACTTGCCATGCATTGTATGCAGGTTTTATCTTTTTTTTTTACAGATTTTATTAAACCGGTTGATACCTGTAGGGATAAATTTTGTGGTATAATTACCCAAAGTTAATTTAAAGCTCTCTCATTTACCCTCAAGGGTGTTCTTTTTTCACTTTTCGGTAGTGTATATTGTACTACTCAAATTGTAAAACTAAGACAGTTTTTCAATCCCTATGTCTGTGAATATTTCTTGGCTGTATACTCAGTGTATATGGGGTGATAATCTTTTTACTAAGTCAGGCTGAGTAATGAGAACCAAATAACTGTATTTGCTATTTTATAAGAAGCAGGTTACATAATTCCCCAAATATACTTAAAGGTGTGTGTGAAGATAATTATAAGATTAAAGATCTAACTACAAACAGTGCACTCAGCCCGTGCCTGTACACAGTGATCATGCTGCACTGAACATAGAACGTACAGTACTACGCTTCATTTTGGGGCAGCCTGAATCAGACACAACCGCCCTTGTTAACAAATCCACACCCACGTAACACTTTTTTGGTAATGTTGTGAGCAGTTTCCTTACATACGCAGTTGCATAAAATAAAGTACAAGCTCATACTGTGCCACATAAATCAAGCCTGATGACAGGAGGTGAACACCCATTGGTTGCATAATATGTTACAACTTGCATTATAGTTTCTAATTCTGTCTAACTGAAATGTTTTTGATATGAATATGCTAAGAAATACAGTGTTACTGAATTAAGAAGGACTTGACACCTAGGAAAGTTTGTTTTTTCCCCCCAGTGCAACGAATATTGGTAGCAGTGAGGTCAGAGTGGCTTAGACCCATAAAGAAACGATCCCCTTCTATTGTTCCAATGCGGCCTGGGTCCCCATTCTTCATTACTGGTAGCTCCTATCTTGACCAGAAAGAAAAGCCCTGAAAGGCCCTCTCAGACAATCACTGCTTGCAGCCGTGACCCATCTCAGCCAGTGATTGGCTGAGTGGACATTTCAAAGCGTGTGAAGATGTGACCAGCAAGTGGAGAGTAGCGGGATGGTAGCACCAGGGGATCGGTGGAGGTATCACCTCTTTTATGTTTTAGTCACTCTGATGTTGCTACCACTAATTTATGTTGTGCTTGAAAACCTATTTAAAGGGGTTATCCTACAAAAAGTATTTTTAGCAATGAATAGGACATTTCAAATGAAGTATTATTACAAGATACGTGCAATAAAAATATTGTTAGGCTTTTTACGTACACTTCTCTCGCTACTGGCGCCCCCTGCTGTTTCTCCTGAGGCTGAAATTCATTCTGGTCCACCTTGTCCTGCATTCAGTGGTGAACTAACATGGTCAGTAGCTTCCCTGCTCCCCTTCCCTTCCTCCCCTCAGTGCTGGCGTTGGGATCTCAGCAGCAGGTGAAGTGCTTCCTCCTTTTACTCATTCATCCCTACTTTTAAATACATAGAAGTATATAGCTATATCATACTTAAAAAACATTTTAGTAGGTAAATTTAGGGCATGTAAGCTCTGCCCTCAAAAACTCCCCAAACCCACCTGGGAAGCCCACTTATGGGTGAGACTTATTCTAACCCTGTGCATTTTCAAGGAAGGGAAGAAACAAGTCCGCCATACATGTGCATTGATATAGTTAAAATAATAGTGTACCGTTTTGCAGTCATACCTCATTTCAGCGTGATTGGCCATGTTGTGGTTGGACTCACCCTTAAGAAGGCTTCTTGTAGAATGCAGTCTCTGGGGAAAACCACAACTTCCAGCATGTCTGAAGTTGTCAGGGCACACTGGTACTTTTAGTTCACCCTGAAGCGAAAAGAGATTAACAGGCGCAGTATCGCTGTGGCCTTCTCTCAGCTTACCATGCACAGCCATCCCTTTGGTATCACAACTCAGCCCCATTCACTTCGATCGGGCTCAGCTGCGCCTAGGCCGTGTGACCGATGGACGTGACATCACTGGTCTAGGTAAAGCTGCAAGTAGGCTGTGGTACTAGTGCTGTTGCTTTCTCAAACATCTGATGTCAGACCCCCGACTGATTAGATCCTGATGACCTACCCTTCAAATACCTAGCTGGAGAGGCTACACATACACAAATATTTTTCTTTTTAGTAGTACCCTGCTGCCTGGTCTTTGCCACAGACTGTTTCCGTCAAGGTGGCTTCCAACAGACGGGACCTAATCTAACACATGCCTCTTCTGGGTTTTTAGCCTATAATTTGGGCAGAGTAGAATCCAGCAATGTGATACAACTGATTAAAAGCACCAGATAGATCCAGCTATGTGATACTATATATATATATATATATATATATATATATATATATATATATATATGTGGTAAGGTGCAAGGTACCGTTGTCGACGGGAGGTATGTGTCACCGAGGTTCCTGGCCTCGGTGAGGTAAGAGCCGGGTTTTTTGTGTCAGCAGCAGCTAGTGCTGCTTGACAATTTTGATACTTAGTTTGGCTGCAAAGCCAATCCGGGCTGGCTCTTACTGGGAGTAGGGTGGGTGTAAGTTGGGTGGGTGCCTACTCCCCACGGTCCAGGCCGGACTTTATCCGGGCCTTTAAAAGGCAGCCTCCTCAGCAGCTGAGGGTGTGATTGTCCTGGAGCTGCAGATGGTGCTGTGGAGCTCTCTGGGCTGGAAACAGGAGCCCAGCAAGGAGGAGTGCAGACGGCCTGGAAGCCTGAGGTGGATTATCTTGCGGCTGGGCCGACAGCCAGGTGCGAACCCGCACCTAAAACCTCCCAGGTGATTAGAACCTGTGTTTGGACATTTTGTTTTACCTCCCGTTTTCTGATGTGTGTGATTTAACACCAAGTGACTGTTTGCTGTTTATTTTTGATGCAAGTGTGAATAAAACACTGTTTGCTGCACCTTCTGGACTCCCTTTTGCCTCTATACTGCACCCGCACCGCTGTCTACCAGAGCGACTCCCACATTTGGTGTCGGATGCGGGCATGCGCAGTGAGGCTGGCGTGAACGCCGAAGTTTTTTTTTGCTAAGCACGAGTGCATGGAGTATATTAAGCCAGCAAAGTTGCAAGCGGGAATTTCTGGCAACATGGAGGCTGCTGTGAAGGCTCTCATAGAGGCTAACGTGCAGCAGCGGGAGACCAACCAGCTACTATTACAGCACGTGATGGCTTTACAAGCTGCAGGAGCGTCCCACCACGTCCATGATGCCGGGAAAGCGGTCCGTGCGGCGATCCCAAAGATGACCCCCTCGGACGACGTTGAGACGTATCTGGCGGTCTTTGAGAAGGTGGCCGTGAGGAGAAGTTACCCCGTGACCAGTGGGCCGAGGTGGTCGCTCCGTTCCTGGCGTCCGGACCCCAGCAGGTTTTTTGACCTAGCAGATGACCAGGCTGCTGATTACCCCACGGTGAAGGGGGAGATCCTGGCCAGACTGGGGGTAAACGTGTTGGTCCGGGCTCAGCGGGCCCACCAGTGGGACTTTAAAACGGCTGAACCCGCCAGGCCGCAGTACTATGAGTTGCTGCACAGGTTGCAAAAGTGGCTGCAGCCTGATGTTCTATGTCCGGCTGCTATGCTGGACCGTCTGCTGGCCGACATGTTCTGGAGGGCCCTGCCTTACCCCCTTCAGCACTGGATCGGCCAGGTATCCCCCACCAATGCCCTGGAGATGGTCGACCTGGTGGAGCGTTACGAGGCCACCAGAAACCTGCAGGGAGTCTTGCTGGGAAGGGGTCAGTTAAACCCCGGAGGCCTCCACCCCTGTTCCGACGACCGGCGACAGAGAGACCTGCACGGAATGTGCCCCTGCGGATCCGCCTCCGTGGTATGCTGGAGGTGTCAGGAGCCAGGCCACATCAGGGCCGACTGTCCGCATCAGGGTGAGCCGATGGATGTGAGCTACGGGGTCGCCACTCCCTGTATGCACGGAAGCTGTGCGCAACTGGCACCCGTGAGGTGCAGGATAACAACCACCTGTGTCAGGTAGAGGTGGGAGATTCTTGGGCGGTGGCCCTGCTGGACTCCGGGAGTCTAGTCTCCCTGGTAAGAGCTGCCCTAGTACGGCCTGCGGAGTATACCGGCCGTAAAATCGGAGTCCTATGCATCCACGGAGACTTAAAAGACTACCCCACTGCACTAGTGACTTTGTCCACCGCGGCTGGTAAGTGGACCCACGAGGTGGCTGTCGCTACCAAACTCCCCCATGAACTGATACTTGGGAGGGACTTCCCAGGTTTCCCGGCGCTGTGGCCGGCAATAAAAATGTCTGATGGACCCGAGACAGGGGTAACCCTAGGAGAGTGGCCTGATACCACTGGAAGGCCAGAACCCTGGGAGCCCGAATCTGAAGGGCCAGCGGTAGGGGTGACCTCTGCTCCAGCGGTAGAGGGGGAGACAACCCCACTGAGTGTATTGGTGGGAGACACGGAGGACTTGCCACCGGGACCTGAGTTGGCAGACCTCAATGTCTCCGGGGAAAATTTTGGGACCGCACAACACCGGGACCAAACCCTAACCAGGGCCTGGGAAAGTGTCGTAATAATTGATGGTAAACCCCAGAAACCTGGGGCTGAATTAATGTTTCCGCGATTTATTGTTCTTCAGGATATGTTGTATCGGGTGAACCAAATCCGAGGTGAGCCAGTTGAACAGTTGGTGGTGCCCACCGCATATCGCAAGCTTGTTATGGAGCTTGCCCACCAACATGTTCTTGGGGGCACATGGGGTGGCAGAAAACGCAGGACCGTGTACTGCAGCGATTTTATTGGCCTGGTGTGTTTAAGGAGGTAGAAGAGTATTGTAAATCTTGTCCAACCTGTCAGATGAATAGCCCCCAGCCACATTTCCGTAGTCCTCTGGTACCTCTTCCAATCATTGAGGTCCCGTTTGAGCGTATCGCTATGGATCTGATCGGGCCTGTACCAAAGTCTGCCAGGGGCCACCAACACATTCTGGTAGTTCTCGACTATGCCACTCGGTATCCGGAGGCGGTGCCTCTGCGACATACCTCAGCTAAGCTCATTGCCAAAGAGTTAATGGAAATGTTTTCCCGTGTGGGCCTGCCAAAAGAGGTTCTGACAGACCAAGGGACCCCTTTATGTCCAAAGTTATGAGGGAACTGTGTAAATTATTGCGTATAAAGCAATTGCGGACGTCCGTTTACCATCCGCAAACGGACGGTCTTGTCGAAAGGTTTAACCAAACTCTAAAAAATATGTTAAAAAGGGTGGTGTCTAGAGATGGGAAGGACTGGGACCTGCTTCTGCCCTATCTCATGTTCGCAGTGCGAGAGGTGCCCCAGGCCTCTACTGGGTTCTCGCCCTTTGAACTGCTTTATGGCAGACACCCTCGGGGCCTGTTGGATATCGCCAAGGAAGCGTGGGAACAACAGCCTGTCCCCCACAAAAGTGTCATTGAGTATGTCACCCAGATGCAGGAACGGATGGAAAGGGTGTTGCCGCTGGTCCGGGAGCATATGGAGGCAGCGCAACAAGCCCAGAGTAGGGTGTATAATCGTCAGGCTAGGGTATGGGACTTCAATCCAGGAGATCGGGTTTTGGTTCTGGTACCCACCCTTGACAGCAAGTTCCTAGCTAGGTGGCAGGGCCCCTATGAGGTGATTGAGAAGGTAGGGAAGTAAATTACAAGGTACACCAGCCAGGGCGGCGCAAGCCGGAGCAGGTGTACCACGTGAATTTACTAAAGCCGTGGAAAGATAGGGACACGGCCGACGACCACAGCCCCGGCCAGGGCTTCTAGGTTAAAAGAGTCCAGCCCCACAGTTCGAGGCCTGTGAAGCAGTAACCACGGTAAAAATTGCAGACAGCCTGTCTTCCAAACAAGTTCAGGAAGTCAGGGAGTTCATCAGTCGGAACACGGATGTGTTCTCGGACCTCCCTGGCCGCACGTCTCTCATCCAACATGACATCGTCACTGAGCCTCAGGCCAAGATCCGGTTAAAACCATACCGGGTACCCGAGGCTCGGCGACGGGCCATCGCGGAGGAAGTGCAGTTAATGTTGAAGCTCGATGTCATTGAGGAGTCGAAAAGTGAGTGGGCCAGTCCCATAGTCCTAATACCCAAGCCGGATGGGACGCTGCGGTTCTGCAACGATTTTCGCAAGTTAAATGAAGTGTCCAAGTTTGATGCATATCCCATGCCCCGGGTAGACGAGCTTGTTGAGAATTTAGGGCAAGCCCGTTATTTTTCTGTGCTAGACCTCACCAAAGGGTACTGGCAGGTACCCTTAACGGAGTCGGCCAAGGAAAAACTGCTTTTGTTACCCGCAGGGCCTGTATCATTACAAGGTGTTACCCTTTGGCCTGCATGGCGCCCCGCCACCTTCCAAAGGTTAATGGACATTGTGCTGCGACCTCATCGTCGGTACGCCTCAGCCTACTTAGATGATGTAGTCATCCACAGCACCGACTGGGAAAGCCATTTACCCAAGGTGCAGGCGGTAGTGGATGCCCTGAGGAAAGCTGGACTAACCGCCAATCCAAAAAGTGTGCGATTGGGTTGGAAGAGACCAAATATCTGGGGTATGTAATTGGGCGGGAGTCATCAAACCTCAGGTAACTAAGGTAGAGGCCATACGTAACTGGCCCCGACCGGTCACCACCAGGCAGGTAAAGTCCTTCCTGGGAATTGTAGGATACTACATGCGGTTTGTGCCCCACTTTGCCACAATAGCAGCGCCGTTGACAGACCTGTTGAAGGGGCGAAAGTCTGGGAAGGTTAGCTGGAGTGAGAAGGCGGAGGAGGCTTTCTCCGCGCTGAAGTCGGCCCTGTGTGGGTCCCCGGTTTTGGTGACACCCGACTTCAACAGGGAGTTCGTCGCTCAGACGGATGCCTCGGAGGTAGGTCTCGGTGCAGTACTGTCTCAGGAGGTCAATGGGGAAGAACATCCCGTTGTCTTCCTGAGCCGTAAACTCACCCCAGCCGAGACCAGGTATAGTATAGTGGAGAGGGAGTGCCTGGCTATCAAGTGGGCACTCGAATCTCTCCGCTATTACCTGTTAGGGAGGAGGTTCCGTCTGGTGACCGACCATTCCCTCTCAAGTGGATGAGCCAGGCCAAGGAGAGGAATGCTCGGGTCACCAGGTGGTTCCTATCCTTGCAAAATTTCAAATTTTCGGTGGAACACAGGGCAGGCCGCTTGCAGGGTAACGCAGATGCCCTGTCCCGCGTCCACTGCCTCACATGTGTTCACCCCTCAGGGTTGAACAAAGGGGGGTATGTGGTAAGGTGCAAGGTACCGTTGTCGACGGGAGGTATGTGTCACCGAGGTTCCTGGCCTCGGTGAGGTAAGAGCCGGGTTTTTGTGTCAGCAGCAGCTAGTGCTGCTTGACAATTTTGATACTTAGTTTGGCTGCAAAGCCAATCCGGGCTGGCTCTTACTGGGAGTAGGCAAAGAGTTGGGTGGGTGCCTACTCCCCACGGTCCAGGCCGGACTTTATCCGGGCCTTTAAAAGGCAGCCTCCTCAGCAGCTGAGGGTGTGATTGTCCTGGAGCTGCAGATGGTGCTGTGGAGCTCTCTGGGCTGGAAGCAGGAGCCCAGCAAGGAGGAGTGCAGACGGCCTGGAAGCCTGAGGTGGATTATCTTGCGGCTGGGCCGACAGCCAGGTGCGAACCCGCACCTAAAACCTCCCAGGTGATTAGAACCTGTGTTTGGACATTTTGTTTTACCTCCCGTTTTCTGATGTGTGTGATTTAACACCAAGTGACTGTTCGCTGTTTATTTTTGATGCAAGTGTGAATAAAACACTGTTTGCTGCACCTTCTGGACTCCCTTTTGCCTCTATACTGCACCCGCACCGCTGTCTACCAGAGCGACTCCCCACAATATATATATATATATAGTAGTAAGCTGGGTTTTTGGGCAGCAGATCCCTGTTTACACAGCACCATTTGCTGTCCAGCGCAATTGCTTTTTATCAGGTGATCTGCGGTACTTCAATACAGGACAGTTCAAAGGAACGCTCCTTCGCAATAATTGCCAAATCTTAAGGGACTTTTAGTTTATTATTGGGCATTACTACCAGAGCAGCACTTGCTATGGGGCCCAGCCTCAGACGTGAACAGTGTATAGTGGAATGTAAAGTATGCAAAGAAAACTCATTTATCATTGAAAAATAACACCAGTTTCAACATGGCATTGTGTAGAGACTACAGGCCGATTCATCAACAGTTCATACAGACCATTGGTATTCATAAAGCTCTACCAAAGTGTTGTTGTTTTTTTTTAACTCTGAAGCTTTGGTCCCCAAAAGACATTCTCAAGTTTTTCACCTGGACCTTTCACAGTGAAAAATGTTCATTAGGAAATAGTTTTCAGTTCTTCACGAAATATTGAATGGCATTGCTCATACTCATCATTGTTACTATATAATAAGACATTCGAAACAAAAACCACACCAAAGTATTTTTATGAAATTTTTATTTCAATAGCAATAAACAACATTGTAATTAACATATTACTGGCCCATTATCAAATACTGATCACAGTGACTCTCAAACCTGGTGGAGGCAGATGCCTCTTAATACATTTTTCACATCTCTGTGAAAAACTGAAGTCTTAGCCGGCCAGGAGCTGAAGTAGACCCGCCAGTTTCTGGTGCAAGTTATAGTAAATCCAGTTGAAGCTCCACCCATCCTGCTATGCCCTGCCCCGTTCCTAGCCACTTCAGAACAGTGGCGGGAAGCGGAAAAAATAAGGCCAAAGATGGCCTCTGCCGATCCAAAGCTGCAGTGTAATTTCCCATTCAATGGCAGGTCACTACAGTGGCCAGTGTTTGGCTGCGGTATCATTTTCAAATATCTCCTGTGCATCAAGCCAGGACCAGGCAGTAGTAGCGGGGGGTGGGACAGCATTGGAATGGCCACGGTGGGGGGATTGGTGAGGTGAGTCAACCTTATTTTTTTATTTTTAACCAATTCTAGCCTTTTTTAGGAAAAAAACTTTCAATTCCTTTGGAAAATCCTATTAATATATGCATAAAATCACGTGCTTATGAAACAAAGCAGAGGTAGCATTGTTACCTGAGCCCAGGTTCCTGATGCGTGCCTAAACGCCCCAGTGCCTTATAGGAAAAACACCGGAATTATAAATTGCATATAGGAGGGGGGAGGACTATTACAGATCTTGCATTGGAGCCTTAAGTTATCCTATGAACTGAAAATTAAAGAAAGAAAGTATGTTATATTTGGTGAACAGTGATGTAATTGCAAAACCTTTACAGTGGTTGGAAAAGCTGACACAGCATCGAGTAACTAAAGAAGGGCTAATGACTGTTTGCATATGCTGCTTGTAAGATTCTGTACTGTAAGAAAAGAGGGCATGGCTCTTCCACAAATCAGTAGTGGCATTACTTTTATAAACTAAAATACTCATTAAGACCCCATGTACACGACTGTATCCGTTTTGCAGTCCAGAAACCACAGATCCACAAAATATGGATTTTTTCCAGGTTGCATCTGTATTTTTTTGCTGACCCATTGATTTCAATGGGTCCGTGGTTCGCATTTTGCGGACAAGTATAGGACATGTTCCATCTCTTTGCGGAATGGACATATGGATGTGGAAAGCACACAGATCATCCATGTGCTTTCCGCATCCATATGTCCGTTCCGCAAAAAATATAAGAATGTCCAGAAAATGTGGATCGCAGACCCGGTCTGCAACAAAAAAATGTGGATGGTGCACAGACCGCATCCATATTTTGCGGACCCGCGATTTGCAGACTGCAGAGCGGATAACGTTGTATGCATGAGGCCTAAACCACATTAGCTTTGTTAAGAAATAGTACAGATAATTGCCTTTGTTTGGGTAGATCCCCATAACTTAGCCTGTTGGAGTGCTAAAGGTGGACTTAGGTTAAATCTCATATAGAACTTGTTGTCCCAGTACGGCGCAACAGGAACTGTATTTCTGACCCATGCTATGCATGTACTGTGCATCGAAAACTGGTCACCGTGTCGTATGGTGACCAGGCTAACATGGCAGCTGTCACCTCCAAGTGCACAGAGGGGACACCACTGTTTGTGCTGTGATTGGCTGATATGCTATACTTATTTTTTTTCCAGCCCTGCACCAGTTTTTCTGTTTTCATGACCGCTAAGTACTGCTCAGTGTGTATGCCACTGATCACCACGTGTGCTCAGTTTTTGACAAAAGAGTGTGCATCCTGCTACCGCTTAGAACTGATCATATCAGGGTGTTTAGCCATGTTTCTACCAACCATACCTTCCCTAGCTAGAATTTACAGCCAAAACATTTAAAATATAAAACAATACATAAAGCATTTGCAGATACCCCAAGGTACTAGTGTAGAGGTATCTCTGGGTCTACCCAAATGTGACATTGTATGGAAAACCCATTTCTGCAAAATCTGCCCTGCAAAAGCGCTCCTTCCCTTGTGTCCATATGGCAACTTAGGACTACATATGGGCTGTTACTGAATTCCGGAGAAAATGGGAAACAAATTGTGAGGTGATGTTCTCCTGACTAACCCTGATTTTATTTGAATGTAGTTTTTCATTTTCATAGCCAAACGTTTTTTAAATTCTATGAAACTTCTGTTGGATCAAAGTGCTCACTACACACCTTGAAAAATTCCTTGGGAGGTGTAGTTTCAAAATGGCGCTCCTTCCCTTCTGAACACTGCCATGTGCCCATACAACAGTTTACAACCACATATGGGCTGTCTTTGTAAACTGCAAAATCAACGTAAGAAATATTGAGGTGTGTTTGCTGTTAACCCTTGCTATATTTAAAAAGTTAAATATTTAAATTTCACCTCTATTTTGCTTTAATTACTGTGTAAGACCTAAAGTATTAGTGAGGTTAATAAACCAACGTTATCAACCGGTTTTGAATGACTTGAGGGGTTTAGTTTCTAAAATGAAGTAATTTCTGGGTG
This sequence comes from Bufotes viridis, assembly GCA_033119425.1. Classification (NCBI taxonomy): domain Eukaryota; kingdom Metazoa; phylum Chordata; class Amphibia; order Anura; family Bufonidae; genus Bufotes; species Bufotes viridis. The sequence goes on from CM065590.1 coordinate 96,066,542, forward strand.
GTTTCTATTAATTAAGCCCCTCAAAGTCACTTCAAAATTGAATTGGTCCTTAAAGTCAGTTTTTGAATTTTTTTTGACTTCTAAACCTTCTAATGTCCTAAAAAAGTAAAATTACATTTACAAATTAATGCCAATATGTAGTAGACACATGGTAAATGTTAATAGAGGTTAATAGAGGTATCACATTTTTTGTAAATTTTGAATTATTTTGTAAATAAAGGTAAAACATGTCGACCCAAATTTACCACTATCATGAAGTACGATGTGTCAAAAACCTTCCAAAGTTAATACCACATAAATGATGTTAGATTTGTAAAATTAGGCTGGGTCCTGAAGGGGTTAAAATAATAATAAAAACTTCTAGAGCCCTCACCAGTGCAGTGCTGCCACTCCATCCTTTCTGCTAGGCTCCAGCTATAATGTAATATTTTTAACACTAAGGTGACTCCCAAATACTGGTGAGGCAATCACTGACTTCAGTAAACTTGTGCTGTACAGCGCTGAGGCCAATGACTGGCTGCAACCAAACCAGTACATCACAGCTGCAGAAGCGAAGACCAAATGGCAGTGCTGGATCGGAGGCGCTTCCAAAGGTGAATTTACATTTTTTAGTATCTTTAGCTGCCTCTCTGCAGTTTGCCCTACTAAAATTGGAACTCAGACACCCCATTAGCATCCTCCTTAGAGGCAGACTATGCAGCTGCTATGGGGCCTAAGGATAAAAGAAGTTTGGTCTTATCTCCATTTCACTGAGTGGTGAAAAACTGTTCAGGGATGTGGTCTAAATAGATGCCATCATATTTGTAAAAGGATGCAGAAAATATATCGGAGGCATCAAGACCTCCAGTTGTGGATGGTTTGGAATTTGGTGGTTACTTGCAGAACTAATCAGCAGCATTATTTATATCTTTGCTGTAGCGCACTTCCTTTATACAGTATATGCCACTGGCTGACTTTATGCCAAAACGCAGTTCTTTTTGGATATGTTTGGCAACTTTAATCTATATACAGTTGTTTAAATACTGCAGATCAATGGGTAGATACAGTATGTCCAACGGTAAAGTATCTAGTTTGATATCTTCTTTATACAACTGTTACTCATGCATTAGTTAGTATATACAAACAAAACTGCGTACCTCAAATGTATGGTCCAGAAAAAATCTCTTTTTTGACTATTGGATAATATATTTGCATTAAGCATTTTCTGAGGAGATGCAAGTCTGGATCCATTTTCTGTTCTCGACAACATTATATCTCGTAGAGGAGCTCTCTGAGACCAGGGACATCTTAACATATAGCCAGGCAGGGAGCAGGGGTTAAAAAATAAACAGTCACTTGTCATTGACATTCCAAGTCCAACACTGAGCTCCCTTATCTTCCGCTCCCCGCTGGATCAGAAGTATGTGCCAGCTGCACACAAGTCACTGCTGCCCACAAATCAATGTGTGCGGGTATGGCAGGTGACTGATGCCACTGTTTAGGCCATTGACTGGTATATCACACTTCTGGTCGTGCAGATTGGAAGCGGAGGACATGCGAGCTGGGCACTGAAGCAGGAGCACCAGTAACAGTTGAAAAGAAACACATCAATCAGGGATTATGTGCAAGTGAAAACATTTTTTTGTAAATGTGTGTTTTCATAGAAGCAGTGTAAAGAAGGTTCTAATTGTTCGGACTGAGCCCAAATATTAGCGGTTATTAGCAAATGAAAACACCATTTGGGTGGTTTCACACATAGGTTTTTAGGGAAAAGAGAAAAAAACATTAGCAACCATACAAATTTTGTTGCAATTTTATGTGGTGTTAAATGTATTCATACAGTTTTTGGCATCTTTTTCAGGCTCTTGGAAAAAAATGAAATATGCGTGTGAAAAAAGTGCGAGCAAAAAAGTCCCCAAAAATGCTTTAAAAACCATATGAAATCTGTAATTTTTTACAAGCCCTATAAAAGAAATAGACACCCATAAAAGCACAATAAAGTGTGAGGTAAATCTAAAATGGGTGTTAGGTATGTGCCCGCTGCCCTCCTGCTGTGCCACTCACTATGCCATCCAGTATCCTGGTCACCAGCGCCCTCTCCATGCTGCTGCTTTCATGTTCCTACCTGATTCTCCCTTAGGGCAATGGCTGAAAGTCCCTGGGTATTTAGGTACCCTCTCCAGGCAAAGAGTGCCTGAGCTTTAGGTTCTCTGGTTACCACCAAGAGTCTTTTGATAGTCTAGAGCTAATGCAATTTACCTGATTTATCCTGCTTTATTTCCTGCCTGTATTCCTGGCGTGCTTCAAGTTCTGTTTCCATCCTACTTATGTGCTCCTACACTTTCAAGTCCAAGTTCAGTTCATGTTTAGGTTTACCCAGTCTGTCTTCTCTGTCTGTACTCCAGTCAAGTTCCCTGCCTGCTTAGTGTGTGCTTCACCACTACCCCGTCCGCAAGTCTTTCCTGTATCTACATTAATCATGCACTGCCTAGATCTCTTAAACCAGTATTCAAGCCTTGGTGCCTGCTCAGATTGTGCCTGTAGTTTTCCTGCGTTTCTGGTGCATTTTCTACATCCAGAGTTCCCAATGATTTCATCAAAGTCCCTGACCCCAGTGGGGAAGCTGCCAACTACACCAGGAGTATCCCAGGAGGGAGCGGTCTTGTTGCTAAAATGGTTTAGAAGCGGTGGTGGATCCGCCGAAGTTATGAAGAGGCCGGATGCACCGCCAGCACAGAGCCTTATTAACCACTTCAGCCCCCCTAGCTTAAACACCCTTAATGACCAGGCCACTTTTTACAATTCCGCACTACACTACTTTCACCGTTTATTGCTCCGTCATGCAACTTACCACCCAAATGAATTTTACCTCCTTTTCTTCTCACTAATAGAGCTTTCATTTGGTGGTATTTCATTGTTGCTGACATTTTTACTTTTTTTGCTATTAATAAAAATTTAACGACATTTTTGCAAAAAATGACATTTTTCACTTTCTGTTGTAAAATTTTTCAAAAAACTACATTTGTATGTAAAATTTTCTCTAAATTTATTGTTCTACATGTCTTTGATAAAAAAATTCAATAAGCGTATATTTATTGGTTTGGGTAAAAGTTATAGCGTTTACAAACTATGGTGCAAAAAGTGAATTTCGGCATTTTGAAGCAGCTCTGACTTTCTGAGCACCTGTCATGTTTCTTCAGGTGCTAGAATGCCAGGAAAGTATAAATACCCCCCAAATCACACCATTTTAGATAGAAGACACCCCAAAGTATTCGCGGAGGGGCTTGGTGAGTTCATGTATCATTTCATTTTTTTTCACAAGTTAGCGGAAAATGACACTTTCTGAGGAAAAAATATATAATAAAGTTTCCATTTCTGCTAACTTCTGGCAAAAAAAAAATCTCAGACGGGCTCACTATGCCCCTCTGTGAATACCTTGGGGTGTCTACTTTCCGAAATGGGGTCATTTGTGGGGTGTGTTTACTGTTCTGGCATTTTGGGCGGGCTAAATTGTGAGCAGCCATGTAAAACCTAAAGGTACTCGTTGGAATTTGGGCCCTTTGTACCCAGGCTGCAAAAAGTGTCACTCATGTGGTATCGCCGTACTCAGGAGAAGTAGGGCAATGTGTTTGGGGTGTATTTTACATATACCATGTTGGGTGAGAAATATCTCTGTAAACTGACAACTTTGTATAAAAAAATTAAAAGTTGTCATTTACAGAGATATTTCTCACACCCAGCATGTGTATATATAAAAATACACCCCAAAACACATTGCGCTACTTCTCCTGAGTACGGGGATACCACATGTGTGGAACTTTTTGCAGCCTGGGTGCGCAAAGGCCCTAAAACCAATGAGTACCTTTAGTATTTCACAGGGCATTTTTACGCATTTGGATTCCAGACTTCTTCTCACGCTTTAGGGGCCCCTAAAATGCCAGGGCAGTATAAATACCCCACATGTGACCCCATTTTAGAAAGAAGACACCCCAAGGTATTCCGTGAGGGGTATGGTGAGTTCATGTAAAATGTTATTTTTGTCACAAGTTAGTGGAATATGAGACTTTGTAAAAACAAAATAAAAAAAAAATATATATCAATTTCCGCTAACTTGTGCCAAAAAAAAATTTCTGTGAACTCGCCATGCCCCTCACAGAATACCTTGGGGTGTCTTCTTTCCACAATGGGGTCACTTGTGGGGTATTTATACTGCCCTGGCATTCTAGGGAACCTAAAGCGTGAGAATCCAAATGCGTAACAATGCCCTGTGAAATCCTAAAGGTACTCATTGGAATTAGGGCCCCTTTACGCATCTTGGCTGCAAAAAGTGTCACACATGTGGTACCGCCGTACTCAGGAGAAGTAGGGCAATGTGTTTTGGGGTGTATTTTACATATACCCATGTTGGGTGAGAGAAATATCTCTGTAAACTGACAACTTTGTATAAAAAAATTAAAAGTTGTCATTTACAGAGATATTTCTCACACCCAGCATGTGTATATATAAAAATACACCCCAAAACACATTGCGCTACTTCTCCTGAGTACGGGATACCACATGTGTGGAACTTTTTGCAGCCTGGGTGCAAAGGGGCCCTAAAACCAATGAGTACCTTTAGTATTTCACAGGGCATTTTTACGCATTTGGATTCCAGACTTCTTCTCACGCTTTAGGGGCCCCTAAAATGCCAGGGCAGTATAAATACCCCACATGTGACCCCATTTTGAAAGAAGACACCCCAAGGTATTCCGTGAGGGGTATGGTGAGTTCATGTAAAATGTTATTTTTGTCACAAGTTAGTGGAATATGAGACTTTGTAAAAACAAAATAAAAAAAAAATATATCAATTTCCGCTAACTTGTGCCAAAAAAAAATTTCTGTGAACTCGCCATGCCCCTCACAGAATACCTTGGGGTGTCTTCTTTCCACAATGGGGTCACTTGTGGGGTATTTATACTGCCCTGGCATTCTAGGGAACCTAAAGCGTGAGAATCCAAATGCGTAACAATGCCCTGTGAAATCCTAAAGGTACTCATTGGAATTAGGGCCCTTTGCGCATCTTGGCTGCAAAAGTGTCACACATGTGGTACCACCGTACTCAGGAGAAGTAGGGCAATGTGTTTTGGGGTGTATTTTATATATCCCATGCTGGGTGAGAAATATCTCTGTAAATGACAACTTTTAAATTTTTTATTCAAAGTTGTCAATTTACAGAGATATTTCTCTCACCCAGCATGGGTATATGTAAAAATACACCCCAAAACACATTGCCCTACTTGTCCTGAGTACGGCGATACCACATAAGTGACACTTTTTGCAGCCAAGATGCACAAAGGGCCCAAATTCCAATGAGTACCTTTTAGGAGGGCATTTTTACGCATTTTTCTTCTCGCACTTTAGGGCCCCTAAAATGCCAGGGCAGTATAAATACCCCACATGTGACCCCATTTTGGAAAGAAGACAGCCCAAGGTATTCCATGAGGGGCATGGCGAGTTGATAGAAAAATTTTTGGCACAAGTTAGTGGAAATTGATTTTTATAGTTTTTCTCACAAAGTCTCCTTTCCGCTAACTTTTGACAAAAAGTTTAATTTTTCATGGACTCACTATGCCCTCAGCGAATACCTTGGGTGTCTTCTTTCCAAAATGGGGTCACATGTGGGGTATTTATACTGTCCTGGCATTTTAGGGGCCCTAAAGCGTGAGAAGAAAATGCGTAAAAATGCCCTCCTAAAAGTTACTCATTGAATTTGGCCCTTTGCATCTTGGCTGCAAAAGTGTCACACATGTGTCGCAGTACTCAGGAAGTAGAGCAATGTGTTTGGGGTGTATTTTACATATACCCATACTGTGTGAGAAATATCTCTGTAAATTGACAACTTTGAATAAAAAATTTAAAAAGTTGTCATTTACAGAGATATTTCTCACACAAAGTATGGGTATATATAAAAATACACCCCAAAACACATTGCCCTACTTCTCCTGAGTACGGCGATACCACATGTGTGCCACTTTTTGCAGCCAAGATGCGCAAAGGCCCTAAAACCAATGAGTACCTTTAGGATTTCACAGGGCATTTTTACGCATTTGGATTCTCACGCTTTAGGACCCCTAAAATGCCAGGGCAGTATAAATACCCTACAAGTGACCCCATTGTGGATAGAAGACACCTCAAGGTATTCCGTGAGGGGCATGGCGAGTTCACAGAAAAAAAAATTTTGGCACAAGTTAGAGGAAATTGATTTTATTTTTATTTTTACAAAGTCTCATATTCCACTAACTTGTGACAAAAATAAAATTTTACATGAACTCGCCATACCCCTCACGGAATACCTTGGGGTGTCTTCTTTCTAAAATGGGGTCACATGTGAGGTGTTTGTACTGCCCTGGGATTTGAGGGTCTCCGCAGTCATTACACGTATGGCCAGCATTAGGAGTTTCTGCGATTCTCCAGTATATTGACCATACGGGTAATGAGATTTTTTTCCGTTCAGCCGCTGCGCTGAAAAAAAAAAATGAACGGCACAGATTTATTCATTCGCATCAATCAATGTGGATGAAAAATCTCTGCCAAAATCAGTGACTGCGGTGCGGTGGGCTGGGCGCTAGCTACCTAACAAGTAGCTAACTAACTGGCGGTGATAAGGGACCCTTATGCCCCATTCACACGTCCGCAATTCTGTTTGCGGAACGGAATTGCGGACCCATTCATTTCTATGGGGACAGACTTTGTCCCGCTCGGATCCGGAATTACGGATCCGCGCTCCGGGTCTGCACTTCCGTTCCGCAAAAATATAGAACATGTCCTATTTTTGTCTGCAATTGCGGACAAGAAAAGCATTTTCTATATAGTTCTGGCAATGTGCGGATCTGCAAAATGCAGAAAGCACATTGCCGGTGTCCGTGTTTTGAGGATCTGTGGATCCGCAGATCCGCGGATCTGATCCGCGGATCCGTGAATCCACGGATCCGCAAAACACATTTGGACGTCTGAATGGAGCCTTACAAGGGGTGTGATCAATGACAGGGGGTGATCAGGGGGTCTAGATGGGGTGATCAAGGGGTTAACAAGGGGTTAATAGGTGAGGGGGTGGGGGGTTAGTGTAGTGTTTGGTGCAACTTTACATAGTTACCTGGTCCTCTGGTGGTCGATCCCAGCAAATGGGACCACCAGAGGACCAGGTAGCAGCTATATCAGACGCTGTTCACAAAACAGCGTCTGATATACTTGTTTGATGCGATTTATATTGCATCTACAGCCTGCCAGCGATGGATCATCGCTGGCAGGCTGTGGTCAAACTCCTGAGACGCCCGCTACTGTGAACGCGCGGCAGCGCGCGCTGCTCACAGGAAATCTCGCGTCTCGCGAGATGACGCAGATCTGCGGCGCCCCAGAACAGCCCGACCGCCGCGAGAACGCAGTTGTGCGTTAGGCGGTCGGGAAGTGGTTAAAGGGGTTGTCCAGGCTTTTACTACTGATGTCCTATCCTCAGTATAGGTCATTAATATCAGATTGGTGGGGGTCGGATTGCACGCGCCATCTTCTCAAACAGCTGATTGGCGGGGGTCCTGAGGTCATCAATAGTAAATGCCTGGATAACCCCTTTAAGACCGGCATCTTAAACGCTGGTCTTAATAAATGTGCCCCAAAGTGCATATTGAAAAAACAACCCCTTCTGTAGGCAATATGTTTTAAAATACAAGGAGGTGCGCAAATTAATAGATCCTTTTATGGGAAAAGATTCAATATAACCTGCAATTTACTCATCTATATCTCTGCTCTTTCTGATCTTAGGAGTCCAGTGGGAGATCCTATCGGTGATTGACAGTGGGTCGGTTACTGATTAGGACTGCCCGATGGACTCCTAAGATCAGAAAGAGCAGAGGTTTACAAGTTGCATAGTTACAATAAAAAGGTTAAAAAAAGACATGGATCCATCCATTCTCAGACAAATTATACAAGTTATGCAAAATATTTTTGCACAAAGCTATAAACCAATCTGCTCCGCTCCTGAATCCTGACACCAGTCATTTCAATGGGTCTACGCACATGAGCAGCGTTTTTCACACATCATCTTCGCAAATCTCAGCATGTTCTATATTGTGCATTTTTCACACAGTCTTGGCTTCAAACAAGTGAATGGGGCTGGTATGAAAAACGGAAGGCATCCGGATGCTAGATGTAGATTGCTATTCTTCAGGGTTTTTTTCAGGTGTGTGAAAAACGCATGCAATCTGGATCACACTGAACGCAATCACAGACAAAACTGATTGAACTTTCCATTTTTCCCTGAACAGATCCTGACACAATCCGTATCACTCGTGTGAAAGAAGACTTACAATGAACAGGCACAGGATATACTTGACTCTTCTGTATGAGTCTGTACATATGGTGATACCAGAACAAAGCCGAGGGACAAGTCTTTCAATGTAGTTACTCTATTTCATCCTTTATCTCTGCCTGTTTCCTATACAGCCTGGTTCTTATCTCACTTATTCACCATTTTCTTTTTTTTTATTTGTGCCTCCTTACAAATATATACACGGATACAATTTCTTTGCACAGATAGTTTTTTCTCTTCACAGAACGCATTGAAAGCTTAATAGGAAGTGTCATCAGACACCATGCTAGGGGTATCGTCTGGGTGGAGTACAACTGGGTCAGACTTAATTAGGCTTCACAGGACATCAGGTCAGCCAAAGATCCAGCTGTCGTAATGATAGTTTGCCAAGAAAGTGGAATTCCCATTGCAATCCATGTGATTTTTATGTCCATTGAGCAAATCTACTAGTTCCCACCAGAGTGCTTTTGGTCAAAGTTAGTTTTAGCAGAATTAGTGGATAAATGTGAGCAACATGCAGTTTTTCAAATTAACAATTTCACTTTTAGGGCTGATTCACACATGCTGGGGAAGATTTACCGAGGTGAAGGTGCCAGAATTCCTGCTCAAGGTGCACGTCACTTGAACCCCATTTGTTTTGTGTTTTTGACACTTCTTTGTTTTGTGCATCTCCAGACAAGGGGGCATGTCTTGGCGTAAATGGGGTGGGTCTTAGCGGAAAAGGTGAATAATACATATAATAATGTGCCAAACGTGTGCCAAGATTATGGGGTAAAGTAAGCCAAGCAATCAGTGGTATACAGTTAAAGGGAGTCTATCACCAGTGACGTCCCCATCCAACTGTTTGCACAGACACATAGCTGTGGTTCACCAGAATAAAATGCTGTCTTGTCGATCTGGGGCTCCGTTCCCGAGTTATGATAGCTTTTCTTAATATGCATATCAGGCCTTTGTTGCATTGAGGACGTCACCGTTGATATTGTTTCACCCCAGCTCCACTCCTTTCTGTGGCTAGACCCTCCCTGGCTGCTTTGCCACAGAAAGGAGTGGAGCTTGAGTTCAACGAGATCGATAGTGACGCCCTCTTTGCACCATAATTTGGGCATTGTACTTAATTTTAGTTTTCTGAAGACTGGAGAATGGACATGTTGTGTGACGCTAACATAAGATAAAAGGAGTCCATTATGACATAGAGACATCATGGAGGACAGTACTCCTCTTAAAACCTTAGTAAAGGAAAGGACTTGAATTACATGGCCACCTGTTGACTTCAATGGTCTTTGTGTAATACCACATTTCTATGCAACAATAGCAGTTTCCTTTGGTGACCCCCACAATCAAATCACCATTTGGGGACAAGATGGACAAGCATTTTTAGTAGAGTCAGCTATATAATGTCCAGAAAACAGTGGCCATTAAGTTCCTTTCAGGCTGTCTTCATTGATGGAAGCTGTTTTAGAACTGAAGATAGGCATGGATTCCTTGACATTGAGTCCCGTGAGCTGTGTTTTAAAGGACGGCTACATTGTGGGTCCACCTAGTGCTCACTGCTTTAACCCTTTGAGAAGCCCTTTGAAATATTTAGCATTTGAAGTCGTTCTACTAACATCCGTTGTGTTAATCAGCTTCTGCCTCTCTATAATTGCTTAGTATTCAACCAGCATCTCTATTATCCCAGAAGCTGTCCGCTTTACTCACACGAGTAACAATATTAATGCTGTAACTGCTAATAATACAGGGGTTAATTCTCGAAGTCTAAAAGCCTCAGGAAACAGATCTGATATAGTCTTTGTGTAAAAATTCTGCAGGATGTGGTGTGCCTTTTCAGAACGTTAATGCAAATACCCGGTTTCCTTTGGATTTCAAGTCTTCTGCACTTAGCAACAACTTCAGCTCAAGCTAAGGAAGTCAAATGCATTAAAATGAAGAATAATTGTGTGATACCTTCTTTTTGAGTGCAATGACTCCGGAAATACCGCTATATATGAAGGAAGCTAAACATATGACCCTGCAAAAGGCACTTACCCCGAACTCTCACTATTTTCGGACAGATTTTCAAGTGATTTTTATTTTCCTTAGTTCCTCTTAAAATAATGTAGTGATTTGTATGACTATATGAGATGAGATGATACAAAGCAGAATAGACTAATATTACAAAAATATACATACAAAGATGATATCTCTGACTCTCACCGCAAGACAACCCCTAAAAGGGCATCTGTCAGCAGATCTGTACCTGGTTGACCTGTTACATGTGCACTTGGCAGCTGATGGCATCTGTGTTGGTCCCATGGTCATATGTGCCCGCATTGCTGAGAAAAATGAAATCTTGCTGTTACATCTAGAGGCTCTGCACCCTCTGCACTTTGGTTGACAGGGCCAAGCAGTAAAACATCACAATGCCTGGTCCTGTCAGTCAAAGAGGAGAGGGCACAGAAGTTGCAGAGAGAGTAGAGCCTCTAGGTGTAGTGGTAAGTCCCTGTTATTCCTTAAGGCTCATTTGCATATATTAAAACATCATTTTTCTCAGCAATGTGGGCACATATGAACATGGGACCAATACAGATGTCTTCAGCTGCCAAGTGCACATATAACAGGTCAGCCAGTGTCATAGGTACCAATCTGCTGACAGATGCCCTTGAAGGGCTTGTCTTGAGGTGGGAGTCGGATATATCATCTTTGTATGTATATTTTTGCAATATTAGTCAATCATGCTTTGTATCATCTCCTTGTGGTTCTGATGATATCATGAAGTTGGTAAAATACACGGTCAATGATCATTTTAACAGGGGGATTATAGAAGTTTAGTACTTCATTTAAAATTGAATGAGAATAGTAAATGCTCATGCTTTGCCTATCTACTGAAGCAATTTGGTACTAAATTTTAGGGACCATATCAAGAAGGACCAGGACACCCAGGATTGTTTGTCCAGGACGGGGTATCTGCATATAAAGGTCTATGTTTATACACATATAGTACCTATAGTTTCATCCTATATTTTGTATATTGGAGATCTTCTCTGAGAGGACTACCCCAGCAGAAGATGATTTTCACAGTAATTTCGGGTGGTTGTAGAGGTTTTACTCTTATCATACATTTTCATCCCTTGGGTTTTTAGTATAATATTATTGTAGAACTGTAAGGCGAAGGTGGACTGGCCACTAGCAGCCATAGTCTGGCTCACTACGGACTCTGCGGTAAACAGGCTAGATGTAACTGGTACACATAGAACAATCTTCATATAGCTTGATATGACAATCATAAATTCTGCCTGTGGATAAAGCAGTAATATGTAGATTAACCTTCCAAGCAGATCTCAATATGGTGAAGCTAAGACTACTTTCACACTGGTGTCTGGTGCGGATCCGTCATGTATCTGTACAGACGGATCCGCACTGATAATACAACCGCATGCATCCGTTCAGAACGGATTCTTTGTATTATCATGAACATAGGCAAAATGTCAATGGGGGATTGATCCGTTTTCTATCATGCCATATTGTGTCAGAGAAAACGGATCCGTCCCCATTGACTTACATTGTATGTCAGGAAGGATCCGTTTGGCTCAGTTTCGTCAGACGGACACCAAAACGCTGCAAGCAGCGTTTTGGTGTCCGCCTCCAGAGCGGAATGGAGACTGAACGGAGGCAAACTGATGCATTCTGAACGGATCCTTATCCATTCAGAATGCATTGGGGCAAAACTGACCCGTTTTGGACCGCTTGTGAGAGCCCTGAAACGGATCTTACAAGAGGACCCAAAAATGCCAGTGCGAAAGTAGCCTAAAGTGTATGTGATATTTACATGATCGCACACAGCTCCTGGACACGGCATTGCCCTCAGCCGGATGTCTAGCCATGTCAATCATTGGGAAGGGGAGGTGTGCTGAGCACAGGGGGTGTTACATAGCAGTGCTCAGACAATTCAGCCCCGGCATATGGATTAAAACACATATATCTCTGCAGCTATTTATCATACAGACAAAATTATCACTTTAATCAGCAGGATGAGCCCTACCAGACAGCATGTCTGGTTTAACCCCTTAAGGACCGGGCTCATTTTCACCTTAAGGACCAGGCCATTTTTAGCAAATCTGACCAGTGTCACTTTATGCATTAATAACTCTGAGATGCTTTTACCTATCATACTGATTCTGAGATGGTTTTTTTGTGGTAAATTTTTGCCGAAACGTACCTCATTTCTTTGTGAAAAATTCCAAAATTTCATGAAAAATTTAAAAATTTTGCATTTTTCTAACTTTGAAACTCTCTGCTTGTAAGAAAAATAGACATGCCAAAAAATTATATATTGATTCACATATTTAATATGTCTACTTTATGTTGGCATCATAAAGTTCACATGTTTTTACTTTTTGAAGACGTTAGAGGGCTTCAAAGTTGAGCAGCAATTTTCCAATTTTTCAAGATTTCAAAATCAGATTTTTTTTTCAGGGACCAGTTCAGTTTTGAAGTGCATTTGAGGGTCTTTATGTTAGAAATCCCCCATACATGACCCCATTATGAAAACTTCAACCCTCAAAGTATTCAAAATGACATTCAGAAAGTTTGTTAACCCGTTTAGTATTTCATAGGAATAGCTGCAAAGTGGAGGAGAAAATTCAAAATCTCCTTTTTTTACACTAACATGTTCTTGTAGCCCCTTTTATTTCATTTTTACAAGTGTTAAAAGGAGAAAAAGTGCCACAAAATTCATAGCCCAATTTCTCCCGAGTCAGAATATGTGGATGTAGAAATATCTGCGGGTGAACTACACGGCTCAGAAGAGAAGGAGCGCCATTGGGATTTTGGAGAGAGAATTTTGTGGTTTAAAATCTGGATTGGACAAATACATTAAAATTGGGGAAGGGTATTATAAATGTAGTACTCCATGAAAGTGTGGTACTCCCTGAAGCAACCAACGGGCCATCTTCTAACGCTAAAGGGGAGTGTGTGTAAAACTTTATTTAGTGTGTGTGTGTGGGGGGAGGGGGGCGGTGTGTTTTTACGCATACCCCACCCTAACCCACCCTAACCTAACAGAAAATAAATATATAAAACTAAATTTAAAAAAACGCAAGCCCCAAAAAGTGGTACAAAAAAAAATGCTTCAATCTCCGAAAAATTGCTCACACCCCAGAAACTCGTTGATGAGCGGTACCAAGCTGATCATCGGTGGAGTGGGCGATGCGCTAACAGTGGTCGGACACTCTTTTACAGCTAAGAGTGCAGGCCACATTCAGCGCACCTACAACAAGAAAAAAAAGCGCTTGCTCCCCAAAAAATGGGAGAGGGGAGGGCAAGTTGCAGCGCACAAAAAAAACATACTTTTTTTTTCACCCTTCCTGCCTTACTAAAGCTCTCCCTTACACTCAGTTCACACTTTCGCGTAAAACGCCGCTTTCGAACGCGCAAAAAAACGCACAACAGTACAAGAACCATGCATTCCAATGGAGGTGGTTCACACTTGCGCGTTTTAATGCGCGTTCGTAGGCGCCTAAAAACGTCCGACGCATAGGCAAGTATGTTCACGTTAATTCGGGCATTTATCCAGCGTTTGGTTCCAATAGACTTCAATGGGAAACGCGATAGGCGTGTTGTTCGGGCGTTTGTGCAGCGTAAAACGCGCCTATGGATGCGCGTTTTACAAAGTTTGCAACATGCTGAATGAGCCACCATGGAATGTCACACCTCTAAAGCACTCAGATTGGCCAAACTATATCATTGATCATTGGCCAACTATGCAGTCAATCACATAAACGCGCGTCAAACGCGCCTACACTATTTACCAAAACGCTTGAAAAAAACGCGCCTAAACGCCAGTCTTGAACGCACCAAAAACGCTAGGCTTCAAAACGCTCAGGTCTGAACCCAGTGTAAATGTTTATGTGTTAGATGGCACTTTATGGTGGCTCGGGGGCCACGGATGGTGGAGGATCGCATGGGTGGCAGAGGGACCAACACGGGGCTCCTCTCTCCTCGCTCACACGGAAGTCTGTGGGAGGGGAGAGCGGAGCTCCAGCACGTTATCCCCCCGTCCGTCCATCCTGCCAATCACAGGAGATCCTGAGAGGTGGTGTCACCGCCACCTCACAGGATCTATGGAGGGTGATTCGTGGTGTATATTACCCGGAGACCCGAATGACCTGGAAACGCTGCAAACCACAGGTCTGAATTGACCTGCGGTTTGCAGCGATCGCGGATACAGGGGGTCACAGGAACCCCTCTGCATTGTCACAGGATGCCTGCTGAATGATTTCAGCAGGCACCCTGTTCCGATCACCGCCCGCTGATATCAGGGCGTACATGTATGCCCTGTGTCCTTAAGAGGTTAATAGGGTTGATTCTGGTGACAGAGCCTCTTTAAAGCCACGGTTTTGAAAATTTAATTGAAAATGTCCATATTTGCTTCCAAAATTCAAACATCCCCCAAAAAAATGACATTACCAAAATGACGCCAACATAAAATAGATATGGGGAATGTTAATTAACATCAATGAAATTTTCCATAAATTTGGGATTTTTTTAAACATAAATGTAAAACATATCAACTCAAATTCACCATTAACAGGGTGACAGAGTGATGGTAAAAGTCTGTAAAGCGCTGCGGAATATGTCAGTGCTATGTACTGTAAATCCATAAAATAAAAAATAAATTGAGGCCATGGATGAACAGCCGGTCATCACTGCAGGAAAATAAAAAGACTGGTGGGGCTCACTGGAGGACGAGGGATTTAACAGGCTATTTTGTATCGCATTTCTTTCTGTTAGCTTAATTTCTTCAAATCCCAGATAATCCCTTAAATAAAAAAGTAATGAATTCATTTGTTGGACCTGTTGAAAAGATCCAGGAGCAGGAATATCCATCTACTCGTGTTCTGAACAAGCAGGACACAGAGAGATGACTGTGCATGTGTAGCTACCTTTACCCTGGGTTCACACCTGAGCGTTTTACAGCGCGTTACTACGCGCTGTAAAACGCTCAACAGGCGAAAACCCATGTTTCCCTATGGGCATGGTTCTCATCTGAGCGTTTTACAGCGCTTACGAACGTGCTGTAAAACGCCTTACGCCCAAAGAAGTACAGGAGCTTCTTTGGGGCATATTGTCGTGCGTATTGTGATTGACGCCACAGTGGTCAATCACACAAACGCACGTACGTCGCGCGTTTCCTATTTCCAAAAACGCGCGTAAAACGCGCGTATCAAATACGCTCAAGTCTGAACCCAGCCTTAAGGCAGTAAGGTAAGATGTAATTCTGTATATATCCCTACCCTGTCTTCACTAATAGGGTTATATAGGGAGACAAAGAGATTACACAATCACCTACTCTGCACTAAGCTTACTTTATTGAGGTATTTTTCATTTATTTTCTAACCGGGCAGAATCTGTTTACAGGCTGCAGCGCACATTCTTTGCAGTGAACGTAGAAAACGGATTTGTTAAAGAACAGGAAAGATCTTAGGAATTTGCTGATTTGTTGTGTAGCAGCAGCAGCAATGGACAGATGATTTACGGTGAGAATTCAACGACTGGATGAACATGCATTCTTGACATAAAGCTTAAAGGGCGTCTATGAAACTGGCTGATACATGTGCGCTTGGCAGCTAAAGGCATCTATGTTGGTCCCATGTTTATATGTGCCCCAATGCTGAGAAAAAATATGTTTTAATGTACGCAAATGAGCCTCTAGGAGAAACGGGGGCGTTGCCTTTACACCTAGAGGCTCTGCTCTCTCTACAGCTGCTGCCCCCTCTGCACACTGATTGACAGGGCCAGGCAGTGAAAACATCATCACACAACAGGTCAGCCAGTTTCATAGGTACAAATCTGCTGACAGATGCCCTTCAAATTAAAAATGTACAGAGAATGACTGATGAACCTTGGGACCAGTGTCGGACTGGGCAGTCTAGGGCCCACCAGTAAAATTTATCTTGGGGCCCGCCCATATGGATATATCCAAATATTTTCTGCTCACACAGCAGAACACGGCAGCAAGATGCTACAAGATCATTAATTATGGGGGTCCCTGCAGCAACTTTGAGAAGACATGTCCCTATGGTAGTAAGTCTACTGTATTATGTGCCATTTGTGCAGGGGGTGGGGGGGCTAGGGGCCCACCTTGCTCAGGGGCCCACCGGGAGATTCACCTGTACCCCTGTGGGCCAGTCCGAGCCTGCTTGGGACCACCGAAGACCCTTAGGATCCTGTGTCCCAGTGCCTGCAGGCCAATTAGAAAGTATGCAGATCCCATAATCTTTTCCCATACTTTCCTTAATATTATATAGCTGTATTCTAAAGATTAAAGGGGTTCTGCAGTTCTTTTAAACTGATGATCTATCCAGCGGATAGCATCTGATCAGCGGAGGTCCGACACTCGAAACCCTTGCTGATCAGCTGTTTGAGAAGATCTCAAGTCTCCCGGACGTTCAGGGAGTCTCCCACTATTAGATAGCGGCTCCCTGACGCCCGCATGTGAAACAATATATCCCGGAAAGCAGGGCTCGAGTCCAGGGGGAACTGGTGGAAATGGCGTTCCTGCACTTTTTTCACAGCAGGAACGCCGTTCCCGTTCAGGGCAAAAGGACCAGGAAACAGTGAAGGCTTTGTACTCACCGCTTCCTGGTCCTCGGCTGTAGGCACTGGGGGCTAATGGAGAGGCACTGGAGGCTGGTGAGAGGCACTGGGGGCAGATGGAGAGGCACTGGAGGCTGGTGAGAGGCACTGGAGGCTGATGGAGAGGCACTGGGGGCTGATGGAGAGGCACTGGAGGCTGGTGAGAGGCACTGGAGGCTGGTGAGAGGCACTGGGGGCTGATGGAGAGGCACTGGAGGCTGGTGAGAGGCACTGGAGGCTGGTGAGAGGCACTGGAGGCTGATGGAGAGGCACTGGAGGCTGATGGAGAGGCACTGGAGGCTGGTGAGAGGCACTGGGGGCAGATGGAGAGGCACTGGGGGCTGGTGGAGAGGCACTGGGGGCAGATGGAGAGGCACTGGGGGCTGATGGCTAGGCACTGGAGGCTGGTGAGAGGCACTGGGGGCAGATGGAGAGGCTCTGGGGGCTGGTGAGAGGCACTGGGGGCTAATGGAGAGGCACTGGAGGCTGGTGAGAGGCACTGGAGGCTGGTGAGAGGCACTGGGGGCAGATGGAGGCACTGGGGGCTGATGGCTAGGCACTGGAGGCTGGTGAGAGGCACTGGGGGCTCCTGGAGCATCGCTGCCTTCTCAAACAGCTGATCGGCAGAGGTCCCGGGTGTAGATCATCAGTTTTAAAGAACTGCAGAACCCCTTTAAGGCCTTAGCGAGCATGAGATTTAACTCCTAAATACATTTTGTAAACTTAAAGTATAACTGTCATTCTTTTTTTTATTTCTGTAATGTATAGGGGCAGTGATCCTGACCATTTTTGTAAAATACTTTAATTACTGAAATAGTTCATTTCTATTAGAAAAATAGCTCTAAAGTGGCCCATTTTGAACCTTAGCAACGCTCCTCTGTCTTCAGTTTAAATAATTGGGGAGACTTGCTCCACACTGACTACAAAATGCTGATCCGCAAAACACGGAAGCTGCTCTGCATTCTATTCCGCAATTTGCGGAACAGAACGTGACCCATTGTAGAAATGCCTATTCTTGTCCGCAAAATGGACAAGAATAGGACATGCTCTATTTTTTTTGCGGGGCCACGGAACAGAGCAACGGATGCGGACAGCTGTCCGCATCTTTAGCGGCCCCAATGAAGTGAATGGGTCCGCGCCCGAGCCGCAAAATATGCGGCTCGGATGCGGACCAAAACAATGGCCGTGTGCATGAGGCCTTACACCGTAAATATACACAGCAGTCCAAGTCCATATTTGCCAACAGTACCCATTTTGCAGGGACTGTCCCTAATTTTCTTGGGTCAAAAATGGGCATGGCTTAAGTAAACCCCACCCATAAATGGACAGACCCACACTGCTTGGGGGTTCTCCCGAGGCGGGGTCTACTTGTCCTTAACTTACCAACTGAAATATGATACGTATGCAAGTAATGATGACATCACAAGACACATGACATCATAAACATCAATATCAGAATGGGTGTGGAGTCCAGGTACGCAGCACAGCTAGTCCCTCAATGCTGTTAGGCCCCGTTCACACATGGTGCAGCTGGGGTGTGTAACTGCCTTGTGAATGCACAACTTTTACAAATATTCCTAAACCTAAAGGTCTGCATTCACTTTCATATACATTTTTCTCTATTATACAGTAATTTTGTTTCCAATTAAAATCAATGGGGGGAAATATCGAGATGAATATAAACTCAGAGCACAGGACGCTAAAACACCACAAAAATCACCTACCGCACGTAGACACATCTGCATCTCTTGCTGCATGAAAAAAGCACAGAAAATGACCTTTGTGAACCTGACCTTAAAATGAGGATCAGTTTTTGAGCATAATAGAAAAAATGAACACATTATGTAGCAAATTCTGTATCCAAAATGGCTTCTTTTTTGCATGTAGGAACAAGGATCTGACTTGCGGATTATTAGAAATACAGGGCCCTGTTTTTTGTTTTTTTTAATACGCAGTGCAGCATTCAGTGATGTGTGTTAACCCCTTAACTACCACCCATATGTGTTTCTATGAAAGCTGTTAGAGCGGTTATTCGATGGCATGAAAAAAAATTAACGAGTATTCATTATGCAAAAAAGTTCATTTTTTCAGGACATACCAGCTCTCCGTATGATGGCTGCAGTCCTACTGGTCTTCCTGGTCTTATGTGGGTCTACAAGTCTTGGAATCCCCTATAATACTGTTTTTCCGCCCACCTATAGCCTCTGAAGGAGTAGGGGTCTCACTTACCTAATGAAGTCAGAGTGCCAGCCCCTTACATCACTGGTCCTGTACCAATACTGAGGCTGCTGACTTTTACTTACCCTGGGTTCAGACCTGAGCGTTCTAAAAACGCGCGTTTTACGCGCGTTTTTTTTCAAATAGGAAACGCGCGTTCGTACGCGCGTTCTTGTGATTGACTACTGTGGTGTCAATCACAAAACGCGCGACAAACGCCCCAAAAAAAGCTAAAGTACTTGTTTATGCGTCGGGCGTGTTACAGCGCGTTCAAACTCGCTGTAAAACGCTCTAGTGAGAACCAGGGCCGTAGGAAAGCATTGGTTTCCATGTGTTGAGCGTTTTACAGCGCGTTTGAACGCGCTATAAAACGCTCAGGTGTCAACTTAGGGTAATGGCTGTGACTAGTCTTGAGTGAATTAAACTCCATGAAGTGGAATTCCATACGAATTTCAGGGAAAATTCGATTCACCACGAAGCCAAATTTCCTCGTGCTTTGAGGTAGTGAATTGATTTTCCCTGAATGGTGGTAAAAAATAAGAAAAATCATACATACCCCATTTGAGAGCGAAGATCCGTCCACCACCATCTTGATTGAAGATCTCGCACGAAATCCCGTGCACAGTGATGTATGACGTCACCGCGGCAGCTGATGTGATGACGTCATCACTGACCGCGCAAGATTTTGCGCTAGATCTTTAATTGTGATGGCGGCAGCCAGCTCTTTGCGATCAAAATATTTTTATTTTATGTTACACTGTAATATCAATGTCAGATGCGGCGATCAGCTATTAACGTGGCATCTGAGGGGTACAATGACGGGGGCGGCGCAATCGCCATTGCACCCACTACTTACAAAGAAATGAACTTCGTGATGAAGTAATTAATCACAAAGCGAATTTTTTCTTGTAAGATTCGTGGAAGCAGCCGAATCGAATTTTTTAATATTTGGCTCATCACTAGTTGTGACTTTCAGGACCACGTGACCCCAGCGGGATTCAGACAATCTATGCAGTCTATGTAATAACTATTTGTAAGTTCTTTTATTTTACATTTTAAAAGCAGTTGTCTGGAATGTTTGGGATCCAGATAACCCCTTTAAAGGGAACCTGTCATCAACGTTATGCTGAGCTCACTGAGGGCAGCATAAAATAGTGACAGAAAGGCCCCTTTCACACGAGCGAGTTTTCCACGCGGGTGCAATGCGTGACGTGAACTCATAGCACCCGCAATGAATCCGGACCCATTCATTTCAATGGGTCTGTGTACATGAGCGTGTTTTTCACACTTCACTTCTGCGTTGCGTGAAAATTGCAGCATGTTCTATATTCTACGTTTTTCTCACAGCTCTGGCCCCATAAAAGTGAATAGGGCTGCGTGAAAAACGCATTACATCCGCAAGCAAGTGCAGGTGCGATGTGTTTTTCACTGATGGTTCATAGGAGATGTAGATATAAAGAAGGCATCCTCAAACTGCGGCCCTCCAGCTGTTGTAAAACTACAACTCCCACAATGCCCTGCTGTAGGCCGATACCTGTAGGCTGTTCGGGCATGCTGGGGGTTGTAGTTTTGCAACAGCTGGAGGGCCGCAGTTTGAGGATGCCTGATATAGAGGAAGCAGCAGTGCTTCTGCCCTTATCATGTCAAACTAGGCCCAGCCCTGATTATGTAACAGGCTGATATTTGACAGCTACCTCTTCTGACTGCGTTGCACAGATTAGCCAAGTGTGTATTGAAATAGGTTGCCAGGTACACTGCTGGCAGACACCTGACAAGCCTCAATTCCAGGAGAAACAAAGGATCAGACATGTGGAAATCTAACACGCCCCATGCCTGTTGTCCCGGGGCGCATGGTAGATTGTCAGCCAATCCCACTGTAATCAGGTTTGGCCAACATTTATGGCGCCTTGACAAACACGGTATCTTATATCACATTAGATTTAAGCTCTAAAGAGCGATAGAATGTAAATGAAAAAAAAAAGGATCAACAATAAAAAAGACACTAATTATTGTAGAGCTAGATGGATGGTGCCACTGGAGCAATCATGGGGAGCTGCGACATGCTAGGTAATGACCCTCCTAGTCTGGTGGGGGAATGTGAGGATCTTCTTAATTTAAAGAGGACCTGTCACCGCTCCTGACATGCCTGTTTTAATAGCTTCATACGTTCCCCATGTAATAACAATTCTGGAGCCTCTATCCTTATGGCTCTATGTTCTGCCATTCCTCTATTATTTCTACTAGAAGTTATGAATGAATTGCTATTAGCCTTCAGTAAGGGTACAGAGGGGTGGTAACGGGTTGGGGGGTGTACCTGCACAGACTGACTCTATCCAGTGCTGACATTTTCAGTCTGTGCAGGTACACCCCCCCCCCCAACTTGTTACCTCCCCCATGTACCCTTACTGCAGACTGCTAGCAATTATTCATAACTTCTAGTAGAAATAATAGAGGAATGGGACAACATGCAGACACAAGACTAGATGCTCTAGAATTGTTAGTATGTGGGGAATGCATGAAGCTAATAAAACAGACATCAGGAGAGGTAACAGGTCCCCTTTAAGGTGCTTTCCGGGATTTACATATTGATGGTCTGTCTTCAGGATAGGCCATCAATATTAGATCAGTGGAAGTCTTACTCCTGGGACTCCTGCCGATCAGCTGTATGAAGAGGCCATGGTCCTCCATGAGCGCTTAGGCCTCTTCATAGGCCGGTGATGTCACGTTCATCAGTCACATGGCTTTGGCGCAGCTCAGTCCCGTTTAAGTGAATTGGGGTGAGCTGCGATACCAAAAAAAGCAGCTATAAAATGGATGGTTCTGTGCTTGGTAAACTGTGGGGACGCCATGGGGCTCACTGGAGCTTCGGCTTCCTCACACAGCTGATTTGTGGGGATGCCAGGAGTCGGACCCCCACGGATCTCATACCGATGACCTATCTTGAGGATACGTTTCACTGTATCCTATCCTGAATGCTGCCTAACCTCACCCCTCTGCTCTCCGGTGATGGCTCTAGCTGTGTCCTCTGTGGACACTAGAACCTTTACTCAAGACAAGGGGGAGGGTTTAGGGAGCGTTCCATGCAGAGAGCCTAGGACACTTCACAGTTAGGTAACGCCCAGAAGACACTTTGGATGGAAGATTAAAAAATGCTTTCTCGCCCGTGGAATTGGTATGACCATAAACAGGTACATTTTTAAACTGATTTGCATGCTACCTGTCTAGCACTGCCAGCAGTTTTGAGGGCTCAAAACTGCTGACAGACTCAAATTGCGGTACCCAATGCACGGAACGGACGCACAACGTTCGTGTGCAAGAGGCCTAAGGCTGGGTTCAGACTTGAGCGTATTTGATACGCGCGTTTTATGCGCATTTTTGTTGCGCGTATTACAGCGCGTTTTTGGAAATAGGAAACGCGCGTTGTACACGCGTTCGTGTGATTGACCACTCTGGCGTCAATCACAATACGCACGACAAAACGCCACAAAGAAGCTCCTGTACTTCTTTGGGCGTAGTGCGTTTTACAGCGCGTTCGTACGCGCTGTCAAACGCTCAGGTGAGAACCATGCCCATAGGGAAACATGGGTTTTCGCTTGTTGAGCGTTTTACAGTGCTTAGGAACGCGCTGTAAAACGCTCAAGTCTGAACCCAGCCTAAGGCCTTATTCACATGTCAGTGTTTGGCCTTAGGGCTCATGCACATGGCCGCAGTTTTGGTCCATATTCGATCTGCATTTTTTGCCGATTGGATACAGAGCCTCTCATTTCAATGGGGCAGCAAAAGATGCGGACAGAACACTGTGTGCTGTCCTCACCCGTATGTCCGTTCCGCTGCCTCGCATAAAACATTTTGCGGAAGAGAATAGGCAGTTCTAACAGAGGGCAGGACGTAGCGATCCACACAATGCAAAACTTACACGGTCGGTATCTGTGTTCTGTGGATCTGCAATTTCTGCAAAACACGGATACCGGCCGTGTGCATTCCGTATTTCGTGGAATGGAACAGCTGGCCATAATGCGGACAATAATAGGACATGTTCTAATTCTTTGGAGAACAGAAATACGGACATATGGAAACAGAATGCACATAGAGTCATTTCCATTTTTTGCTCCATTGAAGTGAATGGATCCGCATACGGACCGCAAAAGAAAAACAAAAATGGAAAAAAAATGTCAGTGAATCAGTGGAGAATACGGACAGCACACGTGCCCATTGATTTTAATGTGTCACTTACCACAGAAGCACGTCCTAGTAGCAGCATTTTTTCACTTTCAATGTGTTTTTTTGTTCGCCCTTGTCAATCGCAGCATGCATGGCTATGGCATTTGTTTCAGGCAGATGCCCGTCTTCTCTATGGGTGAAAAAAACTGCCGGCATGCCTAAATAAAGTCACCCCGAGGATGCTTTCACACTTAGGTTTTTGCTGGTGTTTTTCTGCAGGTTTACATTTTTAGCAGTGTTTTTTTGTGCCTGCATTTTTAGTCACTTTTTTGTGGTAAAAACACCAGCTCCAGTTGTTAGCTGAAAGTCTACGAGAAATATGAAAACCCGGGCACACAAGCTTTTGGCTTTTTTGTTAATTAAGTGGCATTTTTGTCTTTCTGCCTTTTTTTCCCCCCAAAACACAGCTTGTTGGAGCAGTTGTTTTTTGCAGATCGGATGTGGACCCATTCACTTCAGTCGGGCCACAAAAGATGCGGACAGCACACATAGCCCCGCAAAACTATAGAACATGCCCTATTCTTGTCTGTTTTGTGGACAAAGCTAGGACATTTGTAAAGGAGTAAAAAATGGCAGCAGGCTCCCAGCCAGTATCGGTGTTTCTGCAGATCAGTGACTTGCAGACTGCAAAAACGGATACGGTCATGTGCAGGAGCCCTTGGGGGACATTTATCACCCTGGTGTAAAATAAAACTGGCTTAGTTGCCCATAGCAACCATTCAGATTCCACTTTTCCTTTTTCAGAGTTCCTTCGAAAAATGAAAGGCTCAATTTAGTTGCTAAGGGCAACTAAGCCAGTTTACTTTACACCAGTTATCAAAACTGGTGTAACAAAAACCCGGCTTAGTTGCCCGTAGCAACCAGATTGATCCTTTCATTTTCCAAAGGAACTCTGAAAAATGGAATCTGAATGGTTGCTGTGGGCAGCGGCGCCAGCGTTCCGTTACACCATTTTAGATAAATCTCCCCCGGTGTGAAACTTCAGGAAAAACCACCACAAATGGGGGGCAAAAGCGGCTGGTGTTATAAACTGGTAAAAAAAACACCAGAGCCTAATTCATGTGCAAAACACGCACAAAAAAAGCGGACATAAAACGCTTCAAAAATGCAAAATTACAAAAAGAAAAAAAAAGCCATTTACATTCTCTTTAGGGACCCAAAAACAGAATCAACCCACATTTTATGGTGTTTTTTTTTATCCACAAGAAAATGAAGAAACGCAAGCGCACATTTGTGTCTGAAAGAAGCCTAAAACAAGAGATGAGCCGCATACTAGCGATGTCCAGACGCAGACCTTCCCCGGTGCAGTCAGTGATGTTGCATTCTGCCTATCGACAACTTTTTCCTTAAAGCTCCCACTGACAACTTTTGCCAGAACTTCTCCTCCTGCCGAGCGGCACAGCGCGTGATTGACAGGGGCGGCGGCCAATCAGCGCGCGGCGGACGG
This sequence comes from Bufotes viridis, assembly GCA_033119425.1. Taxonomy (NCBI): domain Eukaryota; kingdom Metazoa; phylum Chordata; class Amphibia; order Anura; family Bufonidae; genus Bufotes; species Bufotes viridis. The sequence continues at coordinate 96,091,360 of CM065590.1, forward strand.
CCGAGACTGGCAGGCTTGTAGTAGCCGCACATGCGCAGTGGGGGCGCTGTGCAGTCCGGGACAGCGGTGGGAGCGGAAAGTGATACAGAGTAGCAAGTGGCGGAGTGTCCATTGTGTGCTCCCTCCCCGCGGACACCGGAGCTCCCGGCCAGCAGCCTCGCCCCGTGCAGCATGTGTCTGCTCGTGCTGTGAGGAGCAGCCCGGAGCCCTGCCGAGGAATGCCCGGCTCCATGGTCACACTTGTTGCTGCCTAAGCAGGAGGTAAGCGGCCCCGGGGCTGTGGGGGATGGTGGGATGCAAGGCAGACGAGATGTGGTGACCCGGCTGCGCCCTCCTTGCTGTGTGCAGAGGTCACCTGGACCATCTCCTGCCCCTCCACTTAACCGTTGCCGTGCCGGCCAGCTGCTGTCTGCCAGCCACGCGTGCTGCGCTCCCTTCCCACTGCTTTCTTGTAGTTTGCAGAGTGCACAGGGCAATGGCTTGGATAGCAATTCCACAATGCATGGGTTTCCTATCAGCAGGCTGCCATACATGAGGGAAGGAGGAACTGCCTGAGCGTTCTGGTGAGCTGGGGTCTGACTCCATTGTGGCAGGACATGGTTCAGCACATAGTGCTCATGCTTGGGCTATGACTGTAGGAATTCTGCACAAGCGGGATGCCTGGCAGTGGACCAGCGCCGTCCCCACACCGCAGAGCGGACTGGTCGTGTGGGAGAATGAGAGGAGACAGGGGCCCATATCGCTGACAATGGCAGCTGTCGGCGTGACCGTTCTGGCCGCTTTCACTAAGGGCTCATTCACACATGTGCCCGGCTTCCGTTTCCAGTCCGCATGCGGAATCGCTCATTTCAGTGGGGCTTGGAAAAAAAAACGTAAATGACTCTGTGTGCCTTCCGTGTCCGCATATCCGTTCCGCCAAAAACATAGAACACGTCCTAATCTCGTCCGTTTTGCAGACAAGAACAGGCATTGTTACAATGGATCAGTAAAAAACAGATGCAGTACTGACGGCGCATGGATGTCATCCGTTTTTCTTTGGGACTGCAAAATACATAGTCGTGTGCATGAGCCCTTATGTGCATGGCATACGCGGGTGCTGGCAGGCTGCGCATTGCTTGTGCTGCCCTTTCTCGCTGTGATCGTTTTCCATGTTCTCAGTAAATCCAGATCTAATCTCTTAATCTCCTAAGGTGTGGGAAAGTTGGGTCACAACTAGTGTTGAGCGGACTTGTTTTTTAAGTTCAGCGTTCGGGTTATCGAAGAATCCCGGTATGGATTCCAAATTCCCTTATGGTCCGTGGTAGCGGAATCCATAATGAGATTCTTCGATAACCCAACGCAGAATTTAAAACACAAGTTCGCTCAACCCTAGTCGCAACCAGTATCGAAGTTGTGACAAGCCCCAAGTGTGTTCTCATCCGGGCGTCCGGTGCTAAATCTTCCCTGCAAAACTTAAAGGGGGTCGTCTGAGACTAGAAAAACATGGCTGCTTTCTTCTAAAAACAGCTCCACTCCTGTCCACAGGCTGGACGCGGAACTGCAGCTCTGTCCCATTGACTCTAATGGTGCTGAGCTGCAATACCAGACACAACCCAAGGACAGGGGTGGTGCTGTTTTCAAAAGAAAGCAGCCATGTTTTTCTAATCTCAGACAACCCCTTTACAGTGATTGTCCAGGGTTAGATACAACATGGCTGCTTTCCTCCAAAAAACGTCATCGCCCCTGTCCACGGGTTGTGCGCTGTGTTGCACCTTTGCCCATTAAAGCAAACGGAGCAGATCTATAATTTCAGACAGGAGCGGGAGAAAGCAGCCGTGTTATTTTTTGTAATCCTGGACAACCCCTTTAAAGTGCCTGCCTGAGTTACAATGATATAAAGGTAGTGAAGATATTAAAAATAAGTTTTGCTCACCCTCCGAAACCCTTTCCGTTCGTGTGCCGCCATACCGGTGCTCCCCGTCGCTGCAGCCATGACTAGGGAGGAGCGAATCGACTTCAGATGAAGTCGATTCGCATAAAATTTTGTTCCAATGCTGTACGGAGTGCGCGCTCCGTACAGTATTAGAATGTATTGGCTCCGATGAGCCGAAGTTATTACTTTGTGAAATCTCGCGAGACTTCGTGTAATAACTTCATAAACGAATTTCTACTGTAACAAACCATTTCCCATCGGAGCCAATACATTCTAATACTGTTCGGAGCGCTCGCTGGAACGAAGTTTTATGCGAATTGACTTCGGATGTTTCACCCCTAGCCATGACGCGCCCGTATAACGGTCTCGGTGGTATACAGCATGAGGCCGCCGATGCTAGTGATTGGCTGCATATAGCCACTGCAAGCATGGAAACAAAGCCCTCCGGAGAGGACGGGGCGGAGGGGGTTCGAGACGGCTAGTTAACTTTTTTTTTTTTTTTTTTTTTTTTAAAGTACCATCACGGCCTTTCATTTTTTTTTTTCAACTCAGACAAATGTACCTTTCAGGGGCATGAGAAAGCTGGTTAGCAGCCCCTCCACAGTTGAATGGGTGGGCGTATAAGTTGTCAGACACGAGTTGTCGGCTAGGAAATGGCTGAATGCCGATTGTACCTTATTTCAGGCGTCCTACTCCTGATTCCTCTCGGACGTCAGATCCTGACACAGCCCTTGACAGATGTCAGTAGTGTTTTTGGAGGTCTTGTGCAGTAAGACGAATGTGACGTATTCACCGGAATGTGTTTGTTGTCAGCACACAAATTGCTTGGGGTGTCAGGTGTAAAATCTAAAGAGATGCACTCGAAGCCCTTGGCCCCGAGCTACAATTTGGGATTTCACATTGTTCTTGCAGGTGGAGGAGCAGATGTCACCACACAGGATGTATGTCTTGCGCTTCGTGCTTTCGCTTCCATTTCAGATTTAGTAATATAGCCGGGTGTCCGCTTGAGTCTGACCCACGTTTAGGCCTCATGCACACGGCCGTTGTTGTGGTCCGCGTCCGAGCCGCATATTTTGCGGCTCGGGCGCGGACCCAATCACTTCAATGGGGCCTCAAAAGATGCAGACAGCACTCCGTGTGCTGTCCGCATCCGTTGTTCCGTTCCCCCGCAAAAAAATAGAGCATGTCCTATTTTTGTCCGTCTTGCGGACAAGAATAGGCATTTCTACAATGGGCCGCGTTCTGTTCCGCAAATTGCGGAACGCGGAGCAGCTTCTGTGTTTTGCGGATCCGCGGTTTGCGGACCGCAAAACACCAACGGTCGTGTGCATGAGGCCTTAGAAAGTCACAAACACACAGCTTGTGACTTTTTAAAGCCACTTTTCTGGGGCAGGGGAAATAATAAATCTCCCCCATAAATTTTATAATGTTACCCGTCCGAACCTTCACAACCTCGACTGCACCGTACGGAGTTAACCGTATGCTGATACCATAGTTGCCAATAGTCCCGAATTTGCAGGGCCTGTCCCTGATTTTCAGAGACCGTCGCGGCAAATTTTGGCTGTCCCAGGCTTAAAATGGCTGTGGTTAAAATAGCTTTCCAGACCTATCCTCTGGGGAGGTCATCAGTATCTGAACGGTGGTGGTCTGACACCTGGGACCCCCGTCGATCGGCTGTTTAGAGAAGGCATCAGCACTCCTGTCTGCGCCACTGCCTTCTGCCAAGCACAGCGCCGTTCATTGTATACAGGCAGTGCTTGGTATCACAGCTCAGTGTCATTCACTTGAATGGGGCTGTGCTGCTCCAGGGCCACGTTACATATGAACCTGTTGTCTCTCAGCTCACAACACTGCTGCCTTCTCAAAACAGCTGATCGACGGGGGTCCAGGGTCTCAGACCCCCACCGAGCAGTTAGTGAGGACCTGCCTAGAAGATAGGTCATCAGTGTTAAAATCTCGGAAAACCCCTTTAATGTAAGCCCTGGTACAAGGGGGCATTCCTGGTAGCATGTTGGTCAGTATGCCATCACATCCTGGTAGCATGTTGGTCAGTATGCCATCACATCCTGGTAGCATGTTGGTCAGTATGCCATCACATCCTGGTAGCATGTTGGTCAGTATGCCATCACATTAGTAAATGTTGGTGGATCCCAGTGACTGTAAGTGAAGGTTTGAGGACAAAGAAAGGGCATGTTACATTTATGGGAAAGGCAGCAGCTAAGAGGCAGACGGCTGATTTAGACTATGTACATGCATATGGAATAGCGTAGTAACCAAAGAAGTTACATCCAAAGCTATACAGTAAAAAAATATACGGCATATATATATATATATATACTGTGCCGTCTGTATTTACAGTGTGATCCTACTTGTGAAGTATCCCAGTGTACAATGCCTATACAGTAGGATACATCAGTCTTCCGCCAGAAGTGTACAGTAGGGGATACCTTGCAGTCTTCCGAAGTGTACAATGCCTGTGGGTCCGCAGAAAAGCAAGAAAAACGGCTCAACGGACACGGAATCAAACAACGGTCGTGTGCATGAGGCCTAAGTCTGAGCTATTCATGGTGTTCTGGTGCGTTTTTTTCCACAGATCTCGCCTTTCCATTGAAAAAAATAAAATCCGCGACAAGAAAAACACAACAATTGGCGCGCCGCACATTTCAGAATCCGCACGGCAGGTCATTTTCTGCACTGAATGAAAAAGTGTATATAAGATTTGTCTAATCTCGTACACTTTGATAGTTCTGTATTGCGTAATCCGCAATGTGTGCGGCCCCCCTTAACTGTCCTGACAGGGGATGTTCAGGGAGAGATGAGCTGGGCTAGAATTTTAGCACCCAATCCATTTTTTTTCCCTGCCATTAGGGGTGGAATCTGCTGGCACAGATTTTATGTCCGTCCATGAACCCGTTCCCCTCACCTTTTATTTACCCTGGCCATTGTGGTAAGAGTAGTTTATCGTAGTCCAGGCTGCCTCTTACATTACACGTATCTAATTGTAGGGGGTCTGGAGGTGTAGTCATCCTTTTGGTGGGAGCAGAGCAGCCTCTTTGTGTGATACACTGACGCCGTACATCATGTCCCCGTCTGTTTAGTGGTAGCTTGTGGTTGTCACATCAGTAACTTTTGTTTGGGGCTCTGTTGTTCGCGCTCATGGGCAGAGTGCCCTTCTCTTTGGTCATGAAACCAACGACCTTTAAACTGTGGAGAATAATTAATCTGCCCTGTGCGGTAAAAGCTTTCCCAGGGTCTCTGAAGTCCGGCCGGATTGTTACAGATCAGCCTTGTTGACTTTTGGCAGTTTCTCAGCTTTTCCCTCCCAGTGAGTCTTGTGCTTTTCCCTGGCGCTGGAAGAGTTAAATCTGTTAAGGCTGGGCGTTGTAACACCCACCATTTCATAATGGCTCCACGCACCTTTCTCATTTATGTCAGTTTGATCCTGTGCATTAAGTCGAAGAATGGCAGCGTAATGATGGTCACTAATAACTAGGGAGGTGACTGACTAAAAGGCCTGTTTCACACAAGCCAGTGTGCAAAGCTCTGGTCACATCGCGTTTTGGGCGGTTTCCCAGACGTATACCTCCGCTGTATGTTTAGTCGTCTTGTACCCACTATATGCCAAGAGTGTCCCCTTGGCATACACTGAGCCGGTGTGCATTGGTATAGTCATCTGCGAGAGAGGCGTGAAGAGAGCCTAAGGGTATATGCACATGGTGCGTAATATGCCACGCGGATTCACGTGGAAAATCTGCAGAAAAATAAAGGACCAACTAAGTAATGAGACTTTGAAAAGCTCATGTTCATGGTGCAGAAATTGACCTGCAGCGCGGATTTTGAAATCTGCAGCTTATTAATAATTCAGATTTTCATTGTAGATTTCACTCTTGGTGACACAAATGGTGGACTAGGGCGATTCCACAAACAAGTCATATGGATTTGGTGTGAAAACCACTCAAAAGTCTGTGTGAAAAATCCTCATAAACTACACTGCCACGTGCGTACACCCTAAGGCGTCATGCACACTACTGTTTTTCACCCATGTACTTGGCACACTGACCCATTCATTCACGTCCGTATTGTTGGCAGATCCGTGTGGCTGTTCCGCCACTTATTGAACATATGTCCTCTGCTTGTTAAGGACGACAATATCCCTTTCTGTTGATGGGAGTGAGAAGATACGTAATGCACAAAGAAGGCGTTTGTGTTTTCAGTGTGCACAAAGCCTTAAAGGGGTTGACTTATCTCAATGTCTTATAGGTGCGGGTCAAACCGTTGGGCTCCGCACCTATATCAGGAACGGAGCCCCGCAAAATGGTGTCTGGAAGGCTCCGGTCTGGCCACCGCCAATCGCTCTTCCCACAGAAGTTAATGGGAGCGCACCGCGCATGTCCGGCCACCGCTCTCATTCACTTCTATGGGGCCGACGGAATTAGCCGAGCCAGCTCTTGGCTATTTTCAGCGGCCATGCATGCGCAGTGCGCTCTCCACCACTTTCTGGGCTCCGTTCTAGATATAGGTGCGGGTCCCAGTCAATGTATCCTAGCGATATGCCCCCATTGTCAGAGATGAGACACGTGTAATGTATCTGCTGTCACATAGGGAGGAAGGTGAGGTACATTTAGCAGTCGCTGTATATCACAGATGCCCCATACTCCTCAACAGGCATTTTCCATCAGCAAAACAGATGAAAACCGTGCATACGCCATTCCTTAAAACGTACATGTATTTTATATGGCCTTGTAAATAGCCCAATAATATGCTGGCTCCATACTGCACCCCGACATAATGCTGATGAACCCTCCTGTGGAGAGACCTGAGGATGTTTGGATACAGTGCAGCTACTGAATTACCGTACGTCACTGGAAGAAAAAGTTGGAAAATTGCCCGTTTTTTCCCTTCGTAAATAAGTTACACTGTGTGCGACTTGCTGCCCACTTCAAGTGTCAGGACAAATGGTGGGGGAGGCGTGATAATGAGCTATTCTGTTCATTGCGTCTGTAAACTGGTGCCGTTTATTTGATAAATGTGCCCATGGTGAGAAACAAAATAAGAATAAGCACATGCCCCTACCCTTACCAAACCCGGAAAAATGTGGCTGTATTGAAATTCCGGTTTCAAAAAAACAGCGTGCACTTGTACAATTTCCATGCCCCTTTAGTGGTTGTGTGGCTCAGTCTGGATCTGGTTGAGACCTGATAGTGCCGGTATATACTAGGGTCGGGAAATATGAAAAATATTCCCACAATATAAAAAAAATGTATCGGGATAACAATAAATATGGCGATAAATACCCATTTAGAAGATAAAACACTTGGTTCAACAAAAAGACATGATACTATATGTGGCAGCGGGCCACAGGGAGACATAATAATGTTTGGGGGCTGCACCTTATAACCCACGTTCGTTACAATGTCTCCTTGTTGCCCCCATATTATGGTGGCCCCAATGAGACATTACTGTATGGGGCGCAGCAAGGAGACATTATAATGTACGGGGCTTATACAGTAAAACCCCTGCCGGAGGTGTGTGCTGTTCTGCCTCATAGGCATCAGGTCAAGCAGCCTGAGGCCTATGGGGACGGGAGCCCGAGGATCCGGTGCCCCCCAGCACACTGCTACCCCCCCACTTCATGGCAGAAGCAGGTGTGACATCACTAAAATACCATGGTAAGTAAGAAATGGCAATGTCGCAGTTTCCTAATACCGCAGTATATTACATATACCAATATATTGCCCAACACTAGTATATGATTACATAAGAGCAAGTCTGAATTATAACCGATGTAATTAAGATACGTGTGATTATTTATAGAATGACATGTATGGGTCATCCTAGGCGTTGTCACATTCACCCGCTCTGCGCTCACCTCTCAGTAGTCACCATATTGCGGTATTTTCTGGGCTACACTCATGTTCTCGGCATGTACATAAGACATCTTGGGACGGCAGGAGAACTAAAGCTTTGTGCAAGTCGCAGGGGAGTCTTCCCCCTGAGCTGCTTGCACTACTTGGCAAATGAAGTGTGACTGGCACATTGGTACAGAAGGAACGGACCCACAGCACAAATGAGCCTAATAGAAACTGACATGTCTGCGTCCCAGCTCCTTCCATTCCTGTCTTATGAGGCATGCTTTAAGAGATTTGGGGTGGGGGTGATGCTTTAGGTGGTAGTGTCACGCGCTACGGAGCAGGAATGGCCAAACCATTGGGTAAATGCCCTGTCTGAATACTGCCTGGTACAATTTCAGGAGGCAACTGGCCAATGTGCCTAGGGACTAGTTATACTGGCCAATGTGCCTAGGGACTAGTTATACTGGCCAATGTGCCTAGGGACTAGTTATACTGGCCAATGGGCCCAGGGACTAGTTATACTGGCCAATGGGCCCAGGGACTAGTTATACTGGCCAATGGGCCCAGGGACTAGTTATACTGGCCAATGGGCCCAGGGACTAGTTATACTGGCCAATGGGCCCAGGGACTAGTTATACCGGCCAATGGGCCCAGGGACTAGTTATACCGGCCAATGGGCCCAGGGACTAGTTATACCGGCCAGTGGGCCCAGGGACTAGTTATACCGGCCAGTGGGCCCAGGGACTAGTTATACCGGCCAAGTTTCTCTGCATGTCTGCAGTAGTTTTAGCAGCATTAGGGCTCATGCACACAAACGTATTTTCTTTCCATGTCCGTTCTGTTTTTTTTTTTTTTTTTTTTGCCGGCCGTATGCGAAGCCATTAATTTCAATGGGTCCCCAAAGAAAGTAAGTTACTCCGTGTGCATTCCGTTTCCCTATGTCCGTATATCTGTTCCGCAAAAACATAGAACATATCCGCATGACGGATAAGGATAGTACTCCTCTATTAGGGGCCAGCTGTTCCGTTCCATAAAATACGGAATGCACATGGACGTCATCCGTATTTTTTGCGGACCGCAAAATACATGTGGTCATGTGCATGGGCCCTTAAAGAGGTTCTTTCAGCTAAGCCATGGACAGAAGACAGTTTGGGCAGTACTTGCCTTTCTGTCGCTCTGCCGATTCCGCAGTCCTGGCTTGAATCACACGACTGGCTGCGGGCTCTTCCTCTGACGATTGGATGTGCTCCTCTTTTCTTTACTGTTCAGCTGTCTGATGTGGATGGCTATCTTAAGACGTCCTGCAGACCTATGGAGTGGAATTGGGCATGCTCCTATGGATCGGTTACAAGTTGGTATTAAACCTCGCCATGTAGGTCTATAAACCCATGGGGGTCCGTCCTAAAAGTCCAGACTCCAGTCTTGTGACAGTTGTGCTGTATTGGGCTCTGTTCACCATCATTTGCCATGGAAGCCTTTGTCGCAAATTCAGTATTTTTTTTTTTAATGAGAATAGTGCCGCACGTCTCGCTATTTATTTTCTGGCCAATTGATGGATTCTGCATTGAAACCCAACAAACCCCATCATAAGTAAGTGTGGCCATCATATGACTGAACCGGCATTGCGTTATGGTTTCTGTCTATGATAGAACTAATAGAGATGTTCGGTCTTTACGACTACACTCTGCTAGTCTTTGGCTCAATAAATTCGCCAGACATTTAAAATGTTTTTGCTCCGTGTTTGCTCCTTGGGAGTTATGGGGGCAGGGCTGAAGCTGGGACAGCGAGTCCGTCACGTTTACTGGAAACGGGTGTAATGCTGCATTCACACGACAGTATATGTTTTGCGGTCCCAAAATTACGGATACCGGCCATGTGAGTGTGACAGAAATGCCTTTTTTGCTGGGTCGCGGATCGGAAAAAAAAAAGATAAGCGTTAACGGACACAGTGGCATCTGTCACCATAGAGTTCCATGGTAAGAAAAAAACATATAGATGGTTGCAATCTGTTCCTGTACACCAGTTTATATAAATATACCCCCCGTAATATATATATATATTTTTTTCCATTTTTGTATGGTTTGATTTCTTTTTAAATGTCCTCCTAAACGAAAATAAGTGCAGCCATATCCTGGTGAGGGATGCTGTGGTGTGCTATTCCAGGACGGCCGGTTATAAAAAGGCTGCTCTTCTGCGGGATAATCACCTGTTCTTTCTTTGACATCAGCTGTTGGTGAGAGGAACTGGCAAGCACGAAAATGAGGAGGCGTGATAGTTGTGATGGAGACGTATGTGAGTTCATGCTTCACTAGTGCTCCGGGCTCCTGTGTCTTTCATGTGAAGAACTGACATGTGCAATTTCTATTTTCGAAGGGGTTGTCTCCGGACCCCTGTGTCTACATTATAATACTTGCCTCTGCCGACTGGCCATTATAGTCAATGGCGATCTGACAGTGATCTGTGAATCCGGCAATACCAGATCCGGTAAATGCTGGCTGGCTGTTCCTGCTGGAAACGTTCACCAGAGATGTGAACATAGCTTTATGCGCCACTATTTCAAGAGTGTCCCAGCACAACCGTGAGTTTGCGGACCCCTACCCACAGCATTATAGGCATCTGTGATGCTGTTGAGTAAACCCGCCGTCAGACCAGGTTGCACATCCGAAATGTTGATGCATACTGAGTCTGTTATACGCTCCTATGGATCTGCCTGGAGTTACACCTTTTCTGATGTAAGATTGCAACAATTTTTTTTTCCACGTTTTTAGAAAGCCGCAGTTGATGAATCTGGCTTAGTGAGGGCTTCCTGCACACGGGTGTGGGTGAACAGACATAAGATTGGCACAAAATTTTGTATGGATTTATGTGCGTTTCTGCAGCATATCCACACCAAAATCCTCAATGTCTAACAGCGTTTTTTTGTGCGGGTTAGATGCGGTTTTGCTGCAGATCTCACCCTTCTGTTAAAAAGGGAGAAAACTTCCCCTAAAACCGCAAACATAATTGACATGCTGAGGATCATGAAATCTACACGGCAGCTCAATCTCTGCAAGTGTACATGAGACTTGTGTAATCTTACACTTTGCTGGTACTGTACTATGCTGCGTTTTTTCTGCATAGCAATCTGCGCAGAAAAACTGCATGTATTCCGCAGCATGTGCAGGTGGTCTTAAAGGGTTTTCCCACCTCAGACAATGGGGGCATATCGCTAGGGACCGAGAACGGTGCCCCAAAAGTTGTGGAGGATGCACTGCGCATGCGCAGCTGCCTTCCTTTTATTTCTATGGGGCCGCTATTTCCGTCGGCCCACATAGAAACGAATGGGAGCGCTCCCATTGACTACTATGGGGAGAGCACTTAGTGGCGGCTTAACCCAGGGTCCTCCGGCCACCACCTTCCCAGCTCCCTTCTCGGTGTAGGTTTGGGTCCCAGAGGTGGGACCCGCACCTATGAGATAATAGGATATGCCCCCGTTGTCTCGGATGAGACAACCCCTTTAAGAGCTCACGCACACTGCCATAAGTGTTTTGCAGTCTGCAAATAGTGGATCCACAAAACATGGATCTCGGCCGAGTGTAAGTGTACATAAGCCCAAAAAAGTCAAAAGGCCCCAATTTGTGACATTCTGGATGTGCTTTGCTTGATAAATTTCTAGACTATAGAGTAAGGCCTCATGCACACGACCGTTGTTTGTTTCCGCGTCCGTTCCGTTTTTTTTTTCACGGATAGGATGCTTCCCCATTCATTTCAATGGGTCCGTCAAAAAATGCGGATGGTCAACCATTTTTGTTCCGCATCCGTGGTCCGTGTTTACATTCCGTCAAAAAAATAGAGCATGTCCTATTTTTTTCACGTTTGCGGACAAGGATAGGCATTATTACAATAGATTTTCCCAAAAGAACGGATCCGTAAAAAAAAAACGGTTCGTCACCCATTTTTTTTTTTTTTGACGGACGCAAAATTTGCGGACGGAGTGGACGCGGAGGCAGGCAACGGTCGTGTGCATGTAGCCTAAGGCTATGTTCACATGACCGTATCTGTTTTGCAATCCACAAATTGTGTATACCGTGTGCATCTTGTCCGCAAAAGTATTGGTAGGCCGTGCAACAGACCAGTCAATTAACTCTTCTGTTTAGGCTTCATGCACATTCTTTGTGGATAACACCCAGACCCATTCACATCTATGAATCCGCAAAAAAGGTGGACCGCACACGGAGGTCAGCCATGTGCTGTCTGCATCCGTTTTCCCATTCCACAAGTTGTAGAACATGTCCTATTCTGGTCTGCATTGTGGATGATAATAGTTATTTCTATTAATGGGAGAGAGAAGTTATCTATTTTGCGAATCCGTGGTTTGCGGACCGAAATTCAGATATGGGTGTGTGTGTATGAGGCCTAAAACAATTGGGATGTTACTGACTGGCCATCAGAATTTAGTGAGATATATATATTATTTTTTTTATTTTTATTTTCATTTTTCCTTCACACCAGTTTTGATGAGTCTATCCTGTAATTATTAGATTATACAGCTATGACGCATACATATATATTTTTATTAATTTCTAGCCTGTATCCCTAATGCAGCATTTTTGTTTAGCACATTTGTTCGGCTAACAGCTATTTCTCCTGAGTGAGCACGGCTGAGCATGCATGTATTTTCAAAGGGTAGACGGGCATAAGCCGCTGTAAGATGCCTCTGACACTAACTTATCTCCATAGGAATAAAGAATCGGTCACGTTAAACTCCAGTATACCGATCCTTCTTCCCCCACCATCGGAGAAGGGTCAGGACACCCCCGTACATGTCAATAGGGCCGTTCCACTGAAATCTATATTTTGGGCAGACTTTCATGTTATGTGTAAGGGCGCCCTTTGACTTCCCCTTTAGCTCTTACTACAGCTTGAAGTGTCACTTTTCACTGACCCTGACCAGGAAGTTGTGGAAACTTGTCATTTCTCCACAGGACACCATCTTGGCCCTTTCCCTGAATGTCCTATTACTGAACTGTGTTTCGAGTATCATGTATTACATGAGGTAAATGCCCGTCCAGAGTAGGAAACTTGCTTATCAGAGAGCCTGCAAAGCTTTCACATTTCCCTTCTCTCAGATGACATCACTTCCACACAATTCTCTGGGTGCACTGTGCCGCCTGCATACAGCTCTGAGGTAGTACGCCACATAATACAGCTGTGTACATAGTCGGAAACTACACCAAGGCTTTGGTCACCTGACGGCTCCAATTTCTAGCCTTACACTGGTGAAGCATTACGATCTGTTGACGTCTGCATGCAGCTTACCTAAGACTTTCATGTGACTGCAATCACTCCGTGGAACAGTCTCGGCAATCTTGTAAGAGTTTCACGCACCCTGCTTCCTTCCGCACATGCTTCTTTCAGGGGAGACTATCGCAAAGATTAATATAGGAAGTCAGGGGCATACGAAGGTACAGAATGGGACATAGACCTCTGTGGATGCCTTGGTAATATGAAAGTGCTTGGGCCCTAAGGCCGCTTTCAGACGAGCGTGTCCCATGTGCGCAAATCACACTCCGTATGTAGGCGTTATTCCCTGTTATGGACACTGCTCGTTTCTAATTTATAATGCTCTGTCTCTCTGCATGACCTTGCATCTACTGACTTGCACTGACATAATGCTGTCAGTATAATTCAGTAGATACAGGTCATGCAGAGACACACAGCATTATAAATCATTATAATGCCATGCGCTCCTGAGAAACGAGCAGTGTCCATAACCGGGAATGACGCTCGCATGCAGACACGTTCGTCTGAAACAGACCTACGGCTTCCTGCGCACATCAGTGCTGTGCGCGCGGTCACTACAGGGGCACATGCATGGCATGCAGTGGAACAAGCCATCGTTACCGTGCGCCTCTATGTAGGTATGATATGGAGCAGTGTCATTCAGTGGATGCTGTATTACGGAACATACATCCACAGTACCGCCATGAGTGTTACAGATTTAGTATTGCGGTACCTTGACAGGTATGCTGCACACGCAGCTATTATAGTATATTGCACGAGAATAGGAGCTGCTTATATACATGTATTTATGTATACTGCAGCACAACATATAGGCCTGTGCATAGTAATGGTAGTTATATTGTTGGTAATAATCAACACAATTGTTTGGACCCTGAGTGTCCCTGTACTGTACCCAGTCATAGTGACATATCGAAGGCTTTCATGGGTGGCCTTCCAGATGTTGAGACCCTCACAATTGCTAAATCGAGAGGCTTGAAGCTGTCATGTAGATCGCTGTGTCTTCTGGCTGCTGGAGACAGATTCATAGACTTGCTGCTGAGCCCCTCTACGGCAGTGAGGAGAAACAGCGGTCTGTGAGCACGTCTTCCGCCTTGTGTTAGTGATCAGCAGGGGTCTCAACACTCAGACCCCCACCAATATGAGCCTTTGATACGCTATGTCACTATGACAGAAAGTAAAAAGTACAGGTAGACAACCCCTTTATAGTACGACTTCTATTTTCACAACTTTTGCGGTCTGAATAATTGAAAAACCAGAAACACAGGATTTCTTATTAGGGCTTATGCGCGTGACTATATCGGTTTTGCTGTAAAAACGGATCCTGGCCGTGTGCATGGCGAAATTTTTTTTTTTTTACTCCTGTAGAAATGTTCTATCCTTGTCGGTAAAAAGGTCCTTTTTCTTTTTTGCGGGGCCGTGAAATGGACATATGGATGCGGCGGCACACATTGTGCTGTCCACATCTTTTGTGGCCCCATTGAAATAAAAGGGTCCGCAAAAAATGCAGATCGGATGCAGACTGAACATAGTGGTGTGCATGAGGCCTTCTAGTGCTGAAGGGCACCTGTTACAGTGAACATGGTCTGATCTGCGTGCAGGAGGAGCTGAGCAGACTGATGTCTGCTGGGAGAATGTTCAGAAACTTGTGATTTATGCATCTAAATCCCTTTCTAGGCTCAGGAGCCGAGTGGTCCTTATAGTGACTGAGGTCCCTGTAGAAGTGTGCCTACAGAGATGTCCGTCTCTGGTAAGACCGCCTCCTGGGCCCCTAAGCTTCGAGACAAAACATGAATAAAATACAAGTTAGATTGCATCTTTTCCCAGAGAACTATGTACTAATCTGCTCAGCTCCTCCTGCTCTTTGAAAAGCGAGCACATAAAAAAAGGAATAAAGTTCTCTTTTGGAATGTGATTGGAAACCTACAAAGGACATGGCTGCAGTATGGCAGTGCTAGGCTCTCCTCTGCCTCATTAATTTGGGTGTAATCCAGGTTTAGACTTTAGCCTCAGCATTATGTACACCTTGGAGATGCCTTTGCCATACTTTGTTTTACAACTTTAAACATTCGGGTCATGCCGTGGGTAAGTTTATTTCTTCTAGGGTCTCCACAGTCCTGCTCTCGTTCTTTCTGGAAAGCCCTGCATAACATCCTTTCTGTCCATAAGTCTTGTGGACATATGCATCTGCACAAGGTTTACAATAGCGTCTCGGCTCCTGTAAGAGTGGTATGTGTGTATAGAAGAATAGCCCATTTGGCTGACTGCCACAGACCTTCCCAGCAGTAGTGCTGGACTTTATCGGCCTTCTTGCCACCCCTACTGTACCCCAGAATCGGCCCCGGTTTCCTAATGTCACATCTTTTGCACAGCTGGAGTATATTCAGTAGCTTAATGGCTTGTTGGCATCAGGTAAATGTCTACATCACATTATTCTCTATATGGAGTGTAAAGGTGTTCTGTAGGTGGCAATACTAACTTCAGATGCACATCCATACTGCTTTATGGGAAAACTGCATATATAGACTTCACTATACGCGGCTTGTAGGTGTCTCTGTGTACAGAACGCAAGAAGATGGCGCCAGGTTCCTTGCTCGAAAGATTTGGCTGCCCATTTCTTTTCAACACGCTTGAGTTCTATAGACACAAATGTGGTGTCCATCCTTCCCATCCTACTGGACATTGAGCTTTAAAAGCGGTCAGTCCTGCCTGAAGGAAAGCAAAGACCTCTGATGTTCAAGCAAGACGCTTGCAGTAAAAAAGGGTGCGAATAATTCCCCCAGTTTGGGACTAGTTGTGCCATACTTTCCCTTTGACCTTCATATAGAAAGAGAACTACGCATGAGTGGCAGAGCTACTGCGTCTGTGGCCAGCTTAGGACTCGGTCACGTTTGTTGGTCAGTGATTTTGCTAAAATTGGAGGAACGAGAATTGGTTAGTTTGGATTTTTACTTTACCGTTAGAGTCTGGCCGCCACTTATCCACAAGTAATTGTACCGGGTTCACATCACCTTTTAGCTTTCCATTCTTCTGATCTGTCTGAAGAACACAAAAAAAAACTGATCTGTTATTTTGAGCATCAGTTTGTGTCTGTTCCGTCAGAGATCAATTATTTTTGAAGGGAGAAAAAGTCCCGCATGCAGACAAGAATAACTGATCTCTGACGAAAGTGACGCAAACGGATCTCAACTGATGCTAAAAAAGATGGATCAGTTATTCTGAGTAAAAATGCTGAATAATCGTAACTGATGCTTTAAAATAAAATCCTTTTTTTTTAGAAGAACGGAAAGCTAAATGGTGATGTGAACCCGCCTAAGATGTAATAAAACCTATTGGCCCATGTATATGTATAATCCTAATGGTTCCATTTATGAATCAACAATCTGATTATTGAAGAGCCCACCAGCGAGTCCTGAATCCAGCTGTAGAATACAAGCTGCCATTTACAGCAGTCCGCATTATGTTTATGGTGCAACAGACGCCAATGCAGTTTTTTTTCTATTCGTTTACAGTTGACATAATGGAGAGCATGTAAAGATTATAGAACTGCAATAAATGCTATTCCCTTATGCAAGTGGCATTTCATCAAAGGCAAATCTACTTGTAAATCCTAGGAAGGCAGCCAGAGAAGCCTGGTGTTCTGCTAGTGTGTGTGGGACGTGAGCTCGTAACCTTTGTGTGGATATTTCCTTGTCTGGTGCTTGTAGATGTTTCAAGCTTTTTTTCCAGAAAGTATGAGCTGGAGGTGCGGCTGTATTTATCAGAGGCAATGACGGCTTTATAAAACTCACTCTTGTGCTACGTGTAGGATTGCTCTCGGTAATCAATCAGGTTCTAGCTCCTGTTTTTCTAGTACCAGTTTTGTGGATGACAATAGGCATTGTTACAATGGGTCCGCACAAAAACAAATGCAACACGAACGTCATCCATATTTTTTGTGAACTGCAAAATGCATGCGAATGCACTCTAAAACTGGGGGAAAAAAACAAAAACACAGCACAATAAACTATGTTCACATGTTGCGGCTTTGCGGTGCAGAATTCACATCCCATATCCGTGCAAGCCAATGGAGTTTTACTCTTAGGCGCCTTTCACACGAGCAAATGCAACGCGTGACGCAAACACATTGCGCCCGCACGGAATCCGGACCCATTCATTTCAATGAGTCTGTGTACATGAGCGGTGGTTTTCACGCATCACTTGTGCGTTTCGTGAAAATCGTAGCATATTCTATAGTCTGCATTTTTCACGCAACGCTGGCCCCATAGAAGTGAATGGGGTTGCCTGAAATGGGTTTTTCACGGATGGTTGCCAAGAGATGTTGTTTGTAAACCTTCAGTTTTTTTTATCACGCTCGTGAAAAACGCATCAATGCGCATTGCACCCGCGGAATAACAACTGAACGCGATCGCATACAAAACTGAATAAACTTGCTTGCGGAATCGCGCCTTTTTCACTGAACGCATCCACAACCCATCCGGACCGAATCCGCTCTCGTCTGCAAGGGGCCTTATAGTGTGCATGATGTGAATTCCTTTTTGAAATCTGCAATGTGTTCATTATCGTGCGGATTGTGTGGATATGCAGCAGATTTTTGTTCCTTTGAACTCAATAGACTTCTGAAATCCCCATCCAAATCGCAGATTGAAATTCAATTAAGTTCTTGCCAAATCCACACCTTTGCGTCAAACCCCACGTAACATTTTATTGTGGATTAATGTGTGGATTTCATCTGTATAAAAATCCTTGGTACGAGAACTTTTTTAGTGTTATTACTCTCAAGGGTCCGTTATCCTCCTTGTATGTCAGCGGGATGCTACAGTTACTTGGCAGCTAAACGAGAAGTCTATTGTGAAGTCCGCTAATTTCCACTGTGGGAAAGTATGTCACGGGCTGTAAAATGGCACCACGTTATGGGTCCATTCACACGTCCGCAAGCGTTTTGCGGTCCGCAAAGTCAGTCTTAGGCTACATGCACACGACCGTTGCCTGCCTCCGTGTCCGCTCCTCCTTGAAATTTTGCGTCCGTCAAAAAAAACGGATGACGGACCGTTTTTTTTGACGGATCCGATTTTTATGGCAGATCCATTGTAAAAATGCCTATCCATGTCCGCAAACGTGAAAAAAATAGGACATGCACTATTTTTTTGACGGAATGAAAACACGGATCACGGATGCGGAACAAAAACGGTTGACCATCCGCATTTTTTGACGGACCCATTGAAATGAATGGGGAAGCATCCTATCCGTGAAAAACAACGGAACGGACGCGGAAACAAACAACGGTCGTGTGCATGTAGCCTTAATGTGATATGCCACTGTGTTTAAGACGACCTCTATTTTGTCTGTGACATGGAAGTATCCCGGACGTCAAGGAGGTTTATGGCTTATGGTCATCGCTATTGTGGATCCTTCCGTATTTTTGTATTTTTTTCGTGGGAAGGTTTTTTTGATTGGGGTTATCAGTTATCCAATGAGGTTTGGAGGGCTGGGGAACTTTTCTGCCCAGCAACAGACTTATTGGCTGCAGAGAATGGGTTGTGGATATTAATGTGAAGCGTTTGGTCCCTTTTTTTTTGCCTTACCTATTTTTCCAGTATAGGAGAGTTTTCCAGCCCCTCCACACCCACCCCTTTACTTTTTGTCATGGCCTTTTTGTGTTAATTGGGGGGGAGAGAATTACTTGTATACTGAAATGCTTGCTCGAGCTTGAGTTTATGGCTGAGCTCATGTTCATTGTGATTTAATTATTGTTTATGCCGAGTACTAATTTTAGGTTTATAAATTATGAAGTTATTGGTTGTTAACAGAACAGGGTAACTAATAAAAGCCATGTCCAATGTATTTCCATTCAAATAAATGTTGCCTTGTTCTATTTAATGTTTAGGTTGCTTTAAAGAGGACATTTCACTGGTCCACAGTTTGAGGTAAAGGTATATACATGCAGAGCGGCACCCAGGGATGACCCTGCACTTACTTGTATCCCTGGGTGCCGCTCCGTTCTTCCGCTGTAGCCCCCGGTACCAGTGCACGCGCTGAAAGGTTCCGCATACGGTCCTCAAAAAATGGAACTGACACGGAAAGAAAATACCGTACGTTCGTGTGCATGAGCCCTAAAGCTTATTTATTGGAATGCTAATTCTGAAGTTTTCTAAATTCCTATAAGTAAATATGGAATGCACTATGCAACTGGAAAATGGGGATGAGCGAACTTGTGTTTTACAAGTTTGGGTTCGGGTTTTCTGGCAATTCCGTTATGGATTCCTATACCACGGGCCATAAATGAATTCTATGACGGAATGCCTTTAAGAGGCATTATAGAAGTTAATGTGCCTCAAAAAGGATCCGTCCGGAGAGGACTCCAGCATAACGGAAACCAGGCGGATCCAATATGCAGCCCGTAGAATTCTATTATGACGGAATGCCTCTAAAGGCATTCCGCTATGTATTACATAGTAACATAGCATTTAAGGCCAAAAAAAGACATTTGTCCATCCAGTTCGGCCTGTTTCCTACAAGTTGATCCAGAGGAAGGCAAAAACCCCTGTGAGGCAGAAGCCAATTTTCCTCACTTAAGGGGAAAAAAATTCCTTCCTGTCTCCAATCAGGCAATCAGAATAACTCCCTGGATCAACGACCCCTCTCTAGTAGCTATAGCCTGTAATATTATTACACTCCAGAAATACATCCAGGCCCCTCTTGAATTCCTTTATTGTACTCACCATCACCACCTCCTCAGGCAGAGAGTTCCATAGTCTCACTGCTCTTACCGTGAAGAATCCTTTTCTATGTTTGTGTACAAACCTTCTTTCCTCCAGACGCAGAGGATGTCCCCTTGTCACAGTCCTGGGGATAAATAGATGATGGGAGAGATCTCTGTACTGACCCCTGATATATTTATACATAGTTATTAGATCTCCCCTCAGTCGTCTTTTTTCTAAAGTGAATAACCCTAATTTTGATCATCTTTCAGGGTACTGTCATAGAATTCCTTTATGGCCCGTGGTATCGGAATCCATAATGGAATTGCCAGAAAACCTGAACTTGAACTTGTAAGACACAAGTTCACGCATCCCTAATGGAAAACACGGTTGCATACTCGCTCTTTCAAAAAATCTATGAATTTAGTCCTAAATGGGAAATAAAAGAAGGATGTAAAAAGTGTAGCTTCTATATTCAGTGCCTATCCAGAAATAAATACGGTATATCCTTTATTCTGCTATTTTTAAGATCCATTCTTCCCTGCTATCCTCCGCTCCCGTGTGTCTATCCTCTGGTCCGAGGCTTGTTTACCCCCTCTCCATCACGAGTGATCATCTGCTCCGCTGCAGTCAATGACTACAATCCGCAGTGATGTGTCCACAAGAGACACTTTAGATGCTGCAGCCAGTTGTTGGCTGCAGCGGAGAAGATGATAATGCCTTTCCAGGGGATGAATTAAACAATCCATGGACCGGATGATGAATAAACTGAGGGGAGAACTGATTATCCTTCACCACTAGACCACCCTGCTGATGATGTTTTTTGGTAACTAAAGGTTGATAGAACTTAAAATATATTTATTATTAACATTTCTAAACTTAATTTAAATGGAAGCTCAGCTCTTTGTGGTGTGTAAGTTCTCCAAATCCTAGATCCTTCAGTTTGAGAAGGAATTCGAGGCCCAGTTTCAGCTTTTGCAGGTGAATTCCGTCCTGTGAGCATTAGAAGAAAGCTGTAAGGGATCGGCTTGAGGACCACCATCACAACAGTGTGAGAAATTCCTCAGACGCAGGCAGTGTGAGCGAGCGCCTGGCACAGCTCCCAGGACTGGCCCTTGGGTCAGCACCTTTTGTTTTCTGCCGTGTTGTGGAAGGAGGATACCTTGGTCCTTGCCTTCTGAAATTTGTATCCTGTAAATGGCTTTGTAGGGAGTAGACCTCAGAGGTTCCCTATTCATTTGGAAAGGGGCAGGAACCTGTTAGGGTGGTTTACGGAGATTTTGTGCGCATATTCATGGAGGCTTATTTTATTTTCATTGCCTGAAGTGTTAGTCCGTCTGTAAGATTGCTGCTGAGTAGCTGTAGGAGTTTGTTCTGGGTATACTGCTCCTGCTGTGTGACTGCTGCTGTAGGGGGAGGAAAGCCGCTCTCCAGATGTTTGGGTGTAGCCCCTCGGTCCCATGGTCCTTTTATAATATCCTAATGAGCACTGATCAACAATATGCCTGTGAAAGGCCCTTTAAACACTATCCTACTGTTCAGTCTGCATATAATTGTCAGCATACCCCTGTACACGAGGAGATGCGCCTCTGAGATGTTTACTTGTTGGTTGACTGTTGGCCGGGTAGATGGGCTGCTTATTGGCCAAATGAACATTCCTTTGAATGTTCGTTCCTGATCGTTGGCCCTTATAGAAGTTAGGGACAGTCCTGTACCTCATATGGATTTAGACCCCAACCCACAATCCCTCTGCGTCTGTGGACAGAGAGATAAGGAAATGAACAAACAGCAGTTGGCAATTATACATCAGTGGCTGTTTAGATCCAGGTGCTGTTTTGAAAAATGCAGAATATTTTTTTTGTGGGAAAACCCCTTTAAGACACCTTTTGGATTTTCTGTTTCATAAGAGGTGTAGCTGGGGTGCTATGTGGAGTCGCGGCCGTGGAATGTAGTGAGCAGTGTCTAACAATAGCCAGTCTGTTTTAATTGGCGTCCTCTATAACCAGCGTTCTTATCACTTTTTACGGTATGACCGCAGCGGCGCAGTCGTTATCCGGCCATGATGCGGTTAGGAGTCACAGCATCTCATTTCCCCATGGAAGTCAATGGGGAGATAGGCTTTATAGACAGACCTGGCACTTTCCTAGTTGTGATGACTGCACCTGTTGTGTGTGTGGTCAACCACGTGTAAAACATGTCCACGCGCTTGCAGCTGCTGACCACATTGGCTCTTCAATTGATCAGCCTCTTGTGGTAAAACCACACACAGTTGGCCGCAAGCGCTTCCCATCGATCATACCCATTGTGTGGTCCCTCGGCTGACTATGGGGGCTTTTTCAATAGGTGCTAGCATTGAATGATGGTGTTTCAAACCACCCATTTACCATTAGCACTTTAAAAAAATATATATATTTTTTTTAAATGCGCAAAAATGAATTTTATATTGGTACAAGTGGGGCAAACTTTTTTATTTGTTTGTGCTGTTGCATATTGGGATGTATACTACAAGCGGTTGACTTATCTCGTGGCTTTATAGCACCTTAGTCATAACTTGTCTCATCGAAACCACCTTTCATGCGCCCTGTTCCTTTTTAATTATGGATTATTATCCTCGTATGTACAGGAGTTGCAATTACCCATCTACTGCTGAACTGAACGCACTGGTCATAAATAGAAACTGGTTGGGAGGGACTGCTACTGGGAGAAATGGCTGGTATTGTCGCCAACCTCAGGCCTATAGCTTGGTGTTGTATACAGGTTTCCAAAAACAGCTCCTAATAGGGCCATGTGCCCCTGGAAGACGTAGTGCTCCAGTTACTCAGATTTTCATCAAGCAGAAAGCAGTCTAGCAATTGGTGGAGATCTTGGATGACTTGTGGTAACGACATCATGACGAGGTCCCACATTGTAGACGTTAGGTGATTGTCACAGTGCTTTTGCCAGGATTAGCAGTGCTCATGTCTATGGGCGACATCAGAGACTTGGATGACAAATCTCTGGGGATAAATATAGATGTCGTGGCTCATAATAGGTGATTAAAGCAAAATTACACCTAAAAGTATCCTTTAAATTATGGAAAGGTAGAAGACCCAACTGAGGGAGTCGGACCTTGTAAAGTGCTGTATGTATGCATGTGTGTTTCCCTATTTATTACATACATTCACAGGTTATTTCTAGAATTCAGTCGACGTCTAGATCTAGTGTCCAAAACTACTGCTGTAAATTATTCCACGTAGTAACGCTCGCAGTAGACTGTCCCCACATTAGGGCTATATAGTACGCACACTGTGATGCCACATACCAGCTATTCTCCACTGCTCTGCCCCTTTAATAATTGTGTGCCAAGCAGCAGCTCAGTCGCATCATCCGAGAACCATATTATTGCCCTAGACATTTTGGAATTAGAAATCCAAGTTTTTTTTGACCCTTATGTAATGCTAGGGAGGCTGCTCCCAGTCGCGGCCTGCTATTTAGTGCCGCATCCCCCCCGTTTGTCGGATGTTTCGATCCACGTGACTGGGAGATGCATCGGTGGGTGTGTGGGGAGCAGGAGCTACGTGAGTGCCAGGGAGTAGGGTAAGTACTATGTATATGAGGGGCCCAGGCATTGGGGGAGAAGGGGGAGATGTTTTACACCTCGGATAACCCCTTTAACTGCTGGACAACCCCTTTAATGGAGTCAATAACGAGGCTTGGTTTGTTGCACTAAAGTCTCTCTTTACTGAATAGATATTAAGTGTAGTTGTATGTTAGAGTAAGATTCTCCCAATAGTTGTGCATAGGCAGAAGCATTGATGGTGGTAGTAGTCCTCCCCGAGTCTGCAATCTTTCCAAATAACCACAGGCATGCACTTTGAGTCTCATTTTCTCCCTCTGCAGTTCCCAGGCTGCGGGGTGCAGATCTTAGATTCGGCCGGCCAGTCCACCTCAAAGCGTGGTGGCTTCTGGGGCAAGGTTGTGCAGCTAGTACCCCCCGCATGCCTAGTTGAACAAGCAAAACCGATGCAAGATTTGTCTGCGATGATGAAGGGAAGGGGTGGGTGGGGTTATCGGCTGCTAGTGATGTAGTTGGGGGGGGCGTAGTGTATGAGCGGAGGAGAGCCGTGCTTGGGTTGTGCAGGAGGGCAGGCCTGGGCACTTGATAGGGATCGGGCTCTTTTGAACTAAAATGAAACCCCTCTAGGCATCTTAATGCTTCATTAGCATATGGATCAAAGTGGATTTTCTTAAGGCTACTTTTACACTAGCGTTTTTTTGTGGCTCTGTCATCGAGTTGTCTAAGTGAACCCCTGGATCTTCACAGTACCCCTGATTGTGGGTATAGACTTTCCTGAGGGGAACACCAGGTCGCTACCTATTGAGGAGGATAGGGACACAAGGCAGCTGGTCTAGGCGGACTAGGAGGTACCTGAGAAAGTTACCAGCGGAGCAGGACCAAAGGATGACAGAAGCGTAGTCAGACAGGCAAAAGGTCAGCGCAGGCAGCACAGGTACAGGTCAGGCCCTCTGGGTCAGCAACAGGAGAGTCAAAGTAAGCAGGTAGGGATATAACAGGTAGCAGAGTCCAGGAATACAGATAAGAGTCAGAAACACAAGAACTCTAGCTGAAAACTGGAACCTTAGCAGGACACAAGGACCTTGACACTGAAGCATCTGGGAAGGGGGCTGGGCCACTTGTATATGTGCAGGAGAGCTAGGATAGGTCAGCGAGGTCACATGACCTAACCCATAAAGCCCAGAAAGGGACGCGCGCCGGTCCTTAAGGAAGTGCTGCAGACGACCGTATGTTTTTTGCGGTCTGCAAACCGCGTATCCGCAAAACACAGAAGCTGCTCCGCATTCCGTTCTGCAATTTGCGGAACGGAACGTGCCCCATTGTAGAAATGCCTATTCTTGTCCGCAAAACGGACAAGAATAGGACATACTCTATTTTTCTGCGGGGCCACGGAACGGAGCAATAAATGCACAGCACACGGTGTGCTGTCTGCATCTTTTGCGGCCACGTTGAAGTGAATGGGTCCGCGCCCGAGCCGCAAAATATGTGACTCGAACGCGGACCAAAACAACGGTTGTGTGCATGAGGCCTTATTCTAAAATTCCCAAGTTCAGTTGCAAAGCCTTTAGCATTTGGTTCTTCTACGGGTCCGTGCACATTTTCTTGACTTTAGTGCCTTGATTGACATGACTGCCTATAGCTGCAATGCATTTTAATCATTTAGAATTTTAACAAGACAGGAATTTATTACTTGAAATTGTCCAGACTTGCAAATGGGTTTTTAAAATGAACATTATGATCGATTCTTTTTGTTCTGCTTCCAAATATTGTCCAGACCTATTCTGTTGTACTGTACGGAAGCGGGTTGTGCCAAAATATGCACAATGGAGCGGAGTGGATTGGCAGCAGCGGCCGTCTTCCTGATGTCTTGTGCATTTAGAGGAAACGGCACTTCCTCCAAGACTTAGAGAAACCATCAGGGGTTAATGATGTGATCTCACTTCTGCAGGCAATGATGGGGCATTGTTCAGTATGAATCTGATTGCAACACTGGAGTTCTTCTTTTCAGACTTCATTTACATTGAACCCAATGGCTCCTCATGACTACAAGGGATGCTGTGCATTCAGTGAAAAAGTGGATCTTCCACAAGAAGCTACTGAAGAGTTAAAAGGGTTGTCTGTGTTTTTTTTCTGTCTGCCGTTTGGCATATTTACCGCGCTGGGGCCGGACGGACTTCAGGCAGCACACAGCTGCACACAGTAGTTACGGATCTGGATCTTCCAGTGTGAAACAGGCCTAAATAATCCCTTTGGAAAGTCTTATAGAGTTTATGAATCTGGTGTATAAACTTATGGGGTCATTTATCAAACTAGTGTAAAGTAGAATTGGCTTAGTTGCCCATAACAACCATCGGATTCCACCTTTCATTTTTTTTAAAGGAGCTGTCAAAAATAAAAGGTGGAATCTGATTGGTTGCTGTGGACAAGTAACTGACCAGCTCCTTTCGGTGTCCCTCCTTCCCTACTGTTGCTGAGATCTCGCACTGCTCAGTACAAGCTGCGGTCTCCTTTGCCTCTACAGTAAAAGAAAGCAGCCGGCGGAGCTGTAATTTTACAATGAAACTGCTGCTGAAAGATGGGTTCCCTCTCTGCAGAGGTAGGTAGACTTAAAGGGAACCTGTCAGCGGCAGAAACCACTCCAAACCACCAGCAGTACCTTCAAGTAGCCGTCGGTCTCTTTCTAATGATGATTTTCTTCCTGCAGTCCGATGCGGTAAAAGCGGGAAAAAACGTTTTTATCCCTTGCTTCTGCTATTTTCTAGTCACGCTTGAAGTCGGGTACCCCTTTGCTGTGACTTACAGCACTTATGCAGAGAGTTCGGCTGGCTTTGCCGAACAGCCTGCAGTCAGTCACAGGGAAGGGAAAACCAGTGGCAAGGAGGTGTTCGCCGGCACATACGCAGTAGTTAAAGCGATGCCGTGCCCACAAGCGGCATTGCAATGCGCATGGCCCGGCCTGGCGAGGCAGTGCGCAGGAGCGGGATCTCGACCGGACCAAAGGATGACGCAAGGGAGTAGGAGGGTGGGCATACGCAGAGACTGGGGTGGGGAACCAATGAAAAAAGGCAGAGCAGCCTGGGCTCCAACTAGGGGTGGGACAATATAGTGATATAGACGATATGCGATATGAATTTGTGCCACGATATCGATTTCGTCTATATCGCCATATCGCAGTAGAACATGGTATGCGCCGCTCTCGGCGCATACCATGTTCTCCTGAGCCAGCACAGTGGAGAAGGAGAGAGTCCCTCCCTCCCCACTGAGAGCCACCAATGAGAGGAGGAGGGGAGGGACTGTGGCCACTGCCACAAATGAGAGTGGGGCAGTGCAGAACGTCACAGGCAAGGGCGAAGGAACGCCCAGGGAGAGAAGCTGATGTCTCCTCCCTGGTGTTCCCACCACGTGACGGGGCCAAAGCAGGTAAACGGAGCCCCGCACAGATATAATAGTAAGTTAGTGCTCCCTATGTGCTGCCACCTAACAAAGGTCCTATAGGCCTGTATGTGCAAGCCATATCCCATGCTGGGCTTCTATGACTGCCTGCTGCGATCCGCTGCAATTAACCCCTCAGAACCTGAGGGGTTAATTGCGGTGGATCGCAGAGTGCAGTCACAGAGGCCCAGTATGGTATATGGCCGGCACATGCAGGCTACGTTTCTATTCACTCATTGGTGGCACAGTGCCCCCCCCCCCAAAGCCCCCCTGATCATTGGTGGCAGTGGCAGTTGTGATCGGAGCCCCGGCAGTGTAATGCTGGGGCTCCGATCGGTTACCATGGCAGCCAGGATGCTACTGAAGTCCTGGCTGCTATGGTCAGCTCCCTGCTGCTGTGTGCACAAGCACAGGGCAGCAGGGACAGTGTCAAGTCCTATTTACCCTGACAGAGATCTATCAGGGTGAATAGGACAAGGGTTCTAGCCCCTAAGGAGGCTAAATAGTTATTAAATAAAAAGTTGAAGGAAAAAAAAAAAAAAAAAGTTTAACAACCTTCCCTCCAATATAGAAAATATATATCGCATATCGCACATGCTTCATATTATATCGCAATATAAATTTTAGGCCATATCGCCCACCCCTAGCTCCAACACACTGAATGCTGCTCCTGGGCACATACGAGTACTCATTTGCATATAAATTAAACTTCCCTCAAGTGTAAAAAAAAAAAGACAAAGATACCATTCCATTCATGTATAGGTCGGTGTGCGATAGGACAATGTAAGCGCTGTATATGGCCTATGGAGGTGACGGACTCCCTTTAAGCTTGTACTGAGCAGGGTAAGATTTCACCAGCAGCAGGGGAGGAGGTATGCTGGAAGGAGATTCAGGCAGGCTCTAGGTGAGCATAGAGTGAGTTTAGCTCGTGGATACACCAGGACTAATGACCTGTCTCCATCTCTAGCTGGACTCCTAAAATGCCTGTTTTAATATTGAGCAGAACAAATATTCAAAAGAGTATACATCCATTCTGACATGTATTGTTCAAAGTAAGTACACCAGCCACATCAGGTCTAATAATCCAACAGCCTGGATACAAGAATGACGCCTGGTAGCAAACTATCATTGCTTAGGCTACATACCATTGTATCTACTTTCCAGCTGAGAGCAGGAATAGCTCTGCGAAGCCTCTCAACCTCTAAATGCAAACAAGAGGGGTGTTATTCACTGACTGCAAAGATTTTGGAAATGTTGAGGAATTAAACGTTGTACAATTTTTTTGATTTACATGGTAATTAAACTTTATTTGTGTAACATAAAGTAGAGATGAGCAAAGTTCTCAAAACTTCAATTTGGTTGCAGCTGCTTTGCCGAATTTCACAAAGAAATTCACTTTGCGACGAATTACTTAGTCACGAAGCGCATTTCTTTGTGAGTAGCGGGCGCAATAATGGGGAACGGCGATTGCAACGCCCCCCGTGATTGAACTCCTCAGATGCTTCCTTCATCGCTGGTCGCGGCATCAGAGGTAAAAAAAAAAATGAGGGCTTATCTGTCAAAAAAACACTCCCTTTAACTATTTGAGTGCAAAGAGCCTGCTGCAGCCATCTTAATCCAAGGTGAAAATTTCGTTTTGCGGCGAACTTAATTTATCATGAATTTCGGATCGGCATCCACTTTGTGAACTTCCATTTGCTCAACACTAAACATAAGTAAAACCTTTATGCGCCCCCTATCGGATAAGTGATGTAAACCTCTTGTGTTTACACGATTTATGTTGGCAGTCAGATAATGGTGGTGGATTCTGAAGACTGCAAAATTCCTTTAAATTAACATGACCTGACAGGAGGCAGATTATGAAATGATCCGGTTTTTCTGTGTACGTCCTGTACTGTAAAGCTCCTTCAGGACGAAGCCTAGAATAAGTTGTACAATATCGGCTTTTCCTTCTAGTGCTTTATTACTTGGCATTATTATTCTGCTTCTAGCCTTGTAAAATACCAGTTTATTTGAGTTCTGTGCTAGAAATCTGTAAGAAGACCGTATGGAGCAGAGTTCTAGATGTGGAGGTTTTTTGTCCATTAGGTCTTGGCAGTGTCGCCTTTTCTCCAGTGCCTTCCATCTTGCTACCTTTCCAGGTAGTCTCCTGTTTGTGAGCAGCTGACAGTGTGGCAGCCGGCAGAGCATTCCACCCATCCGGAAAGCAAACATTACGGTGATGTCATTCTAAAGCCTGCGTAGTTGAGTGACACGCGCACAACACAAATGGTGTATTACAGGCGTTCCTCTGTGGTCACCTGGTAGATTGACAAGAACCCGAAGTCTGTTTTGTACCCACTTTCAGTGCAGTGTAGTTCCTCCTGTTGCCGGTAAACAGTCATATCCGAGTTATCATCTGACAGAAGATCCAGATAAATGTTACCCTTATGATCACTACCTAAAGGGGGAGTCTTCACTTCAGCAAGTGGCATGTATCATATAGAGAAAGTTACTACAAGATACTTAATAATGTATTCGGATTAGTAAGCAACGGTGGCCTTTTCCTGTAGTGTGCAAGCACGGCCACCGCTGCTAGATTGTAGGGTGGTCTGTAACCATGGAAACGAGCAGTCTGCAATGTGATCCAAAAACGAAACCAGCAGACAATATGGACAAGCACAATACATTAGTAAGTGCCTTGTAGTAACTTTCTCTACATGATACAGGCCACTTGCTGAAGTAAGACAGCCCTTTAAGTGTTGGGTAGTTCTAAAGATGGCCATACACTACAGATATCTGATGGAAAAGTTGATTTACTTTGTACCGACCATCAGATCCTTCTCATGACTAAATGAGCGAGACATATGCCAACTGAAGACGTTAGTCTGCCTTGTTTTCTGACTGTCGGATGCTATCGCTTAAGTCAGTCATGCTAGATGACCGTTCTGCAGCCTGCCAGTGGAAACCCAGACTGGGCCAGATATTAATTGGCACTTTATGGCTTCGCTGTCCAAAAAAATACATGAAAGGCCATCTAAAATTCATAGATGATGGCTATCTTAAAGCGAGTATTCACATTAACTAGGGAATGAACAGAACACTTACCTGGTGCCCTCTTTTTAATTATTTCTGCTACAGATCCATCGATTTCCGAGTTCGTCTTCTGTCACCCAAGATGGCCACACTTCTCAGACTACATCAGGGGTCAGCAACCTTCGGCAGTCCAGCTGTTGTGAAACTACAACTCCCGGCATGCTCCATTCACTTCTACAGAAGTTCTGAGAACAGCCGAGCAAGTGTGCATGCTGGGAGTCGTAGTTTCACCACACCTGGAGTGCCGAAGGTTGCTGATCCCTGGACTACATGATGTGGTAGTCCAAGACACTTTGTTCTGCCCGTGTTGTGCCCAATCCAAGGGCAGGGCTGGAGAAGCAGAAAGTGTACTGGCCCAGCAAATACACCGTATACATCAAATACTCTAAGAAGCGGTGTTGCCATTTTGGGTGACAGGAGAGGAGCTGGGGAACAGATGTTTCTGCGGGGGAAACGGAAGTCACGGTGTGTGTTCTGTCATTCCCTAGTTAGGTTGCATTCACATGAAAGTGAAAAATGGCCACATAACAGCCATTTTTTTGCCCCATCCATCACACGGCCATTCTTAGAACCAATAAGACTATTCACACGGCTGTTTTTTTTTCTTTTTTTTTAAACGACCAGTGAATAGCGTCAGTCAAAAAGCAGGGCATGTCCTATTTTTGTCCGTTTTCGTGTCCACATGGCCCCTTTTGAAAGCAATGGAACTGTTTATTACTGCCATCTAGACGGGAGTGCAAGGAAAAAAATGGCCTTTCAGGGGTTAAAAAAAACCCAAAAAAACTCAACCCCACCGTGATGATGTCACCATGCTGGAAGCGTAAGGTCCAAGTGCCTCCCGTAAAGAGTGCGTGTCCCCACTCATGCAATGGATGAGGTGAATATTATTATTATTATTATTATTATTATTATTATTTTTTTTTTTTGACACAAGCAGAATGGGGGCATTCTTTATACTGGGTACCACTAATGGCGGCATTAACAATACTGGAGATCACCAATGGAGGCAGTAATAAAACTGGGGCCAATAATGGGGTATTAATAATACTGGGGGCACTGTGGGTAGGGCATTCGTTCAGTGGGCACCATGGGGGCCATTATGTACTTAGGGCACTGCAGGAGTTGAGATGAAAAAGAAAGTCAATTGAATTCATCCATTTTTAGTGGCCTTTTAAAAACTGCCAACAACCCAAATGGCTATGAAGGACTGAGTGTCTGTTTTTTTTTCTGTGTAAATGTACACTTAATGGGAATTTTCTTCTTCGACTGGAGGGTCGCCTTCAGGCTGCATTCAGATGCCCGGAAGGAATATTGTTGTATTCTGTCAGCGGACAACAAGGAGATCCTTTCTAAAACAATTTGATCAGGAACGGTTTTCCGGTTTTGATCCAATCCCATCTTTGCCACAGAATAATTGGTTGCTGTAGACGGAGCCTGAGAGCCTACAGAAGAAGCATTTACAGGTGTGGTGGTGCTTTTAGAAGAAAGCAGCCATCTTTTTGTAGTCTTGGGCACCCACGTTAATGGTCCCCTCCTGGTTTAGGAGGAGGTAGGTAACGCTTTTTTGTTGAAATACTGTTTGGTAGTAGATATGGGGGCAATCTATTCCTGACAGTGCTTGTGGGACCTTCTCTGGTAGGCCTTATGTATGAGGCACTCTCGCTATCATCATGCAGCCTTGGCCCCATAAAGACATTCTCATAAAGAAATTACATAAATCCTGTTCCCGAAAATTGTCAGCTGTGCTTTACAATTATTGCATACCCTTCTTTAACCATTACTCCATCTGTGTATTCTTACACTCCCACATCACTCCTTGTTTGTGGTGTTTCTGAGGTGACCCCGTGATGTCCGGATATTTTGCTTTTATTTTTCCACGGATTTTAGAAAAATATTGTCTTTGAGGAAAGGAAACGGCCTAGTTTCCTCCTCCTGTGGGGTGTATGAACAGCGTTTTATATTTGGATTGTGGATCAGACTAGATTATTTGCCTACAAACATTGCAGACAGCTGCTTGGTTGGGAGCGGTGACGTTCGCGGAACAATAGACGTGCTCACACTTCTTAATTTACCCCTGGCCTCATTAAACTAGCATGGAGAAAAAATAGAAATGTTACCCGGATTCTAGCAGTCATGTCCACATTAGGAAGTTAGTTAAAGGGGTTTTCTGAGATTTTTATACTATCCTGAGGATGGGTCCTCAATATCTGATGGGTGGGGGTCTGACTCCCGGCATTCCCGCCAATCAGTTGTTTGAAGAGGCCACGCTCTGGTGAGTGATGCAGCCTCTTCTTAGGCCATAATGACACGTTCATCAGAGCACCACGGCCTCCTCACAGCTTGGCAGTTGTCCTTAGGATAGCGGCTGTGCTTGGTATTGCAGCTCTGGAATGATACTGACCTGCACCTACTCCATGTCACCGATGAACGGGACATGACCTAGGGAGTCAGCAATGACTGATGATCAACAGGGATCGTGGCATCTGTGAGTGGAGGCAGAGGTATACGGCCCACTCTGCCTTCCAATCGGAGCCCCCGCAGTGAAATTGCAGGGCTCTGATCAGATACCATGACTGCTTCAGGCCTGCTGAGGCTTCCCAGGGCTGTCATAGTAACCTCCCTGCTAGGCTGTGTACCAGGCATTTATTTTTATTTTTTTAAGTAATAAAACAAAATCCAAAACTATACAACTTTGATATCGCCGTAATTATATTAAGCTGCAGAATAAGGATGTAATTTTTTAGCACACAGTGAACGACGTGGTGTCAAATGCCCCAAAACCATTTTTCAAGACATGGTAAATTAAATGGTGTCATTAAAAAATGCACCTTGTGCTGCAAAAAAAAAAAAAAAAAGGTTATTGCTATTGGAATGTGGGGAGGACAAATAAAAAATGAAAATGGGCGAGATCATTAAGGGGTTAAAGGGAATCTGTCACATAGCTGTGGGTCACCTGTTTGAATGCTGTTTTTCTTTTGTTGCTCTGAGGCACTGTTCCCGAGTTATATTTTTTCTTAATATGTAAATTAGGCCTTTGGTGCAAAGAGGGCGTCATCCTTGCACTTGTTACTCTTAAGCTCCACCTATGTCTGTGGCCATACCCTCCCTTGCTGCTTTACAACTGACTGGTGCTGTCAATTAGAACAGAGAGTGGGGCTGGCCACAGAAAGGAGTGGAGCTTGGGTGCAACGAGCAATGGTGACGTATCTTAATTCGGGATCAGAGCCTCAGATCAAGTAGAAGTTCTGTGTCTGCAGACAGATTGATAGGGAGGTTGCTGGTGACAGATTCCCTTAGAAGGGGTTTTCTATCCGGTTTACAGCGCTGTTCTTGGTAAGCTGAGGAGGCTGCAGTGCTGATCGGAGCGCTGTTTCTTCTTCATACTACTGATTAGCTGGGATGTCGACTGGTGGAGTCGGACCCTGGCCGATCTGATATTGGTGGAAAGCAGACAACTCAGGGGGTTTACCTGTAATAAGAATTGATGATTACTAACATGATCCTGCATGGCCAAGCCATTTTTCCCGGCAGAGCGTTATTCTCCCGGGGTCTGCGCCGCAATGCGGGATTTACACTGCTGGTGCCTGTGCATTGTGGACCGCAATTTGTGAATTTGTGAATCCTAACCTCTTCTCTTTGTATCCCACAGACTGACATGACATTAACTTGTGTCTTACTTGTCAGGACAGAAAACTCCCTGTTAATTGAATTCCTTGCGGGGGTTATTTCAGGAATTCCAGTGTAGTACATTCCCGTAACATTGGCACGGTGAAGAAGCGGAGGAAATGGCTTTTACTGACTTGTAGTTTAGTTGTTTGTTGTTATATCATGATAGTATGACTGATGAATATACTTTCCAACTTTTTAAGTGTACAGCTATTTTTTTTTTATCTTTAATGCGACCCTCTTGTCGTCTAAGATGGCTGCACCATGTCTCAGACTACCAGATGTTTTCCGTCTGACAGCACCACCTGCTGTTTATTCTTCTGGTCCACCTTCTCTTGCATTCAGTGGTAGACCAACATGCCCTGCCCTCAGTGATCTCATAGTGAAGCAGAAGCAGCGGTCCGGACACCGTTTTTCCATTCGTCCCTACCTCTCAATTCATGGAAGCATATCGCTATAGCTCTCTCTAGACAGAAGGAAGAAGAAAATTGTGGGGTCATGACATATGTATTTCTGGGTCTATATGTGAGGGACTATTTTCTATGCTGGGGAGGAAGGGCTTAACAAGAGCTAACAGATGCTGAAACCTATAACAGCTGGTGATTGTCCTAGAAGTGAGCACGTGATATTAAGGTGGAGTATGGCAGCCCTTCCGCATAAGAGCTGAATGATGGCCCAGACAGACTGAAAGCTCGTTTTGGCTCTTCCGATGATGTTTTCAGCACCAGCTGTTCCTGCAATGCCGCATATTTAATGCTGTATCTGATCGACTGAGCATTTGGAAGAAACCACAAAGCAGCTGAAGTAATAAGTGATGGAGGTTTTCACATTCTTTTTTCATGTTCTAATAGATGAGTTTTGTGTCAGATAACAAAAAATACTGATGTCATACTAAGGCCTCATGCACACGAACGTATTTTAAGTCCGCGTCCAAGCCGCATACTTTGCGGCTCGGGCGCGGTCCCATTCACTTCACATTATAGAGATGCCTATTCTTGTCCGTTTTTATAGGACGTGCTCTATTTTTTTTTTTTTTTGCGGGGCTACGGAACGAAGCAATGGATGCGGACAGCACACGGAGTGCTGTCCGCATCTTTTGCGGCCCCATTGAAGTGAATGGGTCCGCGCTTAAGCCGCAAAATATGCGGCTCGGACGCGGACCAAGCATATGGTCGTGTGCATGAGGCCTAACATCGACTCACTTCACATTCAGTTAACATAGTGTGTGCTTTACCGACTCGTTTTTTTTTAACTGTCCGTAATAAACTTCAGCTTGCCATGCTACAAACCTTATCCTCGAAGTGGGGAGGTGCCATGAATAGCATCTCAAATTGGCATGGAGAGTGAGAGGAACAACTTTTTTTTAATGATCCCTCCCCACCCCATTTTTAAATGAGCTGCTATGCCTTATTTATTAGGCTACATTTACATCTGCATCAGAGTCTCCGTCACAGAGATCATCAAAAATAGCGGAGAGAAAAGTCCTGCATGTCAGACTTTTTTCTCAGTTAAAAAAAACATTCTCTCGCATGCAAACCTAATGGATCATGTTATAGTCAATGGGGTTTATATGCATACAAACAAAAAAATACAACAGCACTCTGCAGCCAGAACTCTGCCCTACCTCTATGATAAAAGCTATAAGAGGTAGTTAGTGTACATTTTGATCAAAAGGTAATAAGCCACTTACCATACCAAGGCCGCCTCGTGAGTGGTCCTAACGTTAAATCCTACCTGTTATGGGCCATGACAGCCACATAAAATCCAGGGAGTGCGGGCCCAGCATGCATTCTGGGATCAACCGTACTCATTAACCCTTTCTGGTGCTATAACAGCCTCCATTAGATCCAGGGACGCAGGTACCAACATGCATGCTGAGCCCACTGTGAACTCCCCCTGGAACCGAATGGTCACTAGCAGGTACTATGAATGCAAGTTCAGTTTTATACTCGCTCTGATCAAAACCAGCTTTTAAGGCAGACAAACTAGTCAGGTGTGCACAACTGTGAAGGAGGCTGCCACACCTCCAACATAAAATTACCACCAGAAGACTCGCTGGACAATTAAAGGAAAGTACCTAGATTTAAAAGTTTGTGCTGGTGACGGGTCGTCTGTAAAGCATTTCTGGCAGGTTTCTGCATCGGTACAACTGACACTGTCAGCTGAACATGAACAGAGCTGGTAAAGCACATGCTATGTCACCTGAGTGTGAATGGATCCAGTAGAGCATATTATGTCAGCTGAGTGTGAATGGATCCGGTAGAACACACGCTATGTCAGCTGAGTGTGAAAGGATCCGGTAGAGCACACGCTATGTCTCCTGATTGTGAACGGTTCCGGTAGAGAACACGCTATGTCTCCTGATTGTGAACGGATCAGGTAGAGAACACGCTATCTCTCCTGATTGTGAACAGATCCGGTAGAGCACACACTATGTCTCCTAAGTGTGAATGGATCAGGTAGAGCATGTTATGTCAGTGGAACATGAATGGATCCAGTAGAGCACATGTTATGTCAGCTGAGTGTGAATGGATCCGGTAGAGCATATGCTATGTCTCCTGAGTGTGAATATATCCGGTAGAGAACACGCTATGTCTCCTGATTGTGATTATATCCGGTAGAGAGCACGCTATGTCTCCTGATTGTGAACGGTTCCGGTAGAGAACACGCTATGTCTCCTGATTGTGAACGGTTCCGGTAGAGAACACGCTATGTCTCCTGATTGTGAACGGATCCGGTAGAGAACACGCTATGTCTCCTGAGTGTGAATGGATCCGGTAGAGCATATGCTATGTCTCCTGAGTGTGAATGGATCCGGTAGAGAACACGCTATGTCTCCTGAGTGTGAATGGATCCGGTAGAGAACACGCTATGTCTCCTGAGTGTGAATGGATCCGGTAGAGCACACGCTATGTCTCCTGAGTGTGAATGGATCCGGTAGAGAACACGCTATGTCTCCTGAGTGGGAATGGATCCGGTAGAGAACATGCTATGTCTCCTGAGTGGGAATGGATCCGGTAGAGAACACGCTATGTCTCCTGAGTGTGAATGGATCCGGTAGAGAACATGCTATGTCTCCTGAGTGTGAATGGATCCGGTAGAGAACATGCTATGTCTCCTGAGTGTGAATGGATCCGGTAGAGAACACGCTATGTCTCCTGAGTGTGAATGGATCCGGTAGAGAACACGCTATGTCTCCTGAGTGTGAATGGATCTGGTAGAGAACACGCTATGTCTCCTGAGTGTGAATGGATCTGGTAGAGAACACGCTATGTCTCCTGAGTGTGAATGGATCCGGTAGAGAACACGCTATGTCTCCTGAGTGGGAATGGATCCGGTAGAGAACACGCTATGTCTCCTGAGTGTGAATGGATCCGGTAGAGCACACGCTATGTCTCCTGAGTGTGAATGGATCCGGTAGAGAACACGCTATGTCTCCTGAGTGTGAATGGATCCGGTAGAGCACACGCTATGTCTCCTGAGTGTGAATGGATCTGGTAGAGAACACGCTATGTCTCCTGAGTGTGAATGGATCCGGTAGAGAGCACGCTATGTCTCCTGATTGTGATTATATCCGGTAGAGAACACGCTATGTCTCCTGAGTGTGAATGGATCCGGTAGAGCACACGCTATGTCTCCTGAGTGTGAATGGATCCGGTAGAGCACATAATAAAGTGGTACAGTGAAATCTTTTTTGTAAACTTCCGGTGAGCCACATTTTACAATGGTACGTCTATTGTCAGCTGTTTGGACGACATAATTCATGGTCTCCATGAGGAGTTTGGAACATTAATCATTCTTGGAATCTTGAGTGTCAAAGCAAGAAACGTTTTCCAAATTTAGTTTTTTTTCTTCTACTCTACTGTGTTCATACGGTGGAGCTGACTTTGGGGAATTCTGTCCAGGTTATATTACAATTAAAGCAAGAATGCTGCTGATGTTTAGGTTATATGAGAAATTAATGAAGGAAATTGGGGAGTTGCCTTGTTGACGGCTTGCAGTCTTTATTGCCTTGGACAAGCAGACGGTGTAATTCACTTACTGACGGTACAGGGGTAGCCAGCAACAGACGTCTAATTATCTAATTACTTTAGCAGAGATCTTCAAAAGCTTTATAAGACTCGTATCAATCATGAAAGGATCCTAATTGTTTAGTGCGATACATATGAGAACTAGAACTGGGATACGGTTTTCTTTGCTTTCATTTCTTTTTGGTATCGTGTAGACTTACCACGAGAGTCTGTTATAAAAAAAAAAAAAAAAACCAAAAAACATTAACGCTAAAATTTACTTTGATTACCGCAGATAGAACTGCATCAGATGTGGTCGGGTGGCGCACAAAAATCTTATTGAGCTCCATTCCGGTCAGACAGCATTCCTTCCTGACTGTAATCTCAATATTGGGTATCTGTTTCTCCAATGTAATTCAGCATATTGGAGTGTAAAAAGAAGTACCCTGAAATCGAGCCCACGGTGTCTATCCTTTTCTAAAAATGCTGGGTGACTGCTACTAAAGGCACCCATTATAAGAACTAGCACCAAGGTTCATAGATTGTTCTAGGCTTATTGCATGTTCCGCCACTTCCTTACAGACACACGAACATGTCTTCTCCCTATAGACATCAAGTGATCCAGTTGATGCCCCCCCCCCCCTTAAAATGTTCTCATCGTGCCCCTTTTGCTGATCCAAATCAATTCTGATTGAGGGACTATACCATACTCCAAACATGTTTTTTGCTTTTCTGTTGTCTTTTTCATTTTTTAAGCTTAAAGTATTCCAGGTTTTATGCTGGTCACTAGAGCACAGTAGACTTGCATTTCGTGTCCTTTGTAGCTCATTTGCCAGCTTTGCTGTATAGACTGGGACAGGGTTAGCAGGGATTTAACAGCAGCTATATCATACTGCCAGAGACCTGGATAAGGCAGGCTAGTAACACTGTACGCACAGGTACAGCTCTGTGCTTCTCCTCTTTATCTCTCCATTAACTATCATTTAGGCATCTTGTCTGTACAGGAAGAGAAGTTTTTGTCTCCAGTATGGACACTTACAACATGTCAAATTTTTCTTATTTCTGTTCCACAGACTTGAAGGGGTATTCCGGTTACCATGAGCATAACTTATGTTTTATATTAATTCATTGTACCCTTAGGCCAGCAAGATGCCTTATGTATCTTTACCTCGTGTAAGATTTTAGTTTGTGTCAGCCATTACTTCCACAAAACACGGGCACCAGCCGCGTGAACTTCGAATCCTGGTGCTGACCCATTGATTTCAATGGGTCTGCAAGATGCAGAGAACGATGGGACATATCCTATCTTTTCAGTGCAGAGGCACGGAACCAGAATCCCACGCAAATACACAGAAGCCCCTCCATGTGCTTCAGGGTCCATATCTCTGCACCGCAAAACATAGGACATGTTCTATCTATTGCTGCATCTTGCGGATCGTGGACCCTTTCAAGTCAATGGGTCTGTGCCCCGATATGGAGTTCTCATGGCCAGTGGCTGGGCTTTGCGGACCAGTGGTTTGGGCAAGGTGGCACCACGGTCGTGGGAATGTACTCTTAGTTCTGACATCCTCTTCCACATTCATTCTCGGATAGTGCTTGAAGCTTTGAGACAGTGCTTCTTCTTTTTGGAGGACACAAGGTCTGTGCAGACTAGGGCCATATGGCAACACATAGCGAAAAATGATGGCAGTACTAGAACACAACTTTAGTGACCAGGTTGGGCTTTTTGTGAGTAATGCCAGAATTATATGACAGCTTGTGGATACTCAAAAGTTACCTTGTAGCTATAGCTTTAAACTGTACGATTATTTTTTTTTGTCCTTTAATAAAATTATACGTTTCTAGCTGGTGGACTCCTGGAATAGCTATTCCTTTTTTCTTTTTCTTTTTTCTCCCGCTGACATAATAAATGTAACTAAAGGTGAGTATGTGGCAGGAGGTTGCCGAAAGGGGTCATTCGGGTGAGAGTGTATACTTGGCTCTCCTGGGAGGAAGTGCTGACCAGGCTTTCATGTTGTACACATGGTCTATCTTGGTGCTTCTTACAGGGGTTTTCCAGGAATAATAACTTTTTACTGATGGCCCTAGCTGCATCCTGTATTGAGAGATTCATACTTGCCTGCTCCCAGCCTATCTGATCCTGCATGCTGGCTCTCCTTCATCCATCTTCCAGTCCCCGGCTTGTTTTCTTCCAGGTTGGGGTATGGACATGGTCACAGGCACCGCTGCAAACGTGGTCCATACCCTGGCTGGAAGAAAACAAGCTGTGGACTAGAAGATGGATGAACAGGAGATGGCGTGCCGGATCGGAGTGTCTGGGAGCAGGCAAGTATGGATCTTTCAATACAAGATGCAGGCTAGGGCCGTCAGTAAATAATTATTCATGGAAAAACTTTATTTGGCCTATAATTGCCCTGCGTGAAGTTCCCACCGATCACCTGATGAGCAAGGAAACATGCCTGTTCATATAAAGTCTCAAATGTCTGCATCCACAATGCGATGAGGCATCTTGTTTTTGGTGGGAACAAAGTATTATAATGCCAGCCTATTTATGGCGCTCTAGACCAGGGATCAGCAACCTCTGGCACAGCAGATGTTCTGAAACTACAACTCCCAGAATGCTCCATTCTGTGGCAGTTGTGAGAACAGCCGAGCATGTTTGTATGCTGGGAGTTGTAGTTTTTAACAGCAGCTGGAGTGCGGAAGGTTGCTGATCCTGCTCTAGACTGTCTCCTGCTCTATCTGGCTCATCGTTTTTCATTGATGTCCATGCTTAGTTTTTTTCTTGGTAGTTAGGATTTTACTTTTCTGATTTAGTTCACCGCTATTTTTCGTCTAGTGGCCATTAACAGAGCACCTCCATTCAGCCTGCAAGTTCCTCGAGCAGTCTCGTGGAAATCTTGTCTGGGCTTCAGCTGTTTGCTCCAACCTGTTCCTTGCCCGGGAGCAGACAAACCCCTAGAGCAGTGTAGCACTTTTTGAGGTGTGATATTTTCTCGGACATCTTTTGATTGCACAAGACCCACCTGGTCCTTAGGATTCTGGGTTCACACATGATGTACGGCATGTGTTGCGGTATCAGTTGTGGCTCTTTGCTGCAGATTTGGGTGAAATGCATGACCAGATCTGGTAACACCGGAAATGCCTAGCTAGTCGTGCCTTCTCCTGGTAAAGTCAGCGGCTCCGAACTCGGATAATGATTTCTGTTTTATTTTTGCATTTTATTGTGAATAAAATCCAAGGGTAAGAAAGAACTAAAGCATGGCCTTATTCACTGGACTATAAAGTCGTGCAGGAAGTGACTTTCAGATTTACAGCCTAAGAAGAAAATCATCTAAGGATTTTGATAATTGTGATTTCAGTGAAATTGAACCTTTGACTTATATAATGCTCCACGTTGGTCACTTCTGTTTTCTCTTTGTTGTAGATACGGCGTCCTGGGTCATGAAGCTGAATCCAACACAAGCTCCATTATATGTAAGTACGCTTCCTTTTATTGCGGTATGGGCTGCTGAATGAAATACGGTTTTTGACATATAAAATGAACACATACAGGTACATGGAAGCAGCTTCATGCTGTAAATATAGATTAATAGGGCTGTCCTCGGATGCCAACTTGTCACCTCTCCAGAGGTCTGACCACTGGGACAAGCACCCGTTCTGTGTCCCCTGTTTGAGTCGGCGTAATTCTGCTCCATTCCAAGTCTGTTGGACTGCTGGAGATTGCGGCAGTCCGCATGCTTGAATGACGCTCCTATTAAATGGAGGACACAAGACCCATTTTTCTTGTTGTCAGTGGGGTCCTATTGGTAATTGATTTTGTAGCCTTTTTTTGGATTCTGTTACTATTAGACTTTCCTATTCACCAAACCTTTACTGTGTGTGGTCATGCGCGGTTTCTGGTTACATTGGGAGTTAAAGGAATATTTCCATCAGGACATTTTATTGCATAAAGCCCTCGGCTGTCTCCCTGACCCCACGCTACTTGTTGGGGTGACCAGATCATCTCTATTCAGGTCTATGGGAGTCACAGCCTGGCTTTTTTCATCAGACTCCCATAGATATGACTAGAGAGAGCGATACTTTGTCACCTTACCATACAGGACAGCAGTGGGGCCAGGGAACTTTATTCTTAGATAGGTGCAGGTCTCAGAGGGGGAACTGATTCTCTGCATATGCCATAAATGTGTATGATGAGAGTACCCATTTAAACATTAGCCAATACCAGTGCTACATTTAGTGTGATTTGGAGCATTTGTTACTTTGATGGGTTTTACCAAGTGTTTTTTACCGATGACCTATCTTCAGGATAGGTCCTCAGTATGTGATCAGTGGGGGTCTGACACCCAATACCCCCGCTGATCAGTTGTTTAAAGAGACTCTCACCAGAGCAGGGCGGCCTCCTCACAGCTCGCCAAGCACCTCATTGTCCATTGTACAGCTGCTGTGCTTGGTATCGCAGCTCAGTCCTACTCGCTTTAAAAGGACTGGGCTGCACTGTGCAAGGCCATGCGATGGATGAATGTCACTTTAGGGTACTTTCACACTTGCGTTATTCTTTTCCGGCATAGAGTTCCGTCAAAAGGGCTCTATGCCGGAAAATAACTGATCAGGCATATCCCCATGCAATCTGAATGGATAGAAATCCGTTCAGTTTGCATCAGTATGCCTTCCGTTCAGTCACTGTCAGGCGTATTGGCCGGACATAATACTGCAACCTGCTGCGGTATTATGTCCATCCAAAATGCCTGATCAGTCGCCAGAATGCCGGCATTAATTTACATTGACTTGTATTAGTGCCGGATCCTGCATTGAGAAACAACTGAAGGACGGATCCGTCCTT
Source organism: Bufotes viridis (assembly GCA_033119425.1). Lineage (NCBI taxonomy): Eukaryota > Metazoa > Chordata > Amphibia > Anura > Bufonidae > Bufotes > Bufotes viridis. The sequence goes on from CM065590.1 coordinate 96,133,687, forward strand.
CCGGTCTGCGCATGCGCAGACCGGCAAAACTGCGAAAAAGACTGCAGGACGGATCCGTCTATCCGCATGACAAGCGGAGGGACGGATCCGTTCTTGCAATGGATTTGTAGACTGACCCGCACCCGGATCCGTCTTTAAATGCTGTCAGTTGTCACACTGAACGGCAGATCCGGCAGGCAGCTCCGACGACGGAACTGCCTGTCGGATCACACTAACGTAACGTAAGTGTGAAAGTACCCTTACTGGCCTAGGAAGAGGTCGCAGCGCTCACCGAAGTGCCTTGGCATCTTCAAATAGCTGATAGGCAGGGGGATCTGGAAGTCGGACCCCCACTGACCAGATACTGATGACCAATCTTGAGGATAGGTCATCAGTATGAAACACTTGGGAAAACCCCTTTAACATTGAGCGTTATGCTATTACGTTTTTAAAACTGTTTAACCCATTAACACCTAGGCGCTGTGGAATAAAATAGTCCTTGTGATGTGCATACATGTTTTTGACATTGGGAATTATTCTGTAAAACTGTGGGAGTACTGCTGCAGGACTCTACATGATAACTACAGTAAGGTGTCTGCTAGTCTGGCTCAGGACCTGCAGATAGTCTCACCGATCCATGGAAACAAACCGAGGCGCTGCATCGTCCCATACACTTGTGTGGGTCATCAAACTTGTATCTATAAGGCCCTATTATTCTCAAGACCTTTGTTTGCTTTCAGTGTAAGAAAGTAATCCGTTCTCTCCAGAGACTATAGGTCTCCTTACTGTTGACTACTGTTTAGCTTCCAGACGATTCCCTGAATACATTTGTACCAAATCCTCAGCGTCGTACAAGGTTGCTTTCATGCAATTATAATAAGGTCAGGGGAGAAGTGTTTGGTCGGGAAGCTGTAACGGACAAAGAAATGTGGCCATGTTCTGGTAGTGTAAAACTGTCCCTTGGGGTTGAAGCCTCTAGATGTAAATGACTCGATTGACAGCAGAGAACTAGTAGATGCTGAGGATTAGATCCTTAAAGTGGGGCATTTATTAAGACCAGTGTTGGAGATGCTGATCTTAGAGGTTGTCTGGCCTTGACAACCGCTTTGGATCTGGGTATCCCCTGTCCGCAGGACCATTAAGTAGCCGGGTGCTGTGGCCACAGCGGCTTGAATGGTACGTCACTGCTGTGACCGCTGAGGCCTGTGATTGCCTGCAGCAGCGCGACCAGGGACACAGGAGTCTTCCTTTTTATTATGTCCAGGAGCACAGGTCCAGACCAAAGGGGTTGCCGTCTTCAAGGCAGGTCAACTCTTTTATAATTTATCACCCTTGGCATCAGATGCTCGACCGTTAGTAAGAAGCACACCGTCTGTGCAGGTCCGTGCACCAATATGGAAATCTACACTAGCATCAGAGCTGGTATCTTTGGTGTGGATTGTAAAACGTCTGATGGGCAGGCTATAGCCTCCCCTGCACCCCCGCTCTGCCTACTTTTTACAAAAGTGACGATTGGAAAATTTTGTACAATTGTGGTGTGCACCAAACTTTGCGACTTGTTGACTGCAATTTTCTGGCATACAGGGGTTATAAATGTCTATCAAACGTTATGAGAAACTTGCTTGACTGTAAAATAAATTGAATAAAGTGTTTTTTTTTTTTTTTTTTCCAGTAAGCAACATTTATCACCTATTAATGTCATAAATGTATGTTTGCTGGAGATCTGTCCACTGGAACCCCACCAGTCCGAGAGAACGAGGGTCCTTGGAGCGTGCGCATGTGTGGCCACTGTTCACTGCGGAGCACTGTATTTCTCCAGCAGACTTGCAGGTAGTGAATGGAGCAGCTGGTGTGAGCAGCACTTCTTTCAAGTGGGGGACTTGGGACCCCCATACTTGTGATTGGTATGTGACCCAGCAATCGTACATTTATTCTGCAGATAGGTAATAAATGTTGCATTGGGGAAAACCCCCTTAAACTCCCCCAAAGAATCGTGACAATGAACAGTAGACCTGTTATTCCACTAAGATTCGCTGTAGATGCCCCTGTTGCAGTGTGAAAATATCAATCAATCCCCTTGATTTCTGACCGCTAATGCATATCCCTTCTTCTACAGTATATACTTTAATGGAAATGTGGGAAATGACCTGTTTAAATAAGAGTTTTGATTATATTTTTCATGTCATTATTAATATTGATAAATCCTGAAATCCTGCAGTTTTCCCGGTGTACCATGTAAGACTGATTCCTCATGTTTAGTAGAGGTCACTTCTCGGCAGTTCTCCTACCATCAGTGACGGAGACGGCCTCTTTCTAGATAACACAGGATTGCACCACTCACAATAGGTGATGGTACACCTCCTCCCCCTCCCTCACAGACCATGCCCACAATGTTCCCAAAAAAATTAAAGGGCTATTCCCATCTCAGACAATGGGGGCATATTGCTAGGATATGCCCCCATTGTCTGATAGGTGCAGGTCCCACTGCTGGGACCCGCACCTATATCAAGAACGGAGCAGGGAGAGCTGTAGCTGGAGGACCCCAGATTTCCCAGGGTCCGTCCGTCCACCAAGTGCTGCTCCCACCTCTCCCTCAGAAGTGAATGGGAGCGTATCGCGCATGCGCGGCCCATGCTCCAATTAATTTCTATGGGGCCGACGGAAATGGCCAGTGCTCTGCTATATTCGCCGGCCTCATAGAAGATGAATAGAGGGCGGCTGCGCATGCGCATTGTGTGTTCCTTCACTTTCGGGGCTCCGTTCTCGATATAGGTGCGGGTCCCAGCGGTGGGAGCCGCACCTATCGGACAATGAGATTGGAAAACCCCTTTAAGGAGTGCTCTTCAGACTGCAGGGTCATATGGCAGCCATATGGACCGATCTCTGAATGCTATTAACCACTTCCAGACCGGGCTATTTACCCCCTTCCTGACCAGGCCTAATTTTGAAAATCTGACATGTCACTTTGTGGTAATAACTTTGGAACGCCTTTACTTATCCAAGCCATTCTGAGATTGTTTTCTCATGACACATTGTACTTTATGTTAATGGTAATTTGAGTCAATATGTTTTTACCTTTTTTTATTTATAAAAAAAATCCAAAAGTTAACCTAAAATGTGAAAATATTCACTGTTTTCTAAATTTGAATCTCTCTACTTTTAAGACAGATAGTGATGCCTCATAAAATATTCATTAATTAACATTCTCCATATGTCTACTATATGTTGGCATCATTTTAGTAATGTCATTTTATTTTTATAGGAAGTTGGGTTTAAAATTTTAGAAGCAATTTTTGAAATTTTTAAGCATTAAGCATTTCCAGAGTCAACTTTAAGGACTAGTTCAGTTCTGAAGTCACTTTGTGGGGCTCACATAATAGAACCAACCCATAAATGACCCCATTATGGAAATGACACCCCTCAAACTATTCAAAACTGGTTTTAGAAATGCTGTGAAGTGTGAACCCTTTAGGTATTCCACAGGAATTAAAGCAAAATAGGTCAAATGTCAAAATTTCACTTTTTTTTTTTTTGCAGATTTTCTGTTTCAATCAATTTTTTCCTGGAACACATCAAGGGTTAACAACAAAACAAACCTCAATCTTTATTACCTTGATTCTGCAGTTTGCAGAAACACCCCATATGTGGTCGTATACTGCTGTATGGGCACACGGCAGGGCACAGAAGGAAAGGAGCGCCATATGGTTTTTGGAGGGCAGATTTTTCTAGAATGGTCTTTGGGCACTATGTTGCATTTGAAGAGGCCCTGAGGTACCCCCAGAGTGAAAACCCCCAAAAAGTGACCACATTTTGTAAACTACACCACCCAAGGAATTTTTAGGGGGTGTATCAAACACTTCACTCAACAGCCGTTTCATAGAATTTTTAATACTTGGGTGTCAAAATGAAAATTGTAATTTATTATTTTTTTTACAAGAAAATGGTGCTTTAGGCCCAAACAGGAGAATATCCCCTCACAATTTGCTACCCACTTTCTTTTGAATACAGTTACACCCCAATTGTGGTCGTAAACTGTTGTTTGGGGATACACCAGGGCTCAGAAGGGAAGGAGCGGCATCTGAATTTTCTAACATGGAATTTTCTGTCATAGTTTTTAAGAGCGATAACTTTTTTATTTTTTGTTGAATGATATACGTGAGGGCTTATTTTGTGCGAGACAAGCTGCAGTTTTTATTGGCACCAATTTTTGGTACATTTGTCTTTCTGGTTGCTTTTAGCTCATTTTTGGGAGGTGAAGTCACAAAAAAAGCTGTTTGGTGTCATTTTTTTTAATGTACACCGTTTACCTGATCGGGTAGTTCATATGATATTTTTTTAGATCTGGTTATTACGGACGCAATGATACCAAATATGTCAAATATTTTTTTTTTTTTTTAACGTTTTACACAAACTTTTTTAGAAATAAAATCATGTTTTTGTGTTGTCATTTTCTTAGAGCCATATTTTTAAAATTTTTCTGGCTATAGTCTTGTGTGAGGGCTTGTTTTTTTGCGGGATGAGGTGACTTTGTATTGCTACCATTTTGAGGTACATATGACTTTTTGATTAACATTGTTTTTTGGGACGTGTGCTCACTAAAAAATCAGTTTTATTTATCTATTTTTTTTATAGTGTTCACCTGATGGGCTAGATCATATGATATTATTATAGAGCCAGTTGTTGCGGACGCGGTGATACCAAATATGTCTATTTTATTTCTTCTATTTTTTAACATTTTTTTAAGTAACGGATTTGTGGAGATTTTTTTTTATGTAATACTTTTTTTTTTTTTTTCAAACCACAATTTTTTTTTTTCAAATTTTTTATTTTACACTTTGTGTCCCCCATAAGGTCATACAAGACCTCTGTACGGCATAATACAGCGCTGTACAGCCTCAGCGCAGGGCTGATCGTGGTTTATGGAAAACCCGGCAGCTCCTGCACTCTCCCGGTGGTCACATGATCACCGTGGTGGGACAGGAAGCGGCACTTCGCTTTCTCAGCTGTATACACCACGCTCGTTAATCTAGATCTAGGTCCCTGCCTTCTGTATGGGGTGCCCTGCTGTCACTGACAGCGGGCCCGCCACTCGGCAGCTGAAAGAATAACGTGCAGCTGCCATCTCTGAAAGGATGTTCCAGAACGTCCATTCAGAGATAAACCCGACCGCCCAGGACCTTTATAATGTGTTTAGTCAGAAAGTGGTTAAAGTTTTTTTTTAGTAGAACAATATTGATATAATACGATATTAATATCTGATTGGTGGTGGTCCGACTACCGGTACCGATCAGTGTTTGATGAGGATAGATCCATTGCCATACATAGTATAGTGGCTGTGCTTGGTATTGCAAGGTGGCTGCCAGAACTTATCACTTGATGTCTGCCCCGGTAACCATGTGCAGAAAATGGAATAGAAAAAAATTAATAACAGCTTTGAAATATTATCAATATCTAGATTTAATGTAGTGAAATAATTCAGGTGATACATTCCCCGTAAGTCTCGTAGAAGAAGTTTCCCTTCCTGTTGCTGTTTCTCTTCTGTACCACTTTGCTTCGGGCCTCCTCTGATGGACCCAGCGTGGGTGTCAGGACGGTAGAATATGTCTTTCAGTAATAGCTGAACAAGCTATTTCATCTGACCCAGATAAACACCCCCAAGAGGCATACTACAGCGTCAGGGAAACGGCGCTGGTCCACCGGTTTCCTCCTAGGAAGCTTGGTGCGCTGTGCACCCAACTGTTACAGTCCTAACGGAACACACCGGCCCTTTATGTGTAATACAACTGCTATAAGTGAGGCTGCTGAAAGGCAGCAATAGTGATGTATAATAAAATCCCTGTATGTACACTACATAGACAGGGATTATGGCATGTCAGCGGAGAGTAAAATATCCCATAATGGTACGGTCTGAAATCAATAGACTGGCTCTACTACACCTGTTCATAGGGGGTTGCAAACCGCTGCACGGAAGTGAATGGGCATGAGCAACAGTACCACGCGTGGCATGCTTTCTGGGAAAAAAAACAGCCTTTCTAGGCCCATTCAGTATTGACATCTGCGGTGTGACGACAGACCTTTCTGACCATGTTTACACATGGGGTTTATATAGCATTTTTTAAAAATGCAAAAACAAACAAAAAAAAAAAACTATAATAAAACTGCGTCCACAACCTTCCCCATTACAGAAGTGTGATCCTGTAGAAGATCTTTATGATATCGGGTGGATTGGTACAGGCCCCCCGACTAATCTAATAACCAGTAGAACCTGAATTACCAGGAGATAAAGCAGGATAGCAGTGTGTACCAGGACCGCGACCACTGTGTGTATCTGTGCATGCGCTGTCTTTCCTGTATGTGTGCAGACTGTTTTATGATTTTAGACAGCAGCAGAAGTGTGGCTTCCTTCCAGCTACTGTTCAGCTGAACTTTAAGTGCAGCCACATTCCTCCTCCTTTTGATAGCAAGAATGGAAAAGATAAGCTAATCTTTGGCGTTGAGACTTGACTTCTCAAAGGTTTTATGACTGATCTAATATTTGCTGTTGTCTATCTGATAGGGTCAGGTTTTAGAGGTGTCATTTAAGGTCAGATGGGGAGATCGGTGAGCGTGCATCAGTGCCTCTGACCTATACAGGGGTATACCTCTTCTAACAAAAATTGCAATTAAAATGTATGTATCGGGTCTATTTTACGCATGTGACTAGGTTTTTCTGATTTCAGAGGGGTTTAAAACAGTAATGTCCATTAAAAAGTCTGCAGATTGTACATTTGTGAGTAACTGCTCATTGATTTGTATTGTGTGTGTGTGTGTGTGTGTGTATGTATGTATGTATGTGTGTGTATATATATATATATATATATATATATATATATATATATAATATTTTTATTTATTTTTATTTTTAGGGTGTTTTCACAGACAGGCATTTGCTGTAATTTTTTGCACTTTTGCTTTTTGGTGGGGGTTTTTGCTGTAAAAACACCAGCTCCACGTTAGCTGAGGTTCTGTAGAAAATTTACGAAATGCACCACACACAAGTGTTTCTTTTGCTCTTGGTGTTTTTTCTAATAAGGTGCCATTTTTTTCGGTCCTTGCTGCTTTAAAAAAAAAAAATGCAACATTTTCATAGCACCTCCTCTATAGGGGACAAATGCCATGAAGAAAATAGTAGTAGTAGTAGTAAGACACACTGGGTGATTTACAATGACCCTATGCCAGTTTGCACCCAGTTTGGTTTGTGACTTTTTAAATACCATTGTGCCTAAATTTAGGCACAAATAGTGTTTATGAAGCCCTCGTCACTTGCCAAAAAGGAGGGTGGTGTGGGCAGGGCCGTTGGCCCAGGCATATTTGCCAGCTAAGTAGGCTCACAGACTAGTAGAGGGTGCCCCTGATTTATGACTAGGCCTCCTGCCTTGGCATAGAAATGCCAGTCTTGATAAATGATCCCTACTGTGTGCAAAAATGCTAGAGAAGCCACCACACACACACAAAAAACGCAAGAACACTTGCCCTTATTATGGCTTTTTTATGCTAAAAAGCCATATTTTTGTGTGTAGGAACTGTTAGGCCACATGCCCATGACTGTGTGCAGTCCTGGAAACATGGTCGGTGCGCTTCTTCTCACAATAACTGCATCAGAAGTGATGTAGGATGCAATAAGTCCCTATCTGACCATACTGTCCTTAAATGGTGAAATGAGTACAGTGCAGTAGACCACAGTCGGATAGGAACTTCCTGCATCAATCTGAGATGGTGTCAGAGATGCCCCGGTTGGTCTGGCACATAGGCTGTATTCAGCTACTTGCAGAGGTCTAACTGACCTCGAGTCTGCTGATTGTTTTAGTAGAACCAGGTGGACACCGTGGTATTTTTTTTACGTGAAGAGTTGTGCTGAACAGCGCCATAGCAGCTCAGGAAATCATTTTTACCACTCATCCTCGAGCCCAAAAATAGGCCTAAGTTATCTGTCTGGTCAGCACCATCCTCGTCCTTATCGGTCAGTGGAAGGAGCACTACTTCTCCGCACTGCACGTAATGACTTTGACCTTCCCTTGTACTGTTGACCCAGCTCGGTGCCTCCTGATCTCAAGTGCTTTGGGCTCTGTCTTGATATCGGGAAAGGTGAAGTCATTCGGAAATGTATAAATAGCTGAGACTAACCAGATGAGATGCTGGCTGCCAAGGAAGCTGTCTAGCGAAACAGCAGGGCAGCTTAATGGTAAATCTGATTAACTGGGGCGTGCCCTGTATGTTCTCAGTTTACCGTATCCAATTTTACACTTCTTATTCATTCTCAGCCACTTGTGTCGTCTTTGTGAATCATTTACTATTGCAGCGCGCAGTCAAAAGGCCATTGTTTCAGTGATATGGCATTATGGCAGTCTGTAGGGTATTCCCGGGATCTCACTACACCAGGCTGCTGGTAAAATATAATGGTACGTCCGCCTTTGGCCGCAGGGGTCACATTTATGGCACTTTCACATCATCGCTGTGCTATGTGACATGGCAGCTGTTTCTACTTTCCTCCTCATCTGAATCGTGAGGTAAATAATCATTAATGAAAAATCCATAGTGTCCTTTGGAGCTTGAGGAACATTTTGGCGTGATATGATTTTTAGGTATGTCGTATGTACAAGGCTAAGAGGGCGTCAACATTTTTGTCGTTTTTTTTGCCTGCCCTGTTCTCTGTGCTAACTAGACATTCAGAAAAGAGCTTGTTGAAAGATACCAGATGGTTGTCGGGGATTAGAGAAGTGAGTGTAAAAATACACAGCGATCCAGCACGAGGTCGGCACCACTATCTGCAGAGATGGCGTGAAACATACTGGAATGGGTAAGGAATTTTAGGCTTCTGCATTAGTCGCAACCTGTTGATTTAATATTCACGGCATTGCCATAAAGTGCATCTGGCCAGAAGCAGTTCCCCTGTAAATGGATGTCCAGGAGGTATCTATAGTGGGGTTTATCAGGAAGAACTGTGCCCAGGCTAAGGAAACTGCTTCTCATTGAATCGGAACAGTACGCCGTGGGCAGCGCCAGCCCCCTGCCCTCTCAGGACACCTGGTACATTGGGTTCACGTCGAGCATTCGGTCCTTTATGAGCTTTATACGGATGGATCTGTAAAGGGCATCCGCCCCATAGAGGGCTTCCCTGTTGTATGTAACACGTGTTGCAATTCTGCTCTGTTTTCAAGATCTCTGCTTGCTTTGCTGCTAAAAAAGGCCGCTTTCACTTGAACGTATTTTGGTTGTTTGGTTAAGTATTTTTTATGACACACAAGTATAACGGTAAGAGCTTTGCCTCCTTTGTATTTCGAGCCTACTCCTGGCTTACAAGTACCAGTGCAGCATTGTGACCCAAATACTGGCATGAGAAAGTGGGCAAAGGTGCACAGCACCAAAGAGCGCCCCTCCGAATAAATTACACCTATGTTGGTTGGACATAAGAGAAGATTGTTTCCATTCTGCGTCAGCAAGCAGCTCTGACTAAAACTTTGGGAATTCAGAGCAAAGTGTTAGTTGCATACCTTTCTATGCTACAATCAGTGCACTTAATGGACAGACAGCAGGACAACTCCTTTAAAAGTACATGTCCGAGGTGATATGTCATCATTAATATGCCAGGAAATACTTTAGAGCATAAATGTGGGTTTTTTTGAACAGTAGTGACACTTGGAGATCGGAGATGTGGTATACGATAATTTTTCTTTTATTACCCATTTATATTACAGCTCTTCACATGCTGATCTGTTATTACACTGTTAATGAATGACTATGCTCTTTACTTCTCACTCTGCCATTTGCTTCTTGACCATCTGTGAATGAGCAGTTCGAGGGGTTATGCTGGAAAAGATAATGATAACCTATCCTCAGGACAGGTCATCATTATCCCATCAGCGGGGATCCAAGTTCCAGAACAGAAGCCGATCAGATGTTTCAGGGAGCCACTGCGCTTACCGGAGCTCTGGTGAGCGATGCAGGCTTCGGGCAGCTTTCCCAGGACAGAGCCATATCTCATATAATGGATGTGCTTGGTATTGCAGCTCAACCCCATTGACTTGAATGGGACTGAGCTGCAACTCGGCCATCTGATACTGATGATCTGTCCAGAGGATAAGTCATAAATATCTTTTCCTCGATAACCCCTTTATGGACCTTTTCATGTTTTCTTTTTATTTTAGTTTAGATAAATACCTTTCCTTGCGGGGTACCCCCTGCTGATGCTGCCAAACTGCCTGTTTTTTTCAAATATCGCTCCTACGCCCCGCTGTGCCCCCCTGCAGTTTATGTTAATACTGAGCATCGGTTCTCCCTGGCTGTGACACTGTCTGCTGTGATTGGATCGCGGCACAGCCAGAAGGAAGGAGACGCCCATTGAGAAACTTTGGCGTCTCCTCCTCCCTGTACCGATGCTCAGTATTAACATACCGAGTGGGAAAACTGCAGGAGGGCACAGCAGGGCGTAGGAGCGATATTTGAAAAAATAAACGAAGGGTGGCAGCATCAGCAGGAAAGGTATTTATCTAAATGGAAAAAAAAACATGAAAGGTCCTCTTTAAGTGCACAGAGGACTGTCTCAAGCCTCTGTGTGCACTCTTGCTGCTCCTGCTTCCTCTGCCAGTCCCTCCCTTTCCTTCTTGATTGATAGGGTCAGGAGATGTTATTGGAGGAGCTCGGTCCTGTCAACCAAGAGGGGCTGACAGAGAAAGCAGGAGGAGCAGGAGTGCACAGAGAGGCTTGGGTTAGTCCTCGGTGCACCTAACTGCTCATTCACATATGGATTAAAAGTACTACCATATTTCTCCAGATTGAAGCAGTGAATCACTAGGGGTCCTTTCACACAGGCAAATTATCAGGGACGAGTGTTCATACAAATGCTCATCCTCGATAATCTGCCATATCAGTGGTCTGTGTAAAAGGACCTTAAGTGAAAGATATTATCAGGCATTGTAAGCTCTCTCATAGACTGTAAGCTCTTGTGAGCAGGGTCCTAATTCCTCGTTGTAATTATTGACTTGTCTGTTGCTATGTTATTTATGACTGTTTGTACATGAACCCCCTGAACTGTAAAGCGCTGCCAAATATGTTGGCATTATATAAAAAAGATTATTATTATTTATATAATATCATTACAACAGTTTTTGGCATTAAAAAAAGTCACAAGATGTTTTTATGCCGTCTTCGCTACTTGGGAGGGGTGGGACATTGGCCCCGGCAAAAATTCACTAACACTTACCAGCAATAAAAGAAGAATGATAACTACTCTGGTCAGGGACTCGCATAGTTTTTACTCCAGGCGCATGGATAGCCGGAGGTGCACCTACTTTATGACCAGGCCTGTGACTCGTCCTAAATTAGTTGCGTCTTCCAGCAGCGCAGGGACCATCAAAGACAGAGGTAAAAGCCAGTCTTTGATAAAAGTCCCCATTGTGCCTGATCACCAAAGCCATTTAAATTTGAATACTTAATTGATTGGTTTGTTTGTGTTCCCTCAGTGTTGATTTTACTGAATGCCTGAATTTCTGATATTTTTTTTGAAGATATTATTTCTAAGGAATCCTGTTTCCGCCTGGCTTTAACCCCTTCCCGACATGTGACGTACTATTACGTCATGGAAGTCAGTGACTTCCCGCGTTTTGACGTAATAGTATATCATGGTGATCGGGCGGGCACCCCTGCTGTATCCGACGGCATCGGATTAAACCCTTCTATGCCGCGGACAGCACTGACCGCAACATAGAAAGGGTTTGCTGCAGGTGAGGGAGCCCATCGGGTCCCCGCACTGCTGTGGCGGGAACCCGATGGGTGACGAGGCAGCCCGATGCCGTGGCTGCCCAATGCCTTGCACAGCATTAGGACCTGCCTTCTACGGGTGCCGAGGAGATCCAGCCTCAGGCTGCGTCTCTTAGGCAACCTGTTAGTGTACTGCTCAGTGTCATACACTAACAGGCAATGCTTTACAATACAGATGTATTGTAAAGCATTGCAGAGGTGATCAGACCCCCAAAAGTCCCAGAGTGGGACAGAAATTAAAGTTTAAAAAAAAAGTGCTTTTATTTAAAAAAAAAAAAAAGTTGCTAGTGGAAAAAAAAAGGGAAAAAAAAGCCCCTTTCCCCAGATTTTATAATAAAAAATAGAAAAAAAGGAAAAACACACACATATTATGTATCGCCGCATCCGTAACAACCGGCTTTATAAATATATCACGATTCACACCGACCGATAAACACTATATAAAAAAGCTATTTTTGACACCTTGCATCACAAAAAGTGCAACACCAAGCGATCAAAAAGGCGTGTGTCAAACAAAATGGTACTAATAAAACTGTCACCTCATCCCGCAAATAATGAGACCCTATATAAGAAAATCACTCAAAAAATAAAAAAACTATAGCTCTCAGAACATGAAGACACTAAAACATCACTTTTTTCTTTCAAATAAGCTATTATTGTGTTAAAATGAAATTAGTAAAAAAAAGTATACATATTATGTGTTGCCACATCCGTAACGACCGGCTCTATAAATATATCACATTATCCACTCTGAACACCATAAAAAGATAAATTGTGTAAAAAAAAAAAAGCCACTTTTGTCACCTTACATCACAAAAAGTGCAACACCAAACGATAACAAAGGTGCATGTCCCACAAAATGGTACCAATAAAACCGTCGCCTCATCCCGCAAAAAATTATACCCTACCTGAGATAATTAGCAAATAGTTTTTGCAAATAGGAAACGCGCGTTCGTATGCGCGTTCTTGTGATTGACTACTGTGGTGTCAATCACAAAACGCGCGACAAACGCCCCAAAAAAAGCTCAAGTACTTGTTTATGCGTCGGGCGTTTTACAGCGCGTTCGAACGCGCTGTAAAACGCTCAAGTGAGAACCAGGGCCATAGGAAAGCATTGGTTTTCATGTGTTGAGCGTTTTCCAGCGCGTTTGAACGCGCTGTAATACGCTCAGGTGTGAACTTAGGGTAAAACATTTTTTTTTGTTTCAAAAATGCTATTATTGTGTAAAACTTAAATAAAAAAAGAAAAAGTATACATATTAGGTATTGCCGCGTCCGTAACTATCTGCTCTATAAAAATGTCACATGACCTAATTTCTTTGGTCACCTTGCCTTATAAAGTGTAATAATGAATGATTAAAAAATCATATGTACCCAAAAATGGTACCAATAAAAACGTCTACTCTTCCTGCAAAAAAGGAGCCCCTGCACAAGACAATCGGCAGAAAAAGAAAATGGCATTCAGAAAATGGAGACACAAAAACATAATTATATTTTCAAAAATGCTTTATTATGTAAAACTGAAACAAACAAAAACGTAGACATTTCATATCGTTGCGTCTGTAACAACCTGCTTTATAAAAATAGCACATTATTTTCCCTGTCAGATGAATTTTGTAAAAAAAAAAAAAACGTGCCAAAACTTGAGGGGTGTAGTTTCTGCAATGGGGTTATTTATGGGGGGTTTCTACTATGTAAGCCCCACAAAGTGATTTCAGACCTGAACTGGTCCTTAAAAAGTGGGTTTTGGAAATTTTCTTAAAAATGTTAAGAATTACTTCTAAACTTCTAAGCCTTCTAACGTCTTAAAAAAAAAAAAAACCTTTACAAAGTGATGCCTGCAAAAAGTAGACTGTTTTAAAAGCAGAGAAATGGAAATTTCGAAAATTGTGAATTTTTCAAAATTTTTGGTAAATTTGGGATTTTTTCATAAATAGAGGTGAAATATATTGACTCGAATTTATGACTGTCATGAAGTACAATGTGTTACGAGAAAACAATCTCAGAACGGCCTGGATAAATAAGTGTTCCAAAGCGATTACCACAAAGTGACACATGTCAGATTTGCACAGAATGGCCTGGGCAGGAAGGTGAAAACTGGCCCGGATTAGAAGGGGTTAAAAGCATTGATGTAATGTTGTACCACGCGTTGGCAAGTCCTTTTATCCACATAATCTCCTCTGGAGTCAGGATTTGTCAGCAGTACTTTCAGAGATGAAGCGCTGTCTACCTCTGCCAACCTCTGAGATGACAGCGTATGTTGGAGAGCTCACCATGTCATCCCGCACTGCAAACATTTAGGCCTCTTTCAAACTTGCGTTCTGAGGATCCGGCAGGCACTTCCGGCCCGCCGGATCCGTCAGAACGCAAGTCGCCTGAAAGCATTTGAAGACTGATCAGGATCCTGATCAGTCTTCGAAATGCTTTCAGTTTACCATGGCAGCCAGGACGCTACTGGCTTCAGTAGCGTCCTGGCTGCCATGGTAACCGATCGGAGCCCCAGCTTACACTGGGGCCCCGATTGGAACTGCTGCTGCGCATGCGCAGAGCTAAACGTCGGATCCGGCGATTGCGCCGAAACAATGTTTAGCTTAATTCCCGATCCAGATTAATGCACTTCAATGGGCAATAATTCCGGATCCGGCGTTGCGACATGTCTTACGGATTTTTGGACTGAGACAAATCCGCAGCATGCTGCGGTTTTGTCAGCGTCTAAAAAACGTTACAATACTGAACAGAAGACATCCTGATGCATCCTGAACGGATTTCTCTCCATGCAGAATGCATTAGGATAAGCCTGATCAGTCTTTTTCCGTCTTAGAGCCCCGACGACGCAACTGTAGGACGGAAAAGAAAAACGGTAGTGTGAAAGAGCCCTTACTGGGGACTCTATGGTTTGGAGCGTCCATGTTCTCGGCGGGACAGGATGTTCGCTATCATGCACTGTGTCAGACATAGACATCTATAATTCATTGTGCTGGTGATTAGAAAAACTGATCTTTCCTTAAAGTGTCCTCTCTTGTAGTACTTTGTGGGCAGTATGAACTTGGTCGGCAAACTCCATTCATTACTTGCCGAAAATATGCCACAAAAAGCTTCATAGAATCAGATCTGTATTTCCTAAAAGTTCTCTAAGAGGAGCTGGGGTTTGCAGTGCATTTCCAGGAATGAAAGAATCTGCACCTGTAACCACAGCCCTCAAGAACTAGGCAGGCTTTCTACGGTGAGCTTTTTTTGTGTGGTTTTTAAAGAAAAAGCCTGGAATGGACTCAAAAAGAGAAGATATACTAAAGATTGGCATTTTATATGCCAGTCTTAGTCAAAAGTCCATTGGCGGAAGATGCCTCAAATTTGAGGCTCACGTCCCCTATGGGCTGGTACAGATTTCAGTTATAAATTACATCCGTTTTCTGGTGTAAATTGTGTTACAGGGGTTTTCCCACTAACAATTTAATATCCACAGGATAGGGGATAAGTATCTGATAGGTGGGTATTCAACCTCTGGGACCCCGAGCATTCACAAGAACGGAGATCCAAAAGTTCTCCCTGAGAATGGAGCGGTGATTCACTTCTGTGGGACTGCTGGCCCAAACAAGTGCACTACTGCTCTATTTTTATGGGGCACTATGGGACCTCTGTACTCATGATCACTGGGGTCTCAGCAGTCAGTCTTCAGCGATAAGGTAATTTTACCTTATCCACATAAGTATTGTTTGTGTGAAAACCCCTTTTTTACTTTGTTGCTCCACCCCTGCAGCCGGGATCGTGGGAGCGCACCCTGGATGCATAGCATCTCCCATCCCATCCACCACTGCTAGATTACAGGGTGGTCATAACCCCCTCCAGATGCAGAGATGATCAGTGATAACACCATGCTCATGTACACAGACCCATTAACATGAATCAGTAAGGATTCAGTCCAGATGCTGTCCGTGCGCAAAACGTCTCGCACGTTGACGGAAATCTTACTCTTGTGAAAGAAGCCTAAGGCCAGTTTCAGAAGATCGAGTTGTCTAAGTGGAACACTCTCCATGTGAGAGCATGGTTTCCTGTCCCGGACCTTACCGCATTATAATGATTTATAATACTGGGGGCGGGAAACGGGGCCAGAAAAGTTGCACCTGAAAAGCTTGTGAGTTTTTTTTCTTTTTTCCATACGTACATTTAAAGGGAACCTGTCATCACCTTTAAGCTGCCTATACTAACGGCAGCATAAAGTAGAGACAGGTGAGTTGATTTCAGCGGTCTGTCATTTAAAAGATAAAAGTAAGTGGTTGCTGAGAACCAACATCACAATCATTGCAGACTGGGCCTGGAAAAGAGTCCCGGCCACCTGAGAAGAGTCCTGGTTATTCATGAATTCCTGCTCTCCTGCCTACCTGCTGATGACTGACAGTCTTCTACCTAGTTTTCTCCCTTTCTCTCCAGGAGAGAACTGCCAATCATCAGCAGATGGACGGGGTAGAGCAGGAGATTATGAATAACCAGGACTCTTCTCAGGTAGATGTGACTCTTTTCAAGACCTGGGCTGCAATGATTATGATGCTGGTTCTCGGCAACCACTTACTTTTAGCTCATGAGTGACACACTGCTGACATCAGCATTTCTGTCACTAATTTATGCAGCTCTCAGTGCGGTCGGCATAAAGTTGATGAGAGGTTCTCTTTAAGTTTTGAACCAATGTTGAGAGTTCCTGCAAGATTCAAGTATCTTTTAATTGCATCATTATTTTTGCTGTGAACAATCTCATTTGGCGTTCACTTTCGGGGAGTGCCACTGAAAGTATGACCTTGAATTGCGTTGCAAGTAAGTATATATGCTGTGTGCCACTTGGCGGAACTTCTTCAGTGGTAGAGATTTCCTTGCACTGTAGCTTTCACATGTGATGGTCTTCTCCATGTTTCCGTCGCTTCTCGTCTTGTCGCGCACGCGTTCTTTTCTTGCAGCTGATGAAGTTGGATATACTAACTGGCTTTTTGTTTGGCCCCTCAGGGTGACTGTGTCCTGACAGTGAGCCTCACCGAGCAGAGCGAGCTGGAAGACGATGCTGTGTTCTACCTGCTGTTTGCCGGCTCCACTCTCAAACATTTAGCAAGTGCTCGGAAAGTAGACTCTGCGACTCTAGAGACGGTCACCCCAGGTGAGCAGCTTCCATCCATTCACATGTTGTGTGTGTGCATCTGCTGATCTTATCCTAGAACACATTAAAAGAATATGCATGCAATTTTAATCCACTCGGCCTCTTTATAGCCTGTAATATACATAATTAATTTCATGTTTTAGCGAGGAGACATCTGCTTTAATTGATATGCATTGATCTTCTGCAGTTTACTGGAAAAAATGTTCACCAAATGTCAGGAGAGGTAGTAGTTGTAATTACAGGGCTGTGGCCGTTCCACCAGGTCCTCCTACCACTGGTGATCACAGCCTGGGAATCCCACGTCACAGCACCAAGGAGCAGGATAGCCATCTTTAGGCAGCGGAGGTTGAAAAGGCACATATAAAACCCAGAATATACCAAATGTTTCTACCTGCTTTAAAAAGACGGACATGTCAGCCCTCGGTGACAGTGAATGCTTGTATCCGCAGAAAATGACAATTATGGAACATATGTAGAATGTGCTGTTCCTCTGTAATTCCTACTACAAATTTGTGAATACAAGTTGGAGGTTTCACCATACAGAGTCTGTCCAACCAGTGCAGACTGTATCACACTCTATGGAGACACAGCGTATCCACAAGGCGAAGGATAACGCGACGCTTGAATTCAAGAAATGAACAGACTACCTATGCGGTACTCTGCGCTTAGCCTTTTCCCGGCTCCTCTTCTGCCATCGCAGATGGCCTCAGCCTGCGTGGCGCTCACTGTGCATTTGGCAGTGCAGGGCAGTCCAAGAGCAGGTACGGGCTGGAAGGGTCTTGGGCTCCATATATACAGTGTGCATCAGGTAGTCTGTAAGAGTTCTGGTCTTTCCACAGTCAATGTGAATCTTTTTTTCTTGGACCAGAGACACTTTAGCATCTAGTTCTCAGTAGGTATTACTTTTCCAGGAGGAATAACAGAAGATAGACAAAGCAGAGTTCTTCTTGCCGGTCAGCAGAGGAGAGTTCCTTAGGCTACATTCACACGACCGCATGTGTGTTGCGGTCCGCAAAATACAGATGCGCAAAAAATACAGATGACGTCCATTTGGCATGCGTATTGCATCCGTTTTTGGCAGATCCATTGGAACGATACCTATCCTTGTCCGCAAAATGGACAAGAATAGGACATGTTCTATCTTTTTTTTGCGGGGCTACGGAACGGACATACGGATGCGGACAGTACACAGTGTGCTATCCGCATTTTTTGCGGACCCATTGAAATGAATCCGTTCTTGTGCATGAGGCCTTATTTTAAAGGATTATTTCATGAAGACAAATCCAGTCGTTATCTCCTATGAACATTGTGTCTCTGCCTGTTCTAGAGGACTTGAGCCGTCCTTATTATAGTTGCGCATGCTGTTGGGAAAATGCCTGGCTGGTGGCAACTTTCCCTGTTAAAATCCGCCATTTTGCTGAGATTGGGACCCAGAACGATCAGCTGCAATTTTTTGAAAGCGCTTGTCTCTGATTTAGGGCTCTTGCACGCGATCTAATGCACTCCGAGACATACAGTCCGTGAGCGGCCATATGTCCCAGAGCAGCATTGGCCGTGCGCACGGGAGCGAACAGCATCATGGATTACAATGATGCTGTGCACATTGGGCCACTATTGTCTTGCACTCATCTTAGGAGTGCAGGACAATAGTCCCGCGGGCGGCCCGACGTGCACAGCATCATTGTAATCTATGATGCTGTGCGCACGGTCAATGCTGCTCCGGGACATATGGCCGCTCACGGACCGTATCTCTCGGAGGGCATACAGTTGTGTGCAAGAGGCCTTACTTTGTATTTTCCTGTGTTCTTGAGATTGTATATTTGGTCCCACAAGTTTCTACGCTCTAGGGTTATTCTGGTCGTGCTCTTATTCTTGATGATGCCAAGACGGGTGTCCGTTCTGTTCATTCAACCACAAATATGTACTTGTTGTATTTTGCCATTTGCTGCCATGTTGATTTATGAGTCGGTGGTTTTCTGTGACCCCGGGTGCTTATCTCGTGAAGGCAATGGCTGCCTCCTATCTACCCAGAACACTAGAGCCACAGGTGGTTTCACTGGGACAGATGTTGACCAGATTGTCATTGTGGTTTAGCGTTTATGAGATGCAACTGGAAGCAGCTTGGTTTTTTTATTGTAATTGTTGTCGTCGGGGCATAAAGGAAGAATTGTCTTTTAATTTCGACTATTGTTTGTTTTTAATGGGAAGGGAAGCTTCGATTTGTAGCCATTTTATTAGGCAATATATTATATTAGAGAATTGCTAAAGTTAATAAAGTTATTCCCTTCATGAATTTGAGCCATTCTGATAATGACAGGGCAGTGGAGGGAAATGCTCCTGCAGGTTCCGGTCAGCATCTCCAGGAAATTGGGTTTATCGGTAATTCTTTGCATCATTATTGTAATCCATTCCTATTGTCAATTCATTCATGTGTTTCCAGGAGGAATACCAGAGGAATGAAGTGACAAATCTTGATAGTCTTTCCAAACCTTTTTTTCCCTTGCTTTCCCATCCAGGCATTGACTTTACATGTATTTTGAAGGTGTCCTCTGGTATCTGGCTCCAAAGCGACCCTTCAAGTTCTGTAAATGGGGTGGTATACTTGGTCTCTACAGTGTATAGGTAGGTGGTACGTATCAAAGTAACATCCACATGAATTCCAGGACCCAAAGCCTCTCATCAGAAGATGGCCTCCGTCAGCTTTACCCATGGTGCATCTTGCTGCCATCCTCTTCCCAGGGTAGGTGAACTACATAGCCATCTACATGATGGAAAAGCAGATGTGATTCTTCCCTTGCTTTGTGGTCCAATTGTGATGCTCACTGTAGGCTCTTTTGGCAGTGGACAGGGGTCATCACGGGGGCGTTCTGATTTGTGGCTGCCCAGACCCATGCACAGCAAGCTGCCATACAGTGTGTCTTCTGACCCCTTTCTTTGTAGCCACCATTAACATATTCAGCAGGTTGTGCTACAGTAGCTCTTCTGTGGGATAGGGCCAGATGGGCTAGCCTTAGCTTTCCACTCAAATCACAGTAGGCCTTGGGTGTCCATGGTCCTATCGTAGGTTCACTGGTTTTCCTTCCTTTGGTGGGTACTACCTCCTGCCTACCAGTGACACCCCAGAACCTAGCCATCACCATTTGGCACTGTCTCCCATACTTACACTTGCCAATTCTAGCATATCACCTGGAGGAACGGACTGTTTACCTGCTGCCTATTATATGCCAATAATGAATAGAACTGAATGAAGGAGGAAGGAATTCTGTTTACATCAGACTGCGTTCTCATCCACCGGCACTCGCCTTGCCCGTACATCAGCCAGTGTAATAGAGTCTTTAGATGTGAGCAGCAAAGACCACCCGCAAATATCTCTCTGCCCCTACACTGACCTACGATCCTTATAGGAAAAAGATTAAGGCTGCCAAGAAGTGACTGTGCTCCCATCTTCTCATCAGAAGGACGCTGCTGCTTTGCTGAGCTTGCCGTGAAAGAAATCTGTCTCTCTTCCATCTAGTCCTTGTCTTAGCCCGGTCAGTAGGTCCTCGGCCGCAGCCTGGGCTTCCCTGCACACAAAGCATTGGGGTCTGTGTCCTTCACGTTGGTTTGGTGGTACTTGCTACTGTATATCTCATGGATGATAATGTGATGAAAGCAAGGCATTGGCAGGATGATGGCATGCCTGCTGTGTTAATATGTGGGCTCTAGTGATTTATTTCTTACGGCATCCATGTACCAGGCTTGTGGTCAGCTTTGCTGTACCCTTGGTCAGTTGTCGGCTGAGATGTCAGACTGCGCATATTTCACACCCGTGATTAATGTGTGGATTTGCAGGCCTCTGCAGTTATGTAGCACATGACCTAAACAAACCGCAGTTTCTAAAACACCAGGGTTGCTAGTATTGTGTTAAATTGTTCCGTCCTGCAACGCCACGGTACAGCTCACGTCTATGTACAATTCCTAAACTAGTAATACAGTGCTTTATTTCATTTTCAAATCATAGTTTGTAATCTGGTTGTCCCTGCTAACAGTCAGCAGGCTTGTCGTCTCCACACCCATAAAGAGGACCTTGCTAATAACAATTCTGGAGCATCTTTTAATATATCTGTATGGTATTCCCTTCCTTAGTTATTACTACTAGAAGTCTATTAGTCACACTGCAACTGGCTCCCTTCACTACAGGAACAACCCCTCCCCCCACACACACTGGTAATATCCAGTTGCAGGTTGATTATTATGCTTGAAGTAGTAATAACTGAGGAACAGAGCAGACCGTTAAAGGAAAAGGTGCTAAAAAAGTGTTACATGGGGCATAAAATTATTTGCTAAAACGGACACATCAAGAGTGTCGTACTCTTTAAAGCGAATCTCCAATCCCAAAGTAAAACTATACGTTGGTAATCTGTGCCCTCTGTTCCAAAATGGCAGCCAGAGACTTAGACTTTCAGGTGGAGCTGCTCTCAGCAAGACGCCGCTGTCCACTGCCCTGGGAAGTACCAAGGCTGTCACCTGCGGAAGAAGACATGGTGCCAATGGAATCAACATTACAAAAGGCAGCACGGTGGCTCAGTGCTTAACCCTGGGTTCGAATCCAACCAAGGACAACATCTGCATGGAGTTTGTATGCCCGCTTCCTCTGGGTACTTCGGTTTCCTCCCAAAGAAATATTGATTAGGAAACGTATATTGTTAGCTCCATAGGGGACAGTAAGTAATGAGGTCGTCTGTAGAGCGCTGAGGAATATGTCAGCGTTATATAAATGAGTAAAAATAAAATAAAAAAAGTACCGTATTTTTCTCAGGACAATGGTGGGGTGTTGTCTTAGACTTGCTGAGATGGCTCCATTGGCAAATCTAAGGCTCTGGTGGCCATTTTGGATAGGGGATATTGGTACCATAGTTCAAATGGAGCCATGGGATATCTAGGCTGTATAGTCACCATAAGTTCCTGCAATGCAGAGGACGGTTCAGTTTTTATGCCTGCTTACTGTTCAGTGCCTCCTCTAAAGATGACACTTCTTAGAATATTCAGCCAAGGAATGCTGGGAGAGTTCAGTTCTGAAGCCTGCAGAATTGTTAATGCTGCTCTACAATATGATGCAGGCTGTCACTCCGGATCAGTGAGAGTCTTTGAAATGACAGTATAGTCAAAATGTATGTAACTTAAAGGGATTGTTTAGCATGGCAACCCTGCAGTCAGTCGTGGAAGGTTTGGCCAGTACAGGTATTATGTGGGGCCCCTTTAAATGGCTGTGTGTATGTCATTCAAGGCAGGAGCTACCGAAACCTAGAGGGCATACAGAGTGTGACAACCCCTTATATTCTGTTTCTGTAGTGTGAAGTGATGGGTGTTCACCAGTGAGATCAGTGTAAAACGTCCCATTCTTGCTGACCCTACATATAAGATGGTTGTGTTGCTGCGCACTTTACCTTCTTCCCATAATGACACTTCCCTCTGTAATTATTTGCCTAGTGCAGTATTTTTTTCTGCAAATATCTTGAATCTATATGATGTAATGGGACGGAGCTGATGACTTTACAGTGAGGTAATTGGTAAGCCCCTAGAGGATCCACTTTACTAATAAAATGCTGGTGTGGACGCACTTTTCCAGTATATACTGGTGTGAAGCAGAGGGACGCTGCAGCCGCTCACTTGTAATTGGATTACAGATTACCTTCTATTTACACATAATGACATTGCATAGTGTCATCTGTCTGTGGGAATACTCCCAGTTCACCCTCCGCACCGCTGTCGGGAGACGTTCTTTCTAGAAGCTGCTGGGTCCAGAGAAGTGCACTCAGAAGGGCCCATTAACACGTGACTGGCAATCCATGTTCTAAGAAACAAAATGTGTGGCACTCACCACATAGAAGCAATAACCTTTATTCACATGGTATAAAGCAGGTATGGAGGCAGGGCCATTTGGCGTTCCTGCACTCTTCTCCGTGGCCCTATTGCTCAGTGATGTACTTATTATTTATTCACTCCCCTTTAACGTCACACTTCCATATTTAATTAGCATGTATATAAAGTACAATAGGGTATATTACAAAAATACATAAAATACAATCATTTTCTCAATAGATGGACTCCACTCATTACCATCGTTCATACTAAGCAGCAAACAATGGTGCGGCAAAGTTACCATCTTTTACACCAGAAAACAAACGTAACAAAGGAGTAAAATGTACACCAGTCAAGAGTCGGGGACTGGAGTAGTTTTTACTCCAGCGTCAAAAAACAGATGAATCCTCCAGCAGTGCAGGGGGGAAACAAAACCCCCAATGTATTTTGTAGATGTTGCTTTGAGTGACAGTTGCATTAATTTACCGTATTTTTCACTTTATAAGATGCACTCCAGGTTTAAGAGGGGGGAAATAAAAAATTTTTAAATTTCATCAGACCTCATATCAGATCTTCAGATCACGACCCCATAAATATCAGGACATCAGATCAGACCCCCTTATCAGGACATCACATTAACCATCCATGTCAGAACCCCATCAGATCTCAGATCAGCCCACATTGTCGGGCCCCCATCAGATCTCCCCACATTGTCAGACCCCCATCAGACCTCAGATCAGCCCACATTGTCAGACCCCCATCAGACCTCAGATCAGATTCAAATAAAAACCTCCTCTTGCCTGTCCTGCGCCACGGCTCCTCTTCACCTCCGGCAAGTCGTGCTGCTCTGTCACCTGACTGCGTGCAGCATCACAAAAGGTAAAATTTCAGTAAAAGCACATCGGTATCTCTCACTGTTTTCCACAGGTTCACCGGTTAAAATTCAATACACTGCCCGACCCGGGTTTCGCCTCTCGTCCTTCGTCAGGAGCGTCTAAACGCACGAGAGGCAAAACCCGCAGTGTATTGAATTTTAACTGGTGAACCTGTGGAAAACAGTGTCATATACTGATATGCTTTTACTGAAATTTTACCTTTTTGTGAGTGCAATAAATTGTTTCTTAACTGTATCGGATCTGGCAATACTTCACTGTGAAAGTGTCTCTTTCTTATTAATAGGAAGGTTGTATACAAAGTCCATAGTGGGAGTGAGCCAGTTCTCTGGATCGAGCTCTAAGGGTGGACCCCTTACTGCATTTGAAATTCCCATCATAAGGAGTGCAGCAGCGCGGCCATCTGAACTAACGCATTGACTCCATGCAGATGTTGCCCTTGGTTGGATTCAAACCCAGGGTTAACCACTGAGCCACCATGCTGCCTTTTGTAATGCTAAAAATGATGAACGAAGTTGTCTCATTTTAGACGTTGATGACATATCGCTAGGATGTGACACCAACGTCCGATAGGTGAGTGTAGAGCAGCCATGCAGGCGCAGCTATCTCTGGTAGTCCCATAGAAGTGACTGGCGTGGTGCCCTCTCCATTAATTTCTATGAGACTTTTGAAAATGGCCAAGTGCGCTCCTCTGCTATTTTCGTGAGTCCTGTAGAAATGTATGGGGAGCGGTCATTCACATTCTAGGGCCCATTTTTGAGACAGGGGCGTTTCTCACAGGTGGGACCCGCACCTATCTGACTTTGATGGCATATCCTAATGATATACCAGGAAAGTCTGAGATAATAAAACTATCATTATTGTTAAACTTCTTCTTCCTACACACAAGCCAGTTATTATGATCAGGACCAGCTATTGATAAGTGTAATTGGCCAGTGTGATCTAACCTCCTCAGTACATCAGATGGATCAGAACCAAGAAAACAGGCAATGATTACTAATGTTCTTTGCCATCTATTAAAGGGAACCTGTAGGACTGAACAAGTCGTCTTTTCTGCCAGCCATGTTTCATAGAGTAGGACAAGCTGAGCAGGTTTATATAGTTTTGTGGGGAAAAGTCAGCGTTGGGCCTCATCCACCTGGCCATATCCATTTTGTGGTCTGCAGATACTGGCCATCTGCATGCAGCAATTTGCTCTGTCCCTGCCATAAAGTTTTCTATACTTGTCCTATTATAAGGTTTGTGTACAAATTCTATAAATGGGTCCACATCCGTTCCGCGATTCTTTGAAACTGGTGCCGACCCATTCATTTCAATGGGGGCGCAAAAGATGTGGACAGCACACCGTGTGTGGTCCGCTTCTGTTGTTCCGTTCCTCAGCCCCGCAAAAAAGATAGAGCATGTCCTCTATATAGAGGCATTCTCTATATAGGTCCGCAAAATGCGGAATGCATGCAGCCGGTATCCATGTTTTGTGGACTGCAAAAGACTTGCGGTAGTGTGAATGCACCCTTATTTACAGAATGGCCACGTGGATGCAGACTGCACACGGAGCCGCAAAAAATGCAGATTGGACACTGACCAAAAATACGGTTGAGAGAACGAGGCCTTACTTGTGTTTTATCCTTGAAATCCCTGTTTTTTCTGTGCTTAGGAGTCTGATGGGTGGTCCTATACAGTGAGTGACAGCTATCTTTATGGGCGCACTGTCATTTATTGAGTAGGACCCCTAAACATAGAAAGATCACGGATTTAAATGAATAAATTCCAAGTTATTCAGAATCTTTTCCCATAAATCTCTATCAATCTGCTCAGCTCCTCCTGCTCTATGGCATTCCGCCCATCGATTACTTAGTACGCTGTATCACCAATGCCACCTATTGGTAGGGGCTCCCTATGATTCTGCGCTTGTAACACCACAAGGTAGTAAAATAGTTATACAGTATATCAGTCCGCAGAAAGCTGTGTCGGGGTGCTTGCTCCTCACAGTACAGTTCTTCAGCACTGAGGTGAAATCCTAAGGACCTCACTGTTTCCAGGTTTAGTCAAGTATATAAGGAGTTCTGTGTATCCTGTCTTCATCCATGGACCTCCTGAATGTGCGCAGGCAATGCTATGTTATTTGTCTGTGTAGCATAATTTTTTTTAACTTTGTGTTTCGTAGGTCATGACTGCTGTGAGCAAGTAAAGGTCCTATTGTTTGCTTCCAAGAAAGGCCTGTCTTTCATAGTAGCCCAGGAGGACTTTGAGTTCATCAAAGACGAAGCCTACGAATCTGCTCAGTTTTTGGCATCCAGCGTTGGGAACCAGCAAGCTCTGCTATTTGCAAAGTTCTTCTTAAATAAATCCAGATCATCTTCTAGGGATGCAGCCGTACTGGATAAGAAGATCACATTGGCTTTTCGACATTTACGGTTACCCAGTGGATGGAACATTTTGGGAGAATCCCCAAGTTTAACAGGTAATGATCGTTGTAAAATACTATTCCTAGTAATAAGATTACCAAATTACCAATCTTGAACATGGCTCACCCCTGGATTTCTGCCTTGGTAATACATATTGCATGGTGTGGATCATCCCACAGATTTAGCCCCATTCAGTGGGGCTAATCTACACGTTCTGTGCATTTTCCCCTTACAAACATTGCCAAGAAAGGATGCCTCTTTTTGACACCGATTGAAATCTGTACGGCCAAAATCTGTGGCCATATAAATAGCAATGCACCTTCTCGTTGGGAACAGTGGAACACTACGACTATGACTATGCGCTGAAATTCACGCATGAAAAAAAAAAGTTTGAACAAGCCATTATGGTTGTCGCCTTTCCTCCGAAAAATAATGGCCAGGCTTATATGGGTGAAACATGGGTGGTGGATGTGGGACAATGGCTTCATACAGAGTTGGGTCTAGGAGTTCTACATTATTTGTGAAGACTCTTTTACTTCTCAGAGCCTCATGTGATTTTTCCTGGTTGTCCAGCAGCTGATGTTCTGATGGTGATGGGGTGAACCCCAAAGTAAATAGTCACTGACTAAAGTATTACACATCACCTATTGGCCTCATTGGGTTGTCTATGTAAAGTATGGAGAAAGAGGCCCATTCAGAACCTCGTTATATGTAGTAGTTCCAGCGCAGTGGTTTCCAACCCTTGGTTCTCCAGCTGTAACAAGACTACTACTCTTAGACATGGGCTGTCAGGACATGCATGGAGTTGGAGCTTTACCACGGCTCCCAGGTTGGTGAACACTGCTCTAGCTACTAGAGTAAGGTCCGTATCGGAGCCTTTTACTACTTATGGCCTTTGATGACTTGCTCCTCTTTACAAACAAGCGGAACCTTTTGCCGACAGTTCCTGCAGGTGCAGTTTCTTGTTCTTCAGTCATGGAGATGTAATCAGACCCTGCGTGGGCTTTCTATGGCCTCCGCACATTGTGAAGGTTATTTAAAGCTCGCACTGACACGGCCTCTGCATTTAGAGAAGGAAATAATTTATTATCTTTCAGATGATTCCAGTATCTTGTACTGAGCACAAATCCAGTGGGTGGTTTCTGTCACCAGACGCTATTAAACACATTTGTCAGTTTACACCAGTTCAGCTGTCTAAACAGCCCAGGCTCCCATTTCCCTAAGTCTCCTTGAACTTCGCATCTGTGAGGCTGCAGCACATCACAACAATACAAGACAGTCAAGGACACTTAAAACAAGCAAATCCGCAGCGCCCTGGAGCCTTTATTTATAACGCTGGTTGATCTCCCGCTAGGAGCAAAATAGACGCAACCGTCTCTATGTATTCTAGACGCATCATGTGCCTCGTGTGTTCCCTCTGTTTGCTAGTGTGTCTCCTGCGTCTGCAAACACCTATAACATTTTGAGGCTATGAATGTTTTTTTTTTTTTATTACTATATATGCACACACCCACTTACATTGTTGAAAAGATTAATTATCATGTACTGAAATAGAATTGGAGCTTGTATTATAAGCTACAGTTGCAATAAAGGGGTATTCCCAGCTGGAGATCCCCCAGAATATGTCATAAATGTCCAGTAGGTGTGACCCCCTATCTTTCGGTCTGCTTGGAGCAGTAAGTGAACTGTGTTCCTGTATACCTACTGTCGGCGCTAATTACTGGCAGTCCTATTCTCCTCTGTCTTCCTGTTCTCACTAACTGAGAAGAGCAGGGAATAAAGGAGCAGACCTGCCAGAGGTCAGTGGTGGCAACAAATCAGATAAGCAGGAACACAGGTAGAGATCCAAGAGGTGGGCTAGTGTAATAAGAGGTAGGCTGAGAAGCCTGCCTCTGTAGGTTTCCCATAGTTGTCTTCAGTGCTCTGTAGAACGCTGAAGACAGGCTGTCCATAGCAATGCTCAGTTAATGTTGCGAAAGAGAACATTTGCACCTAACACTATATTAAAAATGAACTAAAATGACAATTACGCACGCTTACATGTTTATCTGTACTAATACATTTGTGTTACTGCCTCATGACGCATACAGATACAGTAAAAATGACAAGGTACTAGTGTGTCTTATGACGCAGTGTATCCAGCCAGCTGCTAAAGGAACAGCTTCAATGCTGGCTTCTGTTCAAGATACACAGGTGAGCCGAAAGGAAGGAAGCCCATTTAGGATATGTTCTCTGGTATTCTGTGATGGGATAGAATGGGCTCTACTGTAAGCACTCTTTCTACTATTTGTTAAACAAAAGTTGTATTTGAACACCTAAAGATATAAGAACTATTCCTAACTCGTATATCTCAGTAGGTAGAGACAGGGCTGGGACAAGGTCCACCACCAACAGAGGCTGAGCTGCCCAAGTGCGCCCCCCCCCCCCCCCCACTCCAACTTGTGGATGACACTGCTATGGGGGATCTGTGATGGATGACACTGTTATTGGGGAATCTGTGGATGACAAATATGTGGGTCCGTGTGTCCTCCCCCTAACAGGGTATACCCATATAACAGGGTACCCATAACAGGGTCCGTGTAGGAATGACCCCCAATACAAGGGGTGAGGCTGTGGGGTTGTATCTGCTTTTTTGATGACAGCACCAGCAGGGCCCGTGCAGTGACTGTATTCTACTACACACACCCCCAAACCCCCACAGTATATAATCTTAACTATATAACTGTAGTGATTTACTACAGTTATATAGTTAATAAGATTATATCCAGTGAGCGGGAGGGGGGTTGGGGAACTAGTAGAATACAGTCACTGCACGGGCCCTGCTGTCATTATGAAATAGCATATGTGACCACCACCTCTTTTATTGGTGGTCATTCAGTAAATTAACCCTGTTTTGGGGGGGTGGGGGGGTGTCTGTGGGACAAATATGTGTCATCCACAGATTCTCCCCATAGCAGGGTTCATTTAGTGAATGACCACCCAAATTGTGGTGACCCAGTACATGGGAGTTGCATCTGCAGAGGTTTTGTATAATGCCACCCCACACTGTAGTGTCCTCCACACAGTAATGTCCGCCACACTGCCCCCCTCACAGTAATGTCCGCCACACTGCCCCCCACACAGTAATGTCCGCCACACTGCCCCGCACACAGTAATGTCCGCCACACTGCCCCTCACACAGTAATGTCCGCCACACTGCCCCCCACACAGTAATGTCCGCCACACTGCCCCCCACACAGTAATGTCCGCCACACTGCCCCCCACACAGTAATGTCCGCCACACTGCCCCCACACAGTAATGTCCGCCACACTGCCCCCACACAGTAATGTCCACCACACTGCCCCCACACAGTAATGTCCGCCACACTGCCCCCCACACAGTAAGGTCTGCCACACTGCCCCCACACAGTAATGTCTGCCACACTGCCCCCACACAGTAGTGTCCCCCACACCCCCTTAACCACACAGCAGTGCCCCCACATAGTAATTTGTCATGCTCTCCCCTCTTGTCATTCCCCCTCTTGTCATAATCCCTCTTCTTGTCATGCTCTTTCTGCCCCCTGTCATTCCCCCCATCTTTTCATGCTCTTTATACCCCCCATGTTGTCATGCTTTTGCCCCCCATGTTGTCATGCTCTTTCACCCCCCCATTTTGTCATGCTCTTTATACCCCCCATGTTGTCATGCTTTTTGCCCCCATGTTGTCATGCTCTTTCACCCCCCCATTTTGTCATGCTCTTTATACCCCCACATGTTGTCATGCTCTTTCTGCCCCCCATGTTGTCATGCTCTTTCTGCCCCCCATGTTGTCATGCTCTTTCTTCACCCCCCATGTTGTCATGCTCTTTCTTCTCTTCCCCCCCATGTTGTCATGCTCCTTCTTCTCCCCCTCCTCTCCTCCTACCTCTGCTGTAGCGTGGCCGAGCTCTGCATGATCTGCGCCTCCGCGGGTACAGGAGGAGGAGCTTTTGTCTCCTGTACCGAGCCGACTGACTTGAAGTGCAAACTGTGTGCGCACTTCCTGTCAGTCCGGCAGGGTACAGGAGACTGATGCTCTCTGTACCTGCGGACCGGACAGAGCTCGGTCACGCTACAATCAGGGAATGACAGGAGGGAGCGCTGTCAGTCCCTCTCCCTCTGGCCGGCCCCTGCCTGTGCCCTGAGGCTGGAGCCTCCCCAGCCTCTGTGTCGGCCCGGCCCTGGGTAGAGACATAGGGCCAGATTTATCATTACACTTACATCTTACTCCACTTTTACATAAATCCAAAGTCACTTTTGGCTAGTCAGATTTATTAATGGTCCTTTAATACTGTGATAAATGTGGATTGACGGTAGCAGCTTATCCTTCAGTAAGCGGCTTTACAAAAGTCGCACGTCTTTACAAAAAAGTCGCATGTTCTATTAAAAAGTCGCATAAGATGAGCATGGTCCCCCCTGGAGTGAAATTGCGCATTTTTTTGTGACTTTTTTTGCGACTTTTTAAATGGTTGCAATAGTAAATCTGTCTAGAGATTCATTTACATAAGACAACACGCCCACTTTCACAAAACTGGAGAGCTTAGTGCCGAGCTTGAAAAAGTCGCAAAAAAATTCGCAATTTTACCGATTGCGCATTTTTTTGCGACTTTTTCACTCCATTAAAGTGACTTTAGCTAATGATAAATCTGGCCCATAGTTTTGAGCACCACTGAGGGACCAGTGAAGAGATCCTGTGAGAGGGGTACAGAGACTCAGTCTAACCACAACAGCAGAACGTCATATGGTATAGATGTTAGTTAGAGAATGGTTATAAACAGTAGACTGTGATCACTGTGGGTCTGACCTATGAGGATCATGGTAAACAGATGATTTTTCAGGGCAAAATTGATATTGACTGCTTATTTCCTCTGCACACATCAAACATATCTGTAGGCCCTCATTCAAGGACCAGAGGCAACAAGTATTCTTTTGGCCCTTGTCGGGCTGGTATATGCTGTTTTACCCTTTTTTCAGCCGTATGTAATAGTGCAGTGTCTGTGCTGTTGTGTCCAGAGGCATCCCACAAAAAACATACAATACCCAGCACGAGTTTTAACATTGGAGCCTATGGGCGATGGATACGCTGTATAGATACACAGTGGCCAAGTCAGAGGGATATTTTGGAAAGATTCTCCCACCATACCAACATATTTCCTCCTCTGGAAATAGTGTGAATTGATCCTAGAACTGGACATGCAAATAACAGCTGGCTGAATGATCATAATCTCCTGAGAACAATATGATTGGGCAGTAGAAATCCAACATGCCCAATCCTTACCTGCTTCAGAAATCAGTGGGTTCAGCCACCATAGATCTAATGTGTATGGTCATCTTAATGTGTAATTGTCATTTTAATGTTTTTTAATGTGTAAAGGATGTGATTATGTAACTTTGAACTTTTTAATGAAAACAGAACTGGCTCTGAAGTTGTCCTTAACCCGTTTTCGGTGTTCAGGAAAGTGCAGTAGTGCACACTGAAGACGCTCCAGGGTGACTGCTGCACACGGATCCAGCCTGAACACTGAAGACGCTCCAGGGTGACTGCTGCACACGGATCCAGCCTGAACACTGAAGACGGTCCAGGGTGACTGCTGCACACAGATCCAGCCTGAACACTGAAGACGCTCCAGGGTGACTGCTGCACACAGATCCAGCCTAAACACTGAAGACGTTCCAGGGTGACTGCTGCACACGGATCCAGCCTGAACACTGAAGACGCTCCAGGGTGACTGCTGCACACGGATCCAGCCTGAACACTGAAGACGCTCCAGGGTGACTGCTGCACACGGATTCAGCCTGAACACTGAAGACGCTCCAGGGTGACTGCTGCACACAGATCCAGCCTGAACACTGAAGACGCTCCAGGGTGACTGCTGCACACGGATCCAGCCTGAACACTGAAGACGCTCCAGGGTGACTGCTGCACACGGATCCAGCCTGAACACTGAAGACGCTCCAGGGTGACTGCTGCACACAGATCCAGCCTAAACACTGAAGATGCTCCAGGGTGACTGCTGCACACGGATCCAGCCTGAACACTGAAGACGCTCCAGGGTGACTGCTGCACACAGATCCAGCCTAAACACTGAAGATGCTCCAGGGTGACTGCTGCACACGGATCCAGCCTGAACACTGAAGACGCTCCAGGGTGACTGCTGCACACGGATCCAGCCTGAACACTGAAGACGCTCCAGGGTGACTGCTGCACACAGATCCAGCCTGAACACTGAAGACGAGTTAGGGAGAACTTCAGGCCAGTTTTTAAAATTAAAAATTACAAAATCACCTAATAAGGTACTGGTTTGTTACAGAAATACTCTATCACGTCCCCTACACATAAAAAAATGAATAAATGACATTTTAGGGTATATGGAATTTTTAATAAAGTACGCTGTTTTATCTAAAACCTGCAGCAGTACAGTGTAATCAGCCCTTATCCAGGAAGACAGAGGTTGGCTCTCTGGTGCCACCTATTGGATGGCTACCCTATGTGTCACTATCAGGTCCTTAAACAGGCCTTGGAACAATGACTCGGGCTATAAGCCAGAATTTTTTTTATAAGAAAGACACCTCTCCCCAGATAGCTGTTTTGGGTGTAGGGCCCTTGTCAATGCAGAGGGGATACTGGTTTCGCTGGGTGGGAGGTCTTTGATGTGGGTCTGGGGCATTTATGTTTCTTGTTGTGAAGACTGACAAGTTGCCATAGGGAGTCTTCCTGGGAAAAGGGAAATGTAAACTGTTATCCAGGAGGGCAAAAGCTGGCGCTCTAGTGCTGGTTACTGGCTCGCTACCCTCTCTGGCCCTCTGACTTTTACTGGATCTTTTGGGGTTTTGCTCTCCTTCTGATGGGCGTAGTCGGTTATTCTTTTGATGAATGCTATTAGAGGGGTTGTCTCAGGTCACCATACACCCACCCCACTCCACGAGCTGATCTTTAAGAGCAGTTCTTGCTCCGGTGATTCTGGTCCCTGCAATTGAATGGTCTTCATGTCCAGTAGTTAGTGGTTGTATACATGGAGTATATGAATTGCTATGTGCACTGTTTAAATTCCAGCCTCTGAGGGGCACTAACTGATATGATGAGGAGGGGCAGATGGCCTTTGTATGCTGCTCTGTCCTTAGTTGCGGCTGTATACAGATCTGGTGGAAGCGCCGAGTGGTATTTCTCATGTGAATAGCTGCAGCACTTCCACCAGAGCAGCACTCTGACTTACGGCTCGGCCGTTGCCGTATTGCAGCTCGCAAACAGCGGGTACCGGCCGTGTGCTCCCCTCAACGCGGATCCATTCACTTGAATGGGTCCGCAATCCGGAGCTGCAGTGTGGAACGGTGTTTGTCCGTGCCTCCGCACCCCGCAAAAATATAGAACATGTTCTACTTTTTTGCAGTGCGGATGGATCACGGACCCATTGAAGTTGAATGGGTCTCGATCCGTCCTGGCCGCCGCAGGGATGTTGCCCGTCCATGGGGGACCACAAATTGCGGTCCCCAATGCACGGAACGGGTTCTTACAGTTACTTTACAGACTCTACTCTATTCTAAGGGCCCTTTTACTAGAGCTGATGATTCAGGTCACTGCCTCTTGTAAGTGTGCAGCCGATCACCCTACAGAAATAAATTCCAAAGAGAGAATGTCCTGTATCTGAGCAGAAAGATCCGATCTCGAAGGTGGGACAGGGTGTCTCCAGTGGAAAACGATCAAACATTTGGCAGCTGCTAATATATGGTGGAGCAGCCTGCGACATGACCCTGTATTGTGGGGGTCTTTGGGAATGTGTGTGTCGAGGATGGCCCGTAATAATCGAGTCACCTCAGACCAATAGCACCTTGTCACTGGACAGGTCCAGAAGACATGGAAGCCTTCAGGGGAGAACACCTCCAGCAGATGTCCGGTACCAGTGTGTTAAAATCTTTAATTGATTTTCTTTAAAGGTAACTCAAAAAGAGCTAGCATGCTCCCTAGACCAAATAGTTCTCCAAGCCTCCGGAGGAAGCTCCCTCTTCAGCCAGTCCTCTGACTTCCGCATGTATAAGTGTTTACAATCAGCGGGAAAGTCAGAGGATAGCAGTAGCTGATAGATATCAGAAATGAACTCCCTAGAGCAGTGATGGGGAACCTTTTACAGACCGAGTGCCCAAAAGCAACCCAAAACCCACTTATTTCTCGCAAAGTGCCAATACGGCAATTTACCCTGAGTACTACAGTCCAGTCCAGTATATCCTCCATGTACTTTATCATTAGCTATAACAGCCTGCCTACCTTCAGTGCGCTGCCTGTGCTGTTCATAGTGCGCCTTGTGCTGATGAATGGCAGGAAAAATCTAAGGCATATTGGTACACCATAGACAATTTTCAGGGTAGGAGTGCCCACAGAGAGGGCTCTGAGTGCCTCCTCTGGCACCCGTGCCATAGGTTCGCCACCACTGCCCTAGACGAAGGGCTACAGACTGGAATCAGCACGTTTTTACTGTCTCTGCATCCACCTTACTAGCTTTGGCTCCAACTCTACAGTCAAGCAAAACACTCATTCATCAGTTAATCATTGCTTATGCTGACACCTAAATCATCTTTTCTGAGCAGCAGATGTGTGAACAGTGATGTGTGAAAATCATCATTTCTGAGCGGCAGTTGTGTGAACAGCGATCTGCTGCCCAGGAACAATGAATCTGTTCGGGGATGAGTGATTGCAGTAGCCATCACTCGTCCCCATACGGTGAGGGTGATTGGTGCATGTAAATGCAACTCTTTACCTCCCCTGAGGAGCAGGCAGTTAGGCCTTATTCACACATCCGTAGTGTGTATGGATCCGTAAATTGCGGATCCATAAACACACCCGGCCGGCAGCCCCATAGAAATGTCTATTCTTGTCCGCAATTGCGGGCAAGAATAGGACATGCTCTACTTTTTTGCGGAGCTGCGGCCGTAAGATCGGCGGCACGCTCCGCAAAAACTGATGCGGAGAGCACAGTGTGTGCTCTCCACATTGTTCCGTGCCCCATTCACAGTCAATGGGTCCGCATGTATTTCGCAGAATTGCGGACGACATTGCGGACGTGTGAATAGGGCCTTATCAGGAAGGAAAAGTTCCTTCCTGATAATTGCCTGCTAAGTCCGCTTTTGAGGGACCTTCAGTAGAACATCGGATGATGTCTCATCGGTATATCAATAAGCGTTCCACTCTCTCACACCATATGTTATAAGCACTGGTTATTGTTGACTTGTCTCTAACATCTCACCCCTTTATCCGCATGCACTTTATGTACTGTACCTCCTAGAAATAATATGTATGGTCCTCACATGGATCTGTAACTGATCCTGTACATTTTTATACACGTATAGAATGACTGATGATGTCTTCATATTTCTTTTCAGATGGTCCTGGGCAGGAGACATTGATGCACTTTGCTGCAAGGCTTGGCCTCTGTGCATTGTCAAAGTTTCTTTTGGAACAGCCTGGAGGGAGGACATCGCTGGCCATTTCCAACAGTGAAGGAGCGACGCCTGTAACCCTAGCTTTGGAAAGAGGCTTTGTGAAGTTGCACCATTTGTTAACAGAGTATGAAATATTTTTCTTTTACTTTATAATGGCATAAAAGAAAATCAACCTAGCGGACCATAGGGTGAAATATGGCGAGATATTGATGGGGTATGAAATATACGGTCTTATTTCGGTTGTACTAATTAGACATAATTAGAGCATATGTAGGTGGCTTCAGTTTCCTCAGTATAGACCAGCAAACGGGATCTGGAGGTCCAAATGCTGCCAGAGCCAGACGTTTCGGTCACAACTTCATTGGAGGTTGTGAAGTTAACCTCAGGTCTACCTTTTATAATAGGATGACCATTTCATTGATTCCTGTGGCACATACTGTACGCATGGCCCTTGTAAGGCATCTGCAATGCTGATGGAGTATACGGCTTAAAACATTTTTTTCTAGGTGATATTGCATATCCCGGCAAGTATGATTTCTATAGAGCCATTCTGTAGAGTGTCTTTTTTTTTACACTGTTATGGGGATGGCATTCTTCTGCTATCGATTGGGTCTATAAATGGTGTGAGCGTAAAGATAACAGCCATATCTATAGGATTGGAAACAAGAAATGGCGCTTCATGTGTAGCCCCCACTGTCCGTGGGAAGTCCATGGTGTGCTTTTCGTGCTCCTTTTATCTCCCGAGCGCTGGTATTCCTAATGTTCCATAGTTTCCTGGTGTTTGCCAGTGGTATTTTACCCAAGTGTCTGATAGATCATTTTGGGGATTGGCTATTAGCCCTACTCCCTCCCTTGTGGGGGAAGAAGGAAATGTACATTTTTTGTGACGGCTCAAAGCTCACTGTAAGGTGTTATCGTAGCATCATTTGAAATGGAGGTAAATGTGAACTTACATCTTGGGTGGTAACCTAGAAATACCGGCATGTGTTCTTTTCTTACTGTGCTGCCTCGGTATTGATGTGAGCTGGCAGGAACAGGACTTCTGCTGCTTTTATTGTGTGAGAGGCGTGATCGGGGGATGTAGGGTGAATTAATGAAAGCTAACGTGGGCACAACGTGGAGCTGTTGCCCCTTGCAGTCAGTCACATCCCTAAGGCAATAGCGGCTGGGATAACATCTTCACATATTCTTTACAAAGGAGCAGATTTACTAACACTGCCGTGTCATACACGAGTCATAAAAAAGATGGCAATGCCTGCAGTGAGTAAGGGTAGATGTGCCAGTTTTTGCTTTTAAACTTAAAAAGCATCAGATCAACCCCATTACACCGGACATACTGTGCGGCGGAGTTGATTCTGCTGAATACAATGATAACTGTCTTGTGAAAAACATTTTCAGCATTCTAGAGGGGGGAAAAAAAACAAAAAACTGGGAAGCAGAGGTGCACGGAGTGGCTTGGTCCTGCCCCCCCCTTTGTGTAAAGGATGTCTTTATTCTCGAACGCCATACCAGATTTTAACAAAACGGACTCATCATCTGCAGATCAACCCTACCATGCAGCATACTGTATCTAGTGTTATAGGGCTGATCCTGCTGAAAGGTGCTCTTTTTCTAAATAAGAGGCTGAGGGGTGAGCCCCAATCCAGTGACCACTCCAATTTTTTTTGACTTTCATAAAAAGTTGGATGTAAAAAGTATAATTTTTACAATTTCGGTACACGCAGTAAAAACTTTCGAAGCATTTTCCACCAGTCAGTGACACAAATACATAGCTAAGTGTTGGCAGGAATGTGTCATGCAGTAGATATGTATTAGACATACAGTAGTGCAGCGGATAAAACCGCTGGGCGAGGTTGTGTTTGCTTAGGAAAATCTGTAAAGGGGCCACCAGTACTTACCTGGGGGTGTAACTGCGTCATTCTGAGGAGTGGGGGAGGTCCCAGCACTCAGACCTCAATACCCAGCAAATGATTAGTTGTAATGGTAGGAAAGGCATTCTAAGGTAAGTAGGCTATTTTCATAACGTGCGTTATTTGCCTCTGCTTGGAAGTGGCGTCCACATCAGGTGGGTCGGGGGACATATCCTGTGGAAGTGCCGTCATTCGCCGTAATTTGTGAATCGGAACGTGCCTCCTCTAGTTTTTATTCTATTAAAACCAGACGGTGATGAGCACTTTTTTTTTGTAATCTGTTTATTTTCTAAATGCAGATTTTTAAAAAAAGGTTTTTATTCGGTTTTCTGAACATGATTAAGCGGGCGGCCATCTTGCCCAAACCGTAAAGAACATTTAGAGAGATGCTTTACAGCAGCCACCATGGGTGATGGACACAATGGTCAGGAGGAGACCGGAGGGACTTCTATAGGAGAGTTTTTTAGGCGTGCCCTATGCAGGGAAGAGAGGAGATGCGCTATCATCTATTGTAAATGGTGGATCCTGTATCACTATAATCCCAACTGTGTTAATAATGAGATGACTGCTGAAAAGTGATCTCCACAGAGCAGGCGATCTCAGCTTATTAATAGGCTTGGTTGCCAGTGTGAAAATTGCAGGATTTTTGCATTTATTTAAAAAAAAAGTCACCTGGAAAGTAAAAAAAGTGTATGTGCCAAGCATATATGAGTTTCCACTGTCCCCCAGCTGTCATGGCGACGGTCCCCTGCTGCCAGGGTGTCTGCGGAGTAAACATGCTTACAGGGCATCTTTCATATCAGCGAAATTCAAGATGGCAGAGTTCATGTGACCACTTCTTTGCACTGTTCCTGGCTGCCAGTTCTTCTGCGCAGGCACTGAATGCCAAGTGGATGTGTCTGGCATATGCACAGTTTCAGAGAACAGAATCCCATGCATCTATGCATTCCCTGGACATCTCCATTCGCGGTTCAGCGCTTGCGCAGCAGTGTGTCATTTTCTGGGTATATGAACATCCTATCAACACACCTAATGTCAGGGTCATGAGCTGGGGAAGAAAGCTACTAAAAACACAGCTATTTGCTGGGGGTATAGGAGGCTTTGATCTGAAAAGCGGTCTTTTTGAGACAATGAAGTGAAAACGCAGCAAATCTGAGAGCTCTTCTCAGTGCAGCAGTGACAATCCGTGTCCATTGCCGCCTGGTGTAATTGCATAGGCTGATAGCAGTAGCCACCTTTGTATAGTGCACTTTATTAGTTTATCTGTATAGCCTGTCTATACTTGTACGCGTGAATTTTCTCTCATTGTTCTGTGCGCTTCTCCTCACCGTCACATTGATTTATATTCATACAGCAAGTAATTGCAGATGCTAATTCTGTCACTTCCCTTTAATAACAACCCTAAATATATCTGCAGTCAGGCATGATTACCTTGGATTTTGCTGATCAAAGTAACTTACTCCTGAACTTGATCCAACTTTTCTGACGGTAAAAGAAGCAGTAAGTGGGTCTGCTGGTTTCCAAGCATTTGTTTTCCTGGCTGTTTCCATAGCTGCCTAGTTCGGGAGCGACCCGATGGCGAGAAGTGTGATTACCTCCTTCACTTCTGTTCTTAAAGCAGAAGGAAGAGTAATGAGTGAAGATTAATATTGGGATATTTATTGTACACCACACGCTGCCTCTGACTGCCAATAACAGGGATTCTTCTCACCACTTAACTGTACACAAACTTTTAACTAAACTTTATTAAATCCTATTCTAAATCGGCTAAAATAGTTTTTGTAATCCACTTTTTGACATTTTTTATTTTTATTCTTTTACTTTTCCATGTGAAATAGACGGGAAATTCAGGTGCCTATTAGCAGGCAGATCGGCGCCTGCTCCCCCCTCCTTAACGTTTTCCAGCCTAACTTTATTTTTTCATTTTTGTTTTTCCTTCCCTGCCTTCCAAGAGCCGCATTTGTTTTCCTTCTCTGTTCGTATAGCAGCATAAGGCCTCTTGCACACGACAGTACATATTTTGCAGTCTGCAAAATATACGGATGACGTCCGTGTGCATTCCGTATTTTGCGGTACAGAACAGCTGGCCCCTTATAGAACAGTCCTATCCTTGTCCGTAATGCGGACAATAATGGGACATGTTCTATTTTGTTGCAGAACGGATTCACGGACATACGGAAACAGAATGCACACGGAGTAACTTCCATTTTTTCTTTTTTTTTGTGGACCAATTGAAATGAATGGTTCCACATACAGTCCACAAAAAAAAAAAAATGGAACAGACACGGAAAGAAAACACGTTTGTGTGCATGAGGCCTAAGGGTGTGTTTCTTGCAGGACAAGTTGTATTTTTTTAATAGCTTGTATTGGAAAATGGGAAAACAATATTTTGTTGGGTGAAATTACGGAAAAAAATTTCAATTCTGCCAAGGTTTTTTGTGGGTTTGTTCTGCCCTGTTCTCTAGGCACTAAAAATGACATGATGATCTCATTCTGCGGGTCAGTATGATTACAGTGATACCAAATATATATAGTGGCTAATTTATGACCAGATATATTCCACTTTTTGGCATATATTTGGCGCAGACTTTGTCACAAAGGTGATTTGCAGCAAAATCTGCAACTTCTACACCACGTACACCATTTTCAAAAAAGGGGGGTGTGACGTCTGCGGGCCGATAGGGCCGTTCCATGTATAATTTTCTACACCTGCGCAAGGGGATTAAGATCGGTGTCTGAAATGCCAGTCTTAATAAATGACCCCAATAGTTTTTATTATGTTTTAATACTTTCAAAAAATGAAAAACTTTGAGGGGAAAAAAACAAACGTTGGTACCATTTTTGCTGTTTGTATGACTTTTGGATCACTTTTAATCAAATTATTATTTTTTTGGGGGGAGGGGAGGGATAAGGTAACCAAATTGAATAGTTGATATGGGATAAGGTCTTGGGCACAGCTTTTTAGGCAGTTAGCCGTGACAGACCTTCTCAAGGCAGAGGGAGCCTCATCAATTTGCCTAAGGGCTCATTCACACGACCGTGGTTTGATTCAGCATCCAAGCCGCATTTTTTGCGCCTCGGGTGCGGACCCATTCATTTCAATGGTGCCACAAAAGATGCGGACAGCACTCCGTGTGCTGTCCGCATCTGTTGCTCTGTTCCGTGGCCCCACAAAAATTGAGTCATGTCCTATTCTTGTCCGTTTTGTGGACCAGAATAGGCATCTCTATAAAGGGCTGCCCATTCTGTTCCACAAATTGCGGAAGGCACACAG
This sequence comes from Bufotes viridis, assembly GCA_033119425.1. NCBI lineage: Eukaryota > Metazoa > Chordata > Amphibia > Anura > Bufonidae > Bufotes > Bufotes viridis. The sequence continues at coordinate 96,174,375 of CM065590.1, forward strand.
GCGGCATCTGTGTTTTGCGGATCCTCAATTTGCGGACCGCAAAATACAGCACGTTCGTGTGGACAAGCCCTAACCCTGTAAATGGCATGAATGCTATTCGCAGCATTATCTGAGGGGGTTAAATGACCGGCACAGACGTCTTTGCTGATCCCAGTAATTGCGGCTGGGTGTCTGCTGTATTATACACATTAAGAGTTAGAGGTTATCCCATGATTAATGTAAAATGTATACATCATATAGTACATGACAATCTCTTTCTAACAAAGCTAGTCCTATCCTGTAGACTTCTGGATCGGTTCACGGGCATCACTGTATATCACCGCTGAGGGTTAGGCATTCAAAATCTTGGATAACCCCTTTAGTGGATCGTTTAATGCTGACAGGTTCCCTTTAAGAGATAATTTAAATGCATGGCAATCTGCAAGCAGCATGTTATAGGGCAGGAGGAGCGGAGCGGATTTATTTGTATGTAGTTTTATGAGAAAAGATTCAGTATAACTTGTCATTTATACATTTAAATGTCCACTCTTTCTGAACTTAAAGGGGTTATCCTGTAAATAAAGATGACCCATCCTCAGGATAGTTCAACGTTATTCTGGTTCTGAGTCCCGGCACCTCCACCGATCAGTGAGCGCTATGGCCTCCCGACATCATACCTGGCACAGTGCTATACATAGTATGACGGCTGTGCTTGGTATAGCAGCTCAGTCCCATGGAGGCACACTACACCCCTTAAACTAAACCCAACACCCTTCTATAATAAATAAAAAACCAACAAACTCTAATTTGGATGAAAAGGCCACAATGCTTTATTATGAGTTAAAAAAAAATATACAGATTCGATAGTATAGATAATCGACACTGTCACCGATATTAGGGGCAGCTGATGTGGCCACTAATATCGGTGACAGTAGACAGTGGGCTCCTCCTGATCAGCTATCTATCAACTGACAGGACTCTTAGTATCATCATATACCTCCCACTGACTATGCTTTGGAACCAAGTATCATTTCTTTATTTATATTGTGTATCTTTTGTTGCCCTACAATTTAGGGTTTTAATTATCACCCCCTGATGATCTGCCAGGCGCAGGTGAAACGCGTCAGGGTTTTTACATTATATCCACCATTAGAATAGGGCCAGTATAGGCTAACTATAGCCATAGGTACGGGGACAGAGTATCTCTACCATCTGGGGATATCCCTGGGCTTAGGGCCTAGGTTTCTAGGGACATCTAGGGAGAGTTACTTTTCCCTCCTCTCTTAATACCCCCCATTACCTGTCCTCGGTTGTAAATACCAAATTACCATTGACTAGGTTTATCTCTATAAAGTATATTTATTATGAGTTACCCATAAATGACCATAAACCATACATCGATCAATAAATTAGCATAAATAAATAACCATTAGATCAGTCCATTTAACCATTAAAACCACCATCCACTCAGCCATGGCTGAGTGATAAATCCCACTAATAAAGCATGTGACAATAAAAAGACAAAAAAGGTATTTAAAGGGAGCGCGGGCGGGCTCAGGTCAAGTCGTCTTTAAACTGCCACCTGAACGCAGCCAAATGCCGCAATATAAAGGTGCCAGTTTCCCGCAGCCACACTCCACAACAAATCAGGATCCAGGATTTCTCCCCCAGCAACCGATGACAGCCAATCAGGAGGGACTTTGACTCTTCCTAGGACCAGAAGGAACATTTTTTTTTCTTTAGGTAAAATTCTTCCTGAGGTACATTTACCTGATAAAATAAAACAGGGGGGGGGGGGGGAGGGAAAGAGAGAGCCATAAATACCCCAAAATAACCTTAACCCTAAAGGTGTATGTGCCCCCATGTGTCCCCTAAGCTAGGCGCTCTGGGGGGCCTTTACATTCACTTCTATGGTGCTGAGCTGCAACTAGGCAATGTGACCGATGTATGGAGACTACTCATAGCCTAGCAAGAGGCCCTGGCAGTCATGGAGTGCCTGACCTCTTCTAACAGCTGATCGTGGGGGGGGGGGTCACGGGTGTCGAATGGCCGCTGATCTGGTATATGTCGGATCCCTGCCGATCTGATATTAATGACCTATCCAGAGGATAGTCTGTCGTTGGATCTATATCACTAAATGTGCTTTTCATGTCTGATATTCAGGTCAGATGTTTTTGTATCATGTATTTGTGTGTTTCATTTCTTTTGCATCTCATTTGGCATTTTTTGTTTTGTTTAGAGTGGACCCCCGGAGTATTGACCTTGATACTGAACATTCTCATGTTGAGCACTCCGGAGATTTTGGGGTGAAGCACCATTATGGACTAAATGTTTACATTCTGACCAAAAAATCCCAAGTGGAAGCACAGGACAACATGGAGAAGGACATCAAGGAGCTGAGTGACTATATCCAAAGTCATTCTCCATGTCCAGTAAGTCATTGTGAAGAAAAGCTGGATACAGTATGGTAAATGTTGTAAAATGTTCCTGGACCCACGTACACCACATCTAGTTTATTGTAACCTCTAGTATAGTAACATACGTATAGGAGGAAGAACATTTCATGCATCATATACACCCATTGGGATACTCTTACTACTGCTCTTGGTGCTGGTGTGGGTATTGGGAGCTTCATCTGCTCAATATTGTGTTTTTTGTTCATTGCAAGATATATCTATCTATATTTATTGATTTCTCTCAATCCCTCTCTTAAATCTGATAGTTTTTATTTAATTTTTTAATCAATTATCAAAAATTCAGATAAAACTCTCTCTCTCCTGCATCTTCTTACTCAGTTCTGTTATTGAGGCTAATGCCAGCAGAGGGATTCACCGCGCGGACACTCACATTAGATGACGATTCACACGCGCGAGATTTTACTCCTGTGGCAGGATACAAGATGAGGGGAGGACAGGGGCTTACTAAGAGTGGGCGCGGCTGGGCTCCACGAACGATGAGGTCCTCCCCTTGTGCTCTTTTCCAAGCTCATTACCATATTTATAAAATGGTTTTTTGATTGACACAAATACATTTATATTGCATATACAGATATGGTTAGAAATCCCTCGAGACCTACAGCGCCATATGAGCAGTAAGAGATGCTCAATGGTGGAGACAGAGTCCCTTTTAGTGCATAAGGCCTATATGTTAAAAAAAACTGTACAAGTTGTACACCATACGTCATGTGATCTTGGTAAAATAAAACCAGTTATTATTTGGACTTTTCACTACAACTATTAAGCTCAGTTATCTCTGGTACTGGTATTTGATTGTAGGATTGTGCATTTTGAGGCTACGGCCAGACATTATGGCTGCTGGGTGGCCAAGACCAGACAGCTACGTGGCCGAAAACTGCGTCATCATGTGGTTTTGCCTCAAATGGTCAATGGCTGCATTATTTTGCAGGTAACCCACATTGCCAACTGCTGTTTACCTGCAGAATGGTTCGAACATTAATAATCCATTGTTGTGGTGAAAAGGCATGTTGGCGTGATTTGTGGCTTGAAGTCTAACTCAACTCAAAACCTGAACATCCAATTCTGATTGCATTTCTTACGGTCTGAGGATTGGAGGAGCAGACTAGAATATGAAGAGGGAATGAATGAAAAAGGACAGGATTCTGAGCCAGTCTGAGACCTCATGAAGACTTGTAGTTTCAATGCCAGGAAGTGGTTTATTTACCACAAATACAGCCCGCTAACCGATACGCCGAGCTGCTCGACCTTTTTCATTTGTGTTTCATTTGAGGAGTACTGTACATGACTGTTTTGCATATAGTGAATGGAAGGATTAATTGTATTCTCTTTGTTTTTCAGGGTACAAATGTGAGAACACCGCAGGAACCAGCATTTGAAGAGGCATCGGATGCATTTCACCAGGACTTCAGGTCACCTTGTGCAGGTGGCACTGTGAACTCGCCAGCAAGTACTGGAGTATTACAGGAAGAGGGTGAAGGTGCCAAGCCCTGTGGTAAATCTGACAATGAGGTGGAAACTGTGGGTGGAGACGTTGCAAGTTTGACTCGAGATGTTGAACCCAAAGAGGAAGAGGAGGGGAGCGAATGTATTGTAAAGGCAGAGAATACATCAGCTACAAACCAACACATACCATGCTGTTCCACCGAGCTAGAAGCTGCTGGAAATCTTCTCTCTGATGGAAACACAAATGAGGAAACTGGAATGACTTCAACTGGAATTGTTTTGGACCTCAAAGCCCTGGGCAAAAGTGATAAAGCAGATGAGGAAATGATCGCTGAAACCGAGCGAGCCACACCAATTGCATTTGCGGAAGCTGCACACAAAGTCGCTGATGTTCCTGAAGACATCAATGTGAACATGGGACAGTCAGTGTCTGGCTATTGTACTAGTGCATCACGCACCACCGACGCAGTGTGTCACACCGGGAGTAGTGAACAGGAAGCAGCACTTCCGGGGCCTGTCTGTAAAGACGATCCATCTAGTAACCTTTCTGATGACTGCCTGAGCCAAGGAGAGCCAAGTACACGTTTAGCTTCTGAAGCAAGGCACTCAAGTATTGCCCAAGGGTTAAATGATGTAGATAGCAACGAGACCAGTGACTCTAAAAAACACAGTTCGCAATCACAAAACAGAACTTTGGAGCACTTTGCTGATTGTCTAGTCCTGTCTGTTGTAGACGGAGTCCTAGCTATGGGATCAGATCATCTAAAGGATGGTGAATTGGAACTGAAAAACGGAAAAGACCTTGAAACCATTGCTGATAATCTGACGGCATCAATAATAAGCGCAAGCTTTGTGGAGTTAGAAGTTACCTCTAGTGAGAAAGCAACCGAGGCTTCAGAAGTTATGGACAATAAACCTCAAGAGGAAGTCTCCTCAGAACCTGTGGTAAAAGACTTCACATCACGTGACTGTGGCCAAACACATGGGGACGCAGAGGTTCCTCTTGCTAGTATGGCTGCAGAAAATACAACTCCTGAAATATTAACGAAGTCTATTTCTCAACCTCCATCATCTCAAGATCTTGCTTTGTCTAATGAGCGTGAAAAGGAGAGTGCAGAAAAGAAGGCTATTGCTGTGGGAGAATTCAGTGTTGAGGACCAGGCTGTCATGTCTGAGTCCAGCTCAGGTCTACACGTTAGAGGACTGACTAATGCAGAGCCATACGAGCGGCAGCAGAATAGGAGTGAAAACCTAGAAACACTGCCACCTGCTGGACCAACCTCCTCACTGCAGACAGATAATGAGACATTGCCATGTACTAAAAGCGAGTTACACAAAGACTCTGACACTCCCTCCCTGTTTAATAATTATGAATGCCTGAAAAACCAGGAAGTATTAAGAGTGGAATCAGTTCTCACTGAAATGCAGAAGGCTGCCGTGACGGCCACCAGTGAGCCGAGCGCTGATGACGGACAGCTCACCTGTGCAAGTGACAAGACAGATGGCAAACAGGACACTGAACGTGCAGAGGAAGGCACTGATATTTTAGCTGATCCTGTGGATTACAAGCCACCTTCAGAGAATGGAAATGCAAGTGAAAAGGAAGAGCCCAAAGATGCTGTGAAGGAGTTCGATGTAGGGTATGACAGAAGTGAGGATGACTCTGAGCTGGTGAACGTCCCAAGAGCATCACTTCATCCGATAGCAGAGGAGACTTTACTTAATGGTGAATCCACTTCAGACACAGCCTCTAGTAATGATGCCTCATCTTCGGACGTCAGCGATTCAGAAAAGTCTGTAGGTCCAGACGAAGAGCAAACCGCGGACCCGTTCTCCCAGGCGGTGGATTGCTTGTCTGATGATGAAGACGCTGTTGCCCTTGAGACCTCATTTATAAATTCTAATGGAGTTGCGTGCATGGCGGAGGTCGGAGAAGTCCAGGGCAATGAAATTGCTCAGTCTTCTGACGTCCCACCAGTCCAGGGTAAAGAGGATTATGTGGAGGCTCCTCACATCCTAAAAGAAGACGACTCTGGTTTGGATTTATCCGTGAACTTGGAGGATACTCTGTGCCCTAGCATGTCGGACACGGAAATCGTCTCTGGTAATTTGCATTTTTTTCCATTTTCCTTTTACGATACTGTTCAGTAAAATGAGTTGCCCCTGTAGCGCTCAGTCACCTGCTAAAGGATGACCTGACCTGCTCACCTACTATAGGCATCTCCTCCACCTGTCCCTCCCTTTCCTTCACACTTTAGCTATCTCTGAGCAGAAAGTCCAGATGAGCTGGTGCCAAAAATTTTTATTTTTGTTTCTAGGAAGGATGATTTGAAGGTGTGTCCCTGGTGGCCGGACTCGTACACACATCTCTTTATAATTGTGCTTTTGACCAAAGCCCTAAAAACTTCCTTGCCGGAGATGTGCACCCAGCGTACACCTCTGCAGGGCTCTTGGGAGTTCTGTCCTAAAATAGTTGATTGACTGTAGAGTTTTCTGTTTCCTTCCCGGTACAGTGCTGTTCGGCGGAGCAGTGGAAAAGCTGACATTTTCAGCTCTGTATAGGAGTGGCTGAAAGCTGACACCCAGCAGAGATAATTGCCGCTAGCTCCTAGTTTTGGCTGATTTCTGCAGGCAGTCGTTAATTGTGTGCTTTCATCTGCATGTGAAAAGTAAAGGGTGGCACAAAGCAGAAATATTATGATTATTAGGGTGTATTGCTTATTATTATTTTGTCTTTACTACTTGTGTACTGTGGATGTTTTTATACTTTTGGAAGCATCGCGTTACACCACAGACATGGCACCGAAGCTTGCCACTAGTTCCTAATTGATCTGAGATGTCTGCATGAAGTCGGTGGTTCTTGGCCCACACAAATGGGTGCCCCATTGGATGCAGTTTGTCCTGTGTAAGGCTCCATGCCCACGAGCGTATCCGTTTTACATATGCAGTCCGTGTGCTATTACTTTATTTGCAAATTTGTCTTCTGTGGGTCCGTGGTCCACATTTTGCGGACATATTCTTTTTGCAGAACGGACATATGGATACAGAAAGCACATGGATGATCTGTGTGTTTTCCACATGCATATCCCCACGCCACAAAAATATAGAAAAGGTTCTAGATTTGTACCTGGACTGCAGACCCATTGAAGTTAAAGTCCGCAAAAAATGCAGATGCAACACGGAGCTCGTGTGTTTTGTAGATACAGTGAGGCTCCATGGTGCCCGTTTACTGCTCCCTACAAGACGTAGCTGTAACACAGCCGACGTAATATGCAAGCATCCCGCACCCGCCGCGTTTATGTACATTCCCAGCATGAGCCCGCACAATGGATTCTTTATCATTAGCACGTTTTCTCCGTAATTGTATTGAGGAGTTCCACAAACTATTCATGCCTCCTGGCATGTGGTGATTTTATGCCAGCATTCAATGGGCAAACACAAGTCAGAGCAAAACTATGTGATAATTGAGTAGGAGGTTACCGGCCTGCTTGTGAACAGGGCTCGTTACTCCCCACAGGTCAGGGCGAGGTGCTGCTTTTTGGAATTGCCGCAGACAGTTTCTGTAACTGACAACAGGGTTTCCCCTTCCGGGTACGATCAGAAGATTATTATTATAATTATTAGTAAGACGCCTCTGCTTTCAACACATGAAAGCATCTGTGCATATCTGTACACAATTAGCAGTCTGTAGTTGTCGCTGGATTCACACCAGGTTTACACCCCGTAGATACCTTTATGTAATATTAGGGGTGGGGAAGAGAGTACCTTTCCCGCGGGTGCACATGTGTGCTGTGAAACTAGTCTAATGGTGGTCATACACGAATATCAACCAAACCCGACTGCGTCTGGCAGACCATCTAATGCAGGGAGCAGCAACCCCTCACCCTGCAGCTGTTCTGAAACTACAACTCCCAGCATGTTGCATTCACCTATATGGGTGTTCTTAGTGTGCATGCTGGGAGTTGTAGTTTCACCACAACTGGAGTGCCAGAGGTTGCAGGCGCCTGATCTGATGTGTATGTGATTGCCCCAACTCTTGCCTGATGGCAAATTTTGGTGTGAACGAAGGGTCCATATTGCCTCCTTTTCTGGTTTGATTATTTTTCCTATTGCATTATACACTGCTCCTATCCAGCTGTTGCGACCACCCTGTAATCCGTCAGTGGTGGACGTGCTTGCGCACAATAGGAAAAGGCATCAGACTCTCTGGTGGCTGGGATCATGGGAGTGCGCATTGGCCAGCGCTTTTTCCTATAATTTACAGCACGGGCACAGCTGCTGGACTGCAGGGTGGTCATAGCCCCTAGATATGAGCAGTGCATAATGTGATGGAAAAATGAATCCAGCCAGCAAAGGAGGCAATATGGACAATCACAATACATTAGTAAGTGCCGTGTATTAACTTTCTCTACATGATAAATGCCGTTTGCTTAAGTGAGACAACCCCTTTAACTCTTTCATCTCCACTTTGGGATAACTGCAATGTCCGGCATTTGGCATAAGTTCCACCCCAGGCTGCTATTTACTGTCAAGAACAAATTTGGATGCCATCAGGACAATGTATGGAATCCTTTTTTCCGAGGCATATTTGTCCTGGTTGGCTCCTGGAGTGATCTGATTCCTGACGTTGACGACATTTTGGCCACATTGGGGACCTAATATCTCTTCCGTAAGTCTCATGCTCGTGGCCAGTACTGATTTGACTCCCTGCATCCTTGGAATTGAGGGGGCCCACCACCATACAGTACCCCTACAATTGTGTGGAGGCCTTTTCTTACCTCCATATGTATGGCACCCAGTGGAACATTACACGGCAGCAAATTATGTAGGAGACCCAATGTGTCACCAAAGAGGAGTCCATAAAGAGATTGAGACATCCTAACCGTCATCTCTCCTTTCCCTGTCAATCACTTTGGGGGGGAGACTGGGGAAGCAGAGCTAAGGTGCTAGGCTAGAGCCTACCGTTGGTGCATTTTGGCCTAATTTGCCGTTGAAAGAGCACCATATCTCGGGAATTCAGCAACGGATCAGGTGAAACAAGTATCGATTTATTCAGTTTTAGCCGCCCTACCAGGCATCGTGCTTTGTTTGATACTGTTGATCCTCACAGCAGATTCCCATTAAAACCCTTAGACAGCACCTTAAATTAAATGTAAGTGTAAAAAAGGGACAGCAGAAGAGAGTCAAAAACAGACTAGAGAGCGCTCAAGAGAACGGATGATGACATAAGAGAGAACACCATTCACTTCAGGTTAAAAAGAAATTGTGGCTTCTTTCTTCCAAAAACTCTTGTCCCCTGGTTGTGTGGTCGTACAGTTCAGCACCGTTCACTGCATTGGAGCTGAGCTGCCATAGCAGACAACCCCTGGAGAGGTGTGGGCTGTTTTTGAAATAAAGCAGCCATGTTTTTCTAATCGTGGACAAACCCTTTAATCAGTGGAGCTCGGTTATACTTCAGAGCAGATCTGTACTCTGCAGAGTCCTGGAAAGTAATCCGATACCAGATCCTGTTGCGCACAGTCGCTGTAAGATCCTTCACCTGCTCCACCGCCTTTATTCTACCAGAAGCCAGTAGTCTCTGCTTTAGGACTCATTCACGTATGTTTGGTCCGCATTCATTTCAGTGGGGCCGCAATAGATGCGGACAGGACACCATGTGTTGTCCACATCCGCACGTCTGTTCCGTGGCCCTGTCAAAAAGACAGGTTATTTCTACTCAAGTTAAAAAAATATATATGCTGGCTGGCATGCACTGGGCTGGGATCAGTGTTTTGCAGATCCGCGAATTGCAGCCGTGCGCATGAGCCCTAGGTCTGGCACCGTGCAGCTGGAATGATGCTCTTGCCACATTGGTTAGGTGTCTGATCGCAGATTTCTGTGATGATGAAACTGGAATATCACAGAGGTGAAGGCGAATCCGTGCTATTGAGGCAGGCACTAGTCCGTGAATTTGCTCCAGTGAGTGGCCAATGGGACTTTTCCATTAAATGTGAATGAATTACAGTGACAGATGAGCAGTGTTGTAATGTGATCTAAGATCTGGTGAACTGAGACTTCCTTCAGATTTGGGGCATTTCAGTAAGAATACAGCAATTCTTGCATTTTTCTCTGCTCAAATACGTTTGGGGATTATGGACAAAAGTGAAGAGAAGAAAACGTGGGACAGGTGAATCGGTAGTTCTTTAAATAGCAATTTTTTATGGATAGGAGCATAGAAATAATGCCTAAATATATTTAGCGTAAAAATGACATTTCATTAATTGGTTCTTTTCTGATGATACTTTCCTTAAAGCTGGCAAAGAAAAAAAGGGGGTCAGTCAGCACATCCCAATGCGCAGGTGCACGTTGCTATGGCTGAAAACACAAGGTGAAACATACAATGCAACAGCACTCTGCAAACCAAATATAGTACAAGAAAGTATGCTAATTCTAATGCTAATGCTATGCTTATTTTGTAAATAAGATGCTTGGCAAATACTTTTAGTAGAAAATTATTTGGGCCCGTCTGCCACACGTAAAGGTGATCTCTGTAAGACAGGAACCTAACACTAAATTCTACCTGTTATGTGCCATGATGGCTACCATAAAATTCAGGGAGTGTAGGTTCCACATGCATGCTGGGCCCACCTTAATTTTTGTCATTTTTGGTGCCAAAATGGCCTCCATTGAATTCAGGGAATGCAGGTACCAACATCCATGCCAAGCCCACTCCACACCTCCCCTGGTGCCACAGGCTTCCAGTGAGTGAGGGAGAGCAGGCTAAGCTTTATACTCACATTACTTAAAATCAGCCTATGGGGCAGACAGGCTGGTCAGGAGTGCACGACTGAAGTGTCAGCCACACCTCCAGTACAACATGGCCTCGGCATGCATATTGCTACTTGCATTCCGTGAATTAAATGGAGGCCATTTTGGCACCAAAAATGTCAAAAATTAAGGTGGGCCCAGCATGCATGTGGAACATACACTCCCTGAGTTTTATGGTAGCCGTCATGGCACATAACAGGTAGTATTTAGTGTTAGGTTCCCGTCTTCCAGAGATCGCCTTGACGTGTGGCAGACAGGCCCAAATTATTTTGTACATAATGTATTTGCCAAGCATCTCATTTACAAAATAAGAATTGGCATTAGAATACTTGCTTGTACTATATTTGGTTTGCAGAGTGCTGTTGCATTGTATGTTTTACTTTCCTTAACCACTTGAAGACCACAGGTTTATACCCCCCTAGTGACCAGGCCCTTTTTTACAAATCCGCACTACACTACTTTCACCGTTTATTGCTCGGTCATGCAACTTACCACCCAAATGAATTTTACCTCCTTTTCTTCTCACTAATAGAGCTTTCATTTGGTGGTATTTCATTGTTGCTGACATTTTTACTTTTTTTGCTATTAATAAAAATTTAACGACATTTTTGCAAAAAAATGACATTTTTCACTTTCTGTTGTAATTTTTTTTTAAAAAAACTACATTTCTATATAAATTTTTCTCTAAATGTATTGTTCTACATGTCTTTGATAAAAAAAAGTCCAATAAGTGTATATTTATTGGTTTGGGTAAAAGTTATAGCGTTTACAAACTATGGTGCAAAAAGTGAATTTCGGCATTTTGAAGCAGCTCTGACTTTCTGAGCACCTGTCATGTTTCTTCAGGTGCTAGAATGTCAGGATAGTATAAATACCCCCAAATGACACCATTTTAGAAAGAAGACACCCCAAAGTATTCGCGGAGGGGCATGGTGAGTTCATGTATCATTTCATTTTTTCACAAGTTAGCGGAAAATGACACTTTCTGAGGAAAAAAATAATAATAAAGTTTCCATTTCTGCTAACTTCTGGCAAAAAAAAATAAAATCTCATACGGGCTCATTATGCCCCTCAGTGAATACCTTAGGGTGTCTACTTTCCGAAATGGGGTCATTTGTGGGGTGTTTGTACTGTTCTGGCATTTTGGGCGGGGCTAAATTGTGAGCCGCCATGTAAAAGCTAAAGGTACTCATTGGTTTTAGGGCCCTTTGCGGACCCAGGCTGCAAAAAGTGGCACTCATGTGGTATCGCCGTACTCAGGAGAAGTAGGGCAATGTGTTTTAGGGTGTATTTTTACATATACCTATGTTGGGTGAGAGAAATATCTCTGTAAACTGACAACTTTGTATAAAAAATTTTAAAATTGTCGTTTACAGAGATATTTCTCACACCCAGCAGAGGTATATATAAAACTACACCCCAAAACACATTGCCCACTTCCTGAGTGCGGCGATACTCATGTGTGACACTTTTGCAGCCTGAGTGCAAGAGGCCTAAACCAATGAGTACCTTTAGAATTTCACAGGGCATTTTTACGCATTTGGATTCCAGACTTCTTCTCACGCTTTAGGGGCCCCTAAAATGCCAGGACCGTATAAATACCCCACATGTGACCCCATTTTAGAAAGAAGACACCCCAAGGTATTCCGTGAGGGGTATGGTGAGTTCATGTAAAATTTTATTTTTGTCACAAGTTAGTGGAATATGAGACTTTGTAAAAAACAAAATAAAAAAATAAAAATATATCAATTTCCGCTAACTTGTGCCAAAAAAATAAATTCTGTGAACTCGCCATGCCCCTCACGGAATACCTTGGGGTGTCTTCTTTCCAAAATGGGGTCACATGTGGGGTATTTATACTCACCTGGCATTTTAGGGAACCTAAAGCGTGAGAATCCAAATGCGTAAAAATGCCCTGTGAAATCCTAAAGGTACTCATTGGTTTTAGGGCCCCTTTGCGCATCTTGGCTGCAAAAAGTGTCACTCATGTGGTATCGCCGTACTCAGGAGAAGTAGGGCAATGTGTTTTGGGGTGTATTTTTACATATACCCATAGTGTTTGTGAGAAATATCGCTGTAAGCGACAACTTTTTAAATTTTTTTATACAAAGTTGTCAGTTTACAGAGATATTTCTCTCCTAGCTGAGGATATATGTAAAAATACACCCCAAACACATTGCCCTACTTCTCTGAATGCGATACCATGAGTGACACTTTGCAGCCAAATGCAAAGGCTCAAATTCATGAGTACCTTTTAGGAAGAGCATTTTACGCATTTTTCTTCTCATGCTTTAGGGCCCCTAAAATGCCAGGGCAGTATAAATACCCCACATGTGACCCCATTTTGGAAAGAAGACACCCCAAGGTATTCCATGAGGGGCATGGCGAGTTCATAGAAAAAAATTTTTGGGCACAAGTTAGTGGAAATTGATTTTTATTGTTTTTCTCACAAAGTCTCCCTTTCCGCTAACTTTTGACAAAAGTTTAATTTTCATGGACTCACTATGCCCCTCAGCGAATACCTTAGGGTGTCTTCTTTCCAAAATGGGGTCACATGTGGGGTATTTATACTGCCCTGGCATTTAGGGGCCCTAAAGCGTGAGAAGAAAAATGCGTAAAAATGCCCTCTAAAAGGTACTCATTGGAATTTGGGCCCCTTGCGCATCTTGGCTGCAAAAAGTGTCACTCATGTGGTATCGCCGTACTCAGGAGAAGTAGGGCAATGTGTTTTGGGGTGTATTTTTACATATACCCATACTGGGTGAGAGAAATATCTCTGTAAATTGCCAACTTTGAATAAAATTTTTAAAAAGTTGTCATTTACAGAGATATTTCTCACACCCAGCATGGGTATATGTAAAATACACCCCAAACACATGCCTACTCTCCTGATCTGACGACTCCTATGTGTGACACTTTTGCAGCCAAATGCAAAGACCTAAAACCAATGAGTACCTTTAGGATTTCACAGGGCATTTTTACGTATTTGGATTCTCACGCTTTAGGACCCTAAAATGCCAGGACAGTATAAATACCCCACATGTGACCCCATTGTGGAAAGAAGACACCCCAAGGTAATCCGTGAGGGGCATGGCGAGTTCACAGAAAAAAAAATTTTTGACACAAGTTAGCGGAAATTGATATATATATATATATATATATATATTTTTTTACAAAGTCTCATATTCCACTAACTTGTGACAAAAATAAAATTTTACATGAACTCGCCATACCCCTCACGGAATACCTTGGGGTGTCTTCTTTCTAAAATGGGGTCACATGTGGGGTATTTATACTGCCCTGGCATTTGAGGGTCTCCGTAATCATTACACGTATGGCCAGCATTAGGAGTTTCTGCGATTCTCCGTATATTGAGCATACGGGTAATGAGATTTTTTCCGTTCAGCCTCTGCGCTGAAAAAAAAAAAAAAATGAAGCGGCACAGATTTTTTCATTCGCATCGGTCAATGTGGATGAAAAATCTCTGCCAAATCAGTGATTAGCGGTGCGGTGGGCGCTAGCTAACTAACAAGTAGCTAACTAACTGGCGGTCAAGCGGGACCCTTATGCCCCATTCACACGTCCGAAATTCTGTTTGCGGAGCGGAATTGCGGACCCATTCATTTCTATGGGGACAGACTTTGTCCCTTCGGATCGGAATTACGGATCCGCTTCCGAGTCTGCACTTCCGTTCCGCAAAAATATAGAACATGTCCTATTCTTGTCCGCAATTGCGGACAGAAAAGCATTTTCTATATAGTTCTGTCGCGGATCTGCAAAATGCGGAAGCGCATTGCCGGTGTCCGTATTTTGCGGATCCGCAGATCCATGGATCCGCAGATCCATGGATCCATAAAGCACATACGGATGTCTGAATGAGCCTGTAGGGGGTGATTAGTGACAGGGGGGTGACAGGGGGTGATCAGGGGGTGACATGGGTGATCAGGGGTTAATCAGTGATGGGGGGTGGGGGGGGGGTGTGTGTGTAGTGATTGGTGCACTTTTCAGTATGTTTCCTCTGGTGGTCCCAAACAAAGGGACCACCAGACGAGCAGACAGCAGGCATATCAGACGCTGTTTAAAAAACAGCGTCTGATATGCGATTTAAATGCGGTTTTTTCCGCATCTACAGCCTGCCAGCGCATGATCAGCGCTGGCAGGCTGTAGTTTCAGTTGTCCCGGTGTACCATGAAAAAGCATTAACTTATGAAGAAACATTAAGCAGCTGATTTCAGGGGGCGTGTCGCTCTGCTCTCGGCTCAGATTGGCTCACATTCAGGGGGTGTGTTCTACGCTCGCGCTCGGCTCAGCTCAGTAGCAGAAGCAGGTCTGAAGCCCGCGCAGCACGGGGGGGTTTATGAGGAGGCACTGGGGTTTAGGAGGCAGGGATGTATGAATAAACCTGTGAGCCCCCATGTTGCGCAGAAAACCGCAGGTCAATTCAGACCTGCGGTTTTCTTCGTGACAGTCTCTGATCCCCAGTGCCACTGCGCGGGGTTGGCACGGGTGTATGAATAAACCTGTGAGCACCCCCCCCCCCCTTCATGTTGCGCAGAAAACCGCAGGTAAATTCAGACCTGCGGTTCTCTGTGCAACATTGGGGGCTCACAGGTTTATTCATACATCCCTGCCTCCTAAACCCCGTGCCTCCTCATAAACCCCCGTGCCGCGCGAGCTTCAGACCTGCTTCTGCTACTGAGCTGAGCCGAGCGCGAGCGTAGAACACACCCCCTGAATGTGAGCCAATCTGAGCCGAGAGCAGAGCGACACGCCCCCTGAAATCAGCTGCTTAATGTTTCTTCATAAGTTAATGCTTTTTCATGGTACACCGGCTCCGATCACATGAACGCGCGCGCACGACGCGCGCGCGTTCATGTGAAATCTCGGGTCTCACGAGATGACGCCGATAGGCGGCAGTGAGACCTGAGAGAGCCGCCGCGCTGACGCCCATCGGCGTTAGCGTGGCGGCAAGTGGTTAAAGAGTAACTAAACTTTTGAATACATTTTTGTTAACCTGTCCCTAATACCCTAATAACTCCTTTTGGAATATACTTTATTAATGTTTTTATATTTTTCATACACTTTTGCCTTCCTAAAGCACACCTCTCTCTGTGCGCTTAAAATCTACTTTTTAGTACACCGCTGACTGTCAGCGGTGTATGGAGAGCACATTTTCTCAATGGGGCCGCAGCGCAGTGAGTACAGGCAGGAGCCCATATTGCTGCTTCTTCCTGTGCCCCCCGGAGATTTTCTAAATTCTGGCATAGGACATGGGTACCGTGTAACCATGTACTGTGCCAGGATTAGCTGAGAGGAGCGGCTCCTGCTTCTGCCTGCTTTGCTAAGCTAAAAGTCCTGCATGTCAGCTCTTAGCTTAGCAAAGCAGGCAGAGGCAGGAGCCTACTCCGCTCAGCTAATCCTGGCGTAGTACATGGGTACAGGGTAAACATGTACCATGGCTGCAGTGGTGATGTACCTGTATACTCCACTGCAGCAGCCAATCACCGATCTCAGCAGTAAACGCCACAAGAATGCCTGTGAATTTTTCTGTGCGGTATCTTGTAGTAAGATCCACAGTCTTTTCCAGTGATCCATATGGGTTCCTTCAAGTTTAATATCTGTCAAGCTGGGAAAACAAAGAGCACACGGGGGGGATCAACCATCTAATATTATAGTGAATCCAGCATGTTCTCAGTGGTGTGAATACGTATTTACGACCCATGACTCTCCAAGTACTCTGAAGTCTGCTCCTGCACGTGAGCCCACACTACAAGGCTTTCATCTTTGTGGACGTTTTTCTTATTGTTATAGTTTATTGATTCATTTTTATTGTTTCAGGAGAATATCTCGATCCTACAGTAGATGATGAATTGGATTTTGCCAAACTACATCTAAGCCCCAGAACAAAACTGGTACGTGATTTATTGATCTAATTATCAAACATTTTTATGTGTGAAGGGGACACTTCATCCTTCCATTGATGAAGTCATTTGTAAAAGACATTTTAGACGTTTTGCTCTGTGGACATCTGGAGCAGCTCTGTGCCATTTTGGCTGTGATTGACCCTCTCATTAGCTGAAGATGAACCTCAAGACATCACATGTGGGCGTCTGAGGCACGGTAACCCCGCGGTGGGTGCCGCTCATTGCTGGGCCTAACCTGTACTTGCTTTGGTTTCCATGTATAAAGTACGGATTCAGCCCTGCAAATAGCGGTAACCACAGCATTCAGTTTAGAGTCTCTGCTCCTTCATTTCCATGATCAGTGGGGTCTCCTCACCCATACCTCCACTGATCAAAACCTCTGGCATTTCTTCCCA
The DNA here is from genome assembly GCA_033119425.1 of Bufotes viridis. Taxonomy (NCBI): domain Eukaryota; kingdom Metazoa; phylum Chordata; class Amphibia; order Anura; family Bufonidae; genus Bufotes; species Bufotes viridis. Next base: position 96,191,400 of record CM065590.1, read on the forward strand.
GATGGGGCTTTTCTCCTGTACAGCGCTGATATTGGTTAGCACAGGTACGGAACATCATGGAAGTGCTGGAAGTCCTGTATGTGCAGCTACGCTTACACCGATCAGGGCAGGCACAGATGCAGGGTGTCCAGCACTGGCCTAATGTTCTGCTGGAAAGTGTTATGGACAGGGTGACTATTTACACTGCCACCCTGGACATTGTGTGGGCAAGCCCAAAGGCCAGTTATCAGCAGCTTATGCCATCAAGCGCTAGTTTATTAGCATTACTATGATTTAGCAGCAACGTGGCCAACCCCTATTAAAACCTATTTAGTTCCGCCTTAACTTCCTTATGTAAATGTAGAGGGACACAGCCACGTGTGTCCAACCTGCAGGATTTGTCTTTATTTTTTTTCCATACTTATTGAAATGCTTCTTTTCTCTTTAACCATATATTTTCTTTTTGGGAGCTCCAGAAGTTTGGTTTGTGCTCTCACCTGTGCCCTCCTTCCCCTCTCACAGCAGGAGCTACTAACGTCTCTCGTCTCGCATACAGTGCTGATCTATGCAAAACAAACTGTAACAACATGTGCAATCTTAGGGCACTTTCACACTTGCGTTAAACTTTTCCGGCATTGAGTTCCGTCCTATTGGCTCAACACCGGAAAAAAAATGATCAGTTTAATCCTAAGGCTAGTTTCACACTAGCGGCAGGGAAGTCCGTCAGGCCTGTCTGATCCGTCCTGCCGCTAGTTCACGTGTGCCCCCCGACTGCCGCTCTGTCCCCATTGACTATGATGGGATCGGGGGCAGAGTTCCGGCAGCGCACGGCGAGAGGCAGCCGGACTAAAAGTACTGCATGTCGTACTTTTTTGCCACCGGAACTCCGCCCCCGCAGAGTGGCAGTCCGGGGGCACACGTGAACTACATGTGAACTGTCGCTAATGTGAAAGTACCCTAATGCATTCTGAATGGAGTTCAGCATGCTGCAGTATTTTCTCCGTCCAAAATTCCGGAACACATGCCAGAATGCCGGATCCAGCATTAATTACCATTGAAATGTATTAGTGCCGGCATTAAAATGACCGCATTGACGGATCCGGTCTTCCGGTCAGCGCATGCGCAGACCTTTTAAAAATGTTAAAATAATAAATAAATACCGGATCTGTTTTTCCAGATGACACCGGAACTGCCTGCCGGATCCGGCAATCTGTGTTGAAACGGAGAGTATTTGTAGACTGATCTGAATGCGGATCCGTTTTACAAATGCGTTGTAAGGACGGATCCGTCTCGCCAGTTGTCATCCGGAGAAACAGATCCGTTATGTTTTGTTTTTTTCTCTCACATTTTTAAAGGGGTGTGCATGCGCAGACCAGAAGAACGGATCCTTCAATGCGGTATTTTTAATGTCGGATCCGACACTAATACATTCCTAGGGAAATGAATGCCAGGTCTGGCATTACGGCAAGTGTTCCAGCATTTTGAATGAAGATAAAACCGCAGCATGCTGCTGTATTTTCTCTGTCCAAAATACTGTACAGTGAACGGATTTCTATCCATTCAGAATGCATTAGGATTAAACTGAAGCGTTTTTTCCGGTATTGAGCCCCTGTGACAGAACTCAATGCCGGAGAAGAAAAACGCTAGTGTGAAAGTACCCTTTGCAAATGATGCGGGAACAACCCCTTAAATATAGCTATGTAGGTTTAGTGTATCCAAAGGCCCATATATGCTCCTGGGGGCCGGTATATTAACAGAATTTGTAAGACAAAAAGAAAAAGACGAACGTTCAGCCTGTTATCCTGCAAAATGGTTCCAGAGGAAGGCACAAAACCCCACGAGGTAGGAGCCAGTTTTCCCCATCTTAGAGGAAATGAGTTCCTGGATCAACAGCCCTTGTGATACGACCCTTATTTGTGTCATTACCTGCCTATAAAGTGGCAACCTTTAAAGATATACATTGGGAACTCCTCTCGTACTGCAAACGTTCTAAACGCAGTGAGTGCCCCCTTATCTGAGAGGTTATAACTGGGGAGGAGCGGGTAGTAAAGGAATCGCATTATGGATCCGTTATAATGGAATGTAACGGAATTTGACGACTGATTGCAAAATGGAAGCCTTTAAAGGATAACTGTCACATTTAGACCCAAATTTCAGTTTTCATATATGTAGTTACTAATATGATAATATTCCTGAATCAATAACTATTAGACTTACTTACCCCTTATTTAATAAGATTCAGCCCTTAGCAACCAGTCTGCATAAAACTGCAATTTCACTATTCTGTTAAAATGGCCGCCCTCAGCCCTGAGGCTAATCCATAGGACACCTGCAGTGAAGTTAGTGAAGACCAGCTCTGTATAGGGGGGTCTTGCAGTGAAGTTCCCAGGTCTGGCTGAAGCCTGTAGTTCTCCTACAAGCTCTCCTCTTATCAGATAAGGCTTTCATTTATACACTGAGCAGCCCCATATCTTCTCTGAGCTGTATATTCTCCAGAACTGCTAAGGGAGTGTCTGCCAAGCACAGACATGTGGAGAAGTTCACACACACAGCCCAGCACTGTTATCTCCTGTCAGGAAGAACCTGGCTTTTTATACATTCCCTTACAATGCTGACTCACTCACTATCAGTTCCCAGTGCACGCAGCGTGCTCCGTCCTCTATCTGGTAGACGGAAGGGGCATAGCAACCTGATTTTATCTCAGGTAAATATAGCCAATACAGGGGACTTTTAGGTGGCTTTTAGGGGTTATTTATTTAAGAATCAGAAATTAAAACAGGGCCAATAAGGTAATATTAATCACCAGAATCCAATAGTAAAAAAAAAAAAAATTTGACAGTTATACTTTAAGACTGAGTAAGTCTATGGCCAAGAATAACGGATCCGTTTGGTTTCTGTTCTGCAGAACTTTTTCAGTCCTGCAGACTGATCCATTATGCTTGGCCATAGACTTATGACGGATCAAAATGGAATGCCTCCTAAAGGCTTCGGCTTTGTATTCAGTCATTGAATTCAGTTATAACGGAATCCATAACAGAATTCCTTCACTCCCCGAACCTGGTGAAGTTCAGGTTTGCTCATCCCTAGTTATAGCAGAAGTGCTTTATTGGGGCATCAGCAACCTTCGGCTCCCAGCTGTTGTGAAACTACAATTCCCAGCATGCTCCATTTATTTCTATGTAAGTTCTTAGAAGAGCAGAGCAACTATGCATGCTGGGAGTTGTAGTTTCACAACAGCCAAAGGTTGCCTACCCCTGCACTAGGCCATCACTAGTTTTGCTATCTTTTATACCTTACTTTTAGAACGGATTGGCTTTATATAGTTAAACAGTTATGTAGACACCCCTTTAATATCACATGCGTATTTTTGGTCTTCTCCTCCCTGCACGTCATGCTTGCTAGCAAGTGGTGGGTTCCTCCTGCTGGAGGTAATTTTGGTGACTAACACCAGGGTGTTAACTTGTGTTCTCCGTTCTCTGGCAACAGAGAAAAACATTTCTTAAGAAAAACACCAGCACAAACTGTACTTATATACGTAAAGCCACCATTTTCAGAAGTCTGTCCCACAAAGTGCATCCTGCGGTGTCAGGGGATCAAGTAGAGCTCTCCTGGTTTTCCATGCTCTCAGTAGATTTATTCCTTCTCGGGGCTCGGCCAGTGGAATACTTTGCAGTAGACGTTTGAATAAAGTTGCTAAGATTTTGTGAACAAAATAAAAAAGTAAAATCGCTGTGGCCTTTACAGTAAATGAGAAGGCAGCGTACTGTACACAATGGTTATTCTGGTTTATAGCGGGAGAAGTCTGGGATTTGTGCAGTTTACCGCAGCGTCTTCTAAACGAATGTGTGATCTCTGATCTGCACTTATCTTTCCATTTCTAAAGTAATATGCTCGGGAAGTACACCCCGGGTGAGGGGGCGGAAAAAGTTTCTATGAAATATGTCATTGGGACATGCTATTCTTCAGGGGCCTCGTGTATATGTTAACTTTTGAAAGGACCCCATTGTGTACTGTTTCCGTATAGCGGCATCCCGCAGCAGAAGGGGGGTAGGACCTTTCTTTCATACTAGATGGTCATTCCCAGCCCCGCTGTGTAGGCTCTTTTCTCTGCGTAGCTTTGCTTGTGTATCAGCGTATTGTCTGGCATTTATATGTCTGGATGTACGGTAAATAATGCGCTATAATGAGGCCTTGTGTCCTTTTATAGGATAGCTCTGAATAGTCTACAGTGCGGTATTCCCAGTCTGTCATGGCAGTATGGTACTAGCTGATCATCACGTCCTCCGCATACATGGACAGCAATGTCCTCCGTATACAAATACCATACCGTATATTGATTGCATCAGGAAAGGCAGAGTGCAATCTACTTTGGATGTTCTAATCTACTTTCTTCAAGTCCTCACATTTGTTGGACTTCTATCTGCTTGCTATAAGTGTGGTCCTTTCTAGGACCATCCATCAATATTAGATTTGTGGAATGGGAGGGCGCCTCTATACGAAGTAGGGCACTTAGTGTGACAAATGACGAGGCTGATATTGGCCAATTTAAAGGATAGGTCATCAATATTGTGAACGCAGAAAAGCCCTTAAAGGGGTTGTCTCTGCTCCTTTCCAGGGATTACGGCCACGGCTGCCGCACAGATATGAGCTGCTGCACATACATACCAATGCGCACTGCCTCGGTCCGGACCACCAGAGAGGACAGCGTTTTTCCTGTAGTGTGCAAGCGACTCCTCTGTCCACATCGATTCATTTTTCCATCGCATCATAGACGGCTCATTTCCAGGGGCTGCTTGCAAGTTGAGCTGATTTCTGTTACAGCAAGGAAAAAACAATGATAATTACAGATTGAGAATTGTCAGGTAATTTGCAAATGTGCTAAGGAGCCATGGACCAGTTTCAGATGAGTGTTCACGGGCTGTGGGGGCATGAATCCCCGTAGTGTGCTCTGCTCCTATTGACTGGACCACTTGGCATTGTAATGATTTATAATACTGTGTGTCCCTGCCCGACCTCAGTGGTAATGATTTGTACTGATGGCATTATGCGAGTTCAGATTATTATAGTTGGGGTCGGGCAGAGACACACAGCATTATATATCATGGTCAAAGAACAGAGTCCACTATGGGGGATTCATGCCCCCAGACTGGCCTTAGTAAGTGGTGTCTGGAGTGTTACTGTAGGTAAGTCTGGCCTTCTCCATTACATTTCTGCTAGCTGGGCTGGACACATATATGGCAGTCCTAAGAAGTTCAGGGTCTCCCAAATGGGGAAAATATAGCAGATCTATTCCAGCGAGTTTGTGTCCCAGGTATTAGAATTTACTGCGAGAGGGTGAGTTTAGTGAGATTGACAGAAAATCATGGAAGAGGAGGATGTAGAAGCCGGGTGTATGTGATGTATTACATGCACTTACTAGCTAAAGAATCTGCAGTAAATTGAATGTTTTCTGGGGCAGGAACTTTATTTACAAGGATACCATGAAGTGTGTGTGCTGTTCTTAATATTACGGTACCTGTATAATGTCATAAATAATGGTATATAGGGTTATCCTGTGAGTAATATAAAAAATATATCATACAGGACAATCTCCTTCTAACAAAGCTAGAACCAGCCCTGTACCACAAGTGGATCCAGAGTTTTCTCTATTCGTTGCTTCAATTTCTCTGCTAGATTTAAGGCTGGGGTGTGTCCTTTCTGCTGCAGTTCTCCATCACAGCTCATGAGGCAGTTGAAGGAAAGAACTGAGCATGTGCGTCCAGCTCAACATTTTGACAGAGAGAAAAGGACCAAATCTACATATAGACTAACAAGAAAGGCAGCCTGCATTCTGTAAATCGCAGCCTGTTGGTTGCTGAGGAGTTAGAAGTCCCTCTCTCCTCGTGAATTTTTACAGGGTGGGTTTTACTATAAACTTATATAAAGAAAGGATTTGTATGTGATAAACCTCTGTGCTGAAGGGTCCTGTACCTTACTGTCTTGCAGTTCTGGCACCTTAAGACACACCCTGCTTTCAGTGCTACATGCGCAGTCCTGAACGGCGGCCTGTCCGGGGGCAGACGTGAGCCGTGTGCAGACCATGCAGTCAGCAGCAATGTGACATAATGATGTTCCCTACTGAGTGGTAGAATGCTTCTCATCCTCGCCTCACTGGGAGGCATAACGCTCATATAGTAGCAGGAGGTCATGGAGGATCCCAGCAGCATGCCCTCATAATCTGCTTGTTTTATTTGGACACGCCCAATGTCACATGCAGATATGCTATAAATGGCTTAGATGGGAACACCCCTGTAATGGAGCAAACTGCTTTTTCGCAAAACACGGATCCCGGCCATGTTCATGCTGCCATTTTTTCCCCCCGCTTCAATAGAAATGTCTTATCCTTGTCTAAAAAAACGGACAAGAATAGGGCGTTCTGTCTTTTTTGAGGGACCACGGAACAGAGTTGGGGATGCGGACAGCAAACGGCTCTGTCCACATTCTTTGCTGCTCCTTTGAGATGAATAGGTCCACATCCAATCCCCAAAAAATGGCTTTCGGATGTGGACCATACATACCATAGATACACTGTGTTAAGGCTCATGCTCACGACCGTATGTATTTTGTGATCCGCAAAAAATACGGATAAGGTCCATGTACATTCCACATTTTGCGGAATGGAACAGCTGCTCCTAATAGAACAATCCTATCCTTGTCCAATATGCGGATAATAGGACATGTTCTATTTTTTGCAGAACGGACATACGGAAATGGAATGCACACGGAGTAACTTGCTTTTTTTGCGGACCCATTGAAATGAATGGTTCTGCATACGCTCCGCAAAAAAAAAAAAAAAAAAAAGGTATACGGAAAGAAAATACGTTTGTGTGCATCAGCCCTTATGCCTAGTGCCGGGCCTGAGGGGAGGTTCAGGAGACATAACCCCAGGCAGGCACCACCCCTCGGCCCTGCACTTGGCATAACAGTCAGGTGTATTTCCATGAATGCTTTCTGTTTCACATGTATTGGCAGCAGTTTTTGTAATTGTGGCAAATTTGCCTATTTTTTTTTTTTATAGTGGACATATACAAAGTTATTGTTTTCTGCATTTAATATTCACTGCCCATGAAAACAATTAAAATACAATAAAGAATGTCTATTAAATATGCAAATACTAAATATGTGAGCGGACACGCTGTGATATAGATAAATGGGGCAAAAAATAGACAGTATTTGCCTTATTTACAAAATCTGGAACAAAAACTTAGGGCTCCTTCATGCACAAAGTTTATACTGCCTAAAAAAACTGCCCTAAAACACTATTTTTTAAGGCCTCATTCACACGACCGTTGTTTGTTTCCGCGTCCGTTCCGTTTTTTTTCATGGATAGGATGCTTCCCCATTCATTTCAATGGGTCCACCAAAAAATGCGGATGGTCAACCGTTTTTTTCCGCATCCGTGGTCCGTGTTTTCATTCCGTCAAAAAAATAGTGCATGTCCTATTTTTTTCACGTTTGCGGACAAGGATAAGCATTTTTACAATGGATCTGCCATAAAAATTGGATCCGTAAAAAAAAAAACGGTCCGTCATCCTTTGTTTTTTTGACAGACGCAAAATTTGCAGGAGGAGCGGACGCGGAGTGCATGTAGCCTTACTTGCAGAAATGTTTGTATTAGGGTCCATTCACACGTCCTGCAATTCTGCGGAACGGAATTGCGGACCCATTAGTTTCAATGGGGACAGACGATGTCCGCAATCGCGTTCCCGAAAAAAATAGAACATGTCCTATTCTTGTCCGCAATTGCTCCAGTGCTCCAATGTGACAGGTCTGGCCAGTCTTGCTGCTTCAGGTCTTATGATACTGCGTGATCACATCGTACTTGTCATTTCATCGTTCCCCCATCAGAAAAACCCAAATGATGTAGTCCCTAAATCGGTGCACGATTCCATGAATGCGGATTCTCAGACTTCCTGCTTTTGTGCATTTTTTTTTAAAGAAAATGAAGTCATATTTATGGTCAGCGTCCTCTAGTGAATAGCCTGTTTCCAGCCTCACAACTTCAGTTCTTCCCTATTCTCATCTGCCGAGATTATTACTGTCCACTGAGGAACTGGAGAAGTGGTCTCTTCAAATCCATCAGTAGATGGGGGAGGACGTACATCATGAGCATTTTGCTACTTTTTGTTTTTAGATTGTCTGCTTTGCTGCTTTTTCCTTACAGAGGCGTAATGTGTGCAAAAAGTCACAGATGGCACGGCTTAACAAGTGGGGGATAGCCTAAAACGTTTAGACATTATTTATTACTACTAAAGCCTGAGCTTGAAAAGGCACCAGTTTTGGGTTAAATCGATGCTTGCTCCTAGTTGGTATAGGTTTCCCTTTAGGTATCACTTTAGGACCAAGGCTACTTTCACACTAGCGATTTTTGCGGATCCGTCATGGATCTGCAAAAACGCTTCCGTTACAATAATACAACCGCATGCATCCGTCATGAACAGATCCGGTTGTATTATGTCTTCTATAGCCATGACGGATCCGTCTTGAACTCCATTGAAAGTCAATAGGGGACAGATCCGTTTTCTATTGTGCCAGATTGTGTCAGAGAAAATGGATCCGTCCCCATTGACTTGCATTGTGTGGCTCCGCTTCGTCATGTGGACAGCAAAACTCTGCATGCAGCTTTTTGGTGTCCAGGGCAGAATCGTGACTGAACGGAGGCAAACTGATGCATTTTGAGCGGATGCTTTTCCATTCAGAATGTATTTGGACAAAACTGATCTGTTTTAGACCGCTTGTGAGAGCCCTGAACGGATCTCACAAACGGAAAGCCAAAACGCTAGTGTGAAAGTAGCCTAAAATGCACCAAATTTTTAGGTGGGCTGCGCCTTTTAATGAATTTAGCGCAGTCCACTCCTAGGGCCACTGCTGTTCTGCACCTACTCAAAAGATTTGTTCCATGATATTGTTTACTGCAGCCACGTTCTGTAAAAAAAGGTGGGAGACTTCATTGTGTCCCTATATTGGAATTTTTCAAAAAAGATTTTTTTTCCCTATGTTCATTTTCAACTTTTTGATCCCTAAATGACCTGCACTTCAACCTGTTTTGATGTTTTTTTTTTGTGTCTTTAAATAGTGTCTCCTTTAGGGCTCTTTCACACGAGCGCATGCTGTGCGGGTAATCGGCTGCGTGAAAGAGAGCCAAGCCGTGCTCTGGACAGCAGAGACACAGAGCATTAACATGACTGATAATGCTCCGTACCTCCGTGTGATCTTTTTACTACAAAATCCCAGTGAGATAAAATTGTCACCGTGATTTTGTAGTAAAAAGATCACAGAGCGGCACGGAGCATTATCAGTCATATTACTGCTCCGTGTCTCTGCTGTCCAGAGCGCGGCTTGGCTCTCTTTCACGCAGCGGATACCACGCACGGCATCCACTCGTGTGAAAGAGCCCTTAGTCCAGGTCCTAATGAAAAGCCTATGTAGAAAACTGCCTGAATTGGCACCGTACCTTTTTAAGCGTGTTGCCTTGACCCCAATAATGGCACTGAAACGCTGTGTACGTAGACACTTTCAGATTCTAGCTTCCCAATGAACATCTGGTCACAGCATTTAAGCAGCCAAGACAAAAACAACCGTCGCTAAGGGCTGTCTGTGTAATCGCCTTCAGTATGAAAAAGAGATGGGCGGGTATGAGAGCAGTCACAATGGAGAGAAAAGAAGAATTACCATCTATCCTTTCAACAGTCAGCGGGTCACTGGAAGCACCGACAGACCCAGATTTTATCCTGCCAGACTTTGATACCAGTGAACTCTTTTATATTTAAAGCAAATTTCCACCTAAAATCTACGACTCGCATGTATTTGGTGGTCCTTGAAGGAAATGCGTGGCCAGAAATCTGCAGGTTAAAATCATAGATCTGCTTTTATTTTCTGATTGAAGATTTTTTAAATTCCATTTCAGAACATGATTATGGGGGCGGCCATCTTGCCTGAGCTGTTCTTAATGGCATTTACACAGCATTAAAGGGGTTGTGTCACTTCGAGTGGCATTTATCAGGTAGGGAACATTAATACAAGGCACCTACTAATGTATTGTGATTATCCATATTGCTTCCTTTGCTGGCTGGATTCATTTTACTGCTTGATAAAGAGCAGAGGTGGTCGAAACGTCGCTGTAATTATGCTGCTGGTGTAATAATAAGACCGGATTTTCTTATCAATGGAGGAGTGCTGCGGTTTTTTGTATATGTTTACTGTATGATGGACGGGACTCGGGATCTCTATCTGCGAGCACCACTGCCCTTACTAACGGTAACCTTTTTTTCCATGCTGGAATCTGTAGTGCTGCTCCCCCATTCATTTTTCCATCACATTATACACTGCCTGTATCCAGGAGTTATGACCGCCCTCCATCAGTGGTGCTCGTGCTTGTACACTGTAGGGAAAAGTACCCACCTCTCTGCGGGACTGTGGGAGGTCACATAGGCTGGTGTTTTTTCCTATAGTGGCCAGCCTATAATGGGATGGAAAAATGAATCCAGCCAGCAAAGGAAGCAATATGGACAGTCACAATACATTAGTAAGTGCCTTGTAATAACGTTCTCTACATAATAAATTCTATTTGCTGAAGTGACACAACCCTTTTAAGAAAATTGCTTTACAGTGGCCACATGGACACAGTGAACAGGAGAGGACCCTATTGACATCAAACATTCCTTAAAAATATGTTTAAACAATAGGTCATTCCCTGTAAATCGTCCTCTTCTGCTTTGTTGGAAGTTCTGGTCAGCCGTGACACGGATGCGTCGCAAAGCCGTGATCATGGACCCTGTGCAGCTTCTCGCAGAGACCCCAGTGCCTCCTATTACACCGATTCATAAAGAATCTGGGAGAAAAGGAGAACTGTGTCATCCATATACCGGCATGTTCACCCGCAGCAGGCTATGGGCACAATATTACAGATCCATACAACAACGTGGCTGCCGTTACTGACCTTAGGGGGTTTGTCCCCTAGCCGTGCCAGATTCATGAATGGTAGGCCTGCCAGTGATACAGGACTGGACTATATCTCTGTACTGCAAGGCTCATATTCACAGGTGATTGCTGTTCTGGGCATAAGCAGTATATTTCGAGCCAAGAACAGGAGGCGATCCCATCTTTGGCAAATGCTTCACTGATTTCTCAGAGCAGGTTACATTTCTGTCCATGTATTACGGCCATGTGCATGAGGCTTCAGTCTATGGCTAATGGAGATGATGGCGCTGGTGAGGGAATCTGTCACCGAGGCGTAATGTCTGCAAAAAGTCACCGATTGCACGGCTTACCAAGTGGAGGATAGCCTAAAACCTCTAGCCATTATTTCTATAGCCTGGGCTTGAAAAGGCACCAATTGTGCGAGATAGATTTCACTTACTGACTTTATGCAAAAAGTGCATCAAATTTCTTAGGTGGTGTGCGCCTTTCAATGAACTTCTCAGAGTCCACTCCTAGGGCCGCTGCACCTACTCAAACGATTATTCCCATTCTAAAAAATGTCCATGGTAAAATCGCGGTATTACAGTGACATGTGGGAGACTTCATTGTATAAAATTTTTTGTATTTTATTTTTTTAGTGGTCGTTTATAGAACTCATGCCACTGACTTCAGATCAGTAACTTGTATCTCTATATTCGCCCCCGTTCCCCCGCTGTGCGTCCACAAACCGGCAGTGGAATGCATAGAGAAGACTCCTTTCCAATATGTGCCTGCCCTCAGGAGTCCTGACGGTGCACTTCATGGCAGGGGATCGGTTGACTGTTCTGCATGGGTTACTGAATAGGGACTGTTGCGTTACAGCTGCAGTCCACAGGAATACAGTTACTTATATGCCGTCTTGTGGACTGCAGCTGACACTAAATCAATCAGTGGCTCTAGAAAGTCTCTGTGTAGGCCTAGCCTGAACGTGAGGGTATTGCATGGAAATGGGAACATTTTTTACCAGAATGACTTTTTTTTTTTGCAAATGTGACCCTTCAATATCCACAGAATGCATTTCCGAATCATGTATTGTCGAGCTTGTACAGTAATGAGATGGTGTGCTACCAGTGCCAGTAAATGCAGACTGCTGTGAGTCATGGACTCTCCACACACTGGGCCATGATTCCGCTCGGCAAGGACTGCAGACACCACCCGCCGTAATTCACTGGATTGCGCGCCGTGAGTCTGGTATCCAAATGTCACATTACACGGCTGTGTGTGACTAGTCCTCTGTGTCTTTATAGTCAGTTTATTTGGATTCAATTTTTCATTTTTTTCTTCTCTCGGAGCTATGAGATATCCACAGATTTTCTCTTCACGGCCTGGATCTTTCAGTTATACCTGTACTCCCTGCAGACACCACTCTTGTTTTTGGCTTTAAAGAGGCAACAGAAATAATTCATGAAAACTGCAAAATGTGAACCTGGCCCGAGTCCTCATTCACACGCCATGCTGTGTTTATTTGCAGAAAAACTACGGTATGGCAGCCAGATGTTACATGTACGTGATTGGGTATCTGAAAAGAGTGCAGGTTCCAGGCCGTGCGTGCCTTTTTGAAACCTCATTGCGCTCCATCCATTACCTCCTTGTTGCTTTTTAGTTCAATTGGCCAAAAATATGACCTAGTTTCCTCTTAAAGGGGTTATCGGGTAGTACAGTATTTATGACCTAGCCTTGGTATAGGTCATCCATATCAGATTGGTGGGGGTCTTGCTCCTGGCACCCCTGCCGTACAGCTGTTTGAGGAGCTGTCGGCCTCTTCCCAGGTTCATTGGCCACATGGCCTAGGCGCCGCTCAGCCCCACTTAAGTGAATGGGCCTGGGCTTCAATACTAAGTGTACAGCTTGGTATGTGTATCCCTTTAAAGGTACATTTCCTAGTATTCTTTCTGAAAATAAATCAAAACTGCTTGTTAATTGAGGTTTTCGGCTACTTTTTAGGCTATGTCTACACCTGGTATTCGGGCTATATGAGCAGTGGTTAGTCCCATCTGAATGTCCATTACTTTATATTGCTCCACTAATGACCAGTTACGTTGGAGGTTCTTGTAATTGACAGCAACATACCTTCTTTATTACCTGCCCGCTTCACTTTCAAACATTTATTTGACTTGCCTGAAATCATGGCTCAATTACCAAGAGTACATAACGTACGTCTGTCTTTCATTGCCAGATTATCTTGCAATTTACTTGTACTAAGAAGAAAAGTGTCCTGCGTCATAGCGGGAGGAGGTCAGATGTCTGCAAGCTCTGATGCAGAGGTTTTACTATGAGGGGAACTCCCGAGCCAGATCATCTGCATGGTTTGGTTTCTAGTGTGACCCATCTTTCTTGAAGCAATCACATTTACAGTATTAGGTTCATCTCATGCCATTGAAACTGTTAAAGTAGGTAAAAGGTTAAAAACCTTGTGTACAGCATATGGCTGGTTCTATTTTTAAGAGTTTACCAGCAGTTTTGATCATGCTAAACTGCTCACAGCTCTAGATAGATGGGAAGAGCAGTACACAGAATCTTTTTGGAGCTATTCTCATCAGGAGTAGTGTGAATGTGAGCTTTTATTCTGCCATACTTTGGCAGGCTTCACTGTGACTTGCTCTTTTATTAAGCTCCTTCACAGCCCCACCCCTCTGCTCTGAGTGGCAGCTGTAGTGGTCTCCTGGTTGGATACAGCAGCTGTCACTCAGGGCAGATGGGAGGGGTCGTGAAGAAGCTCAATGCAGAGAGCACTTTGCAATTAAGCTCCACCCTCTGCCCACTTACAAGAGCAGAATCTGCAGTAGGGTGGAGTAAGGCCTCCTGCACACGACCGTATCCATTTTTCTGGTTCGCAAAACATGAATATCGACTGTGTGCATTCCTCATTTTCCCGTACATACAAAGGCGGACAGCACACAGTGTGTTTTTCGCATCTTTTGCGGCCCCATAAAAAGGAATGGGTCCGAATCGGATCTGGGGAAAAAAAAACCTGATCGGATGCAGACCAAAACCACAGTCGTGTGCCTAAAAACTAAAAGTTGATATTCACACTACTCCTGATGAGAGATGCTCTACAAAAGGTATGTTTGTACTGCTCTCTCATCCACTACCTAGTGCTGTCACCTTTAACGATTACTTAGCTCTTTAAAAAATATGAAAAATCATTACATTTTTCTTAATGATTTGGGTATATTTTGGGACCTATTTATGGACTGTCTTTACAGGTACTATGGGGGTTCAAGGGTTCTTAATGGCAAATCTGTCACATTATAGGTTAATCCTCTCCTGTTTATTTGTGGCTACAGTAGCTCTAATACCAGTTGTAATGGTTGTCACTCTAATTTCTTACCAAGGAGGTTTTCATGAGTCGTTTTGTTCAGTTTTTGAAGTAAATGACTGCCGACAGGTGTCTTTTTTTAAAGTTCTTTTCACATGGGCTGATGCAGAGACTATTATTATTACCATTGTTTGTTCCCCGTTAGCTTACCTAAGAGATGGGCGGCTGATGGAGCTATTGTGAGTGTGATCACCCAACAAACGAGCTGTTCGGCGGTGCCTCTGAATAGGCCGGTTATTGGGAACGAGCACTTTTCTGATCGAACCAGGGTAACTACAAGCAGATTACCGCCAATTGCTGGTCTTCATCTGTACATCCCAAAAGAGTAAAGGGCCCTAGTATATAAGACATCTGGAAATGGCTTGATGTGCGTGAAGTGGTGGCACGGTCTGTGACTCTGACCATTCTTCCAAGCTCATTAGCTGCTGTAGGAAGAAAGTGTTCAGCGACTGCCCTTAAATTTCCTTCCCTTGCTGATTAACTTGAGAAACCTGTGTGCATTAGTGAGTACCCCCCCCCCCCCCCTTCTCTTTCCATTCCAAGGTCTCCGTTTATAAGCAAGAACAGTGTGGCTAAAAGCTCTATGGAAAGCTGCTTGTCCCATGAGAGGGATACAAGGAGTGAGATGCGGCAGGGAGGGGAGGAAAGGGTGGAACAGTCGGAATACAGGAAACCATGTGGCAGGGTCACTTCATGGGCCCCAGCTGATGTGAATGAGTGCATTGACAGAAGCAAATTAGTAAGGCTTGCAGAGTCCTGTCACGAAAATGACTGTGAGAAATGCATGAGGGCCGCCGCCGCTTTTTCACAGACTTTATCCAGAACTAGTCTTTATGCACTTCTTCTTCTTTCATCTTCCAAGAATATCAGTTGATTTCCTCTTTCGTCTGCATGAATCATAGTCTCCACATACGGAGGCTTGGCATAAGTTTTCTCCTCCGAGGCTGGAGCAGCCGCAGTATTATTTGAAAAATACTCATTTTCTTTCTATCTGGTTGTCTCCTGTGTGCTGAGAGGCTCTGGGGGGAGTGCCAGCTGTGCCCTGCAGCTGTATTCGGAGGCTCCCTTTTTCACAGTGCCCACAAGAGGTTGGACTGAACGTCTTTATGTTGTGGGAATATGAGTCAAGCATTGATGAATGCCAGGGCAGAGTGGAAAAGGCAGAAGATGACGTCCTCAAAGGAGTGGCTTCTCTTTTCCTGTGGAGAAATGTGATTGGGAATAATGCGCATTTTCAAAAAAAATAAAAAGGGGGGTCCCTTCAAGCGGAATATGGTGAAGATTTTTTGAAGGCTTCTACAGCAGCGTCTCAGATTTCACTTCCAAAACAGTTCTCGCCCTGGATGTGAGAAAGACTTTACGGGATTTTCTTCTTCATTTTTGTGTGCCTGTGAATGAGATGCTGAAGTCACGTCTAGACAATAACTTGCATTTTGCTCAGAGTCGAGGCTTTACTGGACGTACGGAGTTTGTTTGCTCACTTTCACCTCAGAGGCGGCTTTCTGCTGAGCATCTGTAGCTCATTTACACTGTCGGTGGTGCTGTGCGATTACTGCATTTTATCTCTGTGGAGAAAATGTCAGTTTCAGATCTGTCGTGGAAGTGTTTTTCCTGTCGAGGAAACCGGTGATGTTGTGATTCTTGGTGCAGGAGGGGGGAGCCGTGGGGCAGCGGTCCGACAGGGCAGTGGGGCTTTATTTCTTTTCACTCTTTCTTCACAACGAGGAAAATGTACGAGAGGCATAAAAGACGGTATAGCCTGTGCAACATTGCCAAAGTGGACCGCGTTGACCGCTCCGATGTGGTGCTTTTGAAGGTAATGATGTGCATCAGTCTTTTGTTTTTTGCTATTTCGGGTATGCTTTTTGTTTTATGGTTCTCGTTTTATGTTATTTTTTCAGTTTTGCTCTGCTGTATTGGCAACCTGTCAATGCCTGGAAGCCGAAATCGGACTGCAGACATATGTTTGGAGCTAAATGGGTTTAGCAATAGCCAGTCATCCAGTTTTCATTTTTTTGTTTTTTCTTGTTGACTCAAAATGTTGAAAATGTTGAAATTGCAGTGAATGAAATGATCCCATAAATTTCAAGGTCTTGTGATCCCATGACACAGTACGCTGAATAGCTGCTCAAATTCGTAGTGGTGGCTGGGTCTATGGCCGGCGAAACAAGTCAATCTGAGAAGCGGGTTGTCCTCTGTTTACATGTGAGGCCATGGAGCTGGGTACTATACAGTTTACTTAGCTTTTTATACTATCCAAACAGCAGCTTGTGAGAGTTGCTTTCTTTTGTAGCAGTTGAGCAGTGCAGCGTCCGTTTCCTGAAGAATCCTGGCTGTCCCGGTATTAAGTTTTCTTATTAATACAATGATTCATTGCCGTCTAAATTTAGCCGGTCAGAAGGCAATCAGCGCAGTCTGGGAATGTTCCACTCATAACGGTTTTTGGGAGCCTGGCAGTGTGTCTGGCACTGTACATATAGGGCTGTGCTGGCTGCCTGTCACATAAACCATATGCTGGAAGTATAGGAAACTTGCTGTCATATCTGGCATTTCGGGATAAGTAGCTATTAAGCCTATCGATGCTGGGATGTTTATACTTGTGTCCTCCATGAGCCTGAACCCTTAGTTGTGCTGGTGTCGGGGGCATGCTACTCGCTGGACACAGTTCGCCAGTAGGAAGCCTTCTCGATGTAAGTTTTATAATGATCTATGTTCTAGAGACACAATATATAAGGTGTGCCTGTTAGAAGAGACACAATGGGCAACACACAATTAAGCTTTGCATGCCATGTTGTGTGCTACCCCCATTGCCATAGGGGTTTCAGGGGATCAGGAGCCTTTGATGTGCTCTTTGACACTTGTGCATGTGCTTTATAAAATGATATACTTTGGCGGTAGCAGGGGAGGAGACTCTGTTGTTGGATGTCCACCTGAAGGCCCCTCAAGTTTTTTATGCAGTTTTTAAAGCCAAAGCCAAGGACAGCATCGGTCAAGAACATCAAGACACTGTATTCGCTCTTCAACTGCTTAAGGGCCCTTGCACACGACTGTATGCCCTCCGAGACATAGGGTTCGTGAGCGGGCCATATGTCCCGAAACAGCATAGATCTTGCACACTGGAGCGCACAGCATCATAGATTACAATGATGCTGTGCACGTCGGGCTGCCCGCTGGACTATTGTCCTGCACTCATACCGTATGTCTCAGAGGGGATACGGTCGTGTGCAAGGGCCCTAATAGTGATTTTAAGAAAATAACTGGGTCAGTGAGTTTTTATCAGGGCCCCTGTCACCAGTTTATGTTGGGCTCAAATAAAGCTGCATAAATAGTTTTTCGAGTGCAGGTTTTGCAACCACCGTACGACCCAGAGAAAACTTGCTGTAATGCTACATTCACATCTGTGTCGCCATTTTCGATTGTCTGATAAAGTACCGGCCCCGAACCCTATTATAGCCGCTGGAACATACGAATGACACAAAGAACATGCAGATGTTGTCAGTGGTTGGATTTAAATCCAGGACCCCAAGCTTAGTAACAATGAAATGTCAGAGACTTGGCAAAAGCCTGGTATGGATGGACAATGAAATATATAAATTTACCTTGATTGATGATTTTTTACATACAGGCCAAACTGCTATTTCTATTTTATCAGATGACTTCCTCATTGGGTATCGCAGCTCAATCTTCTGAGTTTGTGAAATTCCACATAATCCATAGGTGCTGGATGATTGGAGTTTCTGAATATTGACTTCTGGATTAAAAGAAGTTTACTACTTTTGTATGCTTTAATGTATATATAATGTGTGGAATAGTTTCCTGTTTGAGCCACTTTGCTAATGTTTTGACTTTTTCTTTTTGTTCTTTTCCGCTCAGATTAATAGAGAAAACTGCTGCTCCCTAACCCCGTGTCCACATCCAGTCCTTCTTGAACCAAAGCAGACAAATGACACCAAAGGTAGGTTAATTGTCACATGACCTTAGAAGTACTGAAAAAGAGGACGAGGTGGTGTTGGTAAATTCAATGCGGATTTACCATTACCAATCTAAATTTGCCAGAATTTGCCAAAAAGAACTAACCTACATGCCTTGCGACACATTTATTAAAGGATTATTCCAGTAATTGGAAGTTATCTTCTACCAACAAGATAAGGGATGATTAGTAGATAGGTGGGGATCCTCCCACTGGGACCCCCACCGATCTCAAGGAACCCTGCCAGGCTCCCGGAAATGATCGACTTTGGAATTTGGGCTCTGGCACTCCATTCATTTCTGTGGGACGGACGGAAATGGCTGAGCGCTTTATTTGGCCATTTCTAGCAGTCTCCTAAAGATGAAAGAAGAGGCAGTGTATGTGCTCAATGCCACCCCATTCACTTCAAGGGTCCCTGCGTGGTGCTGGCCCCTGTTTTCATGATCATGGGGGTACCAGTGGTAAGACCCTTACCAATCTAATAGTTATCACCTAACCTGTGAATAGGAGGTGTCTTCAAGCTACTAGAATGCTCCTTTAAGTGTTTTAGACACTTATTTTCCTTTTGCTCAGTAAGGGGCATGTTTTGCTACAAAGAGGTCGTAGCTTATGATACATCAGTGTGCGCCAAAATGCACCAAATGTATCATCCAGTATCATGCACTGTGGTAAACCTGCCACAGATTCCCACTCTCTAAGTCTTACAGTATTAGTAAAGGTGCCGATTGACGTGTTCCTTCCCGACAGTCGGCTGCTCGTTCATTGGAGGTGACCGCTGCATTTACATGCTGTGATCACCTCCACAGTATGAGGATGAGCGATGGGTCATCCTCCTACAGCTTCATTGTTTCTGTTTAGACTCTGTCCACGAATAATGCATGTGCCTGCACTCAGGATCATGTCACCCAATGAGCAATCTTCACTAGTTATTAGGTTAGCGGCTGAACCTTTACACAAGCAGATTGCTGTTCGCAGGAACGTTCGTTCCTAATAATCTGCCCGATTATCTGAACGTGTAAATCCACCTTAAGTGTGCCCCAATTATTAATTTACAGACATTTAAATAATTAACCATAATATAATATAACATACTTTAAAGGGGTTATCCGACAACAAAAAGTGAGCGAGCACCTGGAAGGTGTTTAAAACAAGAGAAGTCCCGCCATTTTAGCACCGCAGCTTTCGAACCTCTCACTTCCGTTCCATATACACTCCATAATCATTTGGCCTCAGCGGTGACCTGAGAACACTGAGCCTCAATCTCACAGTGACATAAATGTTTAATCTCTAGAGCGCCTTTTTCCATTCACTTCTATGGGAGTAATAAGCATGGCAAAGTAAGTGCGCTCCGCTGTTTTCTGAACACCCATAGAAGAATATAGGGAGAGCCTCTCGCACCTCCATTGACGGGGATGCGAGAAGAAGCCCTTTTCTCGAGATAGGAGTGGCTCCCTGAGGTGGGACCTGCACCTAGCGGAATACCTCCTTATAGATAGACTTATAGACATGCACAGGGTGACTTGCTATCCCCAAAAGCATCTTGAAAATCTTAAAGGTGTGACAAATCACCAGCATCTGATCATGAAGGAGACTTATGAGGGAAACACCATAGAGGCAATCAGTCACGTTTAAGGAGCTACAAAGTTTTAGTCGACCTATATGGAAGGGTGACTAGAAATAAGCATTTCTGAGGTTTGCCAAAAAGTGTGACCTGGCTAAAGAGCTGGACAAAAACATATGCTCAGAGATGTCTAGCTTTGTGACAAAGCTGTATGTGATATGTATCTTTGCTGTCCCAGCAATGATAAGTGAGTGGCAGCGTCCCGGTGTGGGCTTAGTCGTCTTCAGACAAGACTTGGCATCTTGCTAATATTGAAGGACAAATGAAGAGTCCTGGGAGATAAAACACACTATTAGAAACTTGCTTCCAATAAGAATCATCAAAACAACTTGTAGCAAATCTTCCAGGAGAAGTGGGCAAAAGGGGCTCCCAGACAGCATAATAACCTAATTCAGAAAGCTCTATTCATCTTTTAGGGCAGTGTCCCTCAACTCCAGTCCTCAGAGACCACCGCCGGTCATGTTTTCAGGATTTCCTTAGTATTGAGCTGGTGATATAATTAGTGTCCGTTCATGAGGACTCACCACAGGTATTCATTCTGTGGGATATTCTCAAATCGTGGCTGGCAGGTTGTTCCTTGAGGAGAGGAGTTGAGGATTTTTGTTTTATGCTGATCAGTACAAGGTGATGCACTTGTAATGCCTCATTCACACGTTCGTGTTCGGTCATTGATTTCCATAATTTGAACCGGTGCAGATCTTTCCTTATACCTTATGTCTATGGAGCTCCACTCCTGGTTTTGGCTCACATTTTCTGATGGAAATCACTGACCAAAACCCTGACGTGTGAATGAGGCTTAAGTTAATATTTTTCAGACTTGTAGTTCTCCTTTTTGTATCCATGTGACAGATTTACACTTGGTGCCTTTTTTATTCTTTTGAGGTTGCCTAACACTATATGATACATCTGATGTAGGTAAGACACAAACCTGTTGTGAATGCAGCCTAAATGACACCGTCCTATAGAAACATTAAGGTCATATCTCTTCCAGCAAGTCTGTGGGATCTCGGCTCTTTCCATGTGATGCAGAACCCTTATTTTTATATTTCAAGTGAATGGTTGCTGAGCTGCAGTACCCAGAACGGCCACTACACACTATTTTCTGGAACCTCGGCTGATCGTGGGGATCCCTCACCTGTGTGATATTAATGACTTATCCTATGGATAGGTCAGCAGTATCTGTAACCTGGAAAACCCCTTAAACGGCTTATAAATTGTAAATCTTCATTGCACACTTCCAGTTTTGCTTTTGTATATTATACACTTTCTTGTGTACTATACTCGGTGCGGTGTTCTCGGTTGTCCCATGTATGTGAATTTCTCAGTCGCTGTTTTGATAATTCCTCCCCTTCTGCTTCCATTTACTGTTTGGCTCATTATTATCGTGACGGCTCTGGATCTTTCTTGTGAATTTTCCACAGGAGTGTCAACAGTTTAGTGGGGGCCAATCTGGCTCTGACCAAGTTAATGTGTCCTCGTGTGAATGTGCATCCTGTGGCGTGATTTACAGAGCTCACTAAAGACCCCTTAGTGTCTCCAGACCCTGTACACATGTAGCAGGACTGAGGGTTTAATTTGGGTCAGTACAAGATTCTGTGAACCCAAAGTTAGAACTAAAGTTGTAGTTTAAAGTATAGTTATAGGTATTTGGCCAAAATGCATGAAGTGTTAGGTGCCTCCAGAAAATTTAGACCCGTACAAGCTTCTATACTGATGCCGTATCCACCTGAACTACTGTGAGGTGACTATTAAAAGGGTTTTCTGTTTTTGATATTTCCGGCTTAAAGGAAACCTGTTGCCTAAAATGCGCCTCCCAAGCCACCAGCTTTTCATTAAAGAAGCCAGCAGTATGTTAGTTAAAGATCCTTTTCTTCTTGTCAGATGTGCCAAAATCTTCAAAAAGAAACTTTAATGCCCTGCATGCGCTATGTAACAGCAGATTTTAAAGTCAAGAGGGCAGCGGCTTCCTCACAACCATGCCCCCCTTTCCCTGATTGACAGACCATTCAGCAAAGCCGGCTGAAGACTCGCTCATGCGCCCGACGTCTCTATTCCCATGAATGTCTTGACGCGCGCTCACACTCGGGAGCCTGTACATTTTGCCGCTGAAAACTATTTAACAGCGGCGTACAAAAAAGCAGGCACAGGAATAGAGATGCGCGAGACTTCAGCTGGCTTTACGGAACAGCCAAAATCAGCTGTCAATCAAAGGCGAGGTGGATCTGGTGGATTTGGTGATCTCTGTAATGGAGACACCCCTTTGCTCGGTTTTCCTTCCTTTGAGGGATATCTGGCTTTCATTGTGTTGTAGACCCATAACTGGGGCTCCACATTTGTTTTGCATAATCAAAGGCGAGGGGCAGGGAAAACGGATTTAATTATCCTGACGAAGCGAGGAGGGCACTGCCCCCTTAAATGTCCTGAACAGTAAGCTGATCCCCTGTTCAGACCCCTCAGCGAACCACTAGAATTAAACATTACACACAATTCCTATTGAGATCATTGGGGTGTCTGTGTAATACAGTACAGGTCCTTTCGACCACTCTTGTTGAGATCCTGTAGATGAGCCCCCCTCTTTTAACTCAGAAGTCCCTAACTGGTTGCATAACCGTAGGTTTTACTAAACGGGAGAACTCCTTTAATCATGCCTTTTATGCTAATTTTTGCTTTTTGTTTGACCAATTGGCCATCCAGGATCTTGTGGGCATGTCTCTTTAGTAGGTTCCATGCAGTGGGTATAACTATGTGCCCCTTGGGTGCTCCATTGGCATGTAGGGCTTTATCATTGGCCTGTTTTAGGTTACTGGTGTCAGTAAAATGATTTTATAACCTGTGAAAAAGGGTTGCATTTTCTAGATAATGTCAGACACGAGAAGACTGACCAGTAGATGCAGTGATCCATAGTGTTTCTTTTTTCTCCGCCTTGTGATCATTTAGAATGCAGCCCGTTTGTGGAGGACACGCTCAAGGCAGAACATTCATCTCCGGACACGCTGAAAAGAGATCCTGCAGGTGACTCTGACTTGAACTACGTGTCCCCTGAGGTACTGGATGAAATGATCTTTACAAAGGTGAGTCCTGTCCGGAGGGTTGAAGGACAAATATAAAATTTAGGGTGTGTTTAAACAGGGTGGATACAGTGCTGCATTTTGGCTGGAGTTTGTGGGCCGATTCTCCGCAACATATTACAGTAGCCGCAGGTTTTGCCAAATCTCATCCAACAGGGATTTTTCAAAGACTGGCGCATCCATATGTCAGTCTTGGTCTCCCTGCACTGCCGTGAGATACTTCAGCTTTACCACACTCCAGTTTCTGGTGTAAATCATAGTAAATCTGGCTGGCCGTGTGGGGCCCCTTCTGCTAACCCCCACACCCTTTTCTCCCCGTGCTGCCAAAATTGTGCTTTTTTTAAATACACCTATATCAGTTTACATGTGCGGTGCACGGGGCCAAACAGGGTGTTAACTGCTAATTGTTAGACCTGTTTAATTGCATAGTTTAATTAACGCAGTTATCTCAGGACCACCGCTCCATTCACAAAGGGGTCTCGAGGACCTTCATTCTCATGACTTGTGGGGCCCAACCATCATACATTTATCACCTACCCTGTAAATAGGTGATTAAATCGTGTTACTCGGAGAACCCCTTTAAGAAGTATCAAAAATACAATTAGATTGAAGAGACCAGTGAAGTGTAAGTTGTGTTAACTATAGAGGAGACAGAAATCGTTCTACTGTGAGCGGAAAATCCTTGTGGTAAGAGCGTAGACACCATGATATCATCTGTGCATGTGCAGATCCTCACCCTCCCTGATGTCATGGGTGTGAGGCCCAGTCTCTCCCAACATGAAAGCCGCCACTCTTTAGCTGGATTTTAGCCTGTGACAGGGTGGCTGTTTTGTAGGACATTGTGAAATATTCTTAGCCTGCTCTGTACATATCCGTATACAGCCTGTGTCCTCACAAGTCTGTCCTGTAGGCAGAGATTTCCTCAGTAGTGCTCAGAGAAGGATGAGCGCAGGGTGAGATCACTTCCCGTCCGCTGTCGCTGCTTTTCTTCTACAGTATGGAAACTATTGTTCTATTCATGACAGGGAATGACCCAGCAGTTCAGATTAGTAAGTGTGCAGTCAGACATTGCAGAACCCCCCACTATAAATCTGAGTGTGCAGCGTTGTATGTGCACATGGAGCTAGCATCTGGAGCGTGTCAGTGCGGTATATGTGTATGCCAAGACATACTGGGACAATGCTTTCTCTTTTATCTGATGATGTAAACATCCCTTGGAAGGAAAAAACTCAGTTTGAAACAGCGACATATTTGAGGCTGTACCAGTCCATGGAAAACAGCCCTGGTGTTGCCCCTTCAACCGCCTGGCAGCAGATTTGTACCTGGCTGACCTGTTGTATGTACACTTGGCAGCTGAAGGCATCTGTGTCGGTCGTGTTCATATGTGGTAATATTGCTGGGAAAAATTATGTTTAAAAATATATGCAATGCAGCCTTTAGGAGCAACAGGGGCGTTACCGTTACACCTAGAGGCTCTGCTCTCTCTGCAACTGCCGAGTCCTCCCCACTTTAATTGACAGAGCCAGGCAGTGAAAACGTCATCACACGTGGCCCTGTCTAACAGAGTGCAGAGGGTGTAGCAGAGAGAGCTGAGCCTCTAAGTGTAACGACAACACCCCCGTTGCTCTTAGAGGCTCGTTTACATATATTACAAATCCATTTTTCTCAACAATATGGGAACATACGAACAAGGCGACCAACACAGATGTCTTCAGGTGCCGAGCGCACATGCACCAGGTCAGTCCATTTCCTAGCTACAAATCTGCTGATTGATGCCCTTTAAACACTCAGTTCACTACAAGCCAAAAACTAAACATTTTTTGTTTGGGGGTTGTGAGCATAGTATACTTAGTGCTATCATAAAGTGGTATAAAATACCAATGAGGATACAAAAAAGTGAGCAGAGGATTAGCTTCTAAAATACAGCTTAATTTGGTCAAAAATGTACATTTTGGTAAACATGCTATCAGTCATTAGATACTTTTAATTGGTATGGTTTAATAGTGCTTCTAATGTACCTCCAGTTTCATCATGCAAAATGTAGGATGTCCTGCAATGTCTTCGTACTAGGAATACATACACAGACATGGTGTTCTTGGTATAAGTAGCAGTCCCAAAAATATTGTGGGAAATTTACCAAGATTGGCGCTTTATATGCCTGTCTTGATCTCCCCTGTGATGGAGTGAGATGTGCCTAATTTATTAAAGAGCAGATGTCTGAATCTCTAGACCTCCGTGCTTCAGAAAATCAATTCTATACCGGCCTGTAGCTGGGGTAGATATGAAGTCCAACGATGCACCATGGAAAGATCTGCCCTAAATTGTAGTAACCCATGGTCACCCATGCCCATCCACTTTATAGAATAGTGGTGAGGGTGAAGTATTATCCCCAAAAACTTCCACGGTGTTCAGGATCTTGATACAGAAGTTTGCAACACATTGACGTTTGAGGACTACAGTTCATTTCTAAACCCCCTCCTGTCTCCGGTAGCTTTACCTGTGCCTGCAATGGAAATTCATGACTGAACTGAGATAATTGCCATCCTGCATGACAGAGGTGTGTAGATCATGTGGACTGTGTGATGCTGAATCCTCTGACTTTATATCCCGCATCTGCTGGCAGACCTACTGTATTTTGCTACAGCAAAGGTTCCTGCACGGTGCACTATATACCGATACCCGCTAAGAGCAGGAGACGGAGGCTGGTTTACAGCTAAAATGTTTGGAAGCCTAATTCAAGGGATATTGATGAAAGCGTTTTGTTCCACCATTCAAGGTTAGCTAAGTGCAATAAACATGAGCTCCGGTGTAAGGGGTCTTCCCTTCCTGAGAGGATTGGGTCTGTGCTGTTGTTTGAAAGCTACCACTAGTGATTAAGATCGTGTCGCCAT
Source organism: Bufotes viridis (assembly GCA_033119425.1). NCBI lineage: Eukaryota > Metazoa > Chordata > Amphibia > Anura > Bufonidae > Bufotes > Bufotes viridis. The sequence goes on from CM065590.1 coordinate 96,217,246, forward strand.
GCTTGTAGAAGGGGTGATGTTCTAGGAAAGCAAGCCACAGGAGGACGGAAATCTTCACTGAAATAGTACAGTATAAGGGCCCCGTGTACACAACCATATTTATTTCAATGGGGCCACAAAAGATGTGACAGTACACCGCGTGCTGTCCACATGCGTATGTTCTTTCAGCGGCCTCACAAAAAAGAACGTGTCCTATTCTTGTCTGGTTTGAGGACATTTCTATCATAAGGTGGGACCACAAAAACCCGGGAATCTTTGAATTAGACTTTGGGTAGGCTCATTTCAACATGGTAGTGATTTTTGCATTACAGTATAATTTCCAACTACATGCAGGCTATATCAGGATGTAGGAAGAAAACATTGTAGATTGTTCCTTGTCTACTTCCAGCTTGAAGATGAACAGTCTATGATCAACGCCGCCAGCTCTGGTTCAGAGGACACTTCATCCCTAGAAAAGACCTCTTCCCATGGAAGTGATATTTCCCTTTCCCGTGCCTTATCGGAGCGAAAGCACAGAGACTTGGATGGTAGTGCCGTGCCTGGAAAGAGGAGGCACTCTGAGAAGACCGGAACGTCAGAGGTTGAAGAAGAGAAGGTGGACAATGTTACAGAAGTGTCTCCGCACACTGTTCAACCCAAGAGCGCAATTCGCTCTCTATCTCCTTCCAGAAGGCACAGCTGGGGGCCTGGGAAGCACAAAGGCAATAACGCTGATATTAGCCACAGGAGGTAAGGTTACTATTCATTTTTTACTATAACTAAGCATTATGAAACTTGTGGTGCAGTGCCCCATAGAAGGCCGAGTAAATCACACCATAGTCTATGGCAAGCATTATACGTTTTGCATCTCCTTGCGATTAGGTCAATGCCCTGATAGCGTTTTTCTCATGGTTAGGGTTTAACTAACTTTTTCCAAACCATCAGCCTATTTTTGGATTTTAAGTTGGCCCCTAGGTGGTGCTGTTCTTGTTAGCCCTTTGTACAAACAAAAGTAACATACAGGTTGGTCAATACGATCCTGTTTCCTTAGTTTTGGCAAATAAGCTGGTTGTCTTCTTTTACTTTTTAAAATTATCTCTAACGATCATGTTGATTCTTTTTCTTAAGTTACAGTTTGGAGGGCCTTGCTGCCTTGGAAAATAACCCAGCGACCACTCAGGAGCCCTCTTCTGGCCCCAACAGGCTGTCGGCGTCACTCTTCCTGGGAGACGATCGGGGGTCATTAACTTCTTTGACAGAAGAGGAGCAAGTTGATCAGGGGACTGACAGAGCTGCCCACCATGGGGTAAATAAATGTTAATGTTTGGTCCTGTCACCTCTCCTGACATTAGTAACTACGTCCATATAATAACATTTAGCATAATTCTGTTGTGCCATTCCTCTTTTATTCCTACTAAAGTCTGCAATAGAGCCCAAATAGGTGTTACTGTTTGGGGGGGGGGGTGTCCCTGCACAGCCTGACATTAATCAATCAGTGCTGCCTGTGTCAGACTATGTAGGGGCACACCCCCAAATGGTAGCACCCATTCAAACCTGCTGATGAAGTATTCAAAACTTTCTTTTAAGTAATAATGTGAGAATGACACAACACAGATTTATATGGAAAGATGCTCCAGAAGTATTATTGCAGTGAGAATGCAAGTAGTTACTAAGACAGACATGTCAATAGCGGTGATGGGTCTCCTTTACGTCCTTCCTACACAATGATTGCTCTAGCTTCATACTATGTACTATACGTACAGGTCAAAGAAAAGACCATTTACCATTCCTTGTCTTATTCCAGCCTCAAGAGGAGCACTCTTTAGGCTTTACAAGGAGCAGTCATTCTGGCTCGGAGGACACGTCTTCTCTAGAAATGAACTCTTCCCATGGAAGTGATGTTTCTATTCCTCGTCCTTTAAATGAGAGAAAGGAGAGTTACACATTGTCTGTGGGGGAGAGAGAAAACGAGAAGACTGGAGTATCAGAAAATGAAGGAGAGGAGATGGACCGCATTACCGAAGTGTCTCCACATGCCAGTCGCTCCAGGAGCGCCATCCGCTCTTTGTCTCCATTTAGAAGACATAGCTGGGAACCCGGAAAGCATAAAAGCAATAATGCCGAAATCAACCGCAGAAGGTAAGATCACTGTACGTCAGAGCAATGGCCAGTGGAAGTGTATTGTTTCTGCACATCACGCACCTGATGTGTAGAAATTGATTGCATTATTATTATTATAAATAATGCAATATTCAAGAGCCGGAGTTTACTCCACCACAACTGTTATGTGCTTTCTAATATACCATACGTAACGTTACGTACCAATTGCACAGATTTTTGGAAATGATTTTCCTGAATGTATTGGGTATGATATTCGTGTGTGTAAAATGATCTTTATAAGAGTGTATTGGCAGGATGCGTTATGTCAAGATGGAAGGCAAAGAGGTGGACATTATATTCTGGCTATTAACTTGTCTGAGTTTGGACAGTCTCTACATGTTCCCCTAATAGTAAGCAGATCACAAAGTGTCTCCCTGCCGAGACCCCCAACATGTGGCTGTTATTCAATGGGAAACCCTGCAGTAAATGTTCAGTTTCCCCTCAGCGCCTCCACAGGGGAAATTAAGCATTACCCAATGCCCATTCAAATCAGTGGCTTATCTGTATAGTACAGGACTTCAGAATGAGATACTCTCTTTGTAGTCGCCCTCCACTGTGGCCAAGCGATGAGGATCCGGGACTTGGTACCCACCCCCTGTATTAGTTTTTGAACACAGGACAACCCCTTTAATTACCTACCTTCTTTATTTTTTTCATTGACGTGAATGTGCGATGTCTTGTTTAATGTGGGACAAATTATTGTGCTGTAGGGCCTGACTGGAGTTACATCTAAAATACTGTGTAATTTGTCATTATTCTTTGTTGCAAGCTGCATTTTTCTGTCCGATGTGGTGTGGAGCAAGACAGATCCGTGGAGGATGGATCTAATTTCTCTGACACACTAGAAAACGGATCCGTCCCCCATTGACTTTCAGTGGTGTTCATGACTGATCCGTCATGGCTATAGAAAACATAATACAACCGGATCCGTTCATAATGGATGCATGCTCTTGTATTATGGTAACGGAAGCGTTTTTGCAGATCCATGATGGATCCGCAAAAATCGCTAGTGTGAAAGTAGCCTAATACGTGTAGGTTATTGTTTTTATGTAAAGATTGCACAAGAGAATGTATTTTATACTAAATAATCACATTACATCTCTATTATTATGACACAGACTGTTAAGACAACACTTAGTGGGCCCTAACGGCAGGCTACAGAGAGCCTGAGGGATTTTTCCAGGGCCTCAGGCCTGACCACACACAGGTCCTTCTAGTTCCTGTTTGTAGCACTGGGTATCATAGGGACCCCGTCAGATGGGGAAAGGCCATTTTTAGGGTGACCAGGCTTTTTTACAGCGCCATAAAACATGGCAGTTTAGCCCCTTGCCACAAATGGATGTACAGTGACATCCATAGGATGGCATAGGCCGCATCCGCAGTAATACACAGCTGGGCTCTCACTGGAGAAGCCAAGATCAGAATTAACTATAATTCCTCCATTTTAACCACTTAGATGCCATCTAAGGAGTTTGACAGCGTAGCTGACAAGGCCATTAACTTCCCCTTCCCTGTCGGGGGACTTGACAATGGCTTCCTATGCTTGTCATTTCAGTACTCCTATTAAGCCTCGCCAGAGGCAGGTCCTAATAAAATGCCTGTTTCGTATTTCTGAACAGGCATAGTACTGTGTGTTGCATATGAACTGCAGTGTATTATACTACTGAGGGAACCCCTACTGGTGAAGTATGCTTAAAATTATTGAATTGTTTAGAAATATGTTTAAAAATGTGCTAAAACGTTTCTCCATAAGCAAACTATATATTTATCATCTCTATAATCGTACTCGCCCACAGAATAAAAGTAAAGCTTTATATATTCCGCGCAAAATTTAAAAATTAAAAAAAATTATGAGGGAATGGCAGTCTAAATATTCAACACTACATGGACCTAGACAAGGTTTAACCTGCTGTAATGCTCATTACTTTTCTTTGGCCCGTGCCCTGAAAAGCTTCTTTATATGGTCCACATGAATATATTGATTCTTATTGTCCTGATGAAGAGGGGAAGAGTAATAACAGTTCACGGTTTTACCTACCTGACTTCCTTTGACAGCAGCGCCCATAGTGTGGTTTGTCCTTGCTCTCTATCTCCTCTCTATAAATATACAGAGGACCAGTCTGCCAAGCTGCCGCACACTTATGGCCCCAGTGATCGTCGCCTTATGCGGGGGAGAGGACGGGGGTAGGTCTGGCTGTAACGAACAGTCAACAGTATGGACGCCAACACACAAATAGATTAATCTGTAATTCAGCACAGTTACGTGGATCCAGCGTTTTCCATGTTCTGTAGACGTCTTCTGCTGTGTGGTTTTTGGTTGCTGGGTTCAGCCTTCTAAACAGAGAACATCTTATACTAATGATGTCCACCAATTACAGCTAATGTGTAACAGACTGGGCCTAACGACTTCTACATTCAGTTGACGGAAATAGTTTACAGCATTGTTTTATGACTTTGGAGGCTGTCCGGGAGCAGGTAATATAGTACTACAGGACTGTACTGCTGAGGGTGTGTGGATATCTGTAAAGGGGCGCAAAATGGGGGCAACCAGCCAGTCTTCTTCATGTTACTGTCAGTCTGTCTTCTCCTATCCCTTTATTTCATCCATTCTCTGTTCCGACCAATGCTGATCCATCTTAATGATTCATTTTCAGTTCATTGCGAGTTCTGGGGGATGTTATAAAGAAGCCAGCTACTCATAGAAGAAGGTATCAAACCCTAACAATCCATCTCTTTATGTATCCACATACTAACCCTATACACATGCATCCCTATATTAACGAGGGGCAGGTACGGGGGTGCTGCAAATCACCAGCATCCAAGCATACTCTCCTGCCTGAGCTGACGACGGGCATGGAATGGCGGCACTCTGGGCAATCATCCGACGACCGGGGAGCATGGTGAATGGGCCCGAGCAGGATACTCACTGGGAGTTGGATGGTTTTCTTAGCAGTCCAGCCCTCTTTACATTTATTGTATTGTCATCTTACCTGCCCACATTACAGAAACTCTTTATGTATCTGTAGAAACCTGTTGCCAGTGCATCCCCAACTATTAGTAGATGCCACGGTCACCGAGCTGAGTCCTCCGATACCCAGTGAGCTCTCTAGTATGGATGCATCCAGTACCAGGCTGTTTATTTTCTGGGGAGGCGAATTTATCCAGTTAGCCCATGTATTATGTTCCTGTCCACCATCAGACTTTTCTCCTGTGTTGCTATATCACATACGTTCTATTAACTATCACATTTCACCCTCTCTTTATGGTCGCTCTTCTCAGTATGAGCTGGTGTCCCTCAGATGCACAATGCACTTCTGTAGGTGGTGACTTTAATTATAGAAGGTATAGTATTTCAGATACTCAAATGAAGTACATGCGAGGGTGACAACCGCTTTGCTATATAGTTGCTGTTTTTGGTGCAGAAAAAGGCAATATGCATTAGAGTGCTTTTTTTTTCTTTTTTAATGACGCTACCAGATTGCCCTTTGTTCAGTATGAATAAAATACGGATCTTATTCTGCTATTTTGGCCGGCTTGCTGCAGCGTATATTAACAAAGCATTGCTTTGCTTATCTTTTGCCCGCTGCTTTGATGACCACTCGCAGGCGGCACATTTCTTGACTCCGTTGAATGCTAACATGCAGGTTCTGTTGAGGGGCCTTTCTTTGAATGTATATTTTGTATGCATCTGCTTAATATCTGTTTCCGCTTTCCATATGTTATCCCTTGTCCTATTGACTGTCTGTTCTCTGTTTGCTTAGTTACAGCTTGGAAGGCCTTGCTGAAAATAGCCCACCGACCACTCATGAGTCCTCTTTTGTCACAAGAAAGCTGGCTGGAGTACTGTGCAAAGGAGAGGATCATGGCTCCTTGACTTCCTTAACAGAAGAAGAACAAGAGTCCGATCAGAGGACTGGCCGATCATCCCATCATGCTGTATGTAATCTGTGTATTTGTGTACTTACCAACATGACCCAAAATATATGGACACCCGAGTGTGACCCATGTAGGTGCTTGTGAAATACCCCATTCTATAACCATTGACCTGAACACTGAAGACTTCTGTTGGTGTAACGGTCTCTACCGCTTTGGAAATGCGTGTTTGAAGATTTGGGAACATGGCTGCAGGAATTTTGTTTCTATTCAGCTTCACAAGCATTAGTTTGAGCACTTATAAAATACATAGATTCCTTGCTGTGTTGAAAGAAGAAAGGGCCTTCCCCAAGCTGATGCTACAATGGCTTCTTCTGGAATGACGTTGTATGCCATAGCTTTAAAAGAACAAAAAACACAGAGAATTCACAATAAAGAAATTTATGCACTACAAATGTTAATCTTCTCCTTTCCCTTTGTCCTCTTTTGTCTAATAAGGAATTTATAAAGAAATCCTCTCTGGCTCTGAGCTCAGCCATGCCTCCCTCCTTCTCTCTGTGATGTATCTGACAAGTGGCGGAGCAGGAGCCTCCACCCTCTGCCCTGTCTGTAGTCGGACAGACCTATTGTTACTCCGCACCCCTTTACATCCAGGGAACGCAGTCACTCACCAGTCAGGGATGGAAGAGATCAGCAGGAGATTAACGTCTCTGCAGGATTTCTAGAAGACCCTTCATGTCGGGAAACGGGGCAACTGCATTTCTTGTTTAAGCTTTCATTGCTTAGTGTTCCTTTAAGGCAGGGGTGCGCAACCTTTTCTGGTTGGGGGCCACATTGTCAGCCTGAACCAATTCCAAGGGCCGAAAATAAAACTTAAAGGGGTATTACCAACTGAAATACTGTATTTTTGGCATATTGAACATATAGTATATACTATAAATGTCTAGATACAGTTCTAGGACTCCCATCTAATAGGAGAATACATGAAAGATACATGTAAGAAGCCATAAGACATAGACCTACATGGCTTTTACCAGATGTTTGGGGGTCGCACAGAATGGTATCGAGGGCCGCATGTGGCCCCCGGGCTGCAGGTTGTGCACCCCTGCTTTAAGGTTTCCCTTCTATAGCATTCAGAGTCTAAACCCAAACCATGAGACAGACGCCCAAGAATGTGAATAACTCTTCCCATATAATCTTTAGTACTACATGTTTGGACGAGACCTTTTCGCTTGCACCAATGAAGCCCGGATTAGTTGCTTAGACTTCTCGGTAGTGAAGGGAGAGTCATCATTTTAGAGAATTTCTTTGCAATGCTCCATAGTCCATTAGCTTCATGCTTTGTAGTGGATGTTTGGCATTGATCATACCCAGCCATGAACTCTCAGGCCACAAAACTTTAAGCCAACAATTCCTATTCTGACATGGTTCCCAGAACCCGTTCAGAAGCGTGGCTCTCAGATACAGAAAACCTTTCACCAGTTAGCGATCCGGTTCTGCGCGGTTCTGTGCAACCAGATGTTTCCAATCAGAATACCAATGACAAGAAGAGTATAGAGGGAGAGAGCAAGATAGATATAATTTAGGACTTAGAGGTGTAGGCTACAGATAGTTTAGGTTTATATCTATTTTCTACTATTCTATTTTCCATTTATTAAACAACAATTTTGGCAAAAGAAAAAAAGGGAGAGGCGCTCATAGGGTGGTGAGTCCGAATTTCACCTTGTTGGGTGATTTGGTTCTGCTCACCTTTTGTTAGTGTCCATTGGAGGACACAGCTTGCATATAAGTGGTTTGAGGTGACCACAGTGGTAGGTCGGTGCTGCCGGTACCCGTACAATCCCTTCAACGGAGGTGCCTGTTCTCCTCAGGGTTGTTATGAAGACTGTAATATGTGTTTTGTGCCTAGGGCACAGTGGGAGGTACTTTGTATGGCGCGCAAATAAACGACCTTAAGTTCAGCACTTTTGTTGAGTTTTTATTAGTGACAACGCGTTTCAGGATGTTGCATCCCTTTCTCAAGTCTTATGGACGCTAACAGCCAAAACCGTCGCGCGTCGGAATCACCATAGGCACGCCTAGCAGCTTCCTTTGGTCCTCCTGTTAGTGTCCATAAGACTTGAGCAAGGGATGAAACATCCCGAAACGCGTTGTCACTAATAAAAAGAACTCCACAAAAGTGCTGAACTTAAGGTCGTTTATTTGTGCGCCATAAGAAGTACCTCCCACTGTGCCCTAGACACAAAACACATGTTACAATTTATTAAACAAGTAATTGTGATAACTAGAACCCCTGACTATCCACCCACCTAAAAGGGAATTTGTCACCATTTTGGACTTGTGTAATCCACATAAATGGCATTCTGGGGCATGTATTCTTATAACTCTGTGTTTTGTCATTCTATTATTATTCCTACTAGAAGTTTATGAATGAATTGACCCCTGGGTGTTACCAGCTGGGGCTGTATCCCTGCAGAGTCTGACACAGGCTGCACGTATTCACTTAAATAAGTCCTCTTTAACTTCTATGCATTTGACAGTTCCCATAAAAATATAAAAAGATGAGTAACTTTGTAAATCCATAGTGGGAGGGCCCAGGAAGCAGAATTCAGTGGGGGACCCGGGAGACCTCAGAACGAGACTGGTGCGGGGATCCTTTGTATTCATTCTGTATGTGAGGTAACTCTACTTGAAGGTTTAAGGGACTCTCTTGTGTCTGCAGGCCTGTGAAAGATCTGAAGTTCATGATGTGGCTTACTCTGGTTCACTTGGGGCTCCTCGTCTGTCAAAGTCAATGTCGCTAACCGCGATTGCCAATCCACTTGTGGAAGGTAAGCATGTCCTCCAGTGTTAAATATTGGATTTCACTCAGAGATGATCTTTGTCCATAATATCCCCCGTGGGCCCCGAGCGTTGGGCTGCTACATATATGGTAGCTAACCCTTACCTTGGGCACAATTAATAGAAAAGAGAGATAAGTGGCTGCCAAACACAACTATGGTTACTTACCTGTGGGGAAAAGAGATACAAATCTCCTATATGTATTACCAGCTTAAAGACCACCTGTCAGCAAGATCAACCCTATTAATCTAGGAATAATGGTATCTGTCAGCAGGATCACGCTTATTAAACCAGGTATACTGATATCTCTCTTGTGGAAACCGGTTTTAGGTCTCATTCACATGACCATGTCCATTGTTGTAGTCCGCAAAACATGGATACTGGACGATTTACTTCCGCTTTTTGTGGAAAGTAACATCCTTCATCCGTATCTGCGGGCAAGAATAGGACTTGTTCTATCTTTTTTGTGTGTCCTTGGAACAGACATATGGATGCGGACGGCAAGATGCGTGCTTTCCGCATCTTTTGTGGCCCCATTGAAATGAATGGGTCCGCATCCGATCCGCAAAATTGCGGAACGGATGTGGACATCAAAATACAGTGATGTGAGTGGGCCCTTATGTATGCAAATGAGGGCATCATTGCACCAAGGGGCTTAGCTAGCACTGTAGGCTCCATTCACATCACCGTTTCTCCTTTCCGTTCTCCGGCTCCGTTAAGATGCAGGAGAACGAAAAGGACGGATTCTGCAGATTACTGACGCCTAACTGAGCGTAACTGAGCACATTCTCCATACTTTGACTTGATTAGACCAATTCTGAGCTGCTTTCTGAACATTACTAGACCAGCCTCTAATAATCAATTAACAGTAAAGGTTCTGCCTTGTAATGCGACATTGCTTGGTCTCTAACCAGAAATTAAGCCGTCCATTCTTAAACCTACAACGCACGTTTCGGTTACAACCATGCTTGCTTTCTCATTTCTACTATTTGTTTTATTCTGCATTCTGTTCTCATTACTAACTGTGTTGGTATTGTCCAGGAATTCTTAGAAAATATTCTTTTTTTTTTTCATTCATATTTAATTTTATTAAGAAAAGGCCAAGGAACTATTCAGTATATTAAAGATGAGCATAAAACAATGTAAAGCCTCAAAAATCTTGATGACTGAACAGAAAAAATTAGGTTTGATTATTTTTTATTTTTTATTTTTTTTTCACTGCAAATTTTGAACTGTAATATATGAATGCGCATGGGTGCATAGCATCTGCAAAAGATGGTCTAGGGACAGCATCCAGTGTCACAGAGGGAAAATCTAACAGGATTTTCATCTAAATGAAACTAAAAAAATAATAAATATATATATATATATATACACACATTGCGATTTATGCATTGGACAGTAACATTTTGTCAGTGGATTCCCCCTTTGACATGTAGATCACACAATGTCCTGCTCCTGGGATCCACAGCATTTAGGTTCTTTTTCGGGGGAATCGAAATGTTACTGTTGTGGTCCAGGATTAGAGAAACATGGCTGCCTTATTCCTAAAACAGGCCTATTGCATTGATTGGGGCTAAGCAGTAATACCATACCCAGCCTGTAGACAGGTGTTGGGCTGTTTTTTGGAAGAAAGCAGGTATCTTTTTTTAGTCTTGGAGAACCCTTTTACTTTTCCATGAAATCAATGGCCTATTCATATAACGCACCGACCTTCTCTGCAGCCAGCGACTAATAGATGAGGGTCCCAAACAAAACCATCCTAGTTTCTGAAATAGGACACGTTCATATTTTACTTGGCAGCCGTTTGATGGGCTGTCTGCATGCAGTGAACGTAGGTTGGTGCTAGTAATGTTCCATCACATTTCATATTCTTCAGACCGCACCTCTGCTTCTGCCGCCCATTCTTTGTTTTTCTTCCTGACTTTGGATGTGCATGCTCTAACATCTGCTGTTAACCCACTTCTCAGTCCAGGGTCGGATACAACCAAAGAGGCGAATATCCTTCTCCTTCAGCATCTCTCCACTTATTCCTAAGTCTAAACATGTCTTTTCTATTGGCACCTCGTCCAGTGAGGACGAGTCAGATAGTAAGTAAATGCTTCTTCTGCTCTGTGTCTTCCTTCGCTCTTGGCCACCGCTGCCGTACAATATCGGTGTGCTTAGCTCACTCCTTTATGATCAGTTGTGCTTTATTCAAGCTTGATGTTCAGCTCACGTCTGGGTTTTTATTCGACACTTGTAGGGCCCTCAATGTATTTGTTAATATTTTCTGTTCTGGCCTTTTCCACACCCCTTTTCTCCTGTCCATTTTGTTTGGGTAGGCTCCTCACACTGTGGAGCTCGTGGTCAAAATGCACTAAAAGAAAAAAGACTTTGCTTTTGTTCCGTAAATATCCTGTGGCACATTGTAGTCGATGGGTGCTTGGAATAGGGTTCCCAACCCAAGTGTAAGTAAGAAAATTCAAGCACTCTCAAGGGTTGAGGTGCAAATTAAGATTTATTTTTATGCAGCTACACACGTGACGTTTCAGTCTGGAGGGACCTTCATCAGACTATTGCTGCTGAAGATGTGAAAGAGTGGATGGCGCTTAGGGAAAGTGGATGTTCACTTTATAGAATTAGCATTTCACCATGTGGACATACATTTTTCCCAAGCTGCATTCTTCTCTTTTTCATCTATGGAATTAAAAAACTAAAAAAAAGGCAATGACCACCAAGTCTCCTGTGTGGGGAACAATCCCCTGATCACTGTGTTTTATCTTCTTCCCTTTGTGAGTGAGTGTGGCATGGCGGGTGGAATACTGGTGTGCATTGCACAGTTTGTTAGTGTTACTTTTACTTTTAGTTTGCATTGCTTGGTTATTTTCAGTGTGGGTTTTGGAGTCTGCATTGCTCAGACTGGTAGGAAGGTATTCGTGGTTATTTTTCAGAAGGTTTAGATTGTTTAGTTGCCTTTTTGTTTGCTCTTTTTCATAGGCACTAGCTTGTATATAGCTATCCCCTACACTGGATATAACTAGACAATACAACTTTTCACTGTGCACCGGTACATCAGGTCCTCACAACCGGTAACTCCGTCATTTCTTATAGTAGCACGTGTAAAAAGTCAGATTATAGATGTCTATGAAGAGTATTTGATCTGCTTCTTGCGTCCTTTTCTTTACCATTTTACTCTCCTTTCAGGCTCACGGCCATTAAATATTGGCAGCAATTCTTTGGCACACAGGTAATAATGTTGGTTACTGTATCTTGTATGTTCGTTTCTTTCTTATTTTTTATGCAAAACAATTAAATTATTGACACTTCTAAGGGTACTCTCACGCTAGCATTATTCTTTTCCGGTAAAGAAATCCTGTAAAGGGTCTCAATACCGGAAAATAACGCATCCGTTTTGTCCTAATGCATTCTTGGTGAAAAGCAATCCGTTCAGTATGCATCAGGATGCCTTCCGTTCTGTCCCTTTTACGGTATTTGACGGGACAAAATGCCGCAGCTTGCAGCGGTTCTTTTTATGGCCAAATACCAAAACAATGCTGCACTTGCCGGATCTGGCGGCAATTTCCGGAACACTTGGTCCCGGATTCGGCATTAATACATCTCAATGGAAATTAATGCCGGATTTGGCAAGTGTGGCATTGTTCCAGTATTTTGGCCGGAAAAAGTACCGCAGCTAGCTGCTGTATATTGTCTGGTCTAATACCGTAAAAGGGACGAAACAGAAGACATCCTGATGCATACTGAACGGATTGTTTTACATTCAGAATGCATTGGGACAAAATGGATGCGTTCTTTTCCAGTATTGAGACCCTTTACCGGATTTCAATACCGGAAAATAATAACTCTAGTGTGAGAGTACCCTAATGAGGGGAGAACTCAATGGGGTTTTTCAGGACTGACTTTTCCTTTGCCTATGTTGACGTGCACTAGATTGAGATAAACCTAATTATAATAGGCACAAGTTAGGTGTCTCTGGCGCTACATGCGGCAGACACTCAAATCTGCGTCAGGTAGAGCAGATGAGCTATCATTTGATCCAGTTTTTTGGGGAATTATAAACCACGCCTCCCCGTACTGTGCCCCACCCACTTTTCCAGGAAATTGCCATGAGCCGCGAAAACCTGCCAGAAGTTAGAAATTCTTGCACAACTGAGGCATGGGCCTAAATTTGTCACGTTTTTGGACAGTTATATGACATAAACCCTATGATTCTTCCCCATGTCCATATGATGTTCAAATATTAATATGTACATTCACTTTCTTTTGATACCCTTTATATACGTGCTTTGGACCTCAGTTTTTGTCATAATTGTTGACTTTACTCGTGACTTTATCTAAAAGAAAGAGGTCCTTGTATTTTTTTAGAACTGTTTCTGTGCTACTATATTCTTTTGAGTTTTTTTTTATTATGCAGTTATTTAGTTAACATTCCGCTACCCACCTTTAAAGGGGGCATCATTTCTGGTCCATACCCCTGCTTTCATCCTGTATGCCGTTTATTATCTAGAAACTTTGCACCCAGCAACAATATTGTCACTGATCTACTAATAAGTAGAGGTCGGTCATCAGTATTGATCTTAGACGCAACCACAATAGTGGAGTAAAAAAAGGTTGCAAATATTATAAAATTATTGCAATAATTTTGCGACTTTTTATGCTTCTCGGCACTTCAGGATAGAGGAGGAGCTTTGTGCCGCCCACCGGATATACTATAACTTTCGCCAGAAAGTGGGCGCACGTTATAGCTGACGTCTATACCAGCCTCTAGCTGGCGTAAACTTCATTATCTGGTGCCCAGCAGAGATGCACCAGAGATCCAGGCATCTGGATACGCCAGTCTTGATTAATGTTCCTGAATGTATATTGTTCATTTTGAATTACTGTACTCCTTTTGGTACCCGTTCTGTTTGGAGAAATTTAGTAGTAGTCCTTAAGCAATAGCGTATTGGAATTTTCTGATGATATTTTGATTTTGCCTTTCAATAATAAATTCAATCCCTATGAATACCAGTAATCTGTAAATGCTGTTTCTTAACACCTATTCTAGTATATCTGAGGAATGCAGCAACCAGTTGCCACCAAGTCCCTCCCAGAAAGACCTAGAGGGCAAAAGTGTTACGAAAGTAAGCCGGACATTTAGCTACATCAGGAATAAAATGTCCAGCGGCAAGAAAACAAAGGTGAGTAACTTGAGCCTATAAGTAATTGTCACATTGCATTCGGAGATATGGTGGCTGTTTTGGACTCTGTTTATGATGTTATGTAAATTCCCATCCTTGATATTTATAGCATACCTCATATAGCTAGATCATAACTGGGACTACCTCTGGGACTGCCACCTGTCAGGAAATGGGATCCGTCGCTCCTGTAAGTTATAGGATATGCGTCTCCTCCAGCTGGTTCTGTTGGAAAAGGCACTTAGATTACTACTTTATTTCTTTGTGTTTTTTTTTTTTTATGCTGTATTTTTTTTCCCGCATGGAACACAATGGGAAGTTTGAAAAAAAAAAAAAAGTCAAACCTGCCTGTTTTGGAGCCATCATTGGGATGTTCATTGTGCTTGGATATTCATTTTGTTTGCAGTAAAACAGGTTTTAAACAAAAATGTCACTCTTAAAGGTGTTTTCCGCCTTTTAGATATTGATGACTGATATCCCCCTCCATCCTGGATGGAGCTAAAAGCAGAATGCTCCATTCAAGGTGTACATCTGGTGGCGGCTTATCTCCCGGACAAGGGTCGGATATTATCTGTCAGAAAGAGTTGGGACCAGTTCTTGTCGCAGTCATCAGGTTTTGCTGACTTTCAACTAGTTTTAGAGCATGCTGTGATTTTTCCTGAAACCATAGCAAGCTCTTAAGATCTCCATTCACATACTACTGCACCTGTAGGGTTTTGTGGTGTCTTAGAAAACTAATGGTAGTAAGCATTGCTTCTAGGGTAAAATTACCCTGCAATACGCTGCTACAGAGAGCATCATAAGGTGGTGGATGGACTGCCTACTGCTTTGTAATAAAAAGCTGGAGGCACCCTGTACCACAACCTCCAGCACACCACTCTGCCATGTGCATGAGCCTTAGGTTGGTGCTTGTTCTTCGATGTATGTAGCTACCATACATGTTGTGCCACTGGCCATGTGCTGGCCTTGACAGAAGCATTATACTCTGTTTATCTGCTTTATGGCTTTGCTGGCGCTGCTATTATTGCATAAGGAATTCCATTGCACTCCTCCCACACATCTACAAACATGGAGGGATGTTGAGTATGGACATGTTTTTGTTTTATCTCGCCGCAGATGGCAGTTATGCAATAGAAGCCAGTTCTCTTTTTTTTCTGACACAACAAGTAGCCGTGTCTTCACTGTGGAGTCTGGAAACAAATAACCTTAGCAGGGGAAGAAGATAGACGCAGAGCAGCTCGCAGCATTAAATATAGATCAGCAATGTTTATCCTTTCACAGAACGACTGAAACGAGAAAAAGAAAATGCCTCAAGGTTTATTTTTTCCTGTAGCTTTATTAATCCACAATGACGGGAAGTGACAGATGAGTGTTGGCGGTCTTTGTCTCAACATGCCGAGCCATGTAAGATGCAGTCTGCTCAGCTCTGTAGACCTGAAATGATTACACAAGTGTTCCTACCCCTCTCTCCAAAAAACGAATGAAGCTGGTCAAGCTTAAATTCCAAGTTGCATTGGGGCATATGTAGCAATGCAGTCATTGCATTTTCTCGCTCATTTTGCACAGAAAAGATTAGCATTCTACTACGAATTTTCCAAAATTTGTTTTGGGTCCATTTTGGTAAAATCAGCTGTCAGATTCAAATTCATCTTGATCGAAAGTGCCCCAGTTGTTCTGAAAAGTTGTGAATGTCACTCAAGATCTAATAGGACTGTATCCAACACCTTTCAAGATCCTTAAGGGCCCTTTTGAAAGTAAAAGAAGCAATGTGATTGGTTGCTAAGGGCAATAATTCTTTTTGCACCATATTTAATATTTGTTTTTGCTCTCACCTTTTAAGGGAAATAAATGGGAACATAAGGGCAGATTTATCAAGACTGGCACTTTTTGGTCTTGATATCCCCTGGGTTGCCAGAGGATGCGCCTCATTTATGCATCCTGCTGCAGTCCGTGCGCCTAAAGAGAAATGTATGATCGCTCAGAGCCGCCTTTAGATGTCTGGCTTTACGTGCACCAGAAAAATGGCTGCCACACCCCTTTACTGTGATGCCCCCTTTTAAAAAAAGTGGCGTAAAAAGAGGCACTTGTGATTTTTCTTTTTTTTCTTCAAAAAGTCGCATATAAAAAGTCACAAACCCGCAGTGTGCAACTACAGAGGAAATGATAAATCTCATAGAGCTGAAAGGCAGCGTTCGCAGATTTGCCTTTCGGCCTTCATCCTAGTTGTAGGCAGACCAACGAGAGGATTTCTGCTAAGCCCTGAAAAAGCATGTACATCCATATGATAAAAGAAGTATCAGTTTCTGTAAGATTCTCATTAGCAAAACAGAAATTGTTGCCATAGTTGTGGGTTATTAAAAAGCAGAAGTCAGTTTTTTTTTTTATAACTTCCTTCCTTACTGTGACTCTAAGTTCTAGAGGACTACAAACAATGTATTAGAACCCTTCTATACATGTGAGGTTTAGTCCTGGTGCGTGATGCCGTGGAGCAAATTTATTGAAGTGCCACAAATTAGGATAAGATATGCAGGATCCTGGCATGGTGAGGTAAGAACAGACTTGTCTGATGTCTAATGCTTCCGGCTCGAGATTGTCTTAAGGTATATACGGTAATATTTGGCAATTAGATTAGCTTTTCTGTACTCGTTACATACTGTCCTTGTTGCCTCTTAAGAAGGAAGTACACATTGTGCTGTAGATGTGGAGACCTAAAAACATGAGCTTTGCTTCTATGCAGAGCAGTTGTCCCCTCCCCGGGATTCCTAATGCTGCTGTTGCATCAAGTCTGTGCCCAGTGTGAGGTCTTCAGGGGTCGAAGATAGCAGGGTCTCAGTTCTGATTAAATCTGATGGTCTGGTCCTTGTGTCTTGGATCGGTGAACGTATGACACGCTCCCTATACCTTTTTTTTTTTCCCCCTAAGCCTTTAACATTTGTCGATAACGTATATAAAATGCCTCTGTGACCATAGAACAGATGGGAGCTGAGCTGCGGTGCGCTGGTGCGACCATTACACAGTGTACTGAGGCTTCTGCATCCACTCCGTCAAATGGTGTGTTCCCGGCTCCAGCGGCTGATGCGGGCTACTGGCCCCCACCAGTATGTTATTGATGACATATCCTGAGGATAGAATAATATAATATAATAGACTCCCACACTCCACTGGGTTTGGTTTTGATTCTTGCTTTATTGAACAAACGTGCGGTTTTCCAGTTACAGGGAATAACGTTTTCGGCTTATTGCCTTCTTCAGTACAACTGGTTGTGCCGCTTGTGTAGTCAGGAAACGTGGTGGAATGCCCGGAAAGGGGCTGCTGGGTATAGTAATGCCACAGTGCTGGTTTATGCAACAGTGGGTAGCTAGATATATTGGGTATGAGCATGGGGCGGAGTGTCCCATATGAAACCGCTGTGCGCCAAGGATAGATGCTGCGATCCGGCCAGGCTGTGTAGGAGCTGGGCGTCTGCAGCGCATTAGACAGCGGCAGACGCCCAGCTCCTACACAGCCTGGCCGGATCGCAGCATCTATTCTTGGCGCACAGCGGTTTCATATGGGACACTCCGCCCCATGCTCATACCCAATATATCTAGCTACCCACTGTTGCATAAACCAGCACTGTGGCACTACTATACCCAGCAGCCCCTTTCCGGGCATTCCACCACGTTTCCTGACTACACAAGCGGCACAACCAGTTGTACTGAAGAAGGCAATAAGCCGAAAACGTTATTCCCTGTAACTGGAAAACCGCACGTTTGTTCAATAAAGCAAGAATTAAAACAAAACCCAGTGGAGTGTGGGAGTCTATTATATTATATTATCTTGGCCTGGGAACCATCTCCCCCTACCCACGAATTCCATACAGTGGAGTATTGTCCAACTCTCTACCACACTATATCCTGAGGATAGCTCATCAGTATACAAAAGGTGGACAACCCCTTTAAAATGTCACTGATTAACCCTTTGATCACCCCATGTCACGGGGCAAAACACGGACACCGGCAATGTGCTTTCCACTAACTTGTGACAAAAAACAAAATTTTACGTGAACTCACCATACCCCTCACGGAATACCTTGGGGTGTTTTCTTTCTAAAATGGGGTCACTTGTGGGGTATTTATACTGCCCTGGCATTTTAGGAGCCCTAATGCGTGAGCAGTAGTTTGGAATCCAAATGCATAAAAATGCCCTGTGAAATCCTAAAGGTACTCATTGGAATTTGGGCCCCTTTGCGCATCTTGGCTGCAAAAAGGTGTCACACACGTGGTATCGCCGTACTCAGGAGAAGTAGGGCAATGTGTTTTGGGGTGTATTTTTACATATACCCATGCTGGGTGTGAGAAATATCTCTGTAAATCTTTTTTATACAAAGTTGTCAATTTACAGAGATATTTCTCTCACCCAGCATGGGTATATGTAAAAATACACCCCAAAACACATTGCCCTACTTCTCCTGCGTATGGCGATACCACATGTGTGACACTTTTTTGCAGCCAAGATGCGTAAAGGGGCGGAAAGTCCAACAAGTACCTTTAGGCTTTACAGGGTTGCTCACAATTTAGCCCCACCCAAAATGCCAGAACAGTAAACACACCCCACAAATGACCCCATTTCGGAAAGTAGACACCCCAAGGTATTTACTGAGGGGGTGTAGTGAGTCCGTGGGAGATTATTTTTTTTGCCAGAAGTTAGCAGAAATGGAAACTTTATTTAATTTTTTTTCCTCAGAAAGTGTCATTTTCCGCTAACTTGTGAAAAAAAATGAAATGATACATGAACTCACCATGCCCCTCTGCGATTACTTTGGGGTGTCTTCTTTCTAAAATGGTGTCATTTGGGGGGTATTTATACTATCCTGACATTCTAGCACCTGAAGAAACATGACAGGCGCTCAGAAAGTCAGAGCTGCTTCAAAATGCGGAAATTCACTTTTTTGCACCATAGTTTGTAAACGCTATAACTTTTACCCAAACCAATAAATATACACTTATTGGATTTTTTTTTATCAAAGACATGTAGAACAATAAATTTAGAGAGAAATGTATATAGAAATGTAGTTAAAAAAAAAAATTACAACAGAAAGTGAAAAATGTCTTTTTTTTTTTTGCAAAAATTTCAGTAATTTTTTATTATCAAAAAAAGTAAAAATGTCAGCAACAATGAAATACCAATAAATGAAAGCTCTATTAGTGAGAAGAAAAGGAGGTAAAATTCATTTGGGTGGTAAGTTGTATGACGGCGCAATAAACGGTGAAAGTAGTGTAGTGCAGAATTGTAGAAAGTGGCCTGGTCATTAAGGGTGTTTAAGCTAGGGGGGCTGAGGTGGTTATGGGGTTGTGCATATTTACCTTCTTCCCGGCGCTGGCTCCTGGCATCTTCGCTCCACGGCCCCGGCTGCTCCGCTGGGCTCCCTGGATGTAAATTTCCTGTTTAATACCAAATGGTCATGTGATGCAAGGAGCGCAGATCACCACCGCGGTTTACATCCAGGGACCCCAGCGAAGTGGCTTTGATCTGGGACAAAGGAGCCCGGAGCCAGCACCGGAAAGCAGGTAAGCATGCCTCTCTTCACAGGTGTGCCCAGGATGGAGGGGCAACCAAAACACCCGCCCCATCCCCCCTGAAAAGTTGTACGACACCTTTAAAGTTGTAGACTTGTAGTAGCAGAATAAGCTCACTCCTGTGACCCTAAAGAACTGAACATGGTTCCTTTTATCCCCTGCATGCTTCTGAATGGTGGAGATTTTAAAGAAAAATTGCTGCAAGTTGTATCCTTTGCACTTTTGTGGTGTTTTTCTGTCTGCTCGCCCTTTTTTTTTTGGATTAATTCTTACTCTTCCGCAGGAAAAGGACAAGGATAAAACAAAAGACAAGGAAAAGGAGCCAAATGAAAAAAGCAAAGAGAAGCACAAAAGCAATGGGCATACATTTGTCACTGCAACGATGACGGATACCCTAACATGCAAAAGCTGCGACAAGCCTTTCACCAAAAAACCTGGTTATGTGTGTCAAGGTAAGCAGCGAGTTGTTTATGCCTCTTGCTTTTGTCTTTTAGTGTGTGCTTTTAAGGAAATGGTTTCTCAAGGCGCTCATGAGCTGTCATTTCCCTTTCATTGTGACATTTGGACAGCACAGGCCATGAGGACATGTCTTTTTAATAGGTGGCCATTATCAGAAGGCAGCTGAACAGTCAGTGCTGTGTGGGGAGGAAGATGGAGGCAGCAGGTTCACGTTGTGCAGGGGCAGATTTCTGAACACTAATGTTCAGTCACAACGCAGCTTCTTTTTTTTTAAAGAGCACTGAGAAGCTGTGGTGTGATTGTTTTCGGTGGGAAACGTGAGTTTTTAGAGTTCTTTCCCACAGTTTTTCTGCCATCTTTGGGACTTCCTAACTGTAAAAAAAAAATTGTGTGTTTTTGCAAGAGTTTTTTTGTGGGGTGGAGGGCTGTAATGTAACCTACTGGTATAGGGCTACAGTGGAATATGTTGCCCGTAGATCCCTCCCATCTCTACCGGTCGTGCGCTTCTCCTGTGCGCTCAATTCAGGATCTCCGGGAGGTCTTACACAGAATAGGACGGCAGAGAGCGTCCTCAGTCATTTTATTGCTGCGACAATGTGGAAGCTTAAATGAAGATCACTGCTGATGAGGGGTGTGTGGCCAGGGCAGCCATTTTATGGAAGATCACAATACTCCTTTTGCCATCTGTCATGGGGAGCTCATCCAAAAGGAATCGATCACCCTGAATTTGGACCATAATCTGCAGTAACACATAGATCTAGATGACCTTCCCCCGCTGTCAGCACTCAGAGTCTTTATTGAAATACATTGTCAGGACTGCTGTGCATGCGCACACGAGTCCTCTCCATTGTGTTAGAACAGCAGCGCAGTCTGGACTGTGTATTTTAGCGCAGGAGGAAAATAAAATGATGATCTCCACTCCTCGTCTGTAGTACAGCTCCTGTATTAGTCTAAAATCGGGGTGACAGGTTCCCTTTCATGAAGGGCTGAGACACGTGCCATACAGTGGACATTATGGCCTCCATTTATGGAATACATGTTTACAGGACACAACGGGATGAGAGTGCACTATACTGACATATACCAGACAGCAGCCAAAAGGACACACTCCCTTTACCTGTCTAATACATCTCCCCCTTTGTGCTTAAATCCAACCTCTTTTTCAAGACCTCTGATGGCTGTCACTGAATAAAAGCACATCAGACCTGGTTTTTATGTCTAGTACTTCTGAAATCTGTAAAACAGATACACTTCTACTACGTCTAGGAGAGCTAAATCCATCAGTGTATCAGTGTAGGTAAAATGTATCCGGGAGGGCTGACTAGATTTGGTACAGCTGTACCTGCGGCTGCTCATATATAAAAGACGTACTGTTTGTATATTTATGTACGTGTGGATATTTGCTCATAGCAGTCAGTGTGACCAGTGATTCATACTTTCCGATGTTCAGTAACAGTCCGTACAAACACTTACCTGCTGAAGGACAGGTTTGGTTAGAATTATGTAACTGGTGTGGAAGCCGCATTGTCACCAGGCTATAAAAAAGATGGAAATAGAAACAATAGTCATGACTATTAGCCCAAATCTTGTCCAAATGATTCCGTGTCCTACAGCCACCATGGTTGAAATCTGCAATGAAAATGATTTACGTAGCATTGGGTCAGTAGGAAGGTCTAATGTTTTATGCTCCACATAGAGAAGACTGACACTTGATTGCCATTTTGGAAATGGCTGTGGTTAGAGCACTGCATTAGTGGTGCTTAGAATGAATGGTCACGATCCACAGAAGTCACTTCATATTTGAGAGGACGTACAATGCGATTGGTGCAGTGTAAGAAATAACCTTTGCGTTATATGCCTACTAAGCACCAATCCTATTTCTATCCTATTCCTGTGCCTCTATGTTTAGGTTTATACCCCGAGCCCATGTCTTTAATTTTTAAGTACATAAAGGGAAATAGGTTTGAAATGTAAAATCTTCATCTTTCTAGTGTACCGTTTCATTCCCTCACAATTCCTTTTTAAGATCTCCGCATACTGTGAGTACAGAACAGGCCCTAATACTTCTCACAATGGAGACGTAGTTGTATCCAGTCCAGGCAATCCTCTGTGAGATAACCCACCTAAATTGCAGACTGATACATTTTTGCTACACAAATACATTGTAGCAAACTCTCAGACCAGAGATGTGTGCTGCCGTCTTTAGCTCAAAGAGGAGACGAGAAGTGTATGAACTCCACTTATTTTCCAGCCTTTGGACATAAATGGAAATGGTTGGTTATTGAAATGCTGTAAGTATTTTAGAAAGTTAGGTAGCCAGCTGCATTTAAAAGAATTGATAACCCCTTTAATAATGTTCTCGAGAGATGGCCCTGCATGTGGGTTGTCCTCAGACAGCATGGTATAGTCTAAGCATTTTGCATGCTGCAATGCCCTGGGTTAGAGCTTATGTCGCTGATCTTGCTGTGAATTCATAGGCCAACGGAGTAGTTTGTGACAAAACGGGTTTAAAGGGCATTGTCAGCAGGTTTGTACTATTATTGACAGGGCCGGGCAGTGAAAATGTCATCACGCCTGGCCCTGTCAATCAAAGTGCAGAGGGCACAGCAGTTGCAGAGAGGGCAGAGCCTCTCGGCGTAGCGGCAACATCTGGGTTGCTCTGAGAGGCTCACTTGCATATATTAAAACATCATTTTTCTCAGTAATGTGGACACAGATGTCTTCACCTGCCAAGTGCACATGGAACTGGTCAGCCAGTGTCATAGGGAATAAACTGCTGACAGATGCCCTTTAATGAGTACTGATGAATGTATAGATTTATCTACATTTCATTTGGTCTTCACAGTTGTGGCTTGCATCAATCGGGGGCGTATTGAGAAATATACAGGAGTATTCCTGAAGGAAGTTTTCTGTTATAATATGTAGCTGTCAGAACTAGTGGGACTGTTACTTTGGGAAAGAGAGGGTGGAATTTTATTTTATGGGCAAGCAAATCCATACAAATGGTTTGGGACCTCTTTACATGGGCCAATTTTGCAGGCGATTGTCAGGAAGGAAGCCTGCCTGTCGGTGGAGGAGACCGCCGCTATGGCATGTAGCGATCTCCTCCACAGTATGGGCAGGAGCGATCGCTAATGCCATTGCTCATCCCCATAAAGTTTGCCGGCAGCAGATGCTGTTTACACGATGATTTTTGTGACCACATGAATGATGCGGTTTCCCGAGCGTTGCGCTCATTCCTTGGGTAATCAGCGACACTTTTACACTGCCAGATAATTGCTAACAAGCGATCCTATCAATGCTTGTTAGTGGTCATCGGGGCGAGAATTGTCCCGTGTAAAGGGCTCTGAACCACATTGAAAGCACCACCTATAGAAACTCGGTGGGTAACACTCTGCAGCCATCCCGGAGATCAGTGCTCCGGGACCACATTTAGCAACAGAACATTTTAGGTTTAGAACAGTGTAAACGGTCATTTTAGTACCTGAAAATCATCTGCATACTGCTGCTGTCCACAATAGCAAATTGCAAAGTATGGAAATATTCTGTACATATCCTTATGTAACTAACCGCTATCTGGATATTGCTAAACGGTAACTTCTCACTTTTTCTACCAGACAATTATAATTACACACCTCTCATGCTCTGTCTCCACCTCTCTCCTTTTCTTTTAACCAGTGAAAACACCAATGCCGGCGCATTAGCCCTTGCACTGCCTTGGTCAGTGCTGACTGCGGCACATGCAGTATCCTGTCGGGTGTGGGGTGGCCATCGGGTCCCTACGCTGCTGTGACGGGGACCCGATGGCAAGGAAGGCAGCCCAATGCCTTTCTTAGGCATCATGGCTGCTATCTGTGTGAGCCTGTGAAATCCAGCCCCCTGGATCTTACAGGTAAGCAGGCTGAAGTGTATTACAGTTGTGTGTAATACAATTACAGCCGATGCTTATTAATACAGATGTATTGTAATGCATTGTAAAGAGTGGGACAAAAAATAAAAAAGATAACAAGAATAAAGTTTTACAAAAAAAGAAAGTTTCAAGTAAAAAAAAAGTGTCCTTTTCCCAAATTTAAGTTAAAAAATAAAGGAGAAAAGTAGACATATTATGTATCGCCGCATCCGTATGGACCGGCTCTATAAAAATATCACATGATCCACCCCATGAGGTGAATGCTGTAAAAAAAAAAAAATAGCCCTGGTAGCTGTGACATTGAGGCGGGTGTGGTGTGAGAGCTTGAGTATTTCCAGCCGGCAGTATGGGAGACGACATCTGCCACAAGATTGAGAACTACAGAACTGCTCCATTTGACGCCCGCTTTCCAAACCAAAATCAGACCAAGCACTGCATCCAGAATTACCTGGATTTTCAGCGATGTGAGAAGTCTCTGACCGCTAAAGGCAAGGACCCCTACCTATGTCAATGGTACCGCCGTGTCTACAGCTCCATGTGTCTCAACTCCTGGGTGGAGAAGTGAGAGAAGCAGGGTCCTACCCTGGTTTACCCCGGTAAAATATAGAGACGTCTGTAGTGAAATGGACTCTTCTTGCTTCCATTAGTCTGGAATGATGTCGACTTGAATTGTGAAATGTCAGCTGGAGTCGTCCACGTGAACCTGATGATCTGTGCTGCTCGGCAATGGAAAGAGAGCACCTAGCACATTTATTTATATTTCAATAAAAAAAAGAAACCCTAAAAAATAAAAATAAAAACAGCCATTTTCTGGTCATCTTGCCTCACAAAAAGTGTAATACCAAGTGATCAAAAAGGCCTATTTAGACCAAAATGGTACCAATCAAACTGTCATCTCATCCTGCAAAAACTGAGACTCTACCTAAGAAAATCGCCCAAAAAATAACTCTCAGAAAATGGAAAGACAAAAACAAGATTTTATTCTGTTCAAAAAAGCTTTCGCTGTGTATGATGGACATATTGGGTATCGTCGTGTCCGTAACAACCTGCTCTATAAAAATATCACATTATATGCCCCCTTAGGTGAATGCTGTAAGAAAAAGGTGCCAAAAACAGCCATTTTTTTACCTTGCCTTTATAAAAAGTGTAATACCAAGTAGGGTTGCAGCTAACGATTATTTGAATAATCGGTTGGTTGTCGATAATTTCATCGATTAATTGATTAATCCAGAAAAAAACCAAACCAAAATGACAAAAGAAGGGGTTTATATGATTTTTTTACTTGAAAAGTTATGTACAAAGGCCATATTAAAACAATTTTAGGTGTTACATAATTATAAAAATTTTGCATTAGAAAGACAACATGTCCACATGGTCAGGGCTGACCACTGCACCGCACCACTGGACTCTGGTCTGCAGGTACCACGCAAAAATAGGCAGAGAGACGGCCAGACAAAAAAAACGCAGCGTGCTGTACTTTTTGTCCGGCCGCCTCTCGACCTGTTTGCCGTACTGCGGCCGGACCTCCAGCCCGTCCCAGTTATAGTAAAAGGGTCTAGAGCGGACTTACAGCAGCACAGTGGACTAGCGTTAGCACTGATCGGGCAGGCTGTTCCCTGCCGGAAAAGGCTACCGCAAGTGTGAAAGTAGCCTAAGTGGCCTGTATTTTGTAACTCAGTCACATTAACCCCATGTTGTCTATTATGTGAGATGGTACACTACTTTGGGGGTCACTTACTATTAATGTTAGGCACATGGGGTCCAGTCCAAAAGCATGTGCCCAGCCTGACATTAAAAATAAGTGACCCCTATCATGTTAAAAACATGGCAGTGGCAAGATTGGGGTTAATGAGTCACATGAACCCCAATCTTGCTGGCTGCCTGATGCAAATGTTTTTTGCCTGCCTTTATTTTGAGGCAGGCTAATCACTCTAGGTGTGGGGTAGCTTCTATGCTGGCTGTTCAGGGCACTGACAATGCGGGCCCCCGGACATCAGCTTTGCAGGGCACTGCAGCATGACGGTATTAATAAAGGGGCTGGGAGCCCTGCGGTACTGGGAAATGGAGATGCAGTGCTAAACTAGAACTACAAACCCTTCATTCTCAGGGTCATGGGGTTCCCAGAGGTCAGACACCGTCAATCATAAAGTGATGGCATATCCTAGTGGCAGGCTGTAGAAATGTGTGTCTATCAGTCTGGGTCGGTGTACAGTATGATGACATGCAGGATCAGTTTCCACCCATGGACACCGTAGGCGAGTAATGTGTACAGCAGGCTACCATCAGTGGTGGTCACAGGGTTTATGTAGGTGGACAGGTAGCAGAGTCCGGTAAGGAACGTTCTATTTCCCATTACATTAGTCAGAGAACGTGGTGGAATTGATGTCTTCTTTCCGGCTGTGATGAGGAGTAGGTGGCTCTTACTTCAGTAAGTGGAAATCCCAGTGTTTCTGTGGAATCACGTGCATTCCTGTGTGTGTATACATGTCAGCGTCCGCGCCTCCTCCCCTGACTGCGCTGGGAGGAATGTAAGGACATGTAGCCTGCAGTAGTCACTGCCACCGCTCACAGGTACCAGACCCTACAGAGAAATGCGGCTGGAGGAGGTCCCTGAGGCGAGTAAGTGCCATGTCTTCCATTCACTGCACCTCAACTGCTTCTCTATAGTTCTTTTATATTGGACTTGCTTGAAAGCCCAATTTCTCATTTCCTATGACAGTTTTTTCTCTCTAGAAATTCTTAGTAACAAACACATCATGCTTCACGGACACTATACAGCTACAGATGTAGTGGAGCCGAGCTCGGCACATCATATATTATCTCTGGTTCTCCTTTAATCTGTTTAAATGTCTGGGATATTATGTTTTATCAGACAGTATGGAGGTAAAAAAGAAAAAGTTAGCTCTGCTACATCATCCCGAGCTGCAGAGAGAGGAAGGTGGAGTATCGCGGCTCTGTAGACTACAAAGTACGGTTCAGTGGAGCACTTTTTTGTGTCTAATGTCATAGTTTTTTGGGAATGCGGTAGTTGAGGGATAACAGCTTGGACCGTCATGGCGGTCTTTTTGTCACTTTTAAATGACATTGTATAGTGATCACTTTGAAAGTCACCAGATATTGCTTAGTGATGTGAGATGGGTTAGTGTGACAGTTGTGTACACGAGTCCTGTATCTCCGGCACTGTGTGCACTGTACAGATGTACTACCCTTTCTGGGTTTTAATCCAGCTCCGTAGTGTTAAGAGCGTGTAGTATGTTGTATACATGTATGTCACAGGGTATTGTAATACTGCTTGTTTTCATGCTGTTTTAGTACATGTGTCCCCATGAAATAACAATTCTGGAGCACATTTTCTTATAACCCTGTTTTTTGCTTTTTCCTCTGTTATTCCTAATAGAAATTTATGACTAAATTATCAACTGGGTATTAGCATTTGGGGGCTATCCAATCAGACTCTAGTCAGAGCCAGGGAGACACCCCTTTGACAACGAGAATGGTAATACCCAGTTCTCAATTTATTCCTAGATTTGTAGGAAGAATAACAGAGGAACGGCACATTACGGAAAGATGAATGTCATGGGGACTCCTAGTATTCACTGATGTCAGTCAGGAGAGGTGACATGTCCTTTCAGACGTAGGCAGAGAGGTTGTAGTAAAGGGAGTCTCAGCCGGGACGAATAGTCTTCGCTAACCTAAATCCAGGACTCCATTCTGCCGAAATAACACTTTTAAAAGATTAGAAAATTAGAGGTTCTGTGCCACCCAGCCACTTCTTCCAAATGTTAACTTACAGGGCCAGGCGTTAGATACGTCATCTTGCCTGACAGTACGATTGCACATCGGTGCATGCACAGTAGCTTTGTTTTCATCCCGGCACAGACTCCAGGCTCTACTGCGCATGCTCCGATGTGTAATGTGCAAGACGGGGCCAGACCAGATGAAGTATGTTAGGCCTGGCCCTGTCAGTCAGCGCTCAGATGTAGGGGCTGGGCGGCAGAAGGGAGATTTCATGCCCTCGGTGCATATTACCATTAAAAGTGTTATTTTGTACAATGGAGGCAGCGATTTCCAAAGCACAGAGTGTTTGCTGTAAGTTCGCTAAGCGGTTTGTCACTGCCCTTGGTTTATTTGTGCTGATCCTGATGACAGACTCCCTTTAAATAATCCATGATTCGGTCTTTATGTACGTTCATAGTTACACTGGATGCTTTCTATCACAACTGTCCTTAAGGATGGGTTCACACGTACAGTAGGTTTTTGTGGCAGTTTTTTGAGTCAGAAGTGGATCCAGCAGGAAGGACTTCTGGGATAATAGTATGCCAGCTCTATTGTTCTCTGGTCACAGTGATGGTCTGAGAAGATGACGTGACACTGGTTGTCTTGCTAATAGTCCAAAGAAGCAGGCAGTTAAAGAGCCAGGACATTAACGAGACTCTGTCACCAGGTACATCATTAGGAATCCCACTTACATGCAAGATGTGCACTTGTCAGTACTTGGTAATTGTCTTGGTTCTACTTCAATATGTGGCCCTATTGTGTAGAAATCGGCATTTTTATTTTTTGCCAGTTAACGCTTTCGTTGCACCCAGGGGTTATCGTTACACCGAGGCTCTGCCCCTTTCCATTCTCTGCCACACCCCCACCACTTTGACAGGGCCGGACAGTAAAGACGTACTCACACCTGGTCCTGAAGTATTGCAGTGGTGCGTTTGGCCCAGCACTGTACAGGGATGGTGACCACCTGGAGCTCTATCTCTGTACAACACATGGAGATAGACTATGGTGACATTTGGAGGCATTTTTTTTTTTTATTATTATTCACGTTTTTGTGCTAAAAATACATTTTTAGAATTGTTTTTTATTTGAAAACAGAGTTTGCCTTCTGAAGCTTCTGTGTATTACACTACAAAGCCAGCTGCAGAAAGCCATTCTCTGAAAAAGCTGTCAGACTGGTAGTATATTTTCCGGCCCCTCTTTGATTTGGGCATAACCTGACCTAGAGAACAAATCTGACATTGTCATTTTATGTTAAGTTTTTAGTCTGCATTGAGCGCATACACTGGAAAAATTTCCTGATTTGGTGCACTGTAATGTTTTTCTGCTATCCTTTCTATTATTTCCACAGTGCAAGGGATTTAGAAAAATCCCAGCCTTTGCACTTGGCCTTTTATGGCAAATGGGCTTTATGGGACCCCCTCTATTAGCCTGGACAGTAGGGTGTTTCATTTTTCCAAAGATGTGATTTTCATATGACTTTGCTTACGCCCAGAGTCTCAGTGATGTAAAAGATATATATGCCAAATGTTAAGAAGATTGGATAATGTTTAGGGGTTGCACACATTGATCACTTTTATTACAACTCTCACTCCTGTACCTAGGAGGTTGGTCTAAAAATGGCTTCAGTTTCAGGATCCCAGAGGCTCTGCATCAAGCAAGGTGGATGGCAAAGGCAATATATGCACTTTAAATTGTCCTCTTCACTAAACAGTTGAATATTTCTCAGCGAGAATTGAAAGGAATGAAACGGGTTGCACATTTTGTCAGCCTCATATATGTTCGCTTTTGGCACGAGGCAATTGTAAGTCGATGGGCTCCATAGTATGATTTGGATATGCTACAGCTTCTGAGCACTTACCCAGATGCAGACGTTAAAAAAAGTGCTCTCACAGTTGCTAAGAGACACCTTTGGTATCTGTCAAATGTAGGATTGGCTTTTTTGGACGAACGTATTGCTCAGGCTGTTAAGGAAAATATGACAAAAAATTTAGAAACCAAACCTGCAAAGAAAAAGGAAATGAAACGATTAGAGGGTAAAAACCTACTTTTTGAAGGAAAAGACTTGAGCCATTTTGTTACTAATAAAACAGAGATGTTCTTTGAATTGTTTGGGATCCACGATGTGACAGAATACTGCAGTGATTCTCTAAGAAGCCGTGTGAACGCTCTTAAGGTGGTCAATGATACCGCAGAAAGAGGAATTGCTCTGATAAAAAAGTTTAACGAATCGGTCAGGGACAAACAACAAAAACAATTTCTAGTTGAGGGTAGTCGAGCGTCACAGAAAAGTCGTCACCAAGCGAACAAATAAAGGGATTGCATCGTTCAGAGTTGATTAATATAACGCGTTTTGCCTATCATACTGCCTATTAATCTTAGTGTCTAGTTTTAATATTATTTTAAGTTTGTGATTTCTAGTTTTCCCAATAGAAGTAATTAACATTGAAAAACGTATTTTTTTTACTTTTACAAAACTGATCGAAGTGTGCAACCTATAAATATTATCCAATCTTCTTGACATTTGGCATATATATCTTGTACATCACTGAGACTCGGGCGTAAGCAAAGGCTGCAAAAATGTTAATTTTATTTTTTTCCATTACAAAATGAAACGCCCTAGTGGACAGGCACTGGAAAGAGTGGCTCCCCCTCTGGGGAGTATTAAAGTACTCGCTGAACATCATAGAATATAATCATGTTGACCTCTTAGGTACTTTGTATTAATGTAGATTAAAACTGCCGGAAGTTGGGAAATATGGCTAACGGGGTATATTTTATTGTCTTAAGAGCTGCCAATGCTGCCCGGAATGTAGCTTTCGGTCCCAGTAGTTATTGTGGAATTCTCCAGCTAACCTGGGTAATATCAGTTTATTTGAACTGTTGATGCCACTGCATGTAAGAAAAAAAATAAAAAGATATTAGGTTTAGTGTGGGCTCTGTTCACATTTGTATCGGGATTTCCATTGATAGAAACCATGACGCCATGCCGGACCCATCACGCACTGGGCACAAAACAAAACCAACCCCATTCCCCTATAATGAGGTGCCTCGTGTTCCACCACGGCGTCCATTGTTTTTCCAGACAAGGAAGCTCTGCATGCAATCTGCAATAAAGTCTCCTTTCTGATCCTCCAATGCCCGAAACCCATCTGACCATTACGAATCAGTGAAGGAAAAGTGGATCTATCAAACAAAATCCGTCATTTCTGTCTTGGCTTCTGTAAAAATGGAAATTATGACGCCAGTATGAACAGAGGCCTAGCACGCTTTTTCTAGAACCGCTAAGTTAGAATAAAGATTCTCTGAAATTGGACTTTCTCATGAGGATTTCTTTGTATGACAGTGGTGTGGCTCCCCCCATGTATGACCCTGGCTTTGAGGTGAAGCTTCACCGCTGCCTTCCAAAGTGCATCAGCACAGTAGCAGCAGAAGACCTGTCTGCGCGTTTTGGCTACTTACTCCATTCATATTGTGCCTGTATTTTGCTGTCTGCCTGCTCTGTTACCATAGTCACTACCAGTCATTGACTTGGGGTAGGATATATTTCTTTAGGAATTCGATGTCGTTTCCTAATATAAGTTCTTAAGAGGCTAGAAGATTCTCCTCAAGAGTAGAATGAGTCTTTGTGAGGGTAGACAAGCTTACAGACTGCCCACATAACATTTAGTCTAGGTGCCGGCTGGGAAGAAGAGTGCACTTTTTGTCCAGAAATAACTCCCCACCATTTCCATTACTCCATGATATATTTAGATGATATTGCAGGATGCTGGGTCCCGCGAGATCATTAAATATAAAAAAAACCCTACATTTGTTTTGATGGCAATTTCCTTCAGGTTCCTATCATACATGGAACCTGCTTTACACAAACATTTCCTTCCTGCACCAGCTTTATATTATTGGAGCCGGTTTCAGGTTGTTCTAAAAGTTGTGTTCTAGCATTTAATATTGCAGATATAAAATCTAAAAATGTGATTGTGTCAATGAGGACACAAGTTTACCCTTGCAATCTCTAAATCTTTACTGGCCATTTACAGCTATAATCACAGACTAATATCAGTACATAAGGTACAGAAAGAGAACGTCTCCTATGACATATCAGTAGGACCGGCCATAAAATTCTGATTTTGAATTATGGGTGGGTCCCTTCAGCTTTTCTCCTGCACAGCTCGTTCCTAGCCACCTACTGTACAGTGAATGAGGCTGTGCATGGAAACATTGTGAAGGAGCTGTGCCGTTTAGCACTACAGCCCCATCTTTCTAACGACTGGTGGTGGTATCGGCAGTTGGGCCCCCACAATCAGCATTCTTATACTTGGGCCCCTCAATCAGCAAGCATTCTGATACTTGGGTCCCCCACAATCAGCATTCTGATACTTGGGCCCCCACAATCAGCATTCTGATACTTGGGCCCCTACAATCAGCATTCTGATACTTGGGCCCCTACAATCAGCATTCTGATACTTGGGCCCCTACAATTAGCATTCTGATACTTGGGCCCCTACAATTAGCATTCTGATACTTGGGCCCCCACAATTAGCATTCTGATACTTGGGCCCCTACAATTAGCATTCTGATACTTGGGCCCCTACAATCAGCATTCTGATACTTGGGCCCCCTACAATCAGCATTCTGATACTTGGGCCCCACAATCAGCATTCTGATACTTGGGCCCCCACAATCAGCATTCTGATACTTGGGCCCCCACAATCAGCATTCTGATACTTGGGCCCCCACAATCAGCATTCTGATACTTGGGCCCCCACAATCAGCATTCTGATACTTGGGCCCCCACAATCAGCATTCTGATACTTGGGCCCCCACAATCAGCATTCTGATACTTAAAACAATAGCTGATCTCAGGGAGACCAACTGCGGAAATCACAGCGGAGCCTCATTTAGGAGTCTCAACACAGCAATCCAAAGTGCAAAGCTCCCTGGGAAACAGGAATATGTAAAATAAATGTGGAGCCCCAGTTATGGGTCTACAACACAGTGAAAGCCAGATATCCCTCAAAGGAAGGAAAACCGAGCAAAGGGGTGTCTCCATTACAGAGATCACCAAATCCACCATATTAAGTGGCCCCTATGTCAAGATCCCACTGTTTTACAAGCTTTAAGGATGTGATGGGGAAAACCTAAGCCAGTTATCCATCCACAGACAGCTGTTTCGGGGTGTTGCCCCTCATCAGTGCGGAGTAGGATTCTGGCTTGGACCCCCACTGATACTTGGACCTCCGCAATAAGCATTTATAACTTTAAATTGTTCCAAACCATGCAATTAACAAGCATTAGGAAACTTTCTTGTGTTCATCAATAGTATGCATTCACACAGGAGGTCTCTCATTAGACATGATCCTGTCTTACAATAAATTCTTCCTCTAAACACAGTCTTAAGCTGGCCATAACTAATGGAAGTCGAACTCCACAATCCCAACCATCTAATATGTAAGGGGGTGTTTCAGCTGTTCTCCCACAGAAGGATTGGGCTGTTAGAGTTCATCATGCCTGACACATCCTCAGGATCGGGGCTAATGCACACCATCGATCTGCAAAACATGGATACCTGCATTCCTTGTCCTTAATGTGATATGTTCGGTTTTTTGTGGAACCGCGATGCGGACACTAAATGCACACCCAGGCTTTCGTTTTTTTGCTGCCCCATTGAAGCTAATGGTACCGCATACGGTCCACAAAAAAATTAAATGGACATGGAAAAAAAATAAGTTTGTGTGCATGAGCCCTAAATCATCACTATCTGGTCGAGGGGTCTGTCTCTTAGCACCCCTGCTATCATTCAGGCAAGTCCTGTGTCCTCTTCATGCCATACATTTTATAGCGGCTGTGCTGTGGTATTGCAGCACGATTTCATGTGACCGATGGACGTGATGTCACAGGTCTAGGAAGAGGCTGCCCCCTTATGGTCTCTTTGCTGGGAGTTGAACTGCCAATGATCAGATATTCCTATCCTGAGGAAAGGTCGTCTGTATCTAAACCCACCACTTTGTCTGTCAGCTGCCTTCTCCCCGTTCCGCTATCGGTCCCTTTACACAGGGCAGTTATTGGGAACAAGCGTTTGCTCCTGACAGTAGGCCTGTAAATCTGCTCCTGTCAAAAGGCCTTTAGCGGTAAAGTAGTTTGAGTATGAGCTGTAGTGGTTACATTGTAATTGGATTTCTGTCTATTGTCCACAGCTTTACGTGTAGACATTTTATTATATTGCCTGTTTACTCTTCTCAGAATGTGGCTTGGCTGTGCATAGAAGCTGCAGAGACGTCGTAGATTCCTGTGCAAAGATCAAGGTTGGTTTTGTGGTCTGTGTGCCTGTGTCCTGTCTGCGCTTTTTGAATAAATGTGTAATTGAATTAGGTTATTGGAATACCAAGACCCTGCTTGCAGTGTTACAGTACCATACTGCAGGGACACTAATCAAAAAATGTATCCAGCACAGTAGGGAGGTCCGATAAAATGTCCACTTTATTTCTTCAGTTTCAGGTATAATCCAGCATGGTGTCCAGGGTGCTAGAATGGCTTATGCATTTAACTTCCTTGACAGAAAATCCAGTACATGTTGGCATAAGCACATTACCAGTTTCTTTAAAGTGGTTGTCCCATCTCACCATAACGAAGACGAGATACGATTAATCGCCAACTGCCAGTTGGTCGGGAAACAGCGGTGCGGGCCGGCACTTAGCTTTTTCAGTAACTCCCATTGCTGTGCTGTTTCCCAACTCGGAAGAAAGGGGTGCAAATGAGCTCTTAACAAGCTCTGCCTCTAATGTCACGAGGTGTAAGGCAGCTATCCTATAAGTCCATGTTCAGCCCTTTAAATAGGCCTTGAGACAGGACTTAGATATTAAATAAGCCAGCACCTCATCTGCAGGCAACTGTTTCGGGGTGACTGCCCCTCATCAGTGCAGAGCAGAGAGTACTGGCCTAATTGGGTGAGAGACCTGTCAGGATTTAGGGGTACTATATCCCCTTAGGAGAGAGTGCCATAGTTGGCATGAGAAGACTTAGGCCTCTTTCACACGCTCAAGTTTTCTGAGCTGGTCCATAGCACCCGCACTGAATCCTGACCTATTCATTTCAATGGGTCTGTGTACATGAGCGTTGTTTTTCACACATCACTTCTGCGTTGTGTGAAAATCGCAGCATATTCTGCAAGCAGGTACGGGTGCGTTGTGTTTTTCACTGATGGTTTGCTAAGAGATGTTTGTAAACCTTCGGTTTTTTATTATGCACGTAAAAAACGCATCAAAACACATTGCACCCTCACGGAAAAAACTGAACGCAATGGCAGACAAAACTGACTGAACTTGCAAAATGGTGCGAGTTTCCCTGAACGCATCCGGACCTAATCCCTGAAGCTCATATGAAAGAGGCGTAATAGGCCATACATGCTCCTCTGGAATTCTGGTTAGAAGGGATGCAAATGAGCTCTTAACAAGCTCTTCCTCTAATGCCACCAGATGTAAGGCAGCTATCCCGTTAAACCCGGACGTGACCAGTCCGTAGTAACAAGAACTGGATTTCTTTACAGCCGGAGCGCATGGCGTCATTGGTTGCTATGACGCCGTGCGCTCCCTGCCGCTGCTGCAGGACAGTAATACATTGGTATGATCTATACTAGTGTATTACTGTACTGCAGCGGCGGCAGGGAGCGCACGGCATCATAGCAACCAATGATGCCATGCGCTCCGGCTGTAAAGAAATCCAGTCCTGGTTACCACGGACTGGTCGCGTCCGGGTTTAACGGACATGTGCATCTAGCCTAAGTCAATGTTCGACCTTTTAAGAGGCCTTGAGACATGACTCTGATATTAAATAAGCCAGCATCTCATCTGCAGACAGCATGTATGCCTATAAGTCTCCTGATGCCTATTAAGGCACCCTCTCCCCTAGGAGATAGTATCCCCTAAATCCAAACTTGGAAAGCACATCTCTTGCTGTGCTACACTGTTTCCATAGCTTTCATGCACTACAATGGGAACTACTGAAACTGCAGAGTGCTGGTCCGCTCTGCTGGTTTTCAGCCACCCGGTGTTTGGGGCTTAGTACTGTCTTGCCTTACTAACTCCTTTAATGCTACTGTCATGATGTAAATGGCTGTAATAACTATATTGTTAACTGCAAATGTCTTTCCTTACAGGAAGAAAAGGTTTTACAAGCACAGCAGGGGGCTGTCACTCAAACCGTAGTCATGAGAAATAAAGGTGAGCAAAGTCTGAACTTATATACATTACTATAAGTGACTAGTCAGTCATTTTTTAAATTCAGGAACCTAAATGCTGGCAATTTTTTGTTTGACTTTTAAGTGTATGTTCACACCACAAATTCAAATCCAACATGTATTTTCACAACAGAAATCCAAGAGTTTGCACTGCTAAGTAGCTGCATGAGGATTACTCCAGTTTTCATCCAGTGGGGCTAATCTTCACATTGCTGCAGGACAAAAGTGACCTGCCATTTCTTTTCACTCGGGGGAGAAAAATGTCAGAAATTCACTTGGAGATTTTCCTGTGCATGTGAATGAGGTTGTAGAAACCCCTTTCATACGGAAAGGATGCATATTTTGGCTCATTCACACTTTGTGGATCAGACCGTCTTTCTCCTTTGTAGAAATGCCTGTTCTTATCCCCAATTGCAGATAACAATAGGACAAGTTTTATCTTTTTTATGGAACTGTGGACAGAAAGTACGGATGTGGACTGCACACGGTGTGCTGTCCACATCTTTTGCAGCCCCTTTGGAATGAATAGGCCCACATCCATTCCTCAAAATTGTGGAACAGATGTGGACAAAAATTTATGGTTGGGTGAATGGGCCCTTACTGTACGTGAAAATTTCCATGTGAAAAGTCACTAGACACAGCCCATGGGCAAAAAGTGTTTTTTTTTGTTTTTTTGAGAAAAAGAATCAGATCCTATTATTTCTAATCTCACAAAAACCTGCAATAGTAAATGTTTCCAAACTCATGTTTTTTGGTAGATTTTTTTTTGTGCCAGTGTATGAAGAGGGCAAATGCTGCACCTCGTTTATTAAAACGCACAAACCCTTTAGTAAATGCGGTGCATGTGCACGTCTGCCTGTCTGAACATCATACACCAGTATGAGCTGCCTTATATTTGCACCTACATTTTGCCTCTTCTCTACTTTCTACGTTGTTGGGCACACAGCAGTTTTTTGTGGCAGTTCTTCCTGCATCTTTTTGAGCCAGAAATGGATTCAAACTGAATGAGAAATGCAAAGGAAGAACTTAGGGATCTCACACGATTGAGTTTTTTGTCCAGGTGTGATGTGTGTTGTGAACACACAGCATCTGGACTGAATCCTGATCCATTCATTTCAGTCATTGTTTTTCAGGCATCATCTTCGCATTCAGGAAAAATCCCAGCATGTTTAATAATGTGCGTTTTTCATGCAGCCCTGGCACCTTAGAAATTAGTGAGACTTGCGTGAAAAACAGAACGCACCTGGATGCAATCCAGATGTAATGCGTTTTAGGCCTCGTGCACACGAACGTATTTTCTGTCCGTTCAGTTTTTTTGCAGATTGGATGAGGACCCATTCATTTCAATGGTTCCGCAAAAAATGTGGACAGCACACAGTTTTCTGTCCGCATCCGTATGTCTCATTCCGTAGCCCCGCAAAAAATATAGAGCATGTCCTATTCTTGTCCGTTTTGCAGAAAAGGATAGGCATTGTTGCAATGGATTCGCAAAAAAACCCTGTTGCAATACGAATGCCAAAAGGACGTCATCCGTGTTTTTTTGCAGCTCGGTGTTTTGCGGACTGCAAAACACTTACGGTAGTGTGAATGTAGCCTTTCACTGATAGTTACTAGGATATGTAGATTGTTGTTCTTCAGTTTTTTTTCATGCGCATGAAAAACGCATGCAATCTGGATACAACCTGGATGGAAAAAACGCACACACTGAACGCAATAGCAGAAAAAACTGATTGAACTTGCATGCAAAACCATCGGTATCTCTTGTGTGAAAAGGCATTACAGTTCTCCTTGTCGCAGAATCGTCTTTTGGCTTTGGCTCAAAAAACTGCATCAAAAACTGCACCGGAAAAACTGTGTGAAACCTTCCCAGCTATATCAGGAAAGCCTGTTCTTCTGAAAGACCACTCCGCTTGGCACTTTTTCAATTTGATGACCTAGAAGAAGTTGCTATATAATTTGCTCAGTCAGTTTTTAGTGTAAACTGTGCAATTTAGGCTAAATACTGCAGTAAACGGGTTAATATGTGTGAGCAATTGTATAATAGACTTGGATTTTTTTTCAATATTTTGTAGGTTCCCAACCAAAGGAGCGGCCTCGCTCAGCAATCGTGGCAGTAGATGAAAAGTCTTTGATGACGCTTGGCTTCAACGCCAGAAGACCGCAGACTGCTCTATCCATCTCCAAAAGTATCTCTACACAAAATATCTCAGGGTAGGAAGCTTTTTTTGCTTGTTTGCTGCGTAAACCCAATAAAAGGCAAAAAAAAAACTTATTACAGTGCTGTTTCTCTTATCAGTATGATATAAGCAGTGTAAAAAACATTTCTTCATACTGATATCTTATCACAGTGCATGATCAATAAGGCAGTATGTGACAATTCCCTTCTGAAGGAAGGTTTTCATGAATGCTCTATCTGCAGGCTTGGGCGCGATGACAATCTTCTGGGCAGCTTGAGAGCGTTGTCACAATCAACAGACTCTTTGCACAAAGTCAGTAAGGGCAATGAGTCCATGGAATCGCTGAGTGATGAAGGTAATAGGCCGGGCAGCTTTTTCACTGAGTCGCATAATACTTATTTTTTTATTCATTTATTTACTTTAGCCAATAGTTACCGCTTGACCCAATATCGCCATCAAATGTAATCTTCCAGCTAATATAATTAGGATATTTTTCTTTATTTCATAGCAACATAGGATTACAGAGTTACATATTGTATTTTCACCCCACCACTCAATAGTCCGCTTCATATTGTTCCCTCCTCCTGCCAGTCGTTTTGGACTTTTAATTGCTAAGTAGTGATTTTTCTCCTAGGCACTGATTTGTATGAGGGGCAGCTCATGGGAGAGTTTGAGATGGACTCGAGGCAGCTGGAGAAGGCCTCCTGGAGTGAAGCAGTGGACAGCGGGTTTCTTGTGCAGCAAATGAAAGATGTTGTGAAACGTCAGGATGTTATTTATGGTGAGGAGGAACAGAATTATAGGCCCTTTGTGCGTTCATATACAGTATGTGCGCAGTAACTACTTACCTTACTTTCCTGTAAAACACATGACCTCTTATTAACTTTTTGTACACTGACTAAAGAGCAAATGTCTGATACTGATCTCTGTTTTCTGGCTAACGTACAATCAAGACAAAAATAAATAGTGAACTCCTTTCACATCTTCACTGCAGTTGGGGCTCCAGGAAGGTGGAGAGCGAAAGAATATAAAAGATTTTAAGTTCTAAACCTACATTTTGTTTGACAAATAAGATAATTATTATTTTACCCAAGTCGCTCCTGGTGTGGGCACCAGGAGTAGCGCAGGGAGCGGGGTAACTATATTCCCTCTGAGGGGCCAGGCATATATGGGGGGGGGGGCTGTCTTTCAGAGATGTTTTAAATGATGACTTCTCTTCTGGATAGGTAATCGGTATCTGGTCGTTGGTGGTCCAACACCCGGACCTCCCACTGATTAGCTGTTTGAGAAGGCACTGGTGCTCGTAGTATAGTGCCACCACCTTCTCTCAGCTCACCAAGCACAGTGTCCTACATTGTACAGCGGCTGTGCTTGGTATTGCTGCTCAGTCCCATTCACTTCAATATGGCTGAGCTGTGCCTAGGCCGTGTGATTCGTAAATGCGACGTCACTGGCCTAGGCTAAGCTATGAGAAGGCCGAGGAGCTACTACGAACGCAGGTACCTACTCAGAAGATGATTGGCCGGGTCCCGGGTGTTGAAACCCTACCAGAGGTTAGGTCATCAGTTAAAATATATCGGAAACCCCCTTTAAAAGGGGTTTTGCCACCGTAACTTGCACTTATAGTTGATTGAAATTCTGTTTTATATGATTATTTTACACATATTAAAGATGCAGCTTATATGCAAAGGTTTACATCTTTTCTGCCAATGATGGCGTTCCCTAGTGTTCATTGAGGTGTTCGCTTATTGTGTTCATGAATGAGCTTCAGATCGGGTGGCTGCGCATGCGCAGTTATACCAGAGTGTCCCTCAGCTCCTTGCATTGAGATAAGCGGAGCTAATCTCATGCATGTGCTGCAGTGAAATGAGATCCCTGTCTGGAGGATTTATTTAGGAAAATCACTCACATGCCCAGCTTTTCACTGTTTTTCCATAGAGTCAGATGAGGCAGAGGGATCTTGTGCACTATATCGGCTGATCCTCCAGGTAGACCGCATTTTGGAAGGGCTGGTCTCTGAAGAGTAAATACTGTTCAGTGGTGTGAACAAAGACCCTGTTAAATGTCCGTTTTGTTCTACATATGTTAATAATGTTCTCTTTATGCACAGAGCTTATGCAGACTGAAATGCACCACATCCTCAGACTGAAGATCATGAGTGACATCTACTGTCAGGGAATGTCGTCTGAACTGCAGTATGAGCAGCAAGTCATAGAGAAGATCTTCCCATGCATGGAAGATCTGCTGAATCTCCACACTCAGTTCTTCCAGCGAATGTTGGAAAGAAAAAGGGAATCTATGGCTGAAAAAAGTGAGAAGAATTTTGTCATCAGAAGGATTGGTGATATTTGCACACACCAGGTAACATCTGTGCATGTACTTTGTGTGTGTTAGTGCCGTATTGACACTTGTGTATGAATGTTGGTCCATAGTATGGAAGCTTATTGTATTGTTAGTTACATGTGCTGTGTAACGTTCTGTATTCCCTTGTAGAAGCTCTTCTATTATGAATGCATTGTGTAGCTTGGTGTGTTTGCTGGCCAGTAGTAATGGTTCTGTGATGGCTCCAGTGTGAAACGGAGCAACTGATCTAGCACTTTTGTTAACTTGCTAAATTTGAATAACTTCTCCTCCTAAATCCTGTCAAGGCATAAGGATCTGGTATTAGTTTTTTGGGCCTCTCTTAGCCAGAGCTGGGGTGAGAGTTTGGGGTTGTTTTTGGAAAGGAGGAACTTCCTAAGAGCTTAAACCAAGAAGTTTGTCACAATCCTCTCTTGATTCTAAAGGGCTTCTGAAGTCCACTGAAATCAATGTGATCACCTGATACAGGTTCCTCCGCTCCAGCGCTGCTGGTCTGGTTCCCGTCCGACTGTAAGTGATGAATTCATATCAGTCGTTAATATGATCGCTCAGCCAATCCCTTCCCTCAGAGGTCACTTGCTGTTCTTGCACATGTGACTGCTGAGGCCAGTGACTGAGTAAGTGGTCACGCGAATGATGGATGTGTCATCACTTCTGGTCAAATGAGGACCAGCCCAGCAGTGTTGGAACAGGTAAGTCTGCCTCAGCTTTCAAATGGGGAACGCGGGTCTCCATTCTAGTGATTGTTGTGGCCCCTAGGACAGACTCCTGGGTCTAAGTTGTCATGGGACAACCCTTTTAATTGAAAATGAGCATTGATCTTTAGGTACGTCCAATGGAATCCTAGTCCCACCAGAATCTGGTTTTCCGGCATCTTCAAAAATTATTTTATGTAGGCTGTAGCCGCGGTACCAATGAAGTCTTGGTATTCAGCCATTCATCGTATTTGCCTGTTTCTTTCCATTTAGCATGCAATGCAGTATCTGTGTCCGACACAGCGGTCCGTAATAAAATCACACAGCACACAATGCCAGCCGTATTTTATTATGTGGTCTTTTCCACTGTGATACATTTGATACTATAAAGAGCTTTTCCACACTGATATTAATAAAGCATAAAGGGGTTTTCCCATCTCAGACAATGGGAGCATCTCTAGGATATGCTCCCATTGTCTGATCTCGTAAACACAGCTGGCAAAGTGAAGAAGGGCGCACCGCGCATGCGTGACTGCCCTCCATTCATTTCTATGGGGCAGCTGAAAATAGTCGAGCACTGGCTCAGCTATTTCTGCCAGCCCCATAGAAGTGAATGGAAGCAGGGGCCGTCATGCGTGGTGCGCTTCCATTCGTTTCTATGGGGATTCCGAGAATAGCCGAGCGAGTCACTCGGAATACCAATAGGAATGCCAGCTTTATTTTTGGCTGCGTTTTACAAGATAGGTGCTGGTCCCAGAGGTGGGATCTGCACCTATTGGGCAACGAAAGCATATCCTAGTAATATGCCCACATTGTCTGAGATGGGAATACCCCTTTAGCTGCTATATAAATGAAAGTTTCCACCACTTTGTGTTGTTTCAGTTTTATTAGTTTGCTGTGAGTGAATGAGAAAAGACAAGTTTACATTGACAGGCTGCAAACCTATAGATACTATACACAGTGCTGCGCTCACAGTGCTCTAATGGACCCAGCTGAGAGCAGGACTAGCTCTGTATGTGTTTTTAGCCTGTGAATGGAAACCATACTGTTCTCGTTCACTGACAGCCAGCAATATATCTTCAGAATTGTAAGATATTGCAATATAAATACATTAGGAAATGGTAGAACTTTTCGTTTATGTCTTGATTTAGCTTTATCAACAGAGTACCCGCAAACCCCTTCAAGTTCCATTCAAATGATTTAAAAATAAAAAGTTCCACTGACCTGATTATTTGCCAATTTGTCCTTCCAGTTTTCCGGAGAAAATGCCGAGCGTATGATTAAAACATATGGTAAATTCTGTGGCCACCACAAGGAAGCGCTGGACTACTTCAAGGACCTGCTGTCTAAAGATAAAAGGTTTCAGGCCTTTGTAAAGGTACGAAATAGATGCCGTGATGCTAATAAATGCCCATATTCAGCGTGCTGCCGAATACACCTGAGTCACCCTTTATATTTTTATCCATTTCAGAAAAAAAGTAGCAGCCCCTTAGTCAGGCGTATGGGGATTCCAGAGTGCCTGTTACTGGTTACACAGAGAATTACCAAGTATCCGATCATTTTGGAGCGAATTCTGCATTATACAGAAGGTAATTTCCTCATACATACATATACCTGGATTATCCTTCCAGCATGAGATGCAAGCACCACACGAGCAACATTTCATTTGGGAAGTTCTGTTTTGGGCCAAGAAAAATGTTCATTGGTGATTGCGAACCCCGTTTCCTGGACTTTATAAAAAATGCAGATGTTAGAGCAGTATTTGTCTGTGCTTTAATAGGACTTCATTGCAGCTCAGGACATGGGAATGTCCCGCAAATAGAGTATGTGACTAGTGTTGAGCGAACTTGTGTTTTAAGTTCTGCTTCCGAAGTTCGGGTTATCGAAGAATCCCGTTATGGATTCTGCTACCACGGACCATAACGGAATTTGGAATCCATAACGGGATTCTTCGATTACCCGAACCCGAACTTTGGACGCAGAACTTAAAACACAAGTTCGCTCAACACTACATGTGACCAAAGTACTTGAAGTCACTGGCCTAGGAAGACACATTGGTGCTCTTCAGGGCGCTGCAGCCCGTTTAAACAGCTGACGGGTGGGGCTGCTGGGAGTTGGACCCCCACCATCAGATATTGATGACCTATCCTGAGGTTAGTATAATAGTAGTATCACTCTGGAAAAACCCCTTCAAATGATCGCTTTCTCATTTTATTGATTTTTTTTTTTTATTGATTTTTTTGTCTGGAACCTAACTAGAATTTTGTTATTTCAGAAAATGAGGTGGAGCACCAGTCTGTAACATATGCCCTAAGCCTGGTAAAGGATGTTCTAAATGGAGTGAACAACAAAGTAAAAAATTACGAGATGAAGAAGCGCCTCCACGAGATCTATAGTAAAACCGACAGTAAGTCTATACAGCGGATGAAGAGTGGACAGATGTTTGCCAAGGAGGATCTAAAGAGAAGAAAATTTGTTCGTGATGGCCCTGTGTTCTTGAGGTCCAACCAAACCAGTAGATCGAAAGGTAAAATATGACGCAGAGATAGACAGTTGATTTGCTTTGGAGAGGAATGACTTGGAGATGATTAAAGGGAATCTCGTGGCCGATGTTTGGCGCAGGTGCAATACACAATCACTCGCCCAGGGCGCTTCTGTATTTGGCAAACACTAAAGCAAAGGCACAGTCACGAGACATC
Source organism: Bufotes viridis (assembly GCA_033119425.1). Lineage (NCBI taxonomy): Eukaryota > Metazoa > Chordata > Amphibia > Anura > Bufonidae > Bufotes > Bufotes viridis. Next base: position 96,261,142 of record CM065590.1, read on the forward strand.
AGGGCCAGGTGTGATTACGTCTTAGATGCCTGGTGCTGTCAGTCAAATTAATGGGACCTGTAGAAGACTAAGAGGAGTCTCTGGGTGCAATTGCCTTGTACTTGTTGCACCCACAGACTAATCTGCATATTATTAAGACACTGTTTTCTCTGTATTGCAGCCATGGAGTGAGATGGGACCAACACCATTAGATTCAGCTGACAGGGGCACATCTACATTTATTGAGAGGCGTTTGTGTCATATTTCCTTTAAATAAGGAAGAGTCGGTGTAATTCTCCTAGTTGGAGAATTGAACCATCTGTGCACATATGCTTCCAGAAGTTAACACGTAGGTTCTCATTATTGGGAGACTGCTGAAATGCGAGAATCCCAGTGAGGCTGTTCTGGAGGACTGTCCATCTCGGAGGCTCAGCTTTTTTACACAGTGACATCAGTACAGTTTAGCTGTGTGTTAGTCATCCTCGCCCACAAGCAGTGTTCTGCCAAGAACAACCAGTTCTCCCAGTCTCCACCCTGCTTGGAGGAGCATTTTGTTTTTCCCTGTTCCATCAACACCAATTTTACAAGGCTTGGTAACCTGGTTTTCTTGGCCTTGAAGTGTCTCCATTCATCATAGACAGGAAGTAAAAGGAAAGGGAGGAGAAGAACCTCATAATTTAAAGCTATTTTTACTGCTAGAGAACCATATTGCCTAAAAACAATCATCCTTTCCAGATGAATCGCCACTTATAAGTTTTACATATCGGAACATTTATCTAATGCAAAATGTGTTAGAAAGAGAAGTGAGCCAGTTCTGACTACAACACAGTAGCACCATTCACGGTGCCGTCCACAGGGTTAGACACAGCAGATGATTGCAGGGCTGGAAATTCTGCACAATGGCAGGAAGGTTGCAGACGGTGCATTTATTGTAATTTACAGTAAGCCTGTTATTGTTTCACAGAGGCCCTGGCTGTTCTGCTGTCTGATGTTTTACTCTTCCTCCAAGAGAAGGACCAGAAATACGTCTTTGCATCACTGGTGAGGATCCTTCACATCATTGAACTATCTACTTTCACCCTGTGACAGTCGGATCTTCAGCTTGTTATTTTTGATATAGACACAGAAAATGGGTTGCAGAAAGAAACTGAGTAGCCCCATCTTGTGTGCTCTAGGGCTGAAGCGATTACTCTATTAAATTGAGTTACTTGACACAAAAAAATCCTCGATGCAAATTTTTCGAGGATTCGTTTGTGGCATGTGACCACGGAGCATGAGTGAAGCGCTTGCGATTACTTGCGCTCCGTGGTCACACGCCGGCCGGCACCACTCTGTCCTGGATCCCGGCGTACACACATGGTCTCTGTGTGACGTCAGGTCCCAGTGCAGCACGTGAAGAAGATGCTGGAAGATCTCTGGAGTGTCTGCGGCATCCCTACAGGAGCGGTAAATATTTGATTTCACTGGCGTTGGGGAATTATGGCTAGGGGCGGAAGGGGAGAGCCTGATGGCAAGGGGGGACTGATGGTGGCATTGGGGACTGATGAGTTTTTATAAAGGGAAATGTTCTTTTAATTTTTTTCTTATTAGAGTACTCGATTAATCATTGGATTTATCGGTAGAATACTTGATTACAAAAATAATCTAGCTGCAGCCCTAGTGTGCTCCTCCCTGATTTAAGTATTTTAAAATATTGGCCTACATTTATTAATTCATTATAATCTGCTTTTGGTGAAAATTAAATAATAAAGTCGCATCTAAAATTGCACTAAAACTAAGGTTAACAGTGCCAGAAATTACTGCACATGGCAGCCATAATAATAAATAATTTAATAAATTAGGTGCAGTTTTCACAAGCTATTCTCTCTAATTTCATGTTGGTGTACGGGCCTATGTTTGTAAGACGTCTGCAGAACAGAACCATGTTCTAGGTCGGGCCTAAGTAAAACTGGTCAGAATCATAGGATAACTGTTGATGAAAAATTATTGTTCATCTGATTATAAAGGGTGCCTATCATTTGAGTTGGTCGGGGTCCAAGAGATGATACCCCCACCTGTAACCCTTTGTCTCTGTTCAGCACAGCTCGGCTTTCATCGGAGAACAGGGTGGTGTACAGGCTCATGAAAAGTCTGAGTTTGTACTCCATTTGCTGGTGATCGGAGATGTATTTTCAGTTTCCCCCACCAATCAGCAGTTCAGACAGGCAATATCCATACTATCAACTTATTTCCCTTAATAACGTGTAAAGGTCTCTCAGGCTTCAATGGCTTTAGACATTCAGAAGATCTCTTTGGTTGACTGTCCGCTTTTTAATGTTTTTTGTACATTTATCTATTTTCCTTGTTTTTTTTTCTTTAATAAGGAGCACAAATCAACAGTGATATCTTTGAAGAATCTCATTGTGCGGGAGGTAGCTCATGATGAGAAGGGACTGTTCCTGATCAGCATGATTGGAAAAGACCCTGAATTAGTAGAAGTACTTGCCAGTACCAAGGAAGAGAGGAACAGCTGGATTGAAACAATCAAGGAAACAATGAGGACAATGTATGTTATTTTATGTTGCATTACTTTACCCCTGAAGTAGACCATGCACTGTGTATTAAAGGGTTTGTGCAGTGGCTTAATATTGATGACCTATTCTCGGGGTAGTTGATTAATATCAGATTGTTGAGGGTCCGACTCCTGGCACCCCCCCGATCAGCTGTTTAAAGGGGTCACTGCACTTGTGCGTCTTACTCTTCGAGGTTTACCTGCACGTCTTTTCCTTTATAGTGGCAGCTCAGTATTACACCTGCCCTGTTTCATCCAAGTGAATAGGATGAGCAGTTGTAATTACACTGCCCCTGTGCTCACACAAGCGCTGGGACCCCTTGAAACAAGTGATCAGTGGGGTTCCAAGAGTCTGGCCCCCACCAATCTGGTATTGATGACCTGTCCTGAGGTTAGGTCGTCAGTAGTAATTCACTGCACAACCCCTTTAACAATCACTCACTACCTTGCCTTGTACATATAGGGAGAAAGATGAGGATGAAGGTGTTCAGAGTGAATCTGAGGAAGAAAAAAGAAACTGGGACACCAAAGCCAAAGAACTAAAAGGTACAAACCTCCACCTTGTATTGTATGATTGTTCACAGGGAGTAGTGAACCTTTACATTGTCCTCACAGCACACACATGCATTCTATATGGCACTGTGCATGCTCGACTATCACCCCATTAAAAGTACTCCTTCTCGCAGATAAAAGTTTTTTTGGCCAGAATGCCCCTCTAACTGTGAGAGCGGAGAACTTGTGAATTTCCATCTCTATACAGCAGGAGAGCCTGATGTGAAATAAACATGCCTGTGGATTTCATTTCCACCATTCTGATTTGATTATAGTGGAGACAAGCGCCAAGCAAAATTGCACATGTAGCTCTTAGATACGTGTAAATGTGACGGTGGGAGACGCAGCAGGCGGATTGATTGGTGCTGATGCCAGGCGTTTGTACAATGCAGGAGGCCTCTGCTTCCGCGCTTTGCAGGAGAAGTCTGAGATGTTGTACAATTGCTTCAGCTAAATTACTGCCCAATCTGCCAGCGGGCACTACTGCCATCCTGGGAGACGCAGACAGAAGCAATTCTGGAGTTACACTTTGATATGTTTTTCACATGACGCTTTGCAGTGTACAGCATTTCCTATGTCATTAGGTGCTACTTTATGGTTGGTCATTCTTTCATGGCAGATTATCTACCACTTTTTCTGGGAATGAAGAAATCATAAGTGATTGGGGGTTTTAGTTAAATGTGTGACAAGCTGTTCTGGAAAAAATCCCTGTGTGACCACAGGGTGGCAGCAGTACATGAATAAATAATGGCTTACCTACTGTAAGTGCAGCATCTGCGAACCAGAAATCCAGATATAAAATTATACCACAAGCAGATCACAACATGTAATAAAAGTTCCGTTCAGCTCACCACACTTTTATAGACCATGATCCCCCCCCACTGGGCGCACGGTATACAGCCTGAGCCTGCTGTTCAAATCCTTAAATTAACGCAAGAGATCCAGCACTCCCAAGGATCAGTAAAAACCTGTTCCAGTTTTAGATACGTAAAAGACAGAACAACTCCGCAACCGCATACGTGTACAAAGTGTAGACCGCTGTTAATCAGAGCCTGGCAATAGTGATGTGCACTAGACACGCGTGAGCGGATGTGGAGTTGGTTGGCTCTTGTATCTAGAGCTGGGAGCACAGGATCTCTTGCTTTCTTTTAAGCAGATGATTGAATTTTTGTCTCCTTTTTCCTCAATAACAGAGCAACTTCAGCAAAAAGATGATCAGATTATTGGTTTACTTGAAGAAAAAGAGAAGATATTTCAAACCTTGGTGGACAGTAGTAGTCATGAAAAGAATTTGTGTACGTCTGGAAGAATTCTTTTCAGAGCCAACACAGAGGAGGCTCCACGAGGAGAGTCTTTAATAAAAAGTGCAATAAAAGAAGGTAAGAATTGATTCTTGTGTATCAAACTACATGGAATAACATGATGCAGTAGAACCATTCAGTATCAAGGACATCTGTACATACGTATACATTAGAGTTGGGCTCTTTTACTACTCCTGCAATTTATTTTCTTGTATTATTATGCAGTATAACCGGGATCCTGCGACAATGAGCTGAGCATTGGGGGGCTTAAGCAGCTGGGACCACCCCAGTCAGATGCTATGGAGGATCTCATTTCCAATGCAGTGTCTTAGTAGCAGCTCCCTGATTTGGATACTAGCGGGGTCCCTAATAAAGCTTTTACATAGGGATTGATCAAGCTGGTAAAAACTATAGGGTACTCTTCACATTCATTACTGGTTTATATCTTACAGTTGAGACACTTCAGGTCCTGTTAAACCAGAATCTGTGGAGCAGTATAGTTCAGCAGGTTCCCAGTCCTGCAGACCTGGAGGCTGGAGTCGGGTCAGTTTCTCTACCTCGAAGAGCAGAAACCTTTGGAGGGTTTGACAGTCATCAACTTAATGCCTCTAAATGTAAGTATAACGGACAGTACTAACACATGCTACACATAGATTAGTGCTCAGTGTTGCAAAAAAAGAGCACAACGGAAGGATCCCGTAAAAATATAGTTTATTAAATATACCATTTAAGATTGGCAACAGTTTTTTCCACACAGTTAAATGGGAGCAGGTGAACTATGTCTGGGATCAGAAATATGACAATCTTAGAAATGATAACCTAACAGTCTGGGAGGCAAAGGGCTATGTATTAAATCCACTTCGTAGTGCCTAAAAACCTGTTTGTGTATCTTAACTGAATAAACTCTGGACGGTGACCAGATGACATGGTGAATGCAAATAAATCACCCAAACAATGAATGCTGGGAGAAACAAGCCTAGCGGCCCACTAAACCAAGATGGGGGTTTTCATATCCTGGATGTGATTAGGTAACAAGGGCCTGCATGGCGGTAAACGGCTGTGTATGGATATGCTGCTATTCCCATTAAGGTCATGCTATACCACGGAGCATTAAAGAAAGTGTCTTACCCCTAGAGGACAGACCGCTCCCTGAACCTCGACACCCATTTCGCTTGTAGTACGCTTCATCAGGAGGATGGGAAACGGGCGGACTACTCGCCAATATGCAAGTGCCAGAGCACAGTGTGTAGTGACACCCCAGCATCTCATCCCCCTAGGCAGCTCTGCAAGTGGATACAACTAGTCCTGCTCGCAATCATTCCCAGAGGACCCCTTTAAAAGCAAGGCGTTTGCTAGTGAATACTATGGAAAAGACACAATGTTGATGCTAAATCACTAATTGGTCCTATCTTACACTCAAAGGTGGAGAGAAGGAAGAGGGAGAAGATGGACAGGATTTACGGAGGACAGAATCGGATAGTGTTCTGAAAAAGGTACAAGTGTCTTCTATATTAATATAGGAGTCTGTCACCAGGAAAGTGACTGGTAAAGCAGGAACACAGCTGAATGCAATGGTTCACATGGCGTGTGCCCGGCCAGGGATACACAGGCATATGACGGCTGGATCTCCTGGACCGACTGCAGCTCCCCTGACCCAAACTGACTGCATCATAATGATTTATGATACAGTGAGTTCCTCTCTGATCCTGGGTCAATTGTACTGTGCAACGGATCTCTAAAGGTCCCTTTCACAGCATGATGTACAGGCAGATTGTCAGGAAGGAAGCGTTCTTTCCCGACAATCTGATCACTGGTAAAGGAGACTGCTGCATTTACATGCATCGATCTCCAGAGTGTGGGGAGGAGCGATCACTAATGCCAGTGCTCTTCCCCATACTATCTCGTTGTTTCCCCCTCAGATCAGGTTTACACAGTACGATCTGCCACCAGGAAACAAGGATCTGCACAAACGATCCAATTACCCAATGAACGAGTGTTTCGCTCATTCATCGAGTAATTGCTGGTACATCTACACTGCCAGATCATCGATAATGAGCGTTACTATGAACTCTCGTTAGCGATGGTCTTTTCAATTCTCTGCCCGTGTAAAGGGCCCTTAAGTGAAAAGCATCATTACATTCAGCTGAGCTACAAGCTCTTGTGCCTGGTTTAACAGCGAGTTTCAGGGCGATGGGCTGCCTTTTAAATTGTATTTTTTCTGGTACAGTATAAGGAAGAGTAACTGAGTAAATATGTTGCAATGAGCTTCAAATGAGACAAATTCATTCAGCATTGCTGTACTACTCCTGTTCGAATTAGCCAAGAGCGCCGCAGCAAGTTTGTGCTAAATATGTGGCAGCCAAAGTAACAGAGCCTTGCACTCCTTAAATGGGTTGTTCACAAATAGGAACCGTTTCTAAAGATCCCACAGCATGGCCACCCGCAGTGGTGATCATACTTACCTGATCCCGGCTGCTGGGTTCCAGTTCCATCACTGCCCCACCGACTCTGCAGGTGCACGGTCTCTGACTCCACGTCACTTGACAGTTGCAGCCAATGACTGGCCGTAGCGGTCAATTGTCACTCATGCGTCATGTCGCTAAGTCACGTGACCACTGTGGCCAGTCATTGGTTGCAGCCGTCAGGTGATCTGTCGTCAAACCAGATACGGGGAGACCCAGGACCTGCAGAGCTGAGCAGCAATAGAGCTAGAACTTAGAGGCGGGGATCAGGTAAATATGATTGTCACTACAAGGCCGGCCCAGCTGTGGGTTCTGTAGAAAAGGTCCCCATTCATGAACAACCCCTTTAAATATTACAGCAGCTTAGTGTCTGCAAAATCTGTTTCTGTGAAATCTTTAAAGGTATATTACCATCTCATAAATTGATGGCATATTGTATGAATACAGCATCACTGTATGATCGGTGGGAGTCTGACCTTTGATGCTGACTCGGCAGTCTCTTCGTTGTCAGGATTAATGGGGTCCCAGAAGTCAGCGGCCCACCCGTCATAATGTGGTGGGTATATCCTAGCTATACGAGTCCAAGAAGTCGAACACCCCACCAGTCATAAAGTGATGGCATATCCTAGTGATGCCCTTGCTTTACAAGCTGTGAATACCTCTTTAAGTAGCAGAAGGCACTGATTGTGAATATTAGCCCTGGCTAATTTGATCTTTTTTCAGCACACAGGAGGCTGATTAATCCGCATTCATTACATAGTACACATTAGTATAAAAAAGTTATTACACATCACCTTGGCATGGAAAACCTCTCCTTAATGTATTACTCTTTATCTTGTAGGGAGTGAGTCCCAGCGTTATGCTTAAAAGAAATGGAGAGGTAAGCTTATATATATAGATATATCTTTTTTTATTAAGTTCCTGTCCTAAATATGCATGACTGTTGTGAGGTAACTGATTGGCTTTTAGTAGTAATTTAATTACGTTAATTCCATTTTATTACATTTATTAATGATTTCCACTTTTCCTTTTGGCTACTCGCAGCACGTTCTCCAGACGGTCTCCAATCTTCACAAACTGCTGAGTAACTTGCAGGTATTTTGAGAGTTTTTTTTTTTTTTCTTAAGAATTCTGAAAGTATGAAGTGTTTTAATTACTGTAACATACTATAGGCTGTGGTGCTGCAACAAGACACCTTTATTGAACACCAGAAGCTGAGACTAAATGAGAGACCCCTCACCCGGACCTACTCCAAACCAAAGGCCTTGACTGAACAGGAAAAGGTGGAGCAACTGCTACAGGACATCGTTAATCTGGAAAAGCAGCAAACCGACCAGCAGGTAGGTTAATGTAGAAGATGAAATGTTGGCGAGTTTATTCAGGAGTTGTTACCTTAGCAGCTGAGATTAGGAAGGTGTGAGGCCCGCAGATGTGCTATTCTCCCAAGCGGCTTGTGACTTCAGTGACATGCCGCTTGGGACACCATCTTTGTGACCAGTCATTGGCTGCAGCGGGTCACGTGACCCTGTCCATGCCAGAAGCTTACATGCGGAGACCAAAGCAGAGTGAACACTGCCGAGGACCCAGGGAATCAGAGCCAACCAGCTGGGAGAAAGTAAGTGAGCTTTCCTTCACTGGTCCAGATGGGAGTAGGGCAATTTAAAATACTAGAGAATCCTGGAATACCCTTTAAAAAGGAAACTGTCACCAAGTAGCTAATTAGCCCCAGGGTGCCGTTGCACCCGGGGCTCTTAAATTTTCCTCCCCTGCTACGCCTCCAACACTTTGACTGGCAGGGCCAGGCAGTGAAGTTGTACCTACATGTGGCCCTGAAGTCTTGCAGTTGCTCGTTCGCTTCATTGTTCGGTGCCGGCACAGTACAGAATCCATCAGTCTGCAAGCTTCTGTACTGTGTCGAGCAGTCGGGAGACCTTAGGGCCAGGCGTGAGTATGTCTTCACTGCCTGGCCCTGTCAAAGTAGTGGGGGCGCAGCTAGTAAGGAAAAGGAGCATAGCCTCGTTGCACCCTGGGGCTAATTGGCATCAAATAAAAGGGCTAATTTCTCCACAATGAGGCCACTGATGTAAATAGGACTAACACCAATAAAATGTATTGACAAGCGCACATCTAGCGTGTAAGAGGGTTTCATAACAAGTTATGTGGTGACATATTCCATTTATAGAACTTAAAGGCATTTTCCGGGATTAATTTAAAATGGCCGCAAGCAACCCGTGTTAGAATGGGAGTAGGACTGGTTGTCACCGCTTGCAGAGCTGCCTAGGGGGGTGATGGGACAGGGTCTCGTTACACACTACGTTCTGGCACTTGCATATACTCTCTATTGATGAGCGTTTGTCAGGCTGCTCAGCCATGGTAGCATGTTGTAGGCAGGATCAGATCATTTACAAACGTAAAAACAAAGGTGCAATGGCACACTGCAGCTAGAGCTCCGTCCTGCCACTATGCTGGATGTTAGATGAGGCATTAGTTTATATTTTGGCCAAATTATGTAAGCCACCCACCACTTCACGGTTGCCTCTCGAGTGGTCCCTAACATTAATTCTTACCTTTTTTTCCTTTTTTCCTTTGTAGCATATATGGGAGGCGTGGTGACCTCCATGCAGTCATGCACACCTGACTAGTGAATCCGCCCTGTAGGCTGGTTTTAAAGTCAGTATAAAACTGAGTCTGCTTTATAGAACTTACCAGAAGCCATTTGGTTCCAGGAGAAGTACTAGTGGGCTCAGCATGCATGTTGGTATTTGCATCCCTTGATCTGATGAACGCTGTATGGCACCAGACGGGGTTACAAGCAGAGTGTATCTGGCATGCATGCTGCACCTGCACTCCCTGGATTTTGTGTGGCTGATATGGCCCATAAAAGGTAAGAATTAATGTTAGGGACCACTCGAGAGGCAACCGTGAAGTGGTGGGTGGCTTACATAATTTGGCCAAAATATAAACTAATGCCTCATCTAACATCCAGCATAGTGGCAGGACGGAGCTCTAGCTGCAGTGTGCCATTGCACCTTTGTTTTTACGTTTGTATGTGTATTTCACCATAGCAACGTGCACCTGCGTATTTGGTTGTGCGGACTGCAATCCCCATTTTTTTTCCTTTGTAGGATCAGATCATTACCATCTATTGTAGAGCAGTGTAGGGAGGCCCTCCCCCCTCACCCGGAGAGTTGTGGCAACCAGTCCTGCTCACATTCTAGGACAGGTTATTTTGGCCATTTTATATAATTCACGGAGAACCCTTTTAAGATATGTAGCCTTGTGGAAAGAAAGTGAATATGTTAAAAGTATAAATGATGTTCGATGGGACAGTGAACGTGAGAATTAAGAGATGTAATCTGAAATTAGTGGGAGAAAGATCAGAAGCAGTGTCAGAAAAATGATTATTTATAGCAGATGTTTGGAAAAGACTTGAAGCAGATGTGGATGGAAATCAACAAGGAGTGAACTTGGTCGTGAGCTAAACATATATCTATCCTAAGGCCCCTTGCAGACGAGCGTTCCTCACACAGCGAGTCCGCAACTGAGCTCCCGGCCCGACCTTCCTGCACTGACGGGATTCACATAGCATTATATTGATTTATGAAGCTATGTAACCCTTACAGTTCTGGAATGTATTGGATAACACTGGCATAATGAACGGAACGGAAGAAGTGGAGCGGCACTCCAAGGAAAACACCCAGACCACTGGCAGGTCGATACAGCAGCATAAACAGTCCCCTGTAATGACTCCACTATCAGCGGTGCACAACCCCAAGAAACGACAGGATACAAAAATCTTGGATGATAAAGGTAGGAACGGGGCGGCACTCTACTGGTGAGTGCCGCCCCGTTCCTACCTTTATAATCTAACACTGGCATAATGCTGTCAGTGTTATCCAATACATTCCAGAACTGTAAGGGTTCCCTGGCAGTGCTGGGGGGTCAGGCCGGGAGCTCTGTTGCGGACTCGCTGCGTGAGGAACGCTCGTCTGCAAGGGGCCTAAGAGAAGGAAATATTTGGATGCTGCAGCCATTCCAGCGTTAGTCACTTACTTATTTTCTTGTACTGCTTTTCATAAAATCACTTCATTAGCTACAGCAGGAGCTGTAGACCTCATATTCAAGTGCAATGGGTCAACCAAGCCATCCCAGCATCAGTTGGCAGTTTACCCCCTATGTTACTCATAAGGAGAAAGCTGTCAATCGGAGGTGTTGGGAAGGTGAATTGGCAGCTCATGAATTTTGAGGACTCCCCTGCTTTGAGAGGACTCCGGCACAGCTTCTGCTGCAGCTAATAAACAGTAATCTTATTAAAATAAAAATAAAACTACTGCAAGAAAAAAATAAGTGATGTCACTACTCAGAGGGGGCAGCAATAAGATGGTGACAGATTCCCTTCAATATAAACCCTAGGCATGTTTTCACAGTATGCGCCATGTTATTGCAGCACAGACCTCCCAATGTAAATGGACAAGGGGGGGGGTCTGTGCTGCAGTATCTCCCGAATCATGGCATACTAGATGAACCCTGCTTTCTATTATTATAAAGACAGCAGGGTCAGGAGATGATAGCAGATGAGGGAAAGAATTGATGGAGAGTCCCAATATATGTAGATTTTTCCAAAAAGGTGCTAGTATTAGTCCTGGGATCTTTATGTGGAGGAGAACCTAAACGCAAAGAAAATGTTTCTGAGTAAACCACTAATGAGTATAGGGTTACCTATCGAGTAGTACAGGCTAGGAATGACATAAAAGTACAAGATAATAGGTGTTTATGGTGGATTTACATGGGCCGAGGAGAAGCTTTCTTCCTGACAACTGGCTGCTCGCTCAGTGGGGGTGAAGCTCTGCAGTTACATGCAGCGATCACCTCCACGGTATGAGAATGAGGGATCACCAGTCTTCCTCATACAGATGCATTGTTTTGGGGCAGCAGATCGCTGTTAAAATGATACAGTTTCGCTCTTCATTGGGTGATCGACTGCTACTTTCTATTGGCAGATTATCTGGAACGAACGTTTGCAGGAACATTCGTCCCTACTAATCTGCTCGACTATCGGGCTGTGTAAACCCGCCATTTTTAGGTATATAGTGCGTGATAAGAATAAGGCACATCTAGTAGTACAGAGGCTTTTCTGTAGGCTGTGGATCCATGGCCAATTGTTTATGGAAACTGTTAAGTGCTTGTCGGGTGGAGTTCAGTGTTATTCTGGAAATGTGACCTTTTTCCATTTTGCTTAGGTTCCACTTCAACCAGAAAAACTGACCAAGGCCCCCTCACCGCCTGACGGCACAGATTCTTTAAGAAGATATAACTCTAGTGTTCCAAAACAGGAGCACCTGGACTGTAAACCCTCTGCTGTACCCAAAAAGGACACTTTGTCACGGACAGAGAGTAAGCAAAAGGGGAAAGGCTTCAGTTTGCTTGGGAGCCAAACTAACAAACCAGTGGAGGGCCCCGCTACCAATCGCCTTTTCAACCTATCAAAAACAAAGGACAAAAAGGAGAAAAAGAAGAAATCTAAAGGAAACCACTGTCCAAACTCAGGTGAGTGATATCCATCTTGTCACTTATCCTCTTGCGTTGTCCCCATGCTGATGTCTATAACCAGTTTAACGCCACTGAAAATCTGGTTTGTTTCAAGTGACAACTAAAGGGCGGCCATATTGGTGTCAAAAAGAAATGTAAAAAACAAAATACATAGCATATATCAAAACGACTGACACAAAATAGGAAACCCATTTTAATAATGTACTTTGGTGTCCTTTTGCATATATAAAGAATAAGGAGCTATAGTTTGAAAAAAATTACTTTTGAACATTTTTTACAAGACTAACTAAAACTAAAAAAGAAAAGTCCCATGTGTCACGTAAAAAAATAACCAATGCGCCATGCCCTCTGTGAAGGAAAGCGCTCATTTATGAATAGAAGGTAGAATGGCATGAAGGGAATGTCACCGCTTAAGCCCATATTACACTGCACGATTTTCAGGCCAATTACTGGGAACAAGTGTTGAACGCTCATGCCTGATAAGTGGCCTATATAACGGTGCCGATCAGCGGATAAACCAGCAATTACTTGTTTGTCTGCTGATTAGTATATTTTATCAGACTGAAAGGTGCCCGATTATCGGTAGCACATGGCTGTGTAATCAGGGAAGTGCTGCCGATAATCAATAGAACTGATTGGCGGAGGAACGACTGCAGCTATCATTCTGCCCTATTCACTTTGTAGTAGATCAATGCAAAAGAGCACCGATCAACACTTTTTTTGCGGCCCCCTGAAATAGAACAATGTGACCATGCTGTCCCAGACCAAAAAAGCTGTGCACCCCTGCTATAGACTCTAGAGCAGGCATGTCCAAACTCTGGCCCTCCAGGTGTTGCAGAACTACAACTCCCATCATGCTCTTCTGTAGGTTGATAGCTGTAGGTTGTCCAGGAATGATGGGAGTTGTAGTTTTGCAACATCTGGAGGGCCGGAGTTTGGACATGCCTGCTCTAGAGCAACTAGAGAAAGGCATGTGTGGTAGATGGTTATACATGTTTTCTAAGAGGATTTGTTGCATTGATTTTCCAGAGTCGGTTCATGTTGAGGGAGTGTCTCAGGAGGAAGAAATCTTCTGCTGATGTTCCTACGGAGGACAGGTCTACATGCCGAATACTGTACATACTCATTCCACACTGGGATATTGGCTACCATTTCAGAAAGACTGGCTCTAAGTGGAGAACCTCCTGCTCCTTTTACTATACAAAGAAATACTGCCTATTGACTGCTCCCGAAAAATCTCCATACCACTCATTCAGAAACCTGCCATTTTTCTGGAGTCTTCGCTATGTAGAATTGTGGGAGCTTAGCCAGGAAAGGTCACCGGAAAATATGCTTTCTGACCACGTAGAACTGCTTAAGGTAGTGATGTGCCAGAGGCCTTCGTTACACGTTCTTCAATGTTACATAGCTATGGATAGTAATCCAAACCCTTTACAACACCACTGAGATGGTATCAACCTGTAGTTTTCTATACGGCGCCCACCTATTAAGCTCTGAATACTCGCTGATACTTTCCTACCTGTAGTCTTCTCTCACTGTGTATTTGGCGAGAAAAAGAACGCTTAGTTGTTGTCTTGATGTCTGAATTAGGAATAGATTCAACCCCAAATCAAATGATTTGCTAAATTCTCAGCTAATACTTGCGCAAATCGCAGTTTAATGTTGCGTTTTTTGCCAGTAGAGGGCGCTGTAGCCTACCCTAACTGGAGCTAGCCTGTTCTATGCCATGTATTCCTCGTGACTACACATTTTGTTACATGAACTTGCCGTTTCATCTCTTTTAACAAAAAAATAACCTAATTTCTATTATTCTGTGGAGAACTTCCTCTTCAGTGTTGAATCTGATTCAATTCTGTCCAGTTATTGATGTCCCTCTTCCTGCTCTAATGCCGTCAGTCACACTGCTCTTCTTGATATCCTGGAGCGCAGTACGTAGCGCAGCAGTAAGCAATGTGAATGCTACCCATTGCAACCAGTCATTCAGCAGAAAACTATGGCTACCATTCATCATTGCTGCCCCAGTCTCGCACCTCTTTTCTTCCCTAAATTCCTCAAATACAGAACCCCCTTCCCCATTTCACTTTGATATCTCCTTTATTGCATCTTGCATGGTCTAATGAATTCCAGAATAACATGGAAACATGTTATTAGTTTTTTTTTTTTTTTTTTTTAAGATTATAGTACAAATTTAGACCCCTTTAGAGTTTTTTTTTTTTTTTTTAGTTTTTTTTTTTTCAAATTGCATCCGAGCTAACTAACGGATGTAGACATGGCCGCTGCCTTCTGCAGTGTCTCTATAGTGAATTGGGGGAAGTTTTTCCGTGAATGATCAATGTGCTGGTGGTGTGGATGTTAAAAAATAAAATAAAAATGAAGGTGATGAATAAGAAACTATTTTAACCCCCAAACCTTTATGGCTTTTTTTAAAATAGTAGAAACTAAAGTAAAGAAATGTATTAACAATAAGTATACATTATACGCAGGTGCTTGGGGTATAGGTGACCTAAACCGTGCTGTTCACGAGATATCAGAGCTGCCCGAGTGGTGGCTTTGTGGGAGAATAGACATTTACCATGGTGACCTCCGCCAGTATGGTACCACAATGCACTTTACACAAGCTGAAATTCTAGAAGACAATCACTGATGCCCAGCCGCTTGTTAATGGGAGTTGTAGTCCTGTGTACTGTATTTCCTGATGCAGAACGTGCACACGCTGTGACTGGATCACTAAGGCGAGGGCTTTTTTTTTTTTTCATGTGACTGTGATAGGAAAAGAGCAAAAATACCAAAGCCCAAAAGTTACCAAGTCTCTGCTGTAATTGCAAGTCACCTGCGTTTTTCCCCGTGAGAGAGAGAACTAGAAATGACACATGGTTAAGGTAGCCATTCACACCACCACATTTTTGGTCCACATTTTTTGCAGGTCAGATGCGGACCCATTCATTTCAATGGCGCCACAAAAGATGCAGACATCACGGCATACCCTGTGCTGCCCGCATCCGTATATCTGTTCTGCAGTCCCACAAAAAAATAGAACAGTCCTATTCTTGTCCATTTTTCAGACAAGAGCAGGCATAGTTACTGTGAGTCTGCGGATGCCATCCATCACATGGACGTCATCCGTTTACTTACGGACCCGCATTTTGCAGACCACAAAATACCCTGGTTGTGTGACTAGAGCCTTAGACAAACGTTGGGTTGATTTTACTGCTCTCCAAAGCAACAGCCGACCATTTTAATATTTATGGAGGTGACCCGACTCTTCCCTGACAGCAGATGTCGGGGGAAAGAAGGGTAGGGCATGTGGGATTTCACCTTCCAAAATCCTTTTGATCTTTTTCACCTCTCCCTATTGAGAACCCATGCAAAGTCTATTATTTCTGAAAAGAATTCACATACAATTTGCATGGAAAATCACATTAGCTGCACAACTTTTATCATTTTCAAATTATTTTGTCTGTGCAGCTGTATCCTAATGCAGAGGTTATATGTACAAAAGGAATGGCTTAGAAATAGAAAAAAGGTTAAAAAAAAGAAAAACAAACCAATGAGATACCTAAAGGAGCTGTGCCCCTAAAGTAACTTCATGGCCTATTTGGTTGGTCATATGGCAGTTCATAACATTTCCCCCTATCACAGCTGATCACGGGGGGCTTCTAAAGCCTGACATATAGCAAATAGGGATTGTTGAGACCAAGCAAACCTTTTATTGTGTTCGCTCAAATCCTCCTAGTCTTGAAGAATGACACTAAAGGTGCCCATTCACCTTTAATAGCTATTCCTCCACATTCCCCCATGTACCTGCACGCTCAGCATGGGGTTTTAATATGGAGAGGGGAATAAGTCACTGACCAGTCCAGACACCTGACAATGGCTTATTTCCTGCAGACCCATAGGATCAGACATGTTGAAATTCTGAATGCCCGATCCATCTTTCCCTTGATATCTGCTGTTGGAGGAGAGTCTGAATACCCACATATAGGTGAGATAGTTGGGCAGTCCAGTCAGAATTGGTGGGTTCGGCCACCTTTAGGGTCTGCTTCTTGTAAGCAGTAGAACCGTACTTATACATGAGAGACTGAACCTATAGCGCAGAATGTGTACAACGTTCTACATGACTTGAACCCGTAGTGCAGACAAAAATGAATCACACCACTGCTTTCTTATTCATTGTGTGCAGAAGGTGAACACTACATTCACGTTCTACAGGGACTTTACCACTGGTTTGTCACTTGCATTTTTCGATAGACGCACCTGTACTTAAATATGAGGATTTTATTGTAGTTTTGCTGTAAATAGAAAGATTACAAAGATTAAGCCAAGTATCCCAGGCCAAGGCATCCTCCCATCCCATATTGGCGTACATTGTATTTTCCTTTCCGTGTTGTCGGCAGTGTTTTAGTATTGTGTAGTCCTGTCAGTGCACTCTGGCCATGGACTGTACGGAGCCTGGCGTGACCTGGTAGTAATGTGCCGTCTATGGCGTTTATGTTGGGTATAAAGCACCTTTCATGAAGCTTTAAATGCATTTTTTTGCTTATTGCTGCTTGAGACCTCACCCAAGTTGCTTTCTAAGAAATAAGAGCACTTATGTGTGCGGAGTGTGGTCTAATATCACAGAAAACTGTATTAGATGCCCTGTGCAACAAACAGGCAGCGCGTGCCTGCAAAAAAGAGGCGTTTTCCTTGACTGCCAAGGTAACTGCAATGCAAATGAAAACTGTACTAAAACGTGAAAGTTACAATTTATTATGGGCTGGTAATGGAAGTCCTTCTGTTGTATTCTTCAACAGAGCGGGTCTTAGTTTGACCTTTTTATATTTTTTTTCTCTGAAATACCCATGACATGACATTCCTATGCCACCTGGTCTGGACATGTCCCCTGCTGGACAGGGCTTTTCCATACAGTTGTCTCACTTTATGCTTTTTCTCTCTGTTTGTAGCTAATATTTGTACGACTGGATGAAACGGTTTGTCCTCCCTTAGACGTAATAACATTTGGAAATAATGATATTGAGCTAAAGGAAAATGAATTTCTAGCAAGATCTGGTATCTTGCCTGTTTCCAGTAATGGATTCTTCTTTGGGCGCTGCGCTCACTGGCCAAGATAAGTACAGCGGGGGAACTTCATGGTGGTTCTCTGGTTTGTTACAGTCCGTAAAATGTTACTCAACTCCAGTCCTCAGGGCTACCTACCCGTCATGATTTGAGAATATCCCACAGAATGAATACCTGTGGTAAGTGCATGGACACTAAATATATCCCCTGAGGACTGGAGCTAAGGCTGAAGGTCAAGTATCAAAATACGGAGGAAATTCCAGAAAAATTTTAGGTAGAATTTATCTGCTTTGCAGAAAAAAATAAATGAGTAGGGCTTACCTTTTGGTTACGTCAATGGCACATACGTTGCGACATGTTAACATAGACTTATGTTTTAGATTATTGCATATAATGAGAGACATTTATCAGAACTGGTGTGCCCATACGCCAGGCTTGATCTCCTGGCACAGGCGTGAGATGCGCCTTTTTTTAATAAGAAGCAGATGCCTCTTAATAAATTAGGCACATCTCTGCCTCGCTGTGCACCAGAAAGTGAAGTCTACGCCAGCTATAACTTACACCACTTTCTGGCAAAAGTTTTGCCTCTTCCGTTATGCCCTGTCCCTTTCCACAGTGCTTTTCTGAAGTATAAAAGTCACAAATTATGATGCATATATGGCATGTGCCATAGTCTGTGACTTTCTTTACGCCACTATAGTGGCGTAAAACCATTAGTAAATGTGCCCCATTATGCTTTTGTCTACCAACACTATAAACTTTGCAGTCTCTATTGCCACAAAATGTGAATTTAGTGTCACAGCATTAGGGCACATGCACACGACCGTATGTATTTTGCAGTCCGCAAAACACGGATCCCCAAAAAAAAAAAAAGATGACATCCTTGTTACATCCATATTTTTTGTGGATCCATTGTAACAATGCCTGTCCTTGTCGGCAAAACAGACAAGAATAGGACATGTTCTATTTTTTTGCAGAACGGATTTGCGGACATACGGAAAGCCTACAGAGCCATTTCTGTTTTTATGCCGCCCCATTGAAATGAATGGTTCCGCATACGGGCTGCAAAAAAACCAAAATGGACATGTTCGCGTGCATGAGCCCTTAGATTCACACCACATGAACTAAATATTTCGGAAGATTTAGCTCATCAGACGTTATGGTGTATAGACAGAACTGCGGTATTGGTCAGTCACTCAATAAGATTTGGTTTTGATCATTTCCCAATGCTTTGATACAAATGAGATGTATGAAAATCATACATAAATAGGTGAGAATAGGACACATTTTGACAGTAAACGACATTCTATTTCATCCGGTCGGGACTACACAAATATTAGCTGTGGTGTCATGAACTGTATAGTACTAACCTTGACTGCACTAGAGGAAAGTCCTGAATGCTCAGGAGGTCCATAGTACCATGTATACCTCGCTTTTTGTTCTATGAATACCTGTACCGAGGTACATCTAGGTATCACGTAAAGACCCCCCAAGCACAGGGCTGCCCCTGATATGAGCTGTGGGCTGTGTGCCGCAACGCTTCTCTGCGGATTTTCAATGACACAGAACTCTGTGCTAAACTCTGTTGTGTTTGTTTTTCTAAATGCTGTAAAGATTGAGACGAAACAGAAATTAATTATTTTATGTTAATGTGTAAATAATGTAAAAAGTTATAACTGTACAAGTCATGACCGTTTCCTGTAATATGCAAGTTTTCTTTGTAACTAGCTTTAATTTATCTCTTTTTCTTAGTTACCAGCTGTAAAGGCAAATTTCTCTAAATAAATTTCATTCTTTATCTACTTTTGTGTCTTATTTGTCATATTTAAACACGTTTTATCAAATAAATCCTTTAATCATTGTATGATGAGCTATACGTTTTTGTTATATACTTAGCATATGTTATAGACTATTTGTTTGTGTTTGCGGTCACTGAATAGGAATCAGTTTACTTCCAAAGTATATATAGTACGCCTGCCTTTGCCAGCCGCAGACCTGTGAAGATGACCTGGGCAGGTGTTCATCCTTCCCGTTCACGGACTACAAACAGGACTTGAAAAGGGTGAGAAATGATTATATATATATATATATATATATATATATAGCTGAGTGTATGTGTGTATGCCTGCTTAAGGAATCCGCACCATTGCATTTACAGTCATGAAATTTGGCAAACAGGTACATCAGGTGTCCAGGAAGGTTTAAGACCGGGTCTCAGCTCTCTTGCACGTACCGTTCCTGAGATATTCCCCAAAAAATGCATTAGCCAATAGAAGTGTCACATGACACTTATCAGCTAATAGATGCTCGTAGACCCTTAGTCTCCACATACACAGATTTACACCAGGTTTCCATAACAACCCAACCATTTTTCTTCACTGCTGTAGGTCAGCTTTAATGGGGCTGGGCGCTGTGGGTGACACTGTTAAGGGAGCGGAGTGCTGTGAAGGTCACAGTTCAGGGGGCAGGTAGGGTGGCTATTCAGGCCACCCTCAAAAGACAGACTTAACCCCTTAAGGACACGGCCCTATTTCACCTTAAGGACCAGGCCATTTTTTGAAAATCTGACCAGTGTCACTTTATGTGGTGATAACTTTAAAACGCTTTTACTTATCCTGGCCATTCTGAGATTGTTTTTTCGTCACATATTGTACTTCATGACACTGGTAAAATGGAGTCAAAGAAATGTATTTTTATTTATAAAAAAAATACAAAATTTACCAAAAATTTTGAAAAATTAGCAATTTTCCAAGTTTCAATTTCTCTATTTCTATAATGCATAGTAATACCGCCAAAAAAAGTAATTTACATTCCCCATATGTCTACTTCATGTGGCATGGCATTTTGGGAATGCCATTTTATTTTTTGGGGACGTTACAAGGCTTAGAAGTTTAGAAGTAAATCTTGAAAATTTTCTGAAATGTTCAAAAACCCACTTTTTAGGGACCAGTTCCGGTTTGAAATCCGTTTGTGAGGCTTACATAATAGAAATCACCCAAAAATGACCCCATTCTAGAAACTACACCCCTCAATGTATTAAAAATTGATTTTACAAACGTTGTTAACCCTTTAGATGTTCCACAAGAGTTAATGGAAAATGGAGATAAAATGTCAGATTTTCGATTCTATTTTTTTTTTGGGCAAATTTTCCAATTTAATCCATTTTTTCCAGTAACAAAGCAAGGGTTAACAGCCAAACCAAACTCAATATTCATTGCCCTGATTCTGTAGTTCGCAGAAACACCCCATATGTGGTCGTAAACTACTGTATGGCCAAACGGCAGGGCTCAGAAAGAAAGGAACATCATATGGTTTTTGGAAGGCAGATTTTACTGGACTGGTTTTTAGACACCATGTCCCATTTGAAGCCCCCCATGATGGACCCCTACAGTAGAAACTCCAAAAAAGTGACCCCATTTTGGAAACTACAGGATAAGGTGTCGGTTTTGTTGGTACTGTTTTAGGGTAAATATGCGCCGATTACGTCACCGCTACACCCGCTTCCCTTCCGGGTGTAGCGGTGACGTAATCGGCGCAGGCGCACTGAGGACGGAGCGGCAAAGCTCGCGTCCTTCACTCGGCGCCTGCGCCGACTACTGAGCGGTACGGCGCAGGCGCAGGATTTCATCTTCAGACAGGGCCAGCGCGAGGAGGAGAAAGCGCTGGCCCTGTCTATCAAACGAGGAAGGGGGCGTTCCTAACTAATCTAGATGCGGCGGCTACCAGCAAGTACACGCCCAACTTGCTGGTAGCGAAGATGATTAGCATATTATAAAAGTGGCTTTTTTACAGAATTGACAACTTCAGAAAAGGTAAAAAAGATATTTCTCGCTTACATCATTGGGGGACACAGACCGTGGTATAGCTGCTTGCTGCCACTAGGAGGTGACACTAGGCTCAAAGCTGTTGGCTCCTCCTCCGCCTGCTATACCCCCTCCAGCAGGAGAGAACCTTCAGTTTTAAGCTTAGTGTCGTAGGAGGCAGATACCCTGTTATACAGGGTGGCTTTTTATTTTTATCTTTATTTTTGTTTTCTTTTTCTTTCAGGTGGGGACCCAGGGCTGATACAGAGCCCTGCTTCCCCTGGGGGGGCTGACCGGTGATGTCCATGCCACCGCTTTGCCCCCCACAAGAAGACAAAGTGGACCAGGAGGGCTTGACCTTCCTGCTCCCCCCAGCCATAGGACCACCTGCTCCTACCCTCCATTCCAGTCCCTGTCACTTGTGCCAGGGACTGAAGAGGTGGCACTGCTGGTACTTAGAGGGTGAAGAACACAGATGAAGACAGGTGAGTATTTGTCTCTGTCCCTTTAAGTGGCACGCAGGGGTTATTCACCCCCTTAGCAGTTACTGGGGTATCACACATAGGGCCGTCCCCCCCCTGCCTTCAGCAAGCACGGCGGGGGTTAATTCTCTTTGTTTTCCCAGCTCTCTGCCGGCAGCTGGCGGCGCGGCGCCCGGGGGAGCGGGGGTTAATATTGGTGCCGCGTTGTTATGGGGAGGCCGGCGCGGGCTCTGCACTTCAGGTGCCGCGTTCCTCCTCCGATATGCGGCGCGCCATCGGTACCCCCGCTCCCAGCATCCCACCCTCCTCTGGTACTCGTCCTTCAGCGGTACTCACCGCCATTTTCAGGGACCCTTCTCTTCCGGTCCCGAGGAGGGCGCGTAAAAAAGGGGGCGGAGCTTATCGCCCTCACAGAGCAGTGAAGTGGGGTTGGAGTTTCCCTTCCCGCGCTCCCTGCAGTTCCCTGAAGTTCAGTCGCTCCTGTGAGACTTCAGCCTTCTGCCAGACTTCTGCCAGACCTCTGCCAGCCTTCCACCGCCTTCTACCGGCCCTGCAAGTCCGTGATCTTCCACTGCTGCAGCTGTTACTAGGGGGCACCAGGTTGCCGCTCACTCTGGTAGGACAAACTCTGCTATTAACCCCCTCCGGCCCCTTACACTGGTCATGTCGGACCCAGCAGACCCAGCTCCTCAGGCGCCTTGTAAGATTACTCATTATGCCTGCACTTCCTGCGATGTGAAGTTTTCTAAGGGTCGCTCCAGCCCCCTCTGCGCCTCTTGCCAGGCCTCTCAGAGCGGGCCTCCGCAGTTAATCGCCACTGAAGTGATCCCTCCTGCGGGTAATTCTGAGCCAGAATGGGCCAAGGTCCTGTCCCAGGCGGTGACGGACCTATCTAAGATTTCCCAATCCACCCTTTCATTGATGGGTCGCTTGGTTGAGTCGTCAGCCCCGGTACAACCTGCCTCTACTCAGGTCGTATCCCCTAGGGGCAGGAATCCTAGTAAGCGTCCTAGACAGGAGTGCTCCTCCTCTCCAGATGCATCCCTTCGCCTCCAGGAATTAGGTCCAAGGCGTCTTCGTTAATTGGGGACCCTCGTCCGAAGGGGAAGTCGCTGACTCTGATGAGGACCCGGACCCAGACCGTTCCTCACAAATGGCGGCTCTGGTGGATAGTTTAGTCGTGGCGGTCAGAGACACCTTCCAGCTCCAGGAAGGGGACTCGTCCTCAAACCCTCAGAGCGTCTCTTTTTGCGGACTAAGCAGTCTCCTAAATCCTTTCCGGTCCATGAGGATTTTTCAGTTCTCACCACTAAGGCATGGGAACAGCCAGGCTCGCGCTTCCTAACTCCTAAGCGCCTTGACCTGCTTTACCCTTTTCCTCAGGACAGCGTGGCTAGTGGTCTACGCCTCGAAGGTGGATCCGCCGGTTGCTCGTTTGGCCAAGAATACGGCCATTCCGGTTGCGGATGGCTCATCCCTTCAGGATCCGGTGGATCGCCGAATCGACTCCCTGGCGAAATCGGTTTTTTCGGCCTCTGGTTCGGCCCTTTGGCCAATTTTCTCCTCGGCATGGGTAGCCAAGGCTGTGTCGGAGTGGGCTCTTAGGCTCCGCCAAGATTTAGACTCTGAAATTTCTCAATCTGAATTGCAAGATCTGGCTCTTCAGATATCTCAGGCAGGGAAATACCTCTGTGAGGCAGCTCTGGATGCGGGTTCTCTGACTGCGCGGTCTTCCATGCCGCCAAATCGGTTCTTTCCGTCCCGCCCCCCCAAGGAGCCGGCTCGGGCTCAGGCGTTCCTTCAGGCAGTACGCGACCTGCCGGTCAGGGAAGTTATTGCACCAGTTCCGGAAGCGGAGCGTTTTTCCGGCTTCTATTCCAATCTCTTCATTGTTCCCAAGAAGGAGGGCGCGGTCCGCCCAGTGTTGGACCTCAAGAGGGTAAACCGTTACCTTCGAGTCAGTCGCTTTCGCATGGAATCGCTACGCTCAGTCATCGCTTCCTTGTCTCAGGGGGAGTATCTGGCTTCCGTAGATATCCAGGACGCCTACTTGCACGTTCCCATCTCTCCCGCTCACCAGCGTTTTCTGCGTTTCGCGGTGTTTTCCGATCACTACCAATTCGTCGCCTTGCCTTTCGGCTTGGTGACTGCGCCGCGAGTCTTTACCAAAATTCTCGCCCCTCTGATGGGTCTTCTGCGCTCAAGGGGGATCACGGTGATCCCGTACCTCGACGATATCCTCGTCAAGGCGCCCGCGTTCAGGCAGTGCGAGGAGAGCCTGCAGATCACCTTGGACACCCTCGCCCGCTTTGGATGGCTGGTGAATCATCGAAAGTCCGTTCTCTGTCCATCTACTCGGATAAGATTCCTCGGGATGATATTGGATACCGGCGGGGCATGTGTGTGCCTTCCAGGGGACAAGGTGCGGACTCTTCGCTCAGCAATCCGCCGATTGCTTCGGCATCGATCGATTTCCATACGGACTTGTATGCGAGTCCTGGGGCTCATGGTGGCCTCCTTCGAAGCCGTTCCGTACGCCCAATTTCACACCAGAACTTTTCAGGGGGCGATTCTGTCTCATTGGGACAAATCCCAGGATTCTCTGGATCAGTGCATTTCCCTTCCACAGCAAGTTCGCTCCGATCTTCGGTGGTGGCTCAACCCCGCCCACCTGGAGGTGGGGAAGTCTTTCCTTCCGGTCAGGTGGACAGTCGTCACGACCGACGCCAGCTTGCACGGCTGGGGAGGGGTCCTGGGTACCCGCACGGTTCAAGGGATCTGGTCTCCATCGGAGTCCAAACTGACCATAAATGTTCTGGAACTCCGAGCAATCTTCCTTTCCCTACGCCATTGGTCACTTCTCCTGAGAGGTCTGCACGTTCGGGTTCAGACGGACAATGCCACGGCGGTGGCATATGTCAACCATCAGGGGGACTCGCAGCTCGGCGGCCATGGCCGAGGCAGCGAAGATTCTGAGGTGGGCGGAAGCCCATGTCCCGGCGTTGCACATCCCCGGGGTTGCCAACTGGACAGCCGACTTCTTGAGCCGGACGTCAATAGACCCGGGGGAATGGTCCCTCCATCCGGAGGTGTTCGACGACCTATGTTAACGTTGGGGGCGGCCGGAGGTGGATCTGATGGCCTCATGCCTCAACCGGAAGCTTCCGGCTTACTTTGCCCGCGCAAACGATCCCGCCGCATGCGGCATAGACGCTCTGGTGGCTCCGTGGGACGGATTCCAGTTCCTGTACGTGTTTCCCCCGTTGTCCCTTCTGCCTCGGGTCCTTCGCAGGATCAAGTGTGAAGGGATTCAGACTCTGCTGATTGCCCCGGATTGGCCTCACAGGGCTTGGTACTCGGATCTGATCCTCCTTCTAGGGGACGTTCCGTATCCGCTTCCTCTCAGACACGACCTGTTGTCTCAAGGGCCCGTCTTCCACCAGAGTTTACATACTCTGCGTTTGACGGCGTGGCTCTTGAAACCTTCATTCTGAAGCGCAGAGGGTTCTCGGATGCAGTTGTCCGGACTCTCATCAGGGCAAGGAAGCCGGCTTCCTCTAGAATTTATTACAGGACGTGGAAGTCTTTCCTGCATTTTTGTGAGGAGCGGAATCTTTCTCCTAGGTCTCTTTCCTTGCCAATCATCTTGGCCTTCCTCCAGTCGGGACTTGAACTGGGATTGACGCTCAGTTCATTGAAGAGCCAGATTTCGGCGCTTTCCATTCTCTTCCAGCGGTCCTTGGCGAGCATGGGTCCGGTGAAAACTTTTCTCCAGGGCGTGGCACATACTGTTCCCCCCTACCGACCCCCTCTACACCCTTGGGACCTCAACTTGGTTTTAGGGGTTCTTCAGCAGCCCCCGTTTGAGCCTATGCGGGAGGCTTCTCTCCGTCTGTTGTCATGGAAAGTGACGTTTCTGGTAGCCATCACTTCGATCCGTAGAGTCTCGGAGCTGGCGGCCCTTTCCTGCCGTGAACCATTTTTGATTTTTCACCAGGACAAAGTAGTGCTCCGTCCTGTTCCGTCCTTTTTGCCCAAGGTGGTCTCAGCGTTTCATATCAATGAGGACATCGTGTTACCGTCTCTTTGTCCTCAGACTTCTCACCCGCGTGAGGTCTTATTGCACAGGTTGGATGTGGTTCGGGCACTGCGCATTTATCTGGCGGCGGTGGCCCCCTTTAGACGTACGGACGCCTTGTTCGTTCTCCCGGAAGGCACCAGGAAAGGAATGGCAGCCTCGAAAGTGACGCTTTCTAAATGGATTCGTTCCACGATTTGGAATGTTACCGTCTTCGGGATAAGACACCCCCTCCGGGGATTACGGCCCATTCTACGAGGGCGCTTGGCGCTTCATGGGCTCATTTTCACCAGGCCTCAGCAGCTCAGTTGTGTAAAGCTGCAACATGGTCTTCCCTTCATACGTTTACAAAGTTCTACAGGGTTCATTCTCTGGCTTCTGCGGATGCGGCTCTGGGTAGGCTGGTGCTACAGGCCGCTCTGTGAGCTGTGCAGCGTTCCAAGTTTTGTTCCCTCCCTAGGGACTGCTTTGGGACGTCCCACGGTCTGTGTCCCCCAATGATGTAAGCGAGAAAACGAGATTTTGTGAGAACTCACCTGTAAAATCTGTTTCTCGCTGTAGTCATTGGGGACACAGCACCCACCCTAGGTTGTTCAAGGCACAATTGAGTTCCGTTCTTGTTGGACAGTTGCGTTCCGCTTGGGTCCGGTGATTGTGTGTATTGTTTTTTGTTTTCTGATGTTTTTGCTTCTCCTACTGCTTTTTGCACAAACTGAAGGTTCTCTCCTGCTGGAGGGGGTATAGCAGGCGGAGGAGGAGCCAACAGCTTTGAGCCTAGTGTCGCCTCCTAGTGGCAGCAAGCAGCTATACCACGGTCTGTGTCCCCCAATGACTACAGCGAGAAACAGATTTTACAGGTGAGTTCTCACAAAATCTCGTTATTTCAACTCAGCTGACATTAGCAAATAGCTAATGTCAGCTAGTGAAAGATGGGTTAAGGGGGGTGACAGAAGCCCTTTAAGGGGGTGGGTTATTGTGAAAACCACTGTTAATGAGACAAGATACTGTGGAGGTCACTAATAAAGGGGAGTACGCTGTGGGTGTTACTGTTAAGGGGGCAGGCTGCTGTGGCGGTCACTGTTATAGTGAATACTGTCTATTTTTTAACGACACACACAGACGTTAAATAAAATAGAGAAATAGATTAAATATACCCGTGCGAAGCCGGGTCCTTCTGCTAAAATATATATATATATTTAGCACTGTGGTTCAGTGGTTAGCAAGGACAACATCTGCATGAAGTATGTATGTTATCCCCGTGTTTGTGTGGGTTTCCTCCAGGTACTCTTGGTTTCCTAACAAACTCCAAAAGACATACTGATATGGACCTAATTGGGGACAGTGTGATGTTAATATCTGTAAAGCGCTGCGGTATTTAAAGAGGTTATTCAGAATAAAGAGAATGATGACCTATCCTCTGGATCACGTCGGTGGGGGTCTGAGTCCTGGTGGCACCCCTGCCGATCAGATGTTCTCAAGAACAGCTCCGTACATCGTATAGTAGCAGTGCTTGTTATTGCAGCTCAACCCTATTGACTTGAAAGGGGCTGAGCTGCAATTTCTTATTTTCTTGTTCATCCATGGTTTTCGATGAGGACCTTGACATCTGATAGATAGATCTTCGGCCATTAGCGATGTATCCTTAGATGGCTAAGGCCTATGATGGCATTAAATGTTTTGTTACATACTGAACAGACAAATATGGCTGTTTTTGTTTCAGCTCTGTGCTTACGAATTGTACGCTTCTCCTGTGCTAAGGTTGTCCTTCTGGATTTGTATGTTGGCAACCCTGATGGATTAGGGAATGCCATGTATAACGATCATACACCAGAGATTCCCACGAGGCGATGTTGATATCCAGGGACTTGAGAGAAGCTTTCAGTGTGTCTTTGTATCGCTTCTTTTGCCCCCCCCAATGCGATCACTCACCCTGGGACAGCTCACTATAGATCATCTGTCTAGGGATGCGATGGTCTGGCATCCTTATGACTTGGCCTTCCCAGCGCATCTGGGCTTTCATCAATAAGGTGTAAACTGATGGTAAGCCTGCTCTGGAGAGGACTTCTGTATCTGGCAACCTACCACTTGCCTTTGCAATTCTGCAGTTGACCTCGATGTCAATTGTCACCGTAGGGAGAGGGTACTGCCAAGATACGTATATTGGTCCACTGCATGCAGCTTTTGTCCTTTCACTGTGATGGTAGGTTCTTGATATTGGGCTTTCGGAGCTGGCTTGTAATCACTTCAGTTTTCTTTGCGTTGATGATGAGGCCAAAGTTGTCACATGCTGCTGTGAATTTGTGCATACTGGCTTACATTTCCTGTTCTGATCTCGCATTAAGGGCACAGTCGTCGGCAAAAAGAAACTCTCTTACCTTGGTGACAGCCGGGAGAGCCTAGCTGAAATATGGGAATTATAAAAAGGAATACACGTTTTGATGCCATTTTTTGTTTTTGTGTCATTTTTTTTCAATTTCACAGATTGTGCCCATGACATAAAAATGCAAATGACAAGAAAAATCAAAAACACTGTTTATGGAGTTTTTAGCGGAAAAAAAATGCAAGAGCAAATTCATGTGAGAAAGAGACCTGATGTACATGTTGTGTTCAGGGCTCAGCAAAAAACCCTCTACCACTTAAAAACCACATGGTCCTGGAATCTGCAGCCAGTCTGCCTTTTAAAGTGGTTTTCCTATGAAAACTATTCTGTTTACGAACCTGAATCTGAATACTTTTACAATTGCATGAACGGTAATTAAAAAGGTAAGTTATTCAATAAAATGTATCCGTACAGCGCCACCTGCTGTTTTTTTTTTATTATTATTATTATTTCTCTGTCCACTTACCCATGGAGGATGCATATGCTCAGTTCCATCCTTCAACTGCCTCCTGAGCTGTGATGGGGAGAGAGCTGCAACTGAAAGGACACGTCCCCTAAGCTGTCAGCTTCATATAAATCTAACTGTACAATTATAGCAATAAACGTAGAGTGCACTGGATCCATGTGCATGCAGTACAGGGCCAGTCCCAGTAACCATGCTGTTGTAAAGTAGTGACAGGACACGCTGATTCCTGTGCTCTGACACTTGTGTGAATGTGCAGTAGTGCTTGAGAATATACATCTCCACCAGTGAGGAGTCCAATGTACCCATGATATGCAGCCTACCCTTTCTCCAACCACTGACTGACAGATTCCTCCCCGTTATTGTGCATAGGGAGGAATCTGTCAATCAGAGGGTATGTACAAGCAATGGGTACATACATGTATAGTATGAATGCATTAAAATCACACAGACTGTACGTTGAAAGGATTAAAATGTTCTCAAAAATGACTGAACTGAAATCATTCCCTATTAGGCTGCCCTTATAGAAGGCCGCATAACGGAGCTGTCAGGTTCTCAATACATTGCTGTATCAGTGGTGAACCTAGCGGGACAGTTATAGTCGCACTGTGGTTCTGCACAGCGTCCTTCCGGGCCCAGTAGTTAGTTATACTTCTCAAATCTTTCCTTTTTTTGTCTCCTAGGAGTCAGCTCTTCTAAATGGCTACGAGAACTGGAAGAGGAGAGATGCATGGCAAGAAATAGGCCCATTTCATCAGTGTTATTAGGCAGTCTGAGAGATGTCATAAATGGAAAGGCACCTGTGCTCGTGACCTAAGACAGACTATTCCTAAACTTCACAAATACCATGATCCACGTGGCCATGTGCAGGAGGCCTCATGAACTGAAGTTAATTACCATCTGTCAGCAGATTTGTACCTATGACACTGGCTGACCTGTTACATGTGCACTTGGCAGCTGAAGGCATCGGTGTTGGTCCCATGGTCATATGTGCCTCAATATATGCAAATGAGCCTCTAGGAGCAACAGGGGCGTTGCTGTTACACCTACTAGGTGGGCCTAATGCAGGGATGCTCAACCTGCAGCCCTCCAGCTGTTGTAAAACTACAATTCCCACCATGCCCTGCTGTAGGCTGATAGCTGTAAGCTGTTCGGGCATGCTGGGAGTTGTAGGTTTGCAACAGCTGGAGGGCCACAGGTTGAGCATGCCTGGCCTAAAGGTCCTGCTCTCTCAGCAACTGCCCCACCCTCTGCACTTTGACTGACTTTAGGAGGTCAGGGCCAAGTGTGATTTTTCACTGCCTGGCCCTGTGGATTAAAGTGCAGATGGTGCGGCACTTGCAGAGAGAGGTGATTCTCTAGGTCTGGGGTAGGCAACCTCCGGCGCTACAGCTGTTATGAAACTACAACTCCCAACATGCAAACTTGCTCTGTTCTTCTCAGAACTCCCATAGAGGTTAATGGAGCATGCTGGGAATTGTAGTTTTACAACAACTAAGTGCAACAGTTTGCCTATCCCTGCTCTAGGCGAAACAGCAACCCCCCTTGCTCCTAAGAGGTTATTCCCCTTATGATAAATTCCCCTCCTGTGTTGCAAGAGTCAATATTTCAGAAAGCTGATACTCAAATAGTGGTGACCTTTTTAATTTCTGGTAACTTGATACTATCCTTTTATACAACCATTCGGATGTGGACACTGCTACATCAGTGATATAGGCAGTGGCGGATTAACATAGGGGCGTTCGGGTCGGCAGCCCCGGGCCCGGCATCACTGGGGGGCCCAATGCCGACCCGAGCGCCCACATACTGCGGCGGGGCACGGGAGCGTATAGTTCCCTGCCCCGCCGCCTATCACCGCCATAGGCTTCAGGCCTAGTAGGCCTGAGGCCTATGTGGTGGTATAAGGCCGGCGTGCGCGATGACATCATCGTGCGCCTGTATAGTGGCGCACGCACGCTCTGATGTACGCGCGCCTGCCACACCATTCAGCATACAGGTAAGTATTAGCTTTTTATTTTTTTGTGTGTGTGTGCTAACTTGGGGGAGATATTAAGGGACAGTGGGGCATGTTTCCATGGGGCACATTAGTTAATGGATGACAGTTGTGGGGGCAAAATAATGGATGGCAGTTGTGGGGGCAAAATAATGGATGGCAGTTGTGGGGGCAAAATAATGGATGGCAGTTGTGGGGGCAAATTAATGAATGGCAGTTGTGGGGGCAAAATAATGGATGGCAGTTGTGGGGGCAAATTAATGAATGGTAGTTGTGGGGGCAAATAATTAATGGATGGCAGTGTGGGGAAATAATAATGGGTGGCAGTTGTGGGGGCAAATTAATGAATGGTAGTTGTGGGGGCAAATAATTAATGGATGGCAGTGTGGGGGGAAATTAATTAATGGGTGGCAGTTGTGGGGGCAAAATAATGGATGGCAGTTGTGGGGGCAAATTAACGAATGGCAGTTGTGGGGGCAAATTAATGGATGGCAGTTGTGGGGGCAAATTAATGGATGGCAGTTGTGGGGGCAAATTAATGGATGGCAGTGTGGGGGAAAATTAATGAATGGCAGTTGTGGGGGCAAATTAATGAATGGCAGTTGTGGGGGAAAATTAATGGATGGCAGTTGTGGGGGCAAATTAATGGATGGCAGTTGTGGGGGCAAATTAATGGATGGCAGTGTGGGGGAAAATTAATGGATGGCAGTGTGGGGGAAAATTAATGGATGGCAGTTGTGGGGGCAAATTAATGGATGACAGTGTGGGGGCAAATTAATGGATGACAGTGTGGGGGCAAATTAATGGATGACAGTGTGGGGGCAAATTAATGGATGACTGTGTGGGGGCAAATTAATTAATAGATGGCAGTGTGGGGGCAAATTAATTAATAGATGGCAGTGTGGGGTAAATTACTATATGGGGACAGTGTGAGGGAAATTACTGTATGGGGGCAGTGTGAAGGGAAAATACTATATGGGGGTAGTGTGGGGTATTGGGGGACACTATACAGGTATTGTTACCTGGAGCACAATATAGGATGTTAGTATTACTGGGGGCCCTCTAGGGGACATTATAACTGCTGTAGACACTATAGGGATCTTTGGGGTCATTTATCAAACTGTTGTAGTAGAACTGGCTTAGTTGTCCATAGAAACAGGTTCCACCTTTCATTTTTGACAGCTCCTCTGGAAAATGAAAGGTGGAATCTGATTGGTTGCTATGGGCAACTAAGCCAGTTCTAATTTACACCAGTTTGATAAATGACCCCAATTATGAGAAATCTAACGTGTCTGTGTAACAAACTCTGTAGGGACGAGATGCGGCGGGAGGAATTAGTCATGGCGGTCTGGGTCAAACGGAGGAGAAGAGGAAAGAGAAGAGCTACATGACAGGAGAAGTCCCTGGATGTAAGAGGTATGTGGTGCTGTATCCTCACTGCTGTGACCTGCGTCTCATCTTCTCCTCCAAGTCTTTATCATAATCATATGTATTTTAAATTTGGCACATCAAATTTAAATGTTTCACCTGCAGTCCTATGTAACAGCCCAGATAACAGTGATAACTTTCTGTGTGCAGATAATGTACATATTCCTGCAGTCCTAGGTAACACCCCACATAACACAATAATTCACTGTGTTATGTGGGGTGTTACATAGGACTGCAGGAAACATCTATGACATCTGTACTCAGAGAGTTATGAGATGGTGGGGGTCTGACTCCTGGCACCCCCGCCAATCAGCTGTTAGAGGAGACCGCGATGTTCCAGTGAGCGCCGCAGCCTCTTTGCTCCTTACAAAGCACGGCGCTGTCCATGTGATAGCACTGCGCTTGGTATTGCAGCTCAGCCCCAATCACTCAGATAGGACAGAGCTGCAGATAGGCCATGTGAACGATGAATGTGATGTCATATGGCCGAGGAAGAGACTGTGACGCTTACAAAGCACCGCAGCCTCTTTATACAGAAAAAAAACCTGAAACCTAAAATGGAGTTTGGGGGGGGGGGGAGCCCAAGTTGGGTAGACAGCCCCGGGCCTATCATGCACTTAATCCGCCCCTGGATATAGGGGAAGGTGCAGAACTGCTAATACAGATGCCATTGGGCTGCTTCACAGTCCCTCCCCTCTGGGTCATTTATTGCAATAGACCACAGCATTTAAGGGGTTAAACATCCGTGGTTGGAGCCGTCTGCGTTCACGGACCCTGATGGTACACGTCTGCTGTATAAAGGGGCAGGCAGCATTAGCTGTGTTGCCCACTCAGCTCCTGATTAGCATAATCTTTAAAGCTCTGAAAGCTACAGTATATGGCTGATTGTGGGGATATTTCTGTAAAACCAGTTCTGATGAATGGGACAGTTGCTAAAGTTTCTGCAACAAATCTGGTGCTTGTTAATACACCCCAATACACCGGATCCGTCAGAACGCAAGTCGCCTGAAAGCATTTGAAGACTGATCAGGATCCTGATCAGTCTTCGAAATGATTTTAGGTTACCATGGCAGCCAGGACGCTACTGAAGTCCTGGCTACCATGGTACTCCGCAGCAGTGTACTTACCTGAGCTGCGGCCGCCGGGCGCTCCTTCATGACGTCACAGGTCCCCGCGGTGCATAGATCAATGCGCCCCCGGACCTGTGACGTCATGAAAGAGCGCCCGGAGGCCACAGCGCAGGTAAGTACACTGCTGTACACTTCAGTAGCGTCCTGGCTGCCATGGTAACCGATCAGAGCCCCAGCTTACACTGGGGCCCCGATCGGAACTGCTGCTGCGCATGCGCAGAGCTAAACGTCAGATCCGGCGATGCGCCGAAACGACGTTTAGCTTAATTCCAGATCCGGATTAATGCACTTTCAATCGGCATTAATTCCGGATCCGCATGCTGCGGTATTGTCAACGTCCAAAAAAAGTTCACATACTGAACGGAAGACATCCTGATGCATCCTGAACGGATTTCTCTCCATTCAGAATGCATTAGGATTATCCTGATCAGTATTTTTCCGTCCTAGAGCCCCGAGGACGGAACTCTAGGACGGAAAGCAAAAGCGCAAGTGTGAAAGGGGCCTTAAAGTGGTCGTCCACTTTATTGTATTGATGAATGACATCAGCCCACCCCCCTCCCGATTAGTTGTTTGAAAAGAAAGCAGCAGTGCCTTCTCTTCTCTGTTTACCTGCCAATCATCACAACTGCAGAAGCAAGCAGTGTAATTACAACTATGGCGTCCCTATTCACTTCTATGGGGCGGCTGTGTCCTATTCACTTGAGCAGGTCGGAAGCCTTCCCATTCAACTGACGATAGGTCATCAATACAAAAAAGCAGACAACCCCTTTAAAAGAGTCAAACCCTTTGATTCATGTATTTCTTATGCAACAATTCTAAATAGTTAATTATTGCGCATACATAGCTGTATAATACAGAGCCCAAATATCTTTATATAAATGTAAGCCCAGCTCCTGAATAGCTTATAGACCTAGTAGAAAGCTCTATACAAAAGTGAGATTTATGGTCCAAAAGGCAGAGCAAACATGGGAACACAGACTTTTATTAGACATAATGTGGTCACAGCAGGTTACGTTCTATTTCAAGCATCCGAAGTCTGGAAATTGGCTCCAGTTCAAGGATGAGAACATTGTGCATCAGGAGGTATTATGCTATTACTTTTGTAGTTTGTCTATGTAACTGGATCAATTTTTCATTTTTTTGTAGAATTCAGGGGTCAGTGATGGTCTATCTGATCCGCCTATCATCACAGCTGAAAGGTTTCCAGAAACACTGCTGTTTGTAACTTAGACCATTATTAGAATACACCTTATTCCATGGCCCAGTTTTTCCACATTACCTGCAGCACCTCCTTTAGGTGTCAGTCACGTGCAGTTCCTACAATCTCCTATCTTCCCTGTCCCCCTGCCTTGCGTACCCCTGCTATAGAGCATGTGCAAGTCCTTTTTGTAAAGCTCCACATATCTGGGTCTGCCATCAGGTGAAGGTCTGAGCTGCAGAAAATGTAAGAAGGAGACAGCACCAGTGGCGTCTAACACTAAGCCCACCTAATCCTCGTTCTGCCAACCACACAGTGAGAATGTCCTCTTGGTACCATCTAACAGTCTGATGTTCCTTTAGTGCCCCTGACAAAGTCTGATACGTTCTTAGTGTCTCCCCACACAATGTGGTGTCCTCTTAAATGCTCTCCTCATAGTGATGCGCCCCTAAGTGGCTTCCAACCAGTATGATGTGCCCTTAAAGGGGTTATCCAGGAAATGATATTGATGACATCCTCAGGATAGGTCATTATTATCACATCGGCAGGGGTCCGAGTTCTGGCAACATCGCCAATCCGATGTTTCAGGGAGCCATGGTGATCACCGGAGCACTGTGGGCTCCTGGCAGCTTTCCAAGCACAGCGCCGTACATCGTATAGTGGCCGTGCTTGGTATTGCAGCTCAGCCTAATTGATTTAAATGGGATTGAGCTGCAACTAGGCCATGTGACCAATATACGGTGACATCACATGGCCTAAGAAGAGGCTACGGTGCTCACAGAGCGCCTGGCCTTTTGTAACAGCTAATCGGCAGGGGTCCTAGCAGTCGGACCTCTGCCAATGTGATATCGATGACCTATCCTGAGGATAGTTCATCAATATTAATTCCTAGATAACCCCTCTAAGTTCCCCGACACAGTATGATGCTCCCTTAAGTGGCCCCACACGCAGGAATGCTCCCTCATAGATTATGGGCCCCCAACGCAGTAATTCCTCCTTTATAGATATGCTCCCTTTTAGTGCCCCCCATAGTTTTGCCCACTAGACAGGTCCCCTCACACAGTTATGCCCACTTAGATATCCCCCCTCAGAGTTGTGCCTCCGGTTTGAATACTCCCCTACCCCACGGTCTGCTGACGAACAGACCAGAGCACGTATCCTCCAATTCACTACGTCACCCCGCTTTCGTTGAACTACAGACAGCAGGGGAATGGTGAGCTGATGGCTCCTTGCTCCACCATTGTGTTAACTGCATCCTCAGGACGCAGATATAGTTGAACGCAGGACATGCAGGGGTCCAGACAGCTCCACCTGCATACCCCTGCTCTATAGAGATCAGTCGTGGAAGCTTCCCAGAGCATACAATACGTGATAATAGACTTTACTTATAAATCCTGATGAAAAATACTACATCACAGTGGCAGAAGGCTGAACATCTTTTTGGAGTTAATAACCAGTTGAGTAGGAAGGATATAGAAAGATCAGACAGAACAGAATACTAATGAACGCACATCATGAAAAATGACGACCAATGTCAATGTTTGACAACAGGTTTGGTATTTATTAGTGCATCTCGTTACATCATTTACATTACAGTGAATTCCAATAGAAATCATCCTAATGGTCTGACCATCTCCACTACACTAATGTAAACCGTCATCCAGGTCAGAGGTGCAATCAGCCTATAAACATACAATATAGAGCAAATCATCCCCTTTAACAGGGTTATTGTGGCATCACAGCTCACACTCCCTATCCATAAAACCAATTAACGGAAGTAAACACCTCAGCCGGGGACATCAAAGGAAGTTTAAAGGGAATGTTTAGGCCACAATAAGTATGGGTCATTCATTTTATTAGACCGTTCAATATACTTTATTTACCGGTGTGGTCTGACTGATAATCTGAACTCATGTCACCATGTCCACTACACGAGCCAGTGCTGCCGCTGCTGTTACATCCACTGCTCTCTTCTGGTCCATGGAGTTTCAGAGGGCACCACCATCTTGCTGATTTTCATAGGTGATTTTCCCCCATGGCTTTTGGATCCTCTGTAAAAACAAAAAAAGGCGACTACGCCACAATTGTGGGAAGCATTTTGGGCACCACCAGTAAAATGGTGACACACACTTAAACTCCCCAGAACGTAAGACAGAAAAGCAGCGAGTCTCAGAGTGTCACCACCTTACTGGTTTGTATGAGCAAAAGGAATATCTTGTTTACAGGGTCAGGGGGCCGGCGTTCAGATCTAGATGTACCGCCCACACAGGGACATAAAGTATATTACAAACCAAAAGGTCCATAGAAATTAATGACTGTACTTATTGTTGCCCAGACGACCCTTTTAACGTCAATAGGTTTTTGGAAAAATAATAAAAGATCTATAAAATATAAGAAAACACGTCTCTAGAATTGAGGAAATAAAACACTGAGGTTTCACATTTGTGATAATCCAACATATTCACAGGTATCGGAGGTATTATCTGGAATGCTATTCAGGTTAGGCAGATCTGGTTCTTGAGCAGGCAGTTGGAGATCACAATCCGGGTAGTCCCCCCCTACTCTTCACAGTAATGTTATAAGAAGACACTTGGTGGTCACATGTGCTTGTGTAAAGATAACGCAGCAAAAGTCAGATTTTACCCCATTTGGCGGAGGGATAGCCTTTACGTGTTCTTGTAATGGAAGAGGACATGGACTTTATAAATAGGGTATTAAAAACATATAGAAAATGTAAAAGACACCGGCCTCATTGATTGTCGAGCCCTGGAAGAGATTATCCCCGTGTTAAGGCGGAAGGCCCTTTACGGAGGCCGCGCACTTGGCTTAGTATATAGGTGGATATTACCAGATAATGTTTCTAATATATAGTCGAGTCGCTCGTAGTCTGTAAGCATTTCTCTGCTCTCCAAGCACCATATCCCTACTGGACCTGAGCTTACCAAGTAGAGCTGCCATGTGCAGGATGAGGGAGGAACCGAGCATCAGCCTAATCCTCTAGAGCAGAGATGGGCAAACGGCGGCTCTCCAGCTGTTGCAAAAACTACAACTCCCAGCATGCAAAGACTGCTTACAGCTATTAGCCTACAGCAGGGCATGGTGGGGATTGTTTGTTTTTTTTACTCCCATAGATGTCAAAGGAGGATTCTGGGAGTTGTAGTTTCAAAACAGCTGGAGTGCCGGAGGTTGCCGATTCCTGCTCTTATAGAATCAGGAGTTGGATTTCACACTTCCCCGCACCCAAACCTACCATCACTGATCATAGATGTAACATGTAGCCAAATGTAGTGAGATTATTTAAGATGACAAATAGACAGCTGCTGTAATCTGATGGTGCCTACATGTGAGGAACGTACAGCAGGTCTACATGAATGCACACATTCCCATTACAGCAATAGGAACATGGTCACACAGGTGGACATCAGACCAGTTCCATATTCACATATAGTACTCTATACTGACATAACTGACCACTGGGAAGATTCTGAATAGGTATAAGCTGTCAGGATCCCATGAAGGCACATTAATATGGGAACCAATGAACCAATTTTCTGGCCAGCTGCAAAATGACGAGGAAGACTACCAATTTAAGAGGGCAACACCTTCTTCAAAAGGGTGAGTATAGATGCTAAAAATGACACCACTGTTGTCTATAGGAAGAAGAGGGCTGCTGGATAGAGATGAGCGAACATTTAAAAAAAGTCCGTTGTTCGGGGTTCGGGTGGTGGTTAATTGCGCATCCCGTTATGGATTCCACAATATGCGCTATGGAATCCATAAGGGGCGGCTGCCACCAACCCGAACTGTAGAACAGCTGAAGGACCTGGCGTGACGTCACTGTCATGTGATCAGTGCAGGGGGCGTGGCTCAGCACTGGATTTGATCCCGTGCTGAGCCACGCCCCCTGCACTGATCACATGACAGTGACGTCACGCCAGGTCCTTCAGCTGTTCTACAGTTCGGGTTGGTGGCAGCCGCCCCTTATGGATTCCATATGCGCTATTGTGGAATCCATAACGGGATGCGCAATTAACCACCACCCGAACCCCGAACAACGGACTTTTTTTAAATGTTCGCTCATCTCTACTGCTGGATCTGGTAGGAAGCAAGCATGGTTTTCTACCCACATGCAACTTTTTTTTACCTCTTTATCCTGTAGAGCCCCGGGGCTCCGAGTTCCTGGACTATGCAGATCTGAAAAAGTAAGCTTTGTGAAAAAACTATGGAAAAGATCTTAAATATCCTCCATAAATATGTCTTCTAACTTGACTTGTCCCAGTCCCAACATCTTGCAGTGTAACACTTCCAAAACAGCATCACTAATAGGCATGACGTTCATCTCCAAAGTGACATAACTGTTCACCGACAGTAAAGATGCCATGCTGTACCATGTGTAAAGATAAACCATCAGGAACTCCAGCAGGCAATCCCTATATACCGTACTTAAAGGCATCTCAAGGTTGAAACTCAAACATGGTGAGTGAAGCCTTCAGAGAACTGGACACATCTGTCAGGAGAAAGAAAGAAAAATATATATATATGTGTGTGTTTGAAAAGCTTGAAATGTGGACTGCATGTAGTTAACAAATCTGCACAGCAGATGTGGAGAACATCATCTCATCTATTGTCAAAGCCTTTGAAGAGGTCTACTGGGACTACTAGGGACATGGATTATCCTGAATTGCATTGCTACCAATCCTATTATACAGGGAAATTAAGTCTCTTTGCACACATTTTTTTAAAAATCAGAATTGAGTAGACCCATCTACCAACGGCAAGGTGACTTTTTTTTTTTTAGATGGGAACCTACACTATCACCACTTCCCTCTCCAGGGCCTAAGACAATGTAGGATCCAGATATTTTAATTAAAAGACTTGGCCATAATGGTAGGAGTGCATAGCCGAAATGAAGGCAGCCTAATGGAAAAGCCTCATATTTTCATGTAAAGCAAGTTCAGAATAATCCAGGTTTTCAACGTCTGCATGTGTGCTGCTATATGTAGTGTTTGTTACACAGAAACATAGAACATTGACAGCAGAAAAATACCACAAAGTCTATCTATTCTACCCTTATATTACTTATCTTAGGATAGACGTGTGTATCCCGTTTAAATTCAGCATATAAAAACATTCATACATTCCTACGCCACACTTACAAACCTACAGATAGACAGTTTTATCCAGAAACATGTGCACACAGCCTTCCCACATACAGACAAGCAGGCGCAGCTATGCAGTTTCCTCCAGAAACATGTGCACACAGCCTTCCCACATACAGACAAGCAGGCGCAGCTATGCAGATTCCTCCAGAAACATGTGCACACAGCCTTCCCACATACAGACAAGCAGGCGCAGCTATGCAGTTTCCTCCAGAAACATGTGCACACAGCCTTCCCACATACAGACAAGCAGGCGCAGCTATGCAGTTTCCTCCAGAAACATGTGCACACAGCCTTCCCACATACAGACAAGCAGGCGCAGCTATGCAGATTCCTCCAGAAACATGTGCACACAGCCTTCCCTCATACAGACAAGCAGGCGCAGCTATGCAGATTCCTCCAGAAACATGTGCACACAGCCTTCCCACATACAGACAAGCAGGCGCAGCTATGCAGTTTCCTCCAGAAACATGTGCACACAGGCTTCCCTCATACAGACACGCAGGCGCAGCTATGCAGATTCCTCCAGAAACATGTGCACACAGCCTTCCCTCATACAGACAAGCAGGCGCAGCTATGCAGTTTCCTCCAGAAACATGTGCACACAGCCGTCCCTCATACAGACAAGCAGGCGCAGCTATGCAGATTCCTCCAGAAACATGTGCACACAGCCTTCCCTCATACAGACAAGCAGGCGCAGCTATGCAGTTTTCTCCAGAAACATGTGCACACAGTCTTCCCACATACAGACAAGCAGGCGCAGCTATGCAGATTCCTCCAGAAACATGTGCACACAGCCTTCCCTCATACAGACAAGCAGGCGCAGCTATGCAGTTTCCTCCAGAAACATGTGCACACAGCCTTCCCACATACAGACAAGCAGGCGCAGCTATGCAGATTCCTCCAGAAACATGTGCACACAGCCTTCCCTCATACAGACAAGCAGGCGCAGCTATGCAGATTCCTCCAGAAACATGTGCACACAGCCTTCCCTCATACAGACAAGCAGGCGCAGCTATGCAGATTCCTCCAGAAACATGTGCACACAGCCTTCCCACATACAGACAAGCAGCCATGCAGGTTTTAAAATAAATATAAACGCATAGTTGAATCCAAGAAGCTGTTCCACCAAGTTCTTCTATGTTCTTATAGCAGAGAGAGGTAGCTGGGCAGAAGCTTCTGCCTTCTCCTTTCTGTGCTGATCTTCTGCTGAAGATAGAGCAGTGGGAGGATCCAGGAAGGGGCAGGGGCATTTATTTTAAAACATGATTTTCCTAGTAGAATCCCATAGTCATGTTTAAAGTTTAAGCTAACAGTCTGAGTTTATATAGCCTTAGCTGAATGACAGCAGTTTTTCTAATGGTTTACAGCTTCAGTCTTGAACTATTGACTATCCATTCCCTTTACTTATACAAGTGTCTCCAGTCCTGCAAAAAACTGATTTACTTAATCAGTTATCAGTGAGAGGCTAGGTTAACCATGGGCGTTGCGTTCCTTGTAACGGCGGAAAACAATGGAAAGTATAAGTATTGCCGCTCCTTAACTGTGCGTTGCGTGCCATATAGTGAAGCATATGAAAAACATGCTTCTTCACGGTCACTTAACGTGTTCGTTTTGCGGTAACGTGATGCACTGCATGCATTGACCTTTATTCTTACAGGAGAGAAGTAATTAATTATAACTTTTTGTGAATTGGGACATTTAAACTTGCTTTTTTTTTTATTATTCCAATTTAAATTTAGCAGGAGTTGGTTAATTTTTTTCCGACTCCAGGTACCCAAAATTGCCTCCGACTCCTCAGCCCTGTTTATGCCTTTAACATATTTAAAGTTTTCAATCATGCACCCCCCCTTTCCTCAAAGCTATACAGATTAAGGGGCAGTAGAGTCGCCGGCCCCTACATAACTTTGGCAGATCCTCTGCCCCTTCTAAATGTAAAACAGCTTCCTCGCTGTCTTACATTTAGACCATTTTATTCGCCTAACACTGACATAGAAAATGGTAAATGAGACGGGCCCTTCCCACTTTTTTTTTTTTTTATTAGACCTGGCGTGAGCGGGGATAAGTTGCAGATTGCAGTGCATAGGACCTTTTTGTCGTAATCTGCGCCAGAAATCTGCCTAATATAGGCATATTTCTGTTTAATAAATGACCCCCTAAGTCCTTTTAGTCTCTCCTGCTATGTTTTATGCTTTAGACCCTCTACCACTGGATTTGATCCAGTGCTGAGCCACGCCCCCTGCACTGATCACATGACGGTGACGTCACCCCAGGTCCTTCGGCTTTTCCAAAGTTCGGGATCGTCCGCGGGAGTGGAATCCATAACGGGATGCGGCGATTACCCCTACCCGAACGCCGAACTAATTTTTGAAGTTTGCTCATTTCTACTCACAGGCGCTCTATGCAGCGAGATCATGATCTCTCACCCTACTGGTTATACTAGGACTCAGCAACCTTCGACTCTCCAGCTGCTGTGAAACTACAACACCCAGCATGCACACTTACTTGGCTGTTCTTGTAACTACTACAGAAGTGAAAGCAGGATTCTGGGAGTTGTAGTTTTAAATCAGCTGGAGTGCCAGAGGTTGCTGATCCGCAGGTAATACCTTTAGCTATACAGTCAAGCATCTGACTTGCTTTCCCAGACACCTGCTCACATTGTGCACTCAGTTTGAAGCTGTCTGGCCTTTGTCTACAGTCAGTTCCTCATGTAAATCGTCTTCAGGCAGTCAATGTAAGCTCTGTGCACATTGGGTCCGAGCCCTATGCATTTACACTGGGAAAGCTCCCAGCATATACATAGCTGTAGAGCTCCATTCACCCGATGAAGGCCAAAAGTTTGACAAACTTTTGCCCTCCTCTTGGGCCAATATGTGTAAGTGTACCCTTTTCTCTACTGTATTGGAAAGCGCTTTCCTATATTGGGGCCACACAAAAATGTATGCCACTGTAGCCTATACAGTCCGAGGTATCCAGTACAGTGCGAAGAGTCTTTATACAACTACATGATGTGAA
Organism: Bufotes viridis; assembly: GCA_033119425.1. NCBI lineage: Eukaryota > Metazoa > Chordata > Amphibia > Anura > Bufonidae > Bufotes > Bufotes viridis. Next base: position 96,303,724 of record CM065590.1, read on the forward strand.
ACAGAACTGTGCTCCTCTGGATAGCTGTACAGCCTACTCTCAGGCAAGAATTTATTTACCATTAGTCTGTATTCATTTTAGAATATTTTATTTCTAACCCATAATGGTGGATATTTTGGCAGATTGTGCCAATATAAAAGGGGTTATCTTTGCCAACCCATTTTAAGCCCATCTGATGCCCTATGTCGACATTTCCGTAAGTGGTCATGGTGGCATTCATGGGCTAGTGAATAGGGCGGAATGGCAGTTCCTGTACAGTGGTGTGTAGTGATATGCAGAGAACGAATTATGAAAGGGGGCTTCATTGTAAATATACTCCACATTGATATTGCAATATCAAGAAGGACCAGCCGTCAAAGGTCAAGCAACTAGCTCCGATCTGTGTGGGAGGGGTATACAAACCAGACGGGTAGCAAGGTTTTTTAGCCACATGACACTTCAAAAACTGGATCCAGGTGTGTGGATGACTATTCCACGGTTCATGTACATGCCACTTATTGCAAACAGAGAGACCTTAGTTTATCACTCCCGTAGATCGCTATGTGCCTAGGAATCAATGCTGCATTTCCTGGCGGTTGGGAGAACAATGAGGAACAGGTGGAACATCTGCATAGAAGAATGGCATCTAGTGATCCATCCTGTACGGCAAGTGAAGTGGGACCTCCCATCCCAAGCCTAGGGCAACAAACAGTGTCTACATAAACCAGCAGAAGGCTGTTTGCTAAGCTTGAGCAAATCCAGCTTTAGATCATAGATCCCAAGTCAATTCCTTCAAACACTTAAGTTTTAATGCTGTACGAAGACCTGTCTCCATATAGCAATAAAATGTATGTATGGGGAAAAAAAATTCACCCAAAGCCACGGAATCCGGAGGCTTTGGATTGCTAATTTTAATGTTTTTAAAGGCGTTACACAAGAGTATAAAAAGCCCCCCAATATGCCAGGCCCCCCACACTGAATACACCGACCCCGCTCCTGCCTCTCCCTGTGCACGGATGAAAACATCCGGTGTTGGAGGGGGAGCAGCCAATGGCAGGCGGTGATGAGGCAGAGTCTCTCTAGTGTCATCCGCGATGCTAGGAAGGCGCGTACCCATCGCCAGATGTTTTCATCCGCGCACAGGGACCATGAGCGGCGGATTGGAGGGCTTTTTATACTCTCGGATAACCCCCTTAAAGATGTAAAAATAAATACCAAAATTCATTCACCGAAGTCTCATGCAATAGATTTTAATGCTGTATTCAGACAGGTCTCCACACAGCATGAAAACAAAGTGCTTGAATAAATAGACTTCGGATCTACGATCCGAAGATCGATTCGCTCAACACTAGTGTTTGCACAACGATGGCCTAGGAGCCAGACGTCCAGCTACAGCTGTTTCACTGACCCCACACTATCGCTCTCAATGGCTATCATGGTGCACAGCAAGATGGCAATGGGGGCTTGAATGGAGGTCTGCCTTCTTCATAGATAAGTCTCAGACACAATGAGAGCCGGAGACTGGCCTGGAAACCATTTGGCCAATGCCATGAAGAAGCCTTCACACCAGTTCTACTCCCAGGATTATGATGGGGGGTGGCATAACATACGGTAGTTCCACTGTTCTAGTCTTCATTTCTGGTGCATTGACTTGGTCATAGAACCAGTGGTACAGCCACTTTTCCAAAGTGTCACAGGAGCCGTTTTTCAACAGGACAACTCCAGGCCGCATGTTGCTCGTGCTACTGTGAGCAGTCTATGTGACATAAATTTGACACAAATTACAGCAACACAGACTGAAGAAAAACGGATTCTCCTCATAAATGCCCCCTTTGTAGCTGTTCTGCTCTGTTCAGACCTCACAGGGTATTACCACCCCAGACCCGTGATCCCTGAGTATAATCTCCAGCACCTTCCTCGGCCGTGTTCTTGGAGTCTGCAGCTCTATTTGTAAAGCCTTTTTCCCTCACTGGATTAATGAGGTCTTGAGGCAGACGATTGATTTACATTATAACGCCTTAAATGTGTCAGATGCCTGGAAATAATCGTGATTGGGCCGATGCCAGGAGCGGCGCCAAAATTACACTTCAAGGTAGGAAAATCCACAGTGCAGCCTCAGCTAAGATTTCACTTTTCCCACACATCGTATGCACACGTCTCCTTTCCAATTCAACTAATTGGGGTAATAATAAGATCAGTTCCCTCCAAATAATCAGTTCTGCTTTTCCCAGCCATGTTGGCAGACATCCCTTGTAATGATGAAAACCGCAATCTGTTCGGAGTCTTCTTGATTTATCTCCCAGCTTTTTCTGTATTATTCCATACTTTCAACAGACGAAAGAGGATACGCCTGTGACTAAGCCGCAGTCTGCTCGCCCCCAGATCAGGAGTGATCCACAGTGAGGGTATACTGAAAACGTGAAGGACTTACTAGGGCATTTAACCTCTGTGATTCCACGGAACGGAGGTGGCCATGTTGTGGGTCCAAAGACTAGTCATGTCAATGTGATGAATCCAGGTAAAAAGGGAGATAGAACTGGGGATTAAAATACCTATTTATTCTATAAACATCCATACGTCTTGTATGAACCAGAGCAGTGCTTACCTCGTTGGTCCATCTGCAGACTGGTGGTCAGGCCAGCATGTGTTTAGGACCAACAGTCATATGGTAACTCCAAGCTTTTGCCACACCTTGTGCATATGTTCATGAATGATCCGGTTCTCTTAGTATGCACTGTAGGTCACTTGTCAGTGGCGCTGTTTGTACTTCAGAGCTTCTCTTCCTACATTGAGCAGAAGTAACCCATCTAATCGCTTCGGGGTAGATGAACAGACTTCCAGGCATTGTCAGATATCAACCTACACCTGTGGTTAGGGAGTCAGGAGCCATACAGGAGGGGCAGGCTGGCTCTATTCCATGCGCCCCGGACACCTGCCCAGTCAGTTACACCACTGAAAACACAGCATGGTATCAGCTCTGCTACATAAAGAACTTTACGGTAAGTCCAGATGTGGCAGATTCACTAGGAATCTGCAGCAAGATTTGAACGTGAGGATAGGGGAGAAGAAGGAACTTTAAAAGTTACCTTTTTTGCCATTTTCTGTCTTCTCTACTGCCCTGAGGGTTTACAGGGGGGAATGGTTAGGCAGGTGGGGGGGGGGGCACAATAGACATAGTAGGATAAGGAGGGAGAAGGGTGGTTTGGGGCAAGCAAATCAATAGATGCATTCACTCATCCATCCCGACGTCTAAGTTCATAAAAATATCTCTCTAGACCTTAGCATTGTATACCAACAGAGCTTCAGCAAAACACTCCTGGGAGATGCAGGTGTTGCTCATCTACAGACAGTGAAGAGACTAGAGCTGCAGAGGGGAGAGTAAAGAAGCTAAAATAGTAAAGATCACACTGGCAAGCAGCTTTTTTGCATTGATATGGTTAAAATAATAGTGTGAAACTGATTCCATGGCACACCACCATCATCACCCATTATTACAGTCCATGTAGTAAGAAGACTCAGTGCAATGATACAGGAATGCTCCACTGAAGGTAAAAATAATGCTCCTTTCTCACTGTACCTTATTTTCACATTCAGTGTGGCATTCCTATATCTGATTAAGGCCATCGCGTCCACAAATGTTCGATGCACTGGGAATCGCCTCAATAAACTATGTGCATTACTTGCAACTACTTTCTGGAGTGCGGAGTCTTCTTACTAAAATAATAGGGTGCAGCGCATTATTTCCCCAATTGTGGAAGGACCAAGAAAGCATGTCTGTTTTCATATGCTTTCCACTACCTCAGTTGGTAGGTCAAAAGGCCATTTAGCATCTATAGGTGCACCTTCTATCCTCTAGCAGGGTGCATTTACACGGGACATTTTTGACCGCACAGTCCAAATCTCCATCACTGCGAACAGTCGTGGTTCTGCTGCACAGCTTGTACAGATCAAGCAGATGGAAACAGTGTGCAGTATTTAACCACGTGGACAAAAACCCTCTCCCGTAAGTGCACCCTTACAATGAGATAGATGCCGGATTGTCCGGTGGCCGCTTCTTTATATCATAGTAACCTGTCATTTTATGGTCCACTATTCTAACCACACGTCATTATAGGTAGACCTTTCCTATATGTGACTAAATGTCGTCTCTGGACTTCTTTACCTCTGTGTGGCCCAAGCAGTAACCATTCATAGTCCATCTTCTCATGCAGGCAGGTGCTTCCAAGTACTCACAAAAGCAGTAGGTATGAGGGAGTAAGGCACCGTTGTGATGCTATTCCACGAGTCGGAGATGGGATCATAACAGTCTAGTGTTTTACAACGTTGGGTCCCAAAATAGCCCCCAACCACATAGAGTTTATTGCCTGATGCTAGAGCATGACAGGACATTCGTTTGGCTGTCATATCTCCAATTCTTGTCCACTGATTTGTTTCACTGTCAAAGCGATAGGCAGAGGCGGCGGTAAATTCTGTGTCACCTCCCATGATAAAAATCTGGCTGCCCAGCACTGCAGCAGCAGTATAGCGCCAAGGCTGGGGGCATTCAGCTTTAATACTCCACCTGTTTTCAAAAGGGTCATAGCACTGGACCTTAGAGACCCGATCTCTGTGCATACTTGTCCCTCCAAAAACAAAGAGCTTCAGCTTGGCACTGACTACGGCAGCATTGCTCACGCCATCCCGCAGTGGTGCCACCATTGTCCATTTATTTGACAGAGGGTCATACCTCTCCACTTGCTTTAAGGAAACGGAAGGCGATGCTGGGAAAATTCCAGCAACTGCAGTATGTCCACCAACTACATAAAGGCAGTTTTGTAACTCGGCTGAACCATGTCCAAACCTTGCGATAAGCATTGGTGCAGCTTTTGACCACTCCTCATGGACTGTATCATACACCCACACATCCTTAGACACTCCATTCTCAGAGCCACGACCACCGGTCACATAGACCTTACATCCGATGGCACAAGCACTAAACTCTTTCCTTGGGCTTGGCAAGTCAGCTTTGGGAATGATCTCTTTAGCCTTGTGATCTACCTGGTAAATTTTGTCACACATGAATGTTTGGCCTCCTAGGATAAGTAAGGTATGTCCCGCTTTTCGAGGCTTGGCGCATGGACTTGTCACCAATCCATCGTTCTGCAGTATCTTTCTCTTGCATTGAACAGCCTCCTCTACTATTACTTTGCTCCTCTCATCGCCCATCAGCAAGTCTTCACAGGCAATGGCTTCCTTTATTGATTCAGAGGTGAGCAACGCCAACCTGATGTTCTTTAACAACTCTGGAAAATAATCTTTTCTTTTCTCCAAGTCATACTTAACCCACTGTAGAACCGCATTGAAAACCACCTGCTCATCTTCAATCTCAAGTTCATCACTGGAAACCAAGTCGAGCAAGATGTCTTTGGAAAGATTATTAAAGTCCTCTGTCTTGTGCACCATTTCAAAGTTGACCAAGCACATTCTCAAAGACAGTTCGTGCAATCTTTTACATTGGTGAGCATCTGATAACATTAACATTCCCAAGCAATTACTGGGATAGAGGTTTTTCTCCAAAAACTCTGCAGCAGCATCCCGTACGTCGTGAAACTGTAGCATGTCTCCAGCTTCTAGCAGAGACTCTGCGTTTTCTTCATTGATTATTATTTTTGACGAATAGGCAAAGTCAAGCAAGAGTTCGAGAACTTCAGGATGAAGACTGTCCCGGAAATTCACAGTGTTATCAAGACTTTCTCTCAACCCATGGCTGAACATGGCCTCAAAGTACTGGCTGCAGGCTGCCAACACCACACGGTGGCATGGGAATGAGCGGTCTCCTGCCCATAGTGTGACATCTGTGAAAAGTTGCTGCTTTCGCATGGTATTGAGATGGGTCAGGACACAGTCAGGATGGCCAAGTTTGTGATATAATGAAATATTCATGGACCCTGTACTGGTCCGTGACTTGCGGTTCTCATGGACGCTGACGGACATGATGACAACATCTGCCAAAAAATAAATAAAAAATGAATTAGAGAAGGGCTCAGTGACTATCAAATCCATAAAGAAAGCTTAGCTTATACATGTTGCATTCAAGTTTAGCATCCATTATTTTTAGGTACTAAAAGTGACTGCAAGGGATCGGAAACAAATACTTTCAGTTTCTAGCCTCAAATGTAATAATAATTAGGGTACCTTTACTAACATCAGAGTACTCTTGAACCCATATAATCGTTTTTAGAAAAGCTCACACATTGTCACTACTTTATGCTGCCTTCAGTGCAGACTGACACTCTTATTTCACTTGTATGAAGGGGATGCCCAGAACCTGAAGTATAATCATCACGGCCCCGGCTTGAAAAAGCGTCACACTACTCATGAGCCTCTGCTCTCCCCGCCCACCATCTGATGACTGCCAGTATTACCCAATGTCTGCCGATGCCCTGATAAACCAGTTATTCCCAAATATCACACCAATACTTTTACAATCGAAAATGTGGCATCTTTTTCCTGGGTTCAGGATACCGACATTAAAGGGGCTTCCCAAGATTCATATATCGATGACCTCTCCTCAGGATAGGCCATCAGTATCTCATTGCTAGGGCTCAAACTCTCGGCACCCCCACCAGTCAGCTGTCTGAAGAGGATGAGGCGCTCTGGTGAGGTAGGTGATGTCACTTTCATCGGTCACATGGCGTAGTTGAAGTTCAGTCGCATATAAGTGTATGGGCCTGATCTGCAATACCAAGCACTCACTGCAGCCCTGTGGTCTCTTCAAACAGCCCAGGTGTCGGACCTCTACTGATCAGATATTGATGGCCTATCTTGAGGACAGGTTATCAATATAGGAGTCCCAGAAAATGCCTTTAATATCAGACCAGTCAAGGTCCTGCTGATTTGCACTGCAGCCTCTCTATTGTCTACCTCTACTGGCAAACAGTCTACTTAGTGGTGGGGCAGGAGATACTGTAACATCCCATTCACATTATCCTGCAAGTAGATGGCATGCAGGCAGACAGATCCATGTAAAACTTACACAATCCCTTCAAACAGATCAGCAGGGGTCCCGAAAACTGAACCCTCACTGCTCTCATACTGATGGCCTATCCAGAGGACAAGCCATCAATATCCCGAGCCTAGAAACCCGTAACTCCTGGAGAGATTTAGTGATTTTTATGGGCTGGTTTAGCTTCAAGAATTCACATTTCATAGATGTATCAGGACAAAGGATTTCGGGAGGGTTATAGCGGTTACTGTGGTTTGGGCACCATTGTTCTAAGGCATGGAAGCTCAACCTGCGGCCCTCCAGCTGTTTCAAAACTACAACTCCCAGCATACCCAGACCGTCTGCAGCTATCAGCCTACAGCAAAGCATGGTGGGGGTTGTAGTTTTACAACAGCTGGAGGGCCACGGTTGAGGCGCCCTGCTTTAAGGCATTTTCTCACCTTCTTGCTTTCCAATAAACAGGAGTGGTAAAATGTATAAAGACATTTTGGGAGGTGTGTGGTCTATTCAGACAATACTATGGTTAGATATGAAGGCTGGCTCCGATATACCCCGCTCTGAGACAGTGACCATTCTACAGCTATGATTGGCATTTGCAAATAATATAAGTACCAGATCTGCGCTTCAGCATTTCTTAGCGGCCTCGGTCCAAGTGATTAGCGAGACGTCTCCACGGCCTGACATCATCTGTCAAGTGGTTTCTCTGGGAAACAATTTCTATCCCAGCAAGGGACCTTCATTACCACAATAGTATTTGCTTAGTGAGGTCACCGCACATATAAATTAAAAGGACCTCAGAAATTGTGCTTACCCTGCGATAAATACAATGGTGTGAGTCACCGGCAGATGAATGTGGTGCCAGTGATAAAGAAGCGCGTGCCTGCAGCGCATTACATGAACAATATATACAGCTCATGGCTGACAACCTCTCCGGCAATTACACAAACGAGCTGGGACCCGCTTCTAATGGCTGCCTATACTTACAACTAAAGAAGGCGCTACCCTAATCAGTCAATCTCCATCCCCCATTTACTCACTAATCATAGAAGGGAGCATTCACAAGACCGTAGTTTCAGTCCGCATTTTTTGCAGAAGGGATGCAGAGCCATTCATTTTATTGGGGCTGCAAAAGTGGCGGACAGCACATAATGTGCCCTCCGCATCCATACGTCCGTTCCACGCCCCCGCAAAAATATAGAACATGTTCTATTCTTGACAAGAATAGGCATTTCTACAAGGACGCGCTTATCTGTACAATATGGAATGCACACGGCCGTGCCTTGCAGATCCACAATTTGCAGAAAAGGATACGGCCATGTGAGTGCCCCTTAAAAGGTGACAGCAGGGCCACCCACCACCAGGCAGTCACAACAGGCTCCACAATTAAGGTATGGCCCCACGTGGCCGACACACCACTGGGTTATATCCACTGCAAATCTGCATCCAAAAATCCAGATTTTGCTGGTGATCCACAGGATTTTCAGCTCTTGGGCATTGCCATGTACATGGAGAAGAGCAGAATACTTCTAGTCCTCAATGGTTTTTCAGAGGGCTTAACACCAGGTGCCTGATCTCATGGACTGCCCAGACCGCCCTCCTTGCAGCCATGGTCCTGGTCTATTTGGAAGGCGCACAGACAATACTATTAAAGACATTCTCCAATAAAAAGTGATACCTGGAATATCCCAATATGATCACTCAGCTGTAAGACGTAAAGTCACAGCCAACTCCCCGCCGACGCTCTGCTCCACCGCTAAACAGGCGTTTATACCGGTCTTTATTGTACCCCCCGCACCGCCATCCTCTGTCCGCTAGCTCGTAGCTGGCATAGATTTCAGACAACAGCCCCCCGCTCACACTATGCCCCCTTTTTCAGAAAATGGCAAGGGTGGTGCAAAAATGGCAACTTTACAAAACATTTTGGGCAAATGATGTTTAAATAGTTGCAAACCCGAGGTTTGCAAGTTTTTTACTCCAGTTTTCTGGCATAGGGGCATAATAAATGGCCCAAACTGTCTGGTAGGGCTAGTGGAGCTGAACGTAATGATGCATTTCACTAACGGATGTTTGCATTGCTCTCCCCAGTCCATACCTAGTGCCGTCAGCGATGATGCTTCACTCCAGAGAAAAAGTACAGTGAATTTATATGCAAATGAACAGTTAAGTGCACCAAGGGCGGGCCCAAGCCATTCAGTGCACTCTGCTTCCTCTGACAGTGCCTCCCTCTCCTTGATTGGCTGGGTCAGGTCCCTGCATGGTCTTGTGCCTTACCCTTTCAATCACCCCCGCCAATCTGAGATTGATGACATATCCAATAAATATAACTTTGACAACCCCTTTAACTTCTCATTCACTTAGGAATTAAAAGTAATTTTTCTCCAGAATGAAGCATAAAGTGAAAGGTGTCATTGCATGCATGTGAGCTAGCCATACAAGGCATTGTGGCTGGTTTAACCCTGGGAACACACCTGAGCGTTTTTCAGCGCGTTCATACGCGCTGAAAAACGCTCAACATGTGAAAAGCCATGCATCCCTATGTGCATGGTTCACATGTCGGCGTTTTACAGCGCGGACGACCGCGCTGTAAAACGCCCTACGCGATCGCGTCGGCTGCCGTGACTATCGCGCGGTAGCACGCGCGATCCAACCCATATTCTATTATGGGAGCGCGCATATGACGTGCGCTTCCATAAAACAGCCACTTCGCGGCAGAAGCGCTCGTCATATGCGCGCCCTGGGAACACGCAAGTGTGTTCCCAGGGTAAAGGGGGTGTCCAGGATTTTTAACCTGATGACCTATCCTCTGGACTGGTCATCAGTATCTGACTGGTGGGGGGTCTGACACCCAGGATCCAACCGATCAGCTGTTTGAGAAGGCAGTGGCGCGGATTGTATATTGCTGAGCTGCGCCTAGGCCGTGTGATGCCTCTGGCCTAGGAAAAGCTGTGAGAAAGTCACTGCACTACTACGAGCACCGGTGCCTTCTTAAACAGCTGATCGGGGGGTCCAACCCCCACCAATCAGATACCGATCAGCTATCCAGAGTATAGGTCCTCAGTTAAAATATCCCGGAAGAACCTTTTAATAGTGAGTTTCTTGGTTGAAGCTGCATTTTGCATAGCTTTCCTAATATACTTTTACTAGGAGAACTGCTGGTGCCTGAAGCTAGTGGACAGGGCAGATATGGTTCATGTGCTCATCATATACAGAACTTTAATGGGGGTCTGTAGTCTGCACCCTGTTGCAAGCCCTTTTAGGGGGTTTTGGGAAGCCTAGGGTGTGTTCACATGCAGAAATCCGTGTGCATCCACGTTCTAGGTGAAGGGAAAAAACTTTCAGATGCAGACATTTCTGCCACAAATCTACTGCATGTGACTTCACCCTCAGGGAATCTTCCCTGCTCACGCCTGGACCCCCCCCCCCCCCCATTATAGAACCGAATAGTAGGGTATAGTTATCTTCTACATGTGACACCCAGCATTCCCGATATAGTAAAGATTTGGCTTTGATTCTCGTTTGTCTCCTGGATTGCTATTACACCCAAATAATTAGCTCGTCAGGCGGCGTGCCAGCCTCCATGTTACAACAGAGGCTTCATTCACATTCTAGGACAATGCTCCACACTGCCGGGTTAGAGTACGCTGGCCACATCAAAGGGCCACTTCACGTCAATGTCCACTAATGACCATGGCAGCAAACCAGTTTGATACTTACTTCACTCATACCGCGGCTACATGCAGAGCAGCCTTGTATCACGTAACATCCTCTGACCCTTTCACTGCTGGAGCATATTACCCTAGCCGTGATACCCGCCATGACTACAACCAACATCGGGCTGGTGGCTTATAGCCGCTAGTACCATTCTACATGAGCATGGGTGCAAGGGCTGCATTTATCTATTCACTCCGGACAGAATATCCATATAGCCAGACCGCTGGAATTTTTTTTTTTTGGGACAAATAAACAAATTTTTTAAATTAATCTTAAGGCATGCATAATGTCTACGATCGGCAAGAACACAGTTCTCAGAAATTTAACCCCTCAGATGCCATAGTCAAATGAATCTGAGAGCAGAAAACCAGGGAGAACTGCGCTCCTTGGTCAAGAACGGCTCCCTCACACGGAGATTTTAGAGCTGTAGTTCCTATGGACGGCGATGCAGATCCAGGACACGCTGCTCCATTGCTTCTTCCGAGTCCTGCTGTGTACTTGTGACCTGTGCGTGCCTACGTGCACTATGTCTTGCCGCTGTGCGAGGTCAGGACACCACAGCGGGACCCGGAAGAAGACCAACAAAGGCAAGTAGAGCCAGCGCAGCGCTGCTCTCACCTTCCCCTGCCTCCGCATGCTAATGACTGTTTCCATAATGGAATTCATTTCTATGGGTCATGCCAAAAGCGGACAGAACACGCCACGCATGTCATCCCTGTGCCAGCCGCATTCAAATGTCCATTCCACAAAAAGATAGAATGTGTCCTCTTCTTGGCCACAAAATGTGGACCACATACCCATTGAAGTAAAAAACGAAACAAAAAAAACAACTGACAGAACAATGACGTCACATAGAGGTCATCTGTGATTTGTGGACCTCAAAATGGATACGGTTGTGTGCATAGCACCTTCAGCAGTCCATGCGCCTGGAATGAAATTTACACTAGTTCATAGCCGGTGTAACGTTACATTTCCCTACTTAGTGAGATTTCCCTACCGGTCGCACTTGATACGACGTCAGGAGCCGATCCCGGGTTGTGACAATCTGTGCATGCGCTAAATGACAGTTTAGGGAAAATCTCACCGGAGTTCAGCTGCACATCGGGACACTGCGCATGCGCCAGAGAGGGAAATATTACGACCCAGTGCGCAAGCGCCGAGGGGAGATCTGATGATCATTTTTTTCTATTAAATAAATATAAATATAATATAAAATAAATAATTAGGGATGTCCCGATACCGATACTAGTATCTATCGGGACCGATACCGGCATTTTCACGAGTACTTGTACTCGTAAAAATGCCGCCGATACCACTGCCGATATCGGAAGTTCTGGTTCGGCAGCGGCTATATTGTGTTTCATTAACCCTAACTTACTGTGCCCGTGATTACGAACTATTAATGCGCAGTCCCTCCATGCTCCTGCCCCGCGCGCCTTCTGTAATCTAAAGTAGGCGGAGCGGGCAGGCAGGACATGAAGCGCATGGAGGAATCGAGCAGCTTGAGCTCTCAGATGGGTCTGCATTCGTCCGTTCCGCAAAAAGATAGAGCAATTTCCCGCATTCCGTAGTGTTCCGTTCTGTGATTCTGTTCCGCACCTCCGGATTTGCAGACCCATTGAAGTGGATGGGTCCGCATCCGTGATGCAGAATGCACACGGAACGGTGCCCGTGTATTGCAGATCTGCAAATGCAGTCCACAATACGTTAACGGGCAGCACACGTTCTTGTGCATGAGCCCTTACTGACAAGTTATACCATCACGTGGTACTTCTACTGGTTTGTGGGACAGCAGTGGCTTTTCCTGGTTCCTGAATAGCAGACTGAACAGAATTTATAAAAATTTACCAGAAACGGGAAACTGATTTTTCACAGCTTTTGCAAAAAACAGTTTCCATTTATTTGGATCTGTGCTTAGAGATGATGAATTTATTGAGATTGGGCAACACAAGACACATATCGTTAAGAAGAGATATACTAGGGCCCGGGGACAACCCAGTCGTCTACTGCAGATTTTCCCACAGCCTCACGAGACTTTTTTGCATTTAGAAAAATGCTTGGTATTAAACAACTGTATTTTCCTTTATAAACAAGCGTGGGCACAGGAGAGCTTCGGGCAGGGTGGCACAATGCCAGCAGTAGCATGACTGCATGGTGAGCGGTGAGCGTGAACTTTACACCGCCACCACGTGCCTGGGGTCCACTGGACTGTAACCTGTCTGACAAGTACATAGAGATTGAAAGCTCCTCTGTGTAAAGGTATGGCGACACCCACAGAAAGGAATGGGATTGCAAAAGAGTCGCAGTTTTTTTTGCGGCTTGCGCTGTGATCCCATTTATTTCTATGGAATCATTCTGTGATCCGGGCCGTGAACAGTGCTGCCGTACCCTAATATAAAGGTATGCTATGAAGACGTCATACCCATGGCAGCACTGTACTGGTCAGTATACCTCACTGCGCAGCACTTGCTTTTATGGCATATTCACATTCATGGCGTTACAAAACTGCCTTTACTTTAAAGGGAATCCGTTACCCAAGGCCTCCCTATATGACGGTCTGCTGTGGGTCACCCGATTAAAACCCTGTTTTTCTTTTGTTGATCAGAGGCTCCGTTCCCAAGTTTTTCTTAACCCTTTCCCAACCGCCTAAAGTAAATATACATCAGCAGACGGGTATTTAAAAATGGCGCTCCCGAGCGCCCAGGTGCCGGCTGTTTGAAACAGCAGACACCCGGGGGTAATGTGTGCATTTAATGACAATGTTGATCGCACACATTTAACCCCTCAGATGCCGTGGTCAAATCTGAGCACAGCATCTGAGAGTTCAAAAACCACAGTGCACCTGCTCTCCCTAGCGAGGATCGGGGGAGACAGAGGTTGTGGGCGGCAGCCTCGGTGCTCCTGAATGATCCGAGGCCGACGCTCCTAGATTCCTTTGAAGCCTCTGCCTGTGGCAGGGCTCCACAGGAACACAGTCAAATTCTCCTTGACTCCAATGCTAACCCATCGGAGTCTATGCTTGCTTGTTTAAGTTCCCTAGGGCAACTGTTAAAAAGTGTACAAAAAAAAAGAAAGCTTCAAAATATAAAACAAAAAAATAAATAAAATAAAAAATGTTAGAGATAGAGATATACCGGTATATATATATATACACACACACATCTCAAAATTAAAATCACCCTCTGTCCCCCAAAATTAAAATACATGAACAAAAAAATAAATAAAAACTTCATAGGCATCGCCTGTGCAAAAACGCCCAGGCTATTATACAGTAATATCAAGATATCTATCCGACAAATTTGCCACTCTTTGGTCGCTTTACCTCCCACAAATTTTTTTTTCACACACCCCAAAATGGTATCAATGAAGATTACAGATCGCCGTGCTGAAAATGAGCCCTCACACAGCTCTGTAGACAATAAAAACGTTATGGGGGTTAGAATATGGTGATGAAAATGAAAAAAAAAACATTTTATTATTTTTTTAGTATTAAAATGCAAGAAAAACCATACAAATGTGGTAATGCCGTAATCATACTGGCCTGGAGAATAAAAGTAACTGGTCAGTTTTACCTCATTGGGAATGCCGTAAAAACAAAACCCATAAAACTGTGGCAAAATATCGTTTTGTTTTTTCCAATTCCACCCTATTTTAAATGTTTCCCAGATCCCCACTACATTGCCATATTAAATGGTGACATCAGGAAGTACAAAAGAAAAAAAAAAATATTGGAAATAAAAAAAAAAAAAAAAAAATTAAAAAAAACACTCATTTGCATTTTTCTCAGCAATGCGGGCACATATGAACATGGGACCAACACGGATGCCTTCAGCTGCCAAGCGCCCATGTAACAGGTCAGCCAGTGTCATAGGTACAAATCTAAGACAGATGGTCTGTAAGTACCACCAGAAAATCAGAAACAATGTCACCTAAATTTCTGGACAATTGGCCACCCTGCTACATTGCTGTGTGCGTGTACCCTACGGCTGCCCGATACCAGCCATATATTGATGAATGTATGACCGGGCGCTTTCTCTACGGGGATTTTTCCTTTCTAGGGATGAATTGGTATTATTTTAATAAAATATGTGACGTAAAAGGTGTCCAAAGCCATCTGTGATCCGTGTACGGCACTAAAACCATTACACTATACATGTACATTAGTAGGTGAGGTCAGCCCCATTTCATCATGTTTTAGCCTTATGTGCTAGAGAAGGGGCCGCAGGCATGAAGACAATACACAAAGGAGGCATGCTAGGGGCTGGAGGCTGAAGGACGTCTCGCCGGCAGCCAGGATCTGCAGAACATTCCTTCCCTCAGCCAAATAGCAGCACATTCCTGACGTTCCACCGAGGCCCGGACTATGCCTGGTGTAAACATGGGGGACTGGACCAGACAAGGTCCCACTGCTGGTGCATATAGCAGGACAGGATTATAGACAGGTACATGCAGGAGAGGGTAGTCCGGCTTCCCACTGCCTGTGACATCTGGCTCCTGTGGTAAAGACAAGGTAAAACAGTCCTGTGTGAATAGGGGTCAGATAAACCTCTTTAGGGTCAATATTAATCCAGCTATAGGAACTGTAAAAGGGCTTTCCGGTACTTAGATACTGATGGCCCATCTTCAGGATGGGTCACAAACATAAGATTTGTTGGCGGGGGGGGGGGGAGATATAGATTTCATAAAGAAAAAGCATCATCTGCACAGGAGCCCACCTCAATGAGTCAGAATGTATGGCTGCTCCGTAGAAGGGGCTTGTGCCTGGTGGAGCTGGCCCGTCCGTGGACTTACAGGCCCAGCTACCACATAATACTACAGGTCTTCTGCCGTGGCCATCTCCTCCCTGCTAAATCAGCTGTTTGTTGGGGGTCTATGAGGAGACATGATAATGGCCGTGTAACATTCAGCGTGGTAAGGGTACAGGGGTGTCCCTACCCGCTCAGGTTCATGGTGTTCTTCAGCAGACATGTCTGCCAATCACTATCTACCAGATCTTCATTTGGCAGGGGACAGCTGTGGGACAAAGGGACAAGCGAGCAGAGCAGGTCACCGGCTGAAAGGCAATATATACTTAGCAAATGTTGCCAATGACATTTGATGGGAAGGATTAGAAGAAGCAGAAAACCTGTATGCTCTAGATACCCATTAGGACGGGTTCACATCTGCGTTCTGGATTCCGTTATAACGGAAAATAACGGAATCCATAAGACGGAAGCCTTTAAGAGGCGTTCTGTTTTGATCCTTCATAATACAAGTCTATGGGCAGCAGAACGGATCCGTCCTGGTTTCCATTATGCAGGGTCCAGCATAACCAAAACCCCCTTTACCCGCTAAAGTACACCCAATTTCCACTCAACCACACAACTTAGAAAACATGTCTAATCTGCCCCTTAGGCTGGGTTCAGACTTGCGCGTATTACAGCGCGTTCAAACGCGCTGTAAAACGCTCAACACATGAAAACCAATGCTTCCCTATGGCCCTGGCTCTCACTTGAGCGTTTTACAGCGCGTCTGAACGCGCTGAAAAACGCCCTACGCTCAAAAAAGTTCTTGAGCTTCTTTAGGGCGTTTTGTCGCGCGTATTGTGATTGACGCCACAGTGGTCAATCACACCAACGCGCGTTTCCTATTTCAAAAAACGCGCGTAAAACGCACGTATCAAATACGCACAAGTCTGAACCCAGCCTTAGTGTTTCACGCCACTCTTTTTCATGGCAGTGAGCAGGGCTAATAAGTCTGAGGGGGCGTGGCCTCCTGTGGCCGGACAGATTTATTACTATTTAAAGGCAGAACCTGGTGTACATTACATGCCAGATCATGGCCGGCATAGATGTGCATTTCTGTTACACGCACTACCAGAAGATGTGCCAAATTTATTAGGGCTCCTTCACATGAGCAAGTTTTCGGTCCAGATGTGACGTGTGCAGAGAACACATAGCATCCGGACTGAATCCGGACCCTTCATTTCAACGGGTCTGAGCACGAGCGGCGTGTTCCATATTGTGCACTGGCTCCATAGAAGGAAATGGGGTTTGAGTGGAAAATTGAAGGATTCTGACCCCTACCGATCAGATACGGATGTCCTATCTTCAGGACAGTTCATCAATATTCAACTCCCCGAAAAACTCCGCCAGATCACAGCGCACATCTACATGAGCACCGCCATACAGAGGCCATAGAAAAACTGCACATCTACTCCAAATAGAAACTGAATACAAAAGGCCATTCAGGGAAGTCTCCGAGGAGCGGGCCAGCACATCAATATTAAGTATCCTCACTTATTCCCATCTAGATCATGTTCATATTTAGAATCTTACGTGGAAGAAATCAATGTGTCTGTCTGCACCGAGAACACGATCCAAACAGGAAAATGACAACCACTTTATCAGCGAGACGACCCAAGCTTCAGCTCGAGACCACCACCCCACAGACACACCGCTATATGCCCACTGGATGAATTTGCAGTCCAGCGGTCTGTTAGCCATCCAGCCGCTTCCAACAATCAAAGACTGACGCCCAAAAAGTATGCATTCCTATTAGGCCTGCACAATATATCGCGATAAATCGCCAATTGGCCGACCCAAAAATGCTGCAATTATATTACCGTATTTTTCGCTTTATAAGACACCCCAAGAGTGGGAGGAAAATGGCAGTGCGCCTTAAAAAAGCGATGGTTGACTTTTTACGTGGCTAATACGGATGCATCGCCGGCCGCTATGCTGCACAGCGCGGCTGGCGGTACATCAGTTACAGTGCGCTATTTTAATGAACACGTGCTTATCTCTATTCTATTTTATCTGTGCAGCGCTATTAAGAAAATGGCAAGTTTTGTATTTTGCAGTAATGCAAATATCCTATTTAATTTAGTAAAAAGGTTTTATTTTGAAACACACTGCGCGTTTCAGTTCTTGAGTGAAGCATAACTACATTTCACATTATCAGTCATCTGTGTGCGCTTTTGCCTTAAAAATCCAAGCAGATAGACCTCTAGCACAATTCCCTTAAAATATCGCATCGCGTATCGTTATCGCAATTTTTACGGCCCTAATCACAATCGCACAAAATTCCCATATCCTGCAGCCCTAATTCCTAAATTAAATATTATTATTAAAGGGGTCGTGTTTTATAGTGATCAACGTGTGATCTGTAGGGGTCCGACTCCACAGCCTCCTCACAGCGCCATACATTGTACAGTGGCTGTGTTCGGTATTGCAGTTCAGCCTCATTCACTTGAATCGGACTGAGCCAAGGCCCTGTGACCGATGAACGTGATGTCACGGCAGGCGTGCCAGGTGTCGGACCCTCACCGATCAGATACCCATGACCTATCCTGAGTACACTATCCAAGGCTCGTGGTGTCATCGGCACCTGCGGCACACCTCCTACCATACAGTGCAGCGGCTGTCCACATTTGCACAGGCTCCAGACATCTCCTCAACTACAAAAGGGTCAAGTAGCCGAAATCGGTCATACTTAATCCTTATCTCCTCCAACATCTGCCGCCAGGCGGAACCAGGAGGGCCATGGACATAAGACGGTTGGCTGGTCCCACCAGAGTCTTTGCACTCAGTCGACAATAAGTGCAATTTATCATCAGATGACCCGTGCATTTATTGGGTCATTTTCTCAAAATTTTAAAAGGACTATTCCAGACCACAGGATCGGGGATAACTATTAGATTGGTGGCGGTCCTACTGCCGGGATTCCCACCAACTAAGAGAAAGAGGCTCTGTACCCCATGGAGTCCCCTGAAATGGGCAGGTGCATGGCCGCGCCATTCCTTTATATGGGCGCTCTGGAAATAGCGCTGTACTCTGCCGTTTCTGAATGGAGCATCTAGGAGAATGTCCCAGCCAGCTGCTCCTTTCATTTTGGGGCCCCCGTTCATGATCAGTATGGGTACCAGCAGTAGGATCCCCACCAATCTTAGAGGTCATTCAGATGGCCGTATCCTAACCGCAAAAATGCGGATCCGTTTCTTGGCGGACATTTCAGCATGTCCGCAAAAACCCCCCCCAAAAAAATGGATTGCATTTTTGCAGACCCACAGACTTCAATGGGGCCAAGTCCTGATTTTCACTGACAAGTATAGGACATGTTTTATTTGTTTTGTGGAGCCATAGAACGGAATAAAAGAGCCCCACAGAAATGAATGGGTCTGCAACTAATCCGCAAAAAAACAGATCCGCATTTTTGCGGACAGCATACAGCCGTCTGGATGAGCCCTAATACTTATAGCCAATTCTGTGGATGAGGAATAGCTTTACATAACTGGAATACCTCTTTAAGTGCATGTAGTTAATACTTAAAGGGGTTTTCTAGGCTACGAATATTGATGCCCTGTTCTTAGGACAGGTCAGTGGGAGTCCGACACTCGGGAGCAGTAGCCTGGCACGGTTCCGACACACTGTTCTCTGTTAGTTCTGGAGGTGTGGGGTCCGCACTATCGGTAAGGTGACTCCATCAGTTTCCCCATGGCTTTTTGATGGCCAGAATACTTAAAGAGGACCTTTCACTGGTCCACAGTTTATTAGGCAAAGGTATATACATGCAGAGCGGCACCCAGGGATGACCCTGCACTTACTGTATCCCTGGGTGCCGCTCCGTTCGCCCGCTGTAGCCCCCGGTACCGGCGCTCCTGCTTCTCCAATTTTGCCTGGGGCGGAGACTTCTTCTTTTGCCCTGGGCGTCTCCTTCTCCCAGGGCTGGAGCGCTGGCCAATCGCACCGCTCAGCTCATATTCAGGATATGAGTATACTTTGTGACCAAACCCCCTATAAGATTGAATTCAAGCACAAGCAACCGAGGTTTGTCATCTTCTCCATGGGAATTGGGAACAGAATGATTGGGGTACGGCCACCCGTAGAGATCCCGCAGGGGAGCAGGCGAAATTCCGCAGAGTGAAAGTCACGAGCAGCTTACACTGCCCTATTCTGCGGAGAATTCCACACCAAATAGCGCCTGTGTTACTTGCAGCGATTTGAAGCGGTTTTGCCACAGATCTTGCACTGAAAAGGATGAAACCCGCACGGAGAATCGACGTGATTTCCATACGGAACAAAGAAGCAAAGAGATTTGTCTACTCTCGTACGCTTTACTGCTAATGTACTGCGCGGCGTTTTGTTTTTTTTTCACACAAGAATCTGCACAGAAAAACTGCGCAATCCGCACCGTGTGCAGGCAGCCCAAATGCTGCGGATTTCCTACACGCAAGGGCTCATGCACACGATCGTGATGTGGGTCCGCAGCCAGGCTGCATTTTTTGCATTTCAATGGGGCTGCAATAGATACAAGCAGCACTTCGTGAGCTGTCCGCATTCGCACGTCCGTTCTATCCGCAAAGTTATAGAACGTGTCTGATTATTATCCACATTGTGGACAAGTATTGGACTGTTCTATTAGGGGCCGGCTGTTCAGCTCTGCAAAATGCACACATCTGGTTTTTTTGCGGATCCACAATTTGCGTACCACACAACAGCCATGGGCACAAGTCCTTTTCCTGCATGGCCGCCCCCTTAGGATATATTACCCACAGTTTTTGATTGCAGAGTTTTGTGCTGAAAACGTAAGGAAAGTGTAATCCAGCACCAGAAAACGTACGAGATTAGACACATTTAGCTTTTTCGACTCCTGGAGAACCGGAGCTGCCGTGCAGAATCTGAAATCCACGGTATATCAATTCTTTGTGCGGATTTCATACCTTTTTAATGCAAGGGTGAGATCTGAGGCAAAACCGCATCAAATCTGCTCCCAAAACAACGCATTTGTTTTTTTTATGTGGATTTGATGCGGAGAAGCACAGGAATTCGTGCTCGCGCCTGTGTGCTGGAAGCCTTTGTATTCCGACGCAGTTTTTCATGTGGTTTTTGATCCTGCCCTTTTCAATGGGAACCGTGGCGGCAGATTCTGTGCAGAATCCACATTAAGGGTGGACACGTCACTACTACAAAAAAACAAAAAACGAGGTAAGGGATGTGCCCAGGTGCCCAGCGCTGACCCGCCATGCCACGGGACGGCACCTTTATCTGGTGCAGGAATTAGATGTGACCGGACAGGATTCTACTCGATACTGACCCCGACATTGGGAACATGCTCTGATCCAACTCTGCAGCATCCGGCATCGCAGAGCATCACTACATGATACACATACCTACTGTGCGTGTCTCCGCGGATGCAGCACAGGCGCGCGTTCAGACCACGAGGACGTCACTATAGCGCCCCCATACAGCGACAGGAACGTGACCCATTGTGCGCACAGGCTGCAGGTGAAGCAGCATTTAGTTCTGCACTCTCTCCACACTACCCCTGAGACAAGGTGCAGATCTGTTCACACCAGGTGCCAGGGGAGGCTAAAAATAAGCCAGAGATGGCACTGCCAAGGGGTGCGACTCAGTATACAACATTAACCCCTCTCCTGCCACACACAGGCTACATAATACATGCAACCCCAGCCTACGTACAGTTAACTCATCTCGTGTCATGTACATTTAACCCCTCTTATGCCAAAAAACAACTCAGCCCCTCTCCCATCAGACCAGTCCACATTCTGATGACAGAAAGTCTCAGGCCAGTGAGGAGGTTGTTGCCCTCACACATTACAAAAGTAGTCCTCTCCTGTCGGACCTCTCCTAGCACTGCTGCCCCCCTCCTCTCCTGCCCTCACACACTGCACAGAAGTAGTCCCCTCTACTGTCGAACCTCTCCTAGCACTGCTGCCCCCCTCCTCTCCTGCCCTCACACACTGCACAGAAGTAGTCCCCTCTACTGTCGGACCTCTCCTAGCACTGCTGCCCCCCCCTCCTCTCCTGCCCTCACACACTGCACAGAAGTAGTCCCCTCTACTGTCGGACCTCTCCTAGCACTGCTGCCCCCCCCCTCCTCTCCTGCCCTCACACACTGCACAGAAGTAGTCCCCTCTCCTATCGGACCTCTCCCAGCCACTGCTGCCCCCCTCTCTCCTGCCCTCACACATACTACACAGAAGTAGACCCTCTCCTGTCGGACCTCTCCCAGCCACTGCTGCCACCCCTCCTCTCCTGCCCTCACACATTACAAAAGAAGTCCCCTCTCCTGTCAGACCTGTCCTAGCACTGCTGCCCCCTCCCTCCTCTCCTGCCCTCACACACTACACAGAAGTAGTCCCCTACTGTCGGACCTGTCCTAACACTGCTGCCCCCCTCTCACACACTGCACAGAAGTAGTCCCCTCTACTGTCGGACCTGTCCTAGCACTGCTGCCCCCCCTCCTCTCACACACTGCACAGAAGTAATCCCCTCTACTGTCGGACCTGTCCTAGCACTGCTGCCCCCTCCTCTCACACACTGCACACAAGTAGTCCCCCGGCTCCTCGTGTCTGCAGTCTTCTCATGGGACTGCATTACAACAAATGAGACATAAACAAGCCGCCCCCAGGTGGCACCCAGCCCGCGTCCCCCTCACCTGTGTGCGCCCCTCTGCCCGCTGCTCCCTCACCATGCCCAGGACCGGAGGCGGCAGGTAATGTACCACACAATGTAAGCAGCCCGCAAACAAACTACTTCTCCCAGCAGAGTGACAGCATTGAGAACCAATCAGTGACGAGCAGCCAGGCCAGGGGGCGGCGCTACACTTCTATCAGCCAATCATAGCTGAGATCTCGGATCCTAAGGATGAGCGGTAGTTCCGCCTCCTAGTCGGCGCGGGGGAGTCCCGGTCCCAGGACGCTGATTTCGGGAGGGATTATTGAATAGAGGGAGAGCCCAGGGGAACGCTGGGAAATAAACGGGAAGCTGGCAGCCGCTCGTGGCTTGTCTCATCTAAGCTGCGGATGATGGGCGTAGTTATATGATTATGGCTATAATCACTGTGTATCTTATGAGGGGGAGACATCATAACCCAGCATGCATCCATATACACGGCGGATACAACTGCATTAGGAAAATGCATCCTCCAAACACACTGTATTCCACTTTACATATTATTCCCGAAAGTAGTTTCCTATTTTGTAGAATATTGCGGAGAGCTGAGCTCCAGGGTCTTCCTGACCCCATCCCTGGAGCCGACGATTACAGAGGCTTTTCCAAGACATTTATGGCATGCTGTGTTTTCGATAGACAGGGTCTCATCCCTGCGACCCCGCCTATTGGGAGACCATGGACATGTCTGGTGGAAGAAGGGTTAACGGTTTTGGCTTGATCTTACCGGAGAATGTTCAAGGCTCTGTTCACATTGCGCCTTCCATCAGAGGTATATTTCTTGACATTATACCTCTCGCTGGCACAAGGCTCCGAGTGACACATGGTAATATATAGACGTCAGGGGTGTAGCTATAGGAGAAGCAGGGGGCTCCACCTTAGAAGAGACCCACCCAGGAGGAGGACTGACAGATTTTATTGTGGTGTAGGAAACCGATGGAGCGACGGCCGGACTTCGTCTAAGAGAGCGATCTAGACTAGCCACCGGAGCTGGCGTTGCACAGGAGGAGGAATCTGCTGTGGGGTCCAGTCATTTCTAGTTGCGCCCCTGATAGACATGCAGTGACATATGGTGCCATAGGCTTCAACATTAATATATACCTTTTTTACGTGATGTTTCTGCCTAGGATAGTTACTACGCCATGATATGCACCAACAAAAAGGTATAAAACGTAGAAAAACTGCAGCACTCTCACGGAACGCAGTGGCCTCTTCGAACACTTGATTGGTGGTGATGCTGTGACTCAACCTTTTACCAATCTGATATTGATTACCTATCCTGAGGACAGGCCATCTCTATCTAAATCCCAGAAAACCCCTTCAAGGCCTCATGCACACAACCGATGTTTCGATTTGCATCCAATCCGCCTTTTCTGCAGATCGGATGTGGACCCATTCATTTCAATGTGGACGCAAGGTATCCATCCATATGACCGTTCCGCAGCCCTGCAAAAAAATATGGGACATGTCCTATTGTCCATTTTGACCGCGTAAATGAGGCCTACGTGTCACGGACGTTCCCACGACAGATGGAAGGAGATCGGTGAGACTGGCAACACGTGGTTTGATCTGATAGGTTTTCCGTTTGGATCAAATGACGTCTGTGTTGTTTCTGGAGCTTGCCACACATCGTTCCCCAGGTGTGGCTATTAGGGTCATTTATATGCAAAATAAATGTGGAGCCCCAGTATTGGGTCTTCAACACAGTGAAAGATATCCCTCAAAGGAAGGAAAACCGGTGCAAAGGGGTGTCTCCATTACAGAGATCACCAAATCCACCATATTTAGTGAGTAGAGTTGAGCGAACTTGTGTTTTAAGTTCGGCGTCCAAAGTTCGGGTTATCCAAGCATCCCATTATGGATTCCGCTACCACGGACCATAACGGCATTTGGAACACGGGGTGACGTCACCGTCATGTGATCAGTACAGGGGGCGTGGCTCAGTTCCGGATTGGATAAGAGATCGTAGGCTACCGCCTCTTATCTAATCCAGTACTGAGCCACGCCCCCTGCACTGATCACATGACGGTGACGTCACCCCAGTCCTTCGTATTGTCCAAGGTTCGGGTTCATTGAAGAATCCCCTTATGGATTCCAAATGCCGTTATGGTGCGTGGCAGCGGAATCCATAACGGGATGCTTGGATAACCCAAACTTTGGACGCCAAACTTAAAACACAAGTTCGCTCAACTCTATTAGTGGCCCCTATGTCAAGATCCCGCTCTTTTACAAGCTTTTAGGATGTGACAGGGAAAACCTAATCCCTCATTTAACCTTCTCTGTTTATAGTTGTTTCTCCCACTATGCTGTGCAGTTTATAGCTTCTATGTCTGTGGATTGTTTGTGGTTGGATCTCGGCTGAGTTCCTGGTGCTTCCATTGCTCCTTTGAAGTTAAGTCTTTCCTTTCCCTTTTGTATTTTGTTTGGGTTCTGTGTGTTGCATTTTCCTATTGTTTGTATTAGGCCTAAAGGAGACTCCTGTTCGTCCTTCATTTTGGAGGAACAGGTAGTCTTGTCCCTGCCATTAGTACCAGGGTCCTATAGGGATTGATAGGATTCTAGGTATTCCTGTGTATGAACTCATCTACCTTTGGGGTCTGTTCATACTGGTAGTCAGTCAGGATTTTGGTTAGGGTTTTCCGTAGGAGGTGTCCATTTTCCTTCCCTAGTTCTCAGACCTGATTCCATGTTCCCCCTCCCCTCCTATGCTCGGTGTGGTGTTTCCCTCCCACACAGAAGCGTGACACTACGCCATGGCTCCTGAATACATATCTCACTTACCTCCCAACGATTGAGTTTGAAATGTTCCCGAAATTAGTTCCTTCTCCCAAATTTGATTAGGATGGCCCACAAACTAGTGTAAAACACCAATTTTTTTTGCAAATGTGTCGAAACCCTGAGTCTTTTCTCTCCTGTTCATGGGACAGTCCGGTGAGAAACGGGAGTGTTGGGACGTGTGCACCCTGTGAGCCCCGGTAGGACAGATTTCTGAAGATTTCCCTCTTCTTCAGTGGTTTCATGCTCTTTACTAGGGAACGATATAATAAGAAATGAATCGGTACAGAGATTTCATTAATACATGAGATAATTAGTTTTTTTTTCCTGCTGCTGATTACTTCCCATGTCTGCAGTAGAAGATTCTTCCTGGGTTCACTGCCATGTAGGAGGATGCGAGCTCAGTGTTCTTTACGGGCTCTGATCGGTAGGCTGTCCTCTTCTGACTTGTGGATTACCTTGTCTGCCTTTTGGAGCAGGCTGGAGCGATGACATCACATTCAATAATTGGCACAAATCCAGCTATACAGCTCATAGCAGGCACACTTTTTATGGGTCACTGGGTTTTCCGAAAACTTGGAGAGATTTGTCAAAACTTTTGGTGGGGTCTGAGTGCTGAGACATCCACAGATCCCCTAGAACGAGGAGAGAGAAGCGCTCATATCACGTTTTCACTCCTCGCTACAGGAGAGGAAGCGAGACAGACTCAATAGAAGGTCTATGGGCCCGTCTCAGTTCTATCTCCTACAGCGAGGAGAGTGCAATATGTGAGCGCTTCTCACTCCTCGTTCTAGCGATCAGCAGGAGTCTCAGAGCTCAGATTCCCACCGATCAAAACTTTTCTTATGTCTTTATGACATATCAAACATTTTCTGAAAATTCAGAGATCCTTTAAATTTCTGGGACAGAAGTATAAATGAAGACTGGCATAGGAAAGTATGAAAGCTATCCCCTATCTACAGAATAAGATATCATTAACTGATCCAATGGGATCCAGAGAATGGAGAGCTCTTGTTCCCGTCCTGATGGACCTGCAGGCCGAGCATGCACCCTGCCGCACCATCCGTCTCTATGGAGATAGCCGTGTACAGCACTAGATTATTTTCAACAGTACCATGAGAAAGAAGCAACAGGGCATGTGCTCAATCTGTCACTCCATCAGGACGGCAACAAGAGATCAGTTTGCGATTGCCTATCCTATCACACAACCCCTTTTAGAGTGTCATATGCCATGCCAGTCCTAAAGGGGTTATCAAACCCCTATAGTGCCCGAGCCCCTCACACAGGTTGTACTTACATTGTTCTCCGGCACCTGCGTCACTTCTGATGCCTGCAAACCATGTTCTTGCCCCCTCTTGCACGCCCCTGGTACTCTGCTCTAGCTCTTTTCTTAGTCTCCGTCTCAGTTCCAGTAGATATAATATTTTCTCCCCCCCCTTTACAATATCATTTGCTATGAGCATACCATTAAACTGCAGCTGGCATGATGCCACCCTGGATGTCTCATGGCTTTCAGGAGAGAGAGCCGAGACACAAAGTTTACTTCTATTCAATCTATTCTGTATTGATTCTTGATGCTTACATTAATTATTAAAATACGTATTAAGAAACTAAAAGTCCAAAAAAAGCAAATGTGAAATGTTCGGTGCCACCTGCTGTGACTGCACAGAACATCTCCACTGTCCACAGGCGGCCGTGGTGTCTCCGAGTCTACGTCTGTGTTAATTAGCTGCAGACAACTGACATCTAGAGAGAGTGTAGTTAGTAACCATTGATTTCAGGATAAAGTACTTTCTTAGTGAAAAACTCAGAAAGAGAGACACATAGTCCCAGTTGGTATTATTACCCGCACTAAAACTGCAAAGTCTGAAGGGTATATAGATACCAGGGGGGTGGACTTTATAAGCCAGAGATGCTGCAAAAAGTGTCTCCCTTGCTGGAGGGCTCAGCATGACTAAGGGTACTTTTACACTTGCAGGATCCGTCCTACCGCAAGTACCCGTGCACTGGCGTGCTCCGTCCCCATTGACTATAATGGGGGGGGGCGGAGCTATGGTGCAGCACGGCAGTGCACGGCCGGAGATCACCGGACTAAAAGTCCTGCATGTCCGACTTTTCAGTCCGGTGCTTTTTGCCGTGCACTGCCGTGCTGCACCGTAGCTCCGCCCCCACCCCATTATAGTCAATGGGGACGGAGCGGCAGCACGGCAGTGCACGGGCACTGAATAGCCTGCCGGATCCGTCCTGCCGCAAGTGTAAAAGTACCCTTAGTACTACTTTGTCTCCCATTTCTTTTTTGACTGGACACCATATTTCAGTAGTGACAAAAAAAAGAAAACAGCAATAAAAATAAGCAAATAATGTATTTTTTACTTATGTTGTGGTTGGGTTAAACAAAAATAAAAATGAATAAAAAAAGCCCATTTAATATATGCTAATTTCTGCTGTTCCATGCCAAAACAGGTCGGCTAGGTACAGTGACTTATTCTTTTTGGTGATCTAAAACTTGATGCACCAGAAATGTATCTAATTGTGGCGCATTTTGACATCAAGGTGTCTGTACGATTTAGGGTGCTTTCACACTTGCGTTCTGAGGATCTGGCGGGCACTTCTGTCCCGCCGTCCCGTCAGAACACGAGTCGCCTGAAAGCATTTGAAGACTGATCAGGATCCTGATAAGTCTTCGAAATGCTTTTTAGGTTACCATGGCAGCCAGGACGCTACTGAAGTCCTGGCTGCCACGGTACTCCATAGCAGTGTACTTACCTGCGCTGCGGGCGCTCCTTCATGACGTCACAGGTCCCCGCGGCGCATAGATCAATGTGCCGCCCGGACCGGTGACGTCATGAAGGAGCACCCAGGGGCCGCAGTGCAGGTAAGTACACTGCTGCGGAGTATTTACCATGGCAGCCAGGGCTTCAATAGTGTCCTGGCTGCCATGGTAACCGATCGAAGCCCCAGCTTACACTGGGGCCCCGATCGGAACTGAGCCAAACGTCGGATCCCGCGATGCGCAGAAACGACGTTTAGCTTAATTCCGGATCCGGCGTTACGGCAAATCCTCCGGATTTTTGTCCGGAGGATTTTCTCCGGCCAAAAAACGTTTGGGTACTGAACGGATGACATCCTGATGCATCCTGAACGTATTTCTCTCCATTCAGAATGCATTAGGATTATCCTGATTAGTAGTTTTCCGGCATAGAGCCCCGAGGAAGGAACTCTAGGACGGAAAGCAAAAACGCTAGTGTGAAAGGGCCCTTAGTCAATTTGCCCCATTGTAGTCTCTTGATAGGTGTAGAATAAAATACTGGTGGGATACTGAACGAGTAAATCAGCCAAGATTTTCAGGTTTTGTATACAGTTCCGCTTTCTGACTTATGTATGCAAACAATCCATTGATTGAGGACCAAGCATGAAAGGACACAAAGGCGTAACTTGAAGGTCCAGGGCCCTCCGCCTGCCATATGCTTTCTATAATATATAACAGTCCGGTGGCTCTCCTGCACACTGTGCGAATAAGGGTGCACTCATCTCTGTCACTCACCGACACTGATTGGCACTCCACCTCCGGGATCACTATGAGAAACAATTTTGTTTCATAGACCATCCACATACAAATAATCAACATAAAATAAGATAGAAAATGATAGAAAGTATAAAAATGGTTAAAAACAGACAAAGACCGTATATATCCTATGGTGGGAATTCTGGTCTGGAAGTATGATCGCTGATAGTGAGTTATACCAGACTCCGGAATGTCCACCCGGTTCACTCAATTTCAAGGATGTATACTGCGCTCTATTTCCAGAGTATATATTACACAGTAATGGTTTACTCCACCAACATTATCTCAGTAGGTATACGATATATCTCATATGTCACAAGTGACACCTGCGATGTTACTGCAGGTCTAGGTTTACAGATGCCACCCGTTACATTTCAGTGTTACTTTGCATCCAGTTATTATGCAGATATAATCTGCCCCACCATAAAAGCATAGGGTATGGCTATATCGATAGTTCCCAATATCTCACCATTAGGACATATGGTAAATTTGTACAGGTAATGTCCAGTGTACGTGTAAAGATCTTTTATCGAAGGCTGAGAACTGTTCCTTTATATTCAGACATTTGGGTCTCACACAGATATCCGTGCAGGAGTTGAAGTCCCAGTATCCGTCATAGATGTTTATGTAGGGGTTAAAATGTCTGTATTTAGTATCTTCCCATAATGTGCACACGGATTAAGATATTGCTCTTACTCACGGTTTACCATCGGGGGATCGGGGTCTAGTGCTTGCCGTGGCACATTGGGAACTTTCGATTTAGCCCACCCTATGCTTTTATGGTGGGGCAGAGGCCACCGGAGCTCTTATGTGATCCTCTCAGCATTAATAAATGCTAGAAGTTTTAAGTACTTCAGCATGCAGCTGGTGGCCACAGTCACAGAATTAAACTGCATTGCTATTCTCAGTACGATGATACAGTTAAATACTGCAAGGCTGGCGTCAGCACCCGGCATACCCGGGCAAGTGCCGGGGCCCACAGCACAGCTGCCAGAGGCAATGAGCGCTACCATCAATACAGATGGAAGCGCTCATTGCTGTAGCGCAGGGGCCTGGGTCCTTTCACTCACCCCTCAGCTCCCAGCGCTCCTCCCCTCCTTCAGGCCGGCGGCGCACAGAATGGTGAATCAGGAAGACTTCTCTCTGCTCCATCATTCAGCCTGCAGGCATGGATCGCACTGCCGGCCCGTGTGGGCAGAGCCTGAAGCCCGGTAATCTGCACAGGCTCTGCCCACACAGTGCTGCAGTGCGATCTGTGCCTGTAGGTAAGCGAGGTATGTGAGCTTCAGGAGTGGGACAAGGTGAGTAGTTACTGCGTTTTTTTGTTTTTAATACAGAGGGGGCACAGAGGACTTTATTACTATGGAGGCAGCACAGAGGACTTTATTACTATGGAGGGGGCAGCAGCACCATGTCCTCAGACATCGTCCTGCTGATCTGTGTAGGAGGAGGAGCGGGGTGGGCTGGGAATCAGCCTCTGCTCCTCCTACACAGCAGTGCGATGTGTCACAGTATCCTGCTGATGGGGAGCGCAGATCATGGGAGGAGCCAGGTGATTAAGGGGAGGAGTATTGTTTTTTGTTTTTTTCACTTCCTGTAAAGGGGGCACATCTGGGCATAACCACTGTGAAGGGGCACTGGGCACATATCTTGGTATATCCACCGTAAGAGGGCACATATCTTGGCATATCTACTGTGAGCGGGGCACATATTTTGGGATATCTACTGTGAAGGGGGCACATATCTACTGTGAGGGGGCACATATCTTGGCATATCTACTGTGAGGGGGCACATATCTTGGCATATCTACTGTGAGGGGTCACATATCTTGGCATATCTACTGTGAGGGGGCACATATCTTGGCATATCTACTATGAAGGGGGCATATCTTGGCATATCTACTGTGACGGGGCACATATCTGTGAGTAGACCTGAGGGACTGAAACACTGGGTAGAAAATAAAAGTAGGCACCTAAGGACTGATTCACATATATCCGCTCTGCAGCATGCTCTGTGTAAGGTGTTTCATCTATAATACATGCAGTTTCATTGCTGTAAGCGCCGTGCAAAATGCCACAAGTGGGCCCACAGAGACTTTATCGCCCAAGGGCCCACATGAACCTGGAGCCGGCCCTGACAGCAGGGGTGGCAGTATTTTGTGCTGTATTGTGGTACAATGATCCCTCAAGATACAATGGCCTCAGGATACAATATTTTCAACATATAATGGTCTTTTCTGACCCATCGTAAGTTGAAACCAGACTCAACATACAATGCCTCAGACTCGGATCCAACCAATCAAGACCACTTCTCTGGTAAAATAGCTGGATTAGTTGTTAGTTATCAGCTATTCCTGATTGGTTTTATATAAGGCTACTTTCACACTAGCGATTTTTGCAGATCCGTCATGGATCTGCAAAAACGCTTCCTTTACAATAATACAACCGCATGCATCCGTCATGAACAGATTCGGTTGTATTATGTCTTCTATAGCCATGACGGATCCGTCTTGAACTCCATTGAAAGTCAGCAGGGGACAGATCCGTTTTCTATTGTGCCAGATTGTGTCAGAGAAAATGGATCCGTCCCCATTAGGAACCTAGCTCTAAGTTTAATTCGCAATTTGATTATATGTTCGCTTCGCGAATTAAACTTAGAGCTGAGTTCCTAATGGTTGTTGCTAGAATATAACGAAGATTGAGAATATATGCTATATTCGTGATATTCGTCATCTTCGTTTCATTCTAACAATACAACCATTAGGAACTTAGCTCTAAGATCAATTCGCAATGCGATTATATGTTTGCTTCGCGAATGAAACTTAGAGATGAGTTCCTAATGGTTTTGTGCTAGAATATAACGAAGATTGAGAATATAGTGCTAAATTCGTGATATTCGTTATATTCTAGCAATACAACCATCAGGAACCCAGCTTTAAGTTGAAATCTATATTCGTGATATTCGTTATCTTCGTCAATTCTAGCAATACAAGTTTCTACCATTAGGAACTCAGCTGTAAGTTTAATTCACAATGCGAATATAAATTCGCGTAACATTCGCAATATATAGAATAATGACGAATATTCAATTTTGACGAATATATGACGAATATTCAATCGAATATTTGCGAAATATCGCGAAATCGAATATAGCACCTCCCGCTCATCGCTAGTTTCAACATACAATGGTCGTCTTGGAACCAATTAATATTGTAACTTGAGGGACCACTGTATTGGGCTCTGCTGGGGCAGTATATAGTGCGGTACTATGGTATTTGGTTTTGCTGGGGCTATATTTTGTGTGCACTAAGGTATTGCCCCGCCTACTTCTGGGTATTGTCTCACCTACTTCTGTTGTCCCAGCCTATGTGCTGCCCCTGGGTGTCTTCCAGACCTGGAAGCGAGTGCTACTTCTGGACCTCCTGTAGCTTTGCCCCTGAAAGTATATCCTCAAGTTTGGGGGAAAGAGGGGTTATAGCAGCATTTGATGGTGGTCCTTTGATGAGTTGAAAAATTGCAGTCCAGAACTTTTGACAGGACCACCTCACCAAATTGAATATGGATCCCTTATGGCCACACTGTTTCCAGCATGGATTTGAGGATAAACAACTTGTCTGGCTCCATTGGCTAAAGAATTATAGTGCTATATCGGCAGCATGTGCCCTAAACCTCTCTATCCCAGGTGGGCACAGCCGCCATTCTGCTCACCCCTCCTGCCTCTTTCTGGCAGCACGGGTCCACCGATCTTTTGCTGCTTCCCAGCGGCGGGTCCTGCTACTGGAATCATCCATTTTGTCTTCTCGTGGAGGCTCTGGCCTGCTTGCCAACTAGGCCTCTCCATACTGCCTTTAGGGCGTGCCCATGCTCCCTCTGGCTCTTATTGTTTACATGCCCTAATTCACCCTAGCCTATGGCTCCCTGTGGGAGGGTGCCTGAGCAATAGGTTTACTAGCTTGCTAGTTCCTGCAAAGGTGTGCTGTATCTGTTTGCCTGCCCTTGTATTGCTCTGCAAAATAAAACCCAATCACAGAAATTTGTATAGTAACATAGGAAGCTATTACAACAAATATCACAGAAGTATGAAGCTTCCACCTTAAAATATAACTTTTACTAGATAAATTAAAACCTGAAAATGCTTCCAATTATAATCAATTTTATAACAGATGCCAGACTAAAGGATAGTCAGAACCCACCGATAGCACTTAGACAGCAGGTCACACGTCGATATAAAGGTAAGTGATGTATAACTTACAGTTTGATGAATCATGTGTATAACTGGATATCTTCCAGGTGGGGTCAGGAGGAAATATTATCCCTGATATAATCCTACGGTGTCTACCCCTGCCTACAGGCAGAGCACCCGCCCCAAACGGGGCGACCCCACCTCTCGGTGGCTAAACCCTTTACTTACCCTACCGTGACCCTATAGTGCAAATCACAGATGGCAATCCTGACTCCCAGTGGATAGTTGTGGACAGAAGAAAAAAATGTCCCAGATGTTGACATTTTTTTCAACATCTGGGACATTTTTTTCTTCTGTCCGCAACTATCCACTGGGAGTCAGGATTGCCATCTGTGATTTGCACTATAGGGTCACGGTAGGGTAAGTAAAGGGTTTAGCCACCGAGAGGTGGGTCGCCTTCGGGCGGGTGCTCTGCCTGTAGGCAGGGGTAGACACCGTAGGATTATATCAGGGATAATATTTCCTCCTGACCCCACCTGGAAGATATCCAGTTATACACATGATTCATCAAACTGTAAGTTATACATCACTTACCTTTATATCGACGTGTGACCTGCTGTCTAAGTGCTATCGGTGGTGTGGTAAGGTGCAAGGTGTTATATGTGATGGCAGGTACGTGTCACCGAGGTTGCTGGCCTCGGTGAGGTGAGAGCCGGGTTTTTGTCTGCAGCAGCTAGTGCTGTTTGACTTTGTTAAATAGCATGGCTGCAAAGCCGATCCGGGCCGGCTCTTACTGGGAGCAGCTAAAGAGTAGGGTGGGTGGCTGCTCCCCACGGTCCAGTCCATGTTTTGGGCTGGATATAAAACGCAGCCAGCAGCTGTGTCTGGGGAGTGTGATTATCCTGGAGCTGCTAACAGGGCTGGGAGTTCTCTGTCCAGGAGGAAAGAGCTCAGCAAGGAGGTATTTTGTTCCTGGCTACCTGAAGCTGGATTCTCCTGCGGCTGGGCCGACAGCGTGGTGCGAACCTGCACCTACACCTCCCAGGTGACTGAACCTGTGTTGGACTGTTTTTGTTTGGCTACGTTATTTCCGTTGTGTGTGAACTGTCACCAAGAGACTGTTTTTCATTTTGTGTGCAAGTGTGAATAAAAACACTGTTTGTTGCACAATCTGGACTCCTTGTTTTGCCTCTAAACTGCACCCGCACCGCTGTCTACCAGAGCGACTCCCCACATTTGGTGTCGGATGCGGGCATGCGCAGTGAGGCTGGCGTGAACGCCGAAGTTTTGTTTTTCTAAAGTGTATGGAATATATTAAGCCAGCAAAGCTGCAAGCAGGAGTTTCTGGCAACATGGAGGCTGCTGTGAAGGCTCTCATAGAGGCTAACGTGCAGCAGCGGGAGACCAACCAACTACTGCTACAACATGTGATGGCGTTACAGGCGGCAGGAGCGTCCCACCACGTCCAAGATGCCCGGAAGCGGTCCGTGCGGCGATCCCAAAAATGACCCCCGCAGACGGCGTTGAGACGTACCTGGCGGTTTTGAGAAGGTCGCCGTGAGGGAAAAGTTACCCCGTGACCAGTGGGCTGAGGTGGTCGCTCCGTTCCTGGCTTCCGGACCCCAGCAGGTGTTTTTCGACTTGTCGGATGACCAAGCGGCAGATTATGACACTGTGAAAGGAGAGGTCCTAGCCAGACTGGGCGTGAACGTGCTGGTCCGCGCCCAAAGAGTCCACCAGTGGGACTTTAAAGCGACTGAACCCGCTAGGCCGCAGTTCTACGATCTGCTGCACAGGCTGCAAAAGTGGCTGCAGCCCGATCTACTAAGTCCCACTGCCATGCTGGATCGACTGTTGGCGGACATCTTTTGGAGGGCCCTGCCTTATCCCCTCCAGCACTGGATCGGCCAGGTATCGCCCACCAATGCCCTGGAGATGGTCGACCTGGTGGAGCGCTACGAGGCCACCAGAAACCTGCAGGGGACTCTTGCGGGGAAGGGGTCAGTCAAACCCGGAGGCCTCTGCCCCAGTTCCGGCGTCCGGCGACAGAGCGGCCTGCCCGGAATATACCCCCTGCGAGTCCGCCTCCGTGGTATGCTGGAGGTGTCAGGAGCCAGGCCACATCAGGGCCGACTGTCCGCATCGGGATGAGCCGATGGATATGAACTACGAGGGTCGTCACTCCCTGTATGCACGGAAGCTGTGCGCAACTGGCACCCGTGAGGTGCAGGACCATAACCACCTGTGTCAGGTAGAGGTGGGAGACTCTCTGGCGGTGGCTCTGCTGGACTCCGGGAGTTTAGTCTCCCTGGTAAGGGCTGCACTTGTACGGCCTGCGGAGTATACTGGCCGTAAAGTCGGGGTCCTGTGCATCCACGGAGACCTGAAAGACTATCCCACTGCACTAGTGACTTTGTCCACAGCGGCTGGTAGGTGGACCCACGAGGTGGCTGTCGCTACTAAACTCCCACACGAACTAATACTTGGGAGGGACTTCCCGGTTTTCCGGCGCTGTGGCCGGCAATAAAGGTATCTGAGGGACCCGAGACAGGGGTGACCCTAGTAGAGTGGCCTGATACCGCTGGAAGGCCAGAACCCTGGGAGCCCGAGTCTGAAGGGCCGGCGGTAGGGGTGACCACTGCTCCAGCGGTAGAGGGAGACAACCCCACTGAGTGTAATGGTGGGAGACACGGAGGACTTGCCACCGGGACCTGAGTTGGCAGACCTCAATGTCTCCGGGGAAAATTTTGGGACCGCACAACACCGGGACCAAACCCTAACCAGGGCCTGGGAGAATGTGCTGGAAATTGATGGGAAACCCCAGAAACCAGGGGCTGAATTAATGTTCCCACGGTTTATTGTTCTGCAGGATATGTTGTATCGGGTGAACCAAATCCGAGGCGAACCTGTTGAACAGTTGGTGGTGCCCACAGCGTATCGCAAGCTTGTCATGGAGCTTGCCCACCAACATGTTCTTGGGGGACACCTGGGGTGGCAGAAAACCCAGGACCGCATACTGCAGCGATTTTATTGGCCCAGTGTGTTCAAGGAGGTAGAGAATTATTGTAAGTCCTGTCCGACCTGTCAGATAACTAGCCCCCAGCCACATTTCCGTAGTCCCCTGGTACCTCTGCCAATTATTGAAGTACCGTTTGAGCGAATCGCGATGGATTTAGTGGGCCTGTACCAAAGTCTGCCAGGGGCCACCAACACATTCTGGTAGTTCTCGACTATGCCACTCGGTATCCGGAGGCGGTGCCTCTGCGACATACCTCAGCTAAGCTCATTGCCAAAGAGTTAATGGAGATGTTTTCCCGTGTGGGCCTGCCAAAAGAGGTTCTGACAGACCAAGGGACCCCTTTATGTCCAAAGTAATGAGGGAACTGTGTAAATTGTTGCGTATAAAGCAGTTACGGACGTCCGTTTACCATCCGCAAACAGACGGTCTTGTGGAGAGGTTTAACCAAACTCTAAAAAATATGTTAAAGAGGGTGGTGTCTAGAGATGGGAAGGACTGGGATCTGCTTCTGCCCTATCTCATGTTCGCAGTGCGAGAGGTGCCCCAGGCCTCTACTGGGTTCTCGCCCTTCGAACTGCTTTATGGCAGACACCCTCGGGGCCTGTTGGATATCGCCAAGGAAGCGTGGGAACAACAGCCTGTCCCCCACAAAAGTGTCATTGAGTATGTCGCCCAAATGCAGGACCGGATGGAAAGGGTGTTGCCCTTGGTCCGGGAGCATATGGAGGCAGCGCAACAAGCCCAGAGTAGGGTGTACAATCGTCAGGCTCGGGTGCGGGACTTCAATCCGGGAGATCGGGTTTTGGTTCTGGTACCCACCCTTGACAGCAAATTCCTAGCTAGGTGGCAGGGCCCTATGAGGTGATCGAGAAGGTAGGGAAGTAAATTACAAAGTACACCAGCCAGGGCGGCGCAAGCCGGAGCAGGTGTACCACGTGAATTTACTTAAGCCGTGGAAAGATAGGGACACAGCCGACGACCACAGCCCCGGCCAGGGCTTCTAGGTGAAAAGGGTCCAGCCCCACAGTTCGAGGCCTGTGAAGCAGTAACCACGGTAAAAATTGCAGACAGCCTGTCTTCCAAACAAGTTCAGGAAGTCAGGGAGTTCATCAGTCGGAACACGGATGTGTTCTCGGACCTCCTGGCCGCACGTCTCTCATCCAACATGACATCGTCACTGAGCCTCAGGCCAAGATCCGGTTAAAACCATACCGGGTACCCGAGGCTCGGCGACGGGCCATCGCGGAGGAAGTACAGTTAATGTTGAAGCTCGAGGTCATTGAGGAGTCGAAAAGTGAGTGGGCCAGTCCCATAGTCCTAATACCCAAGCCGGATGGGACGTTGCGGTTCTGCAACGACTTTCGCAAGTTAAATGAAGTATCCAAGTTTGGCGCGTATCCCATGCCCCGAGTAGACGAGCTGGTTGAAAGTTTAGGACAAGCCCGTTATTTTCTGTGCTGGACCTCACTAAAGGGTACTGGCAGGTACCCTTAACGAGTCGGCTAAGGAAAAAACCGCATTTGTTACCCCGCAGGGCCTGTATCACTACAAGGTGTTACCCTTTGGCCTGCATGGCGCCCCGCCACTTTCCAAAGGTTAATGGACATAGTGCTGCGACCACATCGTCGGTGCGCCTCGGCCTACTTGGATGATGTAGTCATCCACAGCACCGACTGGGAAAGCCATTTACCCAAGGTGCAGGCGGTAGTGGATGCCCTGAGGAAAGCCGGACTGACCGCTAACCCAAAGAAGTGCTCCATAGGGTTAGAGGAGACAAAATATCTGGGATATGTAATTGGGCGGGAGTCATCAAACCTCAGGTAACTAAGGTAGAGGCCATTCGTAACTGGCCCCGACCGGTCACCACCAGGCAGGTAAAGTCGTTCCTGGGGATTGTAGGTTACTACATGAGGTTTGTGCCCCACTTTGCCACAATAGCAGCGCCATTGACAGACCTGTTGAAGGGGCGAAAGTCTGGGAGGGTTAGCTGGAGTGAGAAGGCGGAGGAGGCTTTCTCCGCGTTGAAGTCGGCCCTGTGTGGGTCCCCGGTTTTGGTGACACCCGACTTCAACAAGGAGTTTGTCGTACAGACCGACGCCTCGGAGGTAGGCCTCGGTGCGGTACTGTCGCAGGAGGTCAACGGGGAAGAACATCCCGTTGTCTTCCTGAGCCGTAAGCTCAGTCCCGCCGAGTCCAGGTATAGTATAGTGGAGAGGGAGTGCCTGGCTATCAAGTGGGCACTCGAATCTCTCCGCTACTACCTGTTAGGGAGGAGGTTCCGTCTGGTGACCGACCATTCCCCCTCAAATGGATGAGTCAGGCCAAGGAGAGGAATGCTCGGGTCACCAGGTGGTTCCTATCTCTTCAAAATTTCAAGTTTTCCGTGGAACACAGGGCAGGCCGCTTGCAGGGCAACGCAGATGCCCTGTCCCGCGTCCACTACCTCACGTGTGTTCACCCCTCAGGGTTGAACAAAGGGGGTATGTGGTAGGTGCAAGGTGTCATATGTGATGGCAGGTACGTGTCACCGAGGTTGCTGGCCTCGGTGAGGTGAGAGCCGGGTTTTTGTCTGCAGCAGCTAGTGCTGTTTGACTTTGTTAAATAGCATGGCTGCAAAGCCGATCCGGGCCGGCTCTTACTGGGAGCAGCTAAAGAGTAGGGTGGGTGGCTGCTCCCCACGGTCCAGTCCATGTTTTGGGCTGGATATAAAACGCAGCCAGCAGCTGTGTCTGGGGAGTGTGATTATCCTGGAGCTGCTAACAGGGCTGGGAGTTCTCTGTCCAGGAGGAAAGAGCTCAGCAAGGAGGTATTTTGTTCCTGGCTACCTGAAGCTGGATTCTCCTGCGGCTGGGCCGACAGCGTGGTGCGAACCTGCACCTACACCTCCCAGGTGACTGAACCTGTGTTGGACTGTTTTTGTTTGGCTACGTTATTTCCGTTGTGTGTGAACTGTCACCAAGAGACTGTTTTTCATTTTGTGTGCAAGTGTGAATAAAACACTGTTTGTTGCACAATCTGGACTCCTTGTTTTGCCTCTAAACTGCACCCGCACCGCTGTCTACCAGAGCGACTCCCCACAGTGGGTTCTGACTATCCTTTAGTCTGGCATCTGTTATAAAATTGATTATAATTGGAAGCATTTTCAGGTTTTAATTTATCTAGTAAAAGTTATATTTTAAGGTGGAAGCTTCATACTTCTGTGATATCTGCAAAATAAAAGCCCATACACAACTTTGTAGATGGAAATATAAAAAAAGTTATGGTGTCATAATTTTTTTCAAATTTTTTTTTTTTTTTAAGTAGTAAAACATAAATAAGGCAAAACATAGGACATGTCCTATTTTTTCCAGCTCAGAGGCATGGACTTGGAAGCACACGGAAACATAGAACCCTGTACCGCAAAAGATAAAACATGTCCTATCTTTTACTGCATCTTGCAGATCGCCAACCCATTGAAGTCAGTAGGTCCGCACCGTGATACAGGGTACACATGGCCAGTGCCACAATTGTGTGAATGCACCCTAATAGTGATATCAATTTGGTTGATTCACCCTTGATTGATAGGGCCAAGCCCTTTCGTCTCCTCCCGCTGGCCTTGTGTAGGTAAACGGCACGACGCAGACACAAGATTTACCCAGAACACAAGGTCGGCAGGAGGAGACGAACGCTGGCGGGTCAATCAAGACTGGCAGGGCGTGGAATGAGGTGGGAGAACAGAGCCTCTAGGAGCAGGAGCAGCACCCCCCACCCCTGCTCCTAGAGGCTAATTAGCATATTATACAAGTTAGAATCATGCAGTAACGGGGGCATGAATAATCACAAGGATAGCAGAGTTAGGTTCTGCTGACATTAGCACCTCGCAAATGTTAGCCAGTTTAATAGGGATAATTCTGGTGACAGAAACCCTTTAAGGGGGTTTTCCAATGACTAATGTAAAATGAAAATCAGACATCATACAGAACCTGACGACCTCTTTCTAACAAACCTAGAACCAGCCCTGTACCAGACATGGATCCAGAGATCTCCCATTCATTGGTCTGCTAGATTTATATAAAGCTTCGCAGCTCAAGGGGAGTGTCTTTTCTGCTGCAGCTCAGGGGGCGTGTCCATGCTCTCCCTATCACAGCTCAGGAAGTTGAAGGATGAAACTGAGCATGTGCGGCCATCTCAGTGAGCAGGTCAAAGAAATAAGAAAAAGACAAACAGCAGGTGGCGCTATACAGATACATTTTATTGAATAACTCAGAGGCTGTACTAAATTTTTAATTACATGCAAATACAAAATAATTCAGCTCCAAGTCCTGGTTTGAAAACTGTAGAAGGTTTTTCGTAGGACACCCCCTTTGAGTTTCTGTGATGCTATGTTACTAGTGAACCAGCAGGATTTATGATATGACGTCCTTATGACCTAATGGAGGAATCAAAGTCCAGTTTTCAGTTATGTTTCAGTTTTCTCTAATGACCAATGTAAAGGGCTCAATGACTAAGACAAATTTCAGGGGAGTCCCTATCTATTGCCATTAGCGAGATGAAAAGGGTTGGATACGAAGCCTGAGTTAAGTACCTGGCTAATGGCATATCAATATATTCTACAGTAAGTAAAGGAAATCTATTACTGGCTTTTAATGGAACTTCAGATAATTTAAATACCTTATTCTGGAAACGAGCATGTCACATTGATTGGAGCCTAAGTCAATGCCGGGTGCGTGCAGTGTTATCCCCATACACCATCATAAATGCATCTTTTAACAGATGACGTTAAAAGCAATGACAAATCAAGACTACCAGGTTTAATAGGAGACTAAGGGGGTCATTTATTAAGACAGGCGTTTTAGGCGCCAGTCTTAATATCCCCTATAGCTGGTGGTGGATCACGTAGAGACGCATGCCTCTATATAACTTCGGCGAATCCATTTTCTACGCCTAAACCAGGGCCTTTGTGCCGCAATCTGCGCCAGAAATACGCCTAATATAGGAGGATTTCTGGTTAGTAAATGACCCCCTAAAACTATTACTGAAAGCCAGTCCATCACCTGGAAAGTCACTGTTAAACCAGGCACAACGTATTGTAGAGCTAGTTAGCAAGCATCACTTATGGTTACAGATGAGCGAACATTAAAAAAAAATCCGTTGTTCGGCGTTCGGGTGGTGGTAAGTCACGCATCCCGTTATGGATTCCACTATAGCGGCATATGGAATCCATAAGGGGCGGCTGCCACCAACCCGAACTGTTGAACAGCCGAAGGACCTGGGGTGACGTCACTATCATGTGATCAGTGCAGGGGGCGTGGCTCAGTACTGGATCACTTCTTATCAAATCCCGTGCTGAGCCACGCCCCCTGCACTGATCACATGACAGTGACGTCACCCCAGGTCCTTAGGCTGTTCAACAGTTCGGGTTGGTGGCAGCCGCCCCTTATGGATTCCATATGCCGCTATAGTGGAATCCATAACGGGATGCGCGACTTACCACCACCCGAACGCCGAACAACTGACTTTTTTTTAATGTTCGCTCATCTCTACTTATGGTTACAGATGAGCGAACTTCTATTTTTAGTTCGGCGTCCAAAGTTCGAGTTCGGGTTATCATAGCATCCCGTTATGGATTCCGCTACCGCGGACCATAACGGCATTTGGAATCCATAAGGAGCTGCTTCATTGAACCCGGACCTTGGACAACCCCAAGGACCTGGGGTGACGTCACCGTCATGTGATCAGTGCAGGGGGCGTGGCTCAGCACTGGATTGGATAAGAGGTGATCCAGTACTGAGCCGCGCCCCCTGCACTGATCACATGACGGTGACGTCACCCCAGGTCCTTAGGGCTGTCCAAGGTTCGGGTTCAATGAAGCAGCTCCTTATGGATTCCAAATGCCATTATGGTCCGCGGTAGCGGAATCCATAACGGGATGCTACGATAACCTGAACCCGAACTTTGGACGCCGAACTAAAAATAGAAGTTCGCTCATCTCTACTTATGGTAACACCTATAACCAAAAATAATGTACAAATATATCACTTTATTTAAAAGGTTTTCCGAAATATTTTAACTAATGACTTATGGGGATAGGTCACCAGTTAAAATATCTTGGAAAACCCCTTTAAGTATATATAAGTTTGTATGTTTGTTCTTCACAGGCTTCTACATGCCTTGGTACCTATGCTCTTCACCATCCACTTAAAATACTGGGGGGTTGAGAGTTCTGAAAACAGCCAAGCAAATGTGCATGCTTGGAAGTTGTAGTTTCACCACAGCTGGAGGTTGCTGATCCCTGTGATGTAGCGTGCATGTCAGGCTGGGTTAACATCACGTTTTTGCCCTATATTTAACATACACTGGGAAAAAAGGATGCAAAAGCACAGTACACAGAGTCCTGTGAAAAATGTGTACGTTTCTTCTTTTTTCAATGGAACTCTATGGTGACAGATGCCACAGTATGACATCCGTCTGAGGTATCCGTTTATACGTTTATGTTAAACGTAGGACAAAAACGTGAACCCGGCCTAACTGCAACTGCTGAGGCGCTGCTTCTCACTCTGCTTCTCCGCCCATAGCAACCAATCACAGCGCAGCTTTCATTTTAATACATAATACATAGACTTACCAACCTTTGGCCCTCCAGCTGTCACAGAACTCCCATCGTACCCTGATGGCTGCAGGCTGTAGGGGCATGATGGGAGTTGTAGTTTTGTGACAGCTAGAAAGCCACAGGTTTGTAAACATAGGTGTACAACAGGGATCCGCAACCACTGGCAATCCAGCTGTTCTGAAACTACAACTCCCAGAATTCTCTTTTCACTTCTATGATAGTTACAAAAAGAGTTAAGCAAGTGTGCATGCTGGGATTTGTAGTTTCACAGCAGCAGGAGTACCGGAGGTTGCTGATGCCTGGTCTGAGGCATTCTTCCCAACTTTGGAAAAGGGCAAAGAGGGACAATAGCAGTGGCGCCCCCATCGTGCCCCCTATCAGTTGCATTGTTCTCATGCCCTCTCTACAGTATTTATACTCTATAGTGCCCCCACACATAATATGTATACCCCACAGTGTCCCTTACATGGTATTTTTGCCTCCATAGTTCCCCCACACATAGTATTTATACTCCACAATGCCCCCTGCACAGAATTTATACTCCATAGTTCCCCCACACATAGTATTTATACTCAACAATGCCCCCTACACAGTATTTATGCCCCGATAGTTCCCTTGCACAGTAGTCATGCCCTTATACTGACCCCACACATTATTTATACCCCCATAGAGCCCCTATACAGTATGTATGCCTTCATAGTTCCCCCACAAAGTAGTCATGCACCCATAGTGCCTTCAGTGTAGTCATGCCCCCATAATGTTCCCACAGAGTAGTCATGTCCCCATAGTGTTCCCACACATGTCCTCATAGTGCCCCTATACAGTACTGCCGGGTTGTGTAGGAGGAGCATAGAAGCCAATTCCCCAGCCTGCTCTCTCCTCCTACACAGCCCAACAGGCACAGTGTGTCACCTGTTCACACCTGAGGCTGGGAAGAGCACAGGCTGGGGAATGGTGGAACAGGTAGCTGATGGCTCCCTCCTTCACTATTGCATTAAACTGTCTCTGCATCTTCAGCATACAGAGAGAGATGAGATTCAGACATAAGTCACCTGTCCCAGGACTGCAGGACAGTTGCCAAAATCTAAGACTCTCCCGTCCGATACAGGATAGTTGGGAGGTTTGCTGTAGTAGAAAGTGGTGCAGTGATT
Source organism: Bufotes viridis (assembly GCA_033119425.1). Taxonomy (NCBI): domain Eukaryota; kingdom Metazoa; phylum Chordata; class Amphibia; order Anura; family Bufonidae; genus Bufotes; species Bufotes viridis. The sequence goes on from CM065590.1 coordinate 96,347,133, forward strand.
GGTTGATGTGGACAAAAATGAGAGCTGTGCTGTGATTGGTTGCTGTGGGCAGCAAACAGTTCGTCTTGTCTTTTAGACAGCACATTCAGGGAGATGAGAGGCAGACTGAAACGCAGGGGAATGTAAGATCCCACAGACTCTGCGTAAAGGGACACTCCCAAAACAAGTGCAAAGATGTTTCCTCTGTGAATGGGCACCTGGAGTAGTAGCAAAGTTTGCAGGCATGACCAAAGTGTTAAGGCAGCCATACACATTCAGTAGCTGGGGACTTAATGATCAGCTATTTCTCCCAACTCCCTCCCGGCTCCCCCATACTTATCAGCTCGGCCGAACGTATAAGTGTATTTAATTGGGGGGGGGGGGGAATCAGCTGCCAGAGAGTTCTGTCTGTGGCTTATCCCTCAGGGGTACAGAACGATCAGGCTATCATTTTGCCTGATCCTTCTCTCCCCCAGGAGCTCCCTATACACATTAAAATGTTGGCCGAATCTACGAGAACAGTAGGTTCAGCCAACAATACACTAATGCATATACAGAAGGGGCTTATAAAGAAAAAAAGACATCAATTATTTAAAAAATGGTGGATGTTTTCTTTACCTCTCTAATTGGCCCAAAGACAATGAGTATTTCTAAGTAAGAAATAGCTTTAGAAAATAATTATAAAGATGTACACCCGGGTAATGCCGGGTATATACGCTAGTAATATAATAAGTATATTAATAATGGGGTCACACCATGGTCCCCACAGCAGCACTGCCAACCAAGAAGGAAAGGAAGGAGCTGGCAGAGGAAGCAGAAGGAGCAAGGGTGCACAGAGTAGCTTGTGCCCGCCCTCAGTGCACTTAACTGATCAATTGCATATGGATTAAAAGTACTTTTTCTCCAGAACGAAGCATCAGATCACTAAGTAAAAGGTATCATTACATTCAGCTGAGCGAGACCTACAAGGCATTGTGTCTGGTATAAAATGAATTTCCTGGTGATAGCCTCACACATGGTCAAATAACCTCTCGTGCGTCTTGTAAATGCAATGTCAGTGGATTACAGTACTTTGAAGCTGATTATTTCTGGGACTGGCAGAGTAATGATGCCTGTAACTGACAGATTCATTGGATTTCTCTGGAACATTATGGATTTCAAATAATCGTTTATCAAACGAGGGAGTAGCCAGTTGTCGGCTACCCTAAATGATGTGGAGTAGTAGTATGATAGGCTGTGCCCAGCATGCTGAATACTCACATATTGTGTAGTCTTGTGTCGTCATGTAATGGAAACAGATCTAATAATGATATTCTGACATTTAAAGGCATTTCCCTAATGGGTAACAGTAAGGGTCTGGCTCCGGGCACCTATACCATTAAGGCGCGTACAGCTCAGTCATATGTACAGCACTGGGAGGAGGACTCCTTTAATCAACTGATTGAAGGGGGGGGGGGGGGACAAGGAGTCAGATGCTCACCAGTCAGATATTGATGACCTGTCCTAAGGAGTGGACGTCAATATTGAAAACTCTTTTAAAGCAACCCTTCGATTCCAGATAAAAATTTGAAAGTAGCTGTGCCTCCTATGTAAACCCACCATTTCTCCTATTGAGCCGTAGATCCACCTGTTTCTGGTCCGCTCTTCTGCTACTCAAGATGGCTACGCTAGTTCTCTGACTACTTGATACTATCTAGTCCTGGACACTGTCCAGAGCTGTTCACAGATTAAAGAAAGAATATATATATAGGGTGGCTCGCCCCTTGCCAATTATGGAATGGTGCTCCAATCTTTTGATGCACCCTAATCAATGTAATAATCGAAGAATAATATAGATGGGCACTCAACCACTTGGTATAAAAAATGATAATGAAGAATAAGAATAACCTACAAAAATGGTGATCCCAATATACTATAGGGCTTCTATTTAGCAGGTTTATAGATGAATATGCGTGCAAATTGTTACTGGAAAATATTAACTCGCCTCTAAGATGGTATTAGGGATCAGCATTCAGTCTAAAATGTTCTACTAGGTATATACAGACAATATCAATACAAAGTGTAGATAAAGTATCGCTTGTTCAAAAGAAATAAAAAATGTCCCTTAAAGGGAACCTGTCACCAGGAAATTCACTGATAACCCAGGCATGCGGCCTTGTAGAGCTCACTCTGCTGAATATAATGATACCTTTTACTTGGTGATCTGTTGCTTTTGTGGAGAAATAGTACTTTTATTCCATATGCTAATGAGCTGATGTGAGTCCAGTAGTTGATAAGAGTCGAGCGTTTTTTCTATTCAGAGCTGTAGCCCCTTCCCTATTCACTTCTTCAGATGTAAAAGGGAGTGGTTTATTACATCATTCTTTTTTTTTTAATAATTGGCGGGAAAATGAATAACAGGGAATGCTAAGGTATTACAGGTCCTTCTCAAAAAAATTAGCATATTGTGATAAAGTTCATTATTTTCTGTAATGTACTGATAAACATTAGACTTTCATATATTTTAGATTCATTACACACAACTGAAGTAGTTCAAGCCTTTTATTGTTTTAATATTGATGATTTTGGCATACAGCTCATGAAAACCAAAATTTCTATCTAAAAAAATTAGCATATCACGAAAAGGTTCTCTAAACGAGCTATTAACCTAATCATCTGAATCAACTAATTAACTCTAAACACCTGCAAAAGATTCTTGAGGCTTTTAAAAACTCCCAGCCTGGTTCATTACTCAAAACCGCAATCATGGGTAAGACTGCCGACCTGACTGCTGTCCAGAAGGCCATCATTAACACACTCAAGCAAGAGGGTAAGACACAGAAAGAAATTTCTGAACGAATAGGCTGTTCCCAGAGTGCTGTATCAAGGCACCTCAGTGGGAAGTCTGTGGGAAGGAAAAAGTGTGGCAGAAAACGCTGCACAACGAGAAGAGGTGACCGGACCCTGAGGAAGATTGTGGAGAAGGACCGATTCCTGACCTTGGGGGACCTGCGGAAGCTGTGGACTGAGTCTGGAGTAGAAACATCCAGAGCCACCGTGTACATGCGTGTGCAGGAAATGGGCTACAGGTGCCGCATTTCCCAGGTCAAGCCACTTTTGAACCAGAAACAGCGGCAGAAGCGCCTGACCTGGGCTACAGAGAAGCAACACTGGACTGTTGCTCAGTGGTCCAAAGTACTTTTTTCGGATGAAAGCAAATTTTGCATGTCATTCGGAAATCAAGGTGCCAGAGTCTGGAGGAAGACTGGGGAGAGGGAAATGCCAAAATGCCTGAAGTCCAGTGTCAAGTACCCACAGTCAGTGATGGTCTGGGGTGCCATGTCAGCTGCTGGTGTTGGTCCACTGTGTTTTATCAAGAGCAGGGTCAATGCAGCTAGCTATCAGGAGATTTTGGAACACTTCAAGCTTCCATCTGCTGAAAAGCTTTATGGAGATGAAGATTTCATTTTTCAGCACGACCTGGCACCTGCTCACAGTGCCAAGACCACTGGTTAATGGTTTACTGACCATGGTATTACTGTGCTCAATTGGCCTGCCAACTCTCCGGACCTGAACCCCATAGAGAATCTGTGGGATATTGGGAAGAGAAAGTTGAGAGACACAAGACCCAACACTCTGGATGAGCTTAAGGCCGCTATCGAAGCATCCTAGGCCTCCATAACACCTCAGCAGTGCCACAGGCTGATTGCCTCCATGCCACGCCGCATTGAAGCAGTCATTTCTGCAAAAGGATTCCCGACCAAGTATTGAGTGCATAACTGAACATAATTATTTGAAGGTTGACTTTTTTTGTATTAAAAACACTTTTCTTTTGTTGGTCGGATGAAATATGCTAATTTTTCGAGATAGGAATTTGGGGTTTTCATGAACTGTATGCCAAAATTATCAATATTAAAACAATAAAAGGCTTGAACTACTTCAGTTGTGTTTAATGAATCTAAAATATACGAAAGTCTAATGTTTATCAGTACATTACAGAAAATTATGAACTTTATCACAATATGCTAATTTTTTGAGAAGGACCTGTATATTACGGAGGTAAAAAAAGGGGGAGGAATATACTATTGAAGTTAGTAATTAGAATAAGGGCTAGTTTGTTCATGGAGTGATAAACACATGTTTGATAAACAATTATTTAACCCTTTAAGGACTCGGGGTTTTTTCATTTTTGCATTTTCGTTTTGCGCTCCATGCCTTCCGAGAGCCATAACTTTTTTATTTTTACGTTCACATGGCCATATGAGGGCTTTATTTTTGCGGGACAAGTTGTACTTTCCAACGCCACCATTTAATATTGCATACGATGTAGTGGGAAGCGGGAAAAAAATTACAAATGGGGTGAAATTGCAAAAAAAAAACAATTCTACCACAATTTTACGGGTTTTTAAATTACGACGTTTGATGTGTGATAAAACTGACCATTTAGTTTTATTCTACAGGTCAGTACGAATACGGCGATACCCAATATGTATAGATTTTCTTGCGTTTTGATAGTGAAAAAAAATTCAAAAGTGGGAAATTTTTTATTTTTGTCGCCATATTTTGATCCCTATAACTTTTTTGTAATTAAGTGTATGGCATTGTATGGGGGCTTATTTTTTGCGGGGCGATCTGAACTTTTAGTTGATACCATTATGGGGTGTGTAGGACTTTTTGATCACTTTTTATTTAATTTTTTTTGAGGAAATGAAGCGTTCAAAAATGGCGAATCCGCCATTTGGGCGCTTTTTTCCGTTTTTCTGTTTACCGTATGGGGAATATATTTTTATATTTTTATACCACGGGCGTTTTCGCACTTTATGACACCCATGATGTGTATTTTTTAAAAAAAAATGATTATTTTATTTTAATTTTGGGGAAAGGGGGGTGATTTGAATTTTTAGGTTTTTTTTATTTATTTTTTTATTTTTTTTATTTCTTTTCTTTTTCTTTTACACTGTTATATAGGTCCCATAGGGACCTATATAAATCAGTCATCTGATTGCTTCTAACATAAACGCCAATACACTTGTATTGTAGTTTATGAGGATTTTACTACTTTCCTATGAAGCCCTATTGCTAACAAGGGCTCCATAGGAAATAGTAAGTGATAGCCTCATGCTGAATGAAAGGCTTGAGGCTATCCCTTACAGCGCTCCGATTCTCCCGATCACCACTAGGGGAGCCGGAGAGCTGCCGAAAGTTTTACTTTCGGTTTTAGCGCGCGCAGATGCCGTTGTCAGGATTGACCACGGCATCTGCGGGGTTAAATGATTGCGATCGGCATCGCTGCCGGCCGCGATCATTAGCCGCGGGGGTCAGCTACAGGAAACAGCCGGACCCCCGCAGCGATCGCGCCCACAGAGGGCAGGAGCGGGCGCCATACTTAGGGATCGGACCCATGACGTACCCATACGTCATGGGTCCTTAAGGGGTTAAATAAAGGATTAATAAACCACGACCCTTTTACATCTGAAGAAGTGAATAGGGGAGTGGCTACAGCTCTGAATAGAAAAAACGCTGGGCTCGTATCAACTACTGGACCCCAATCAGCTAATTAGCATATGGATTAAAAGTACTTTTTCTCCACAATAAAGCAACAGATCACCAAGTGAGAGGTATCATATATATATATGTATATATAGCAGGATGAGCCCTACAAGGCAGCATGTCTGGTTTATCAGTGAATTTCCTGGTGACAGGTTCCCGTTAAGCATGGATCAATAAGAGCAACACTTCGCGATTGTCCGCTTTCACATCCGGATATAAATTGCTGCTTATTGAAAAGTAGCAGCTATTTGGCGGCAGTAATAGATTGAAGTTAGTGTAATATTAGGATCCTGAGATATTCACGATGCCCAGGGGGCCACCCAAGCCCTTCTTACTGCCGCTGGCCAAGTACGTAGTGATCTAATGCTCTCAGTTGTAACACCAGGGGTTGCAGATGTCCTCCTGAATTCTATTGTATGGCTGTTCTCAGGATGGTGATACACTTGAATACTGCAGTGCGAAATGGCTTCATATCTAGAGACAACTGGAGGAGGACAGAAAGTGCAGCTATTGATGGCTACCATATAGGGACAGTTCCTAGGGCAGTATCTCATGCTGCACTGTGGTATTTAGTTCTGTTGGGGCGGTATTTTGTGTTGCACTATGGTATTGCTGATCCCGCCTACTTGTGTTGTCACTGAATGCTTGTGTTGCCCCGCCTTCTATTAATTTGGACCTGCCTACAACATGGCGGCCACTTTTAGTTTTTTTCCAGGGCCACTTTAAGTTCCCAGTCCGCCCCTGTGGCAATGGTTGTGGAGATACTGTACTCAGGGAGTACCTGGGAGTGTGTTAGCCCTGAGCACCCTTTAACTGTGGTCCTCTTTGTATTATATTCATATGTGGCATTTTAATATAGAATTTGATTCGTTTTTGGGTGTGTTTTGTGTAGTAAATATTTTTGTGTTGTTTGTATTTAAACACAGTAAAAACATTCTGAAAATGTGTTGTGGAAACCCAGTGAACAAGCCAGGGGACATAGCCTTAGGCTTGATAAACCCTAACATACAGAGGACATTAAGTGTCCTCACTGTGACACGGGCGAGTGCTTTATGTCATTCTGGAACCAGTGTTGATCTCAGATGAAAGACTTCCTCGATTCTACAACTTTTATAGAATGTGTGATTTCATGGATCCCAGAGGGCTCATGCACACAGACATAATTCTTTTACGCAGCTGATCTGCATTTTGTGCAGATCAGATCTGAACGCATTCACTTCAATGGAGCCGCAAAAGATGTGGACAGTACTCCATGTGCTGTCCACATCCGTATGTCCGTTCCGTGGCACCTGCGAAAAAAATAGAACATGTCCTATTCTTGTCAATTTTACAGACAAAGATAGGACTGTTCTATAGAGGCCAGGACGTCTCGTTCCGCAAAATGCAGAACGCACATGGCTGGTATCTGTCTTTTGCGGATCCTTAATCTGCGGACTGCAAAACAGGCAAAGGTCGTGTGCGTGAGCCCTGAGTGTGCCTCTTTTGGAGAGATATTCCTTACTTTTTAACCAAAATCCATTTTTAAACCTAGTTGAATTGCATTTCTTACCTATTCACAGTGGAGGTTACCCTTACACTCTTCTATGGGATTGACTGAGTCCGAGTACAGCACTGAGTACATAGAAAAGAATGGAGCAACGTGTGACCACCACTCTATAAAACCTGCTCTGGAAGGGGGGATTCTAGTTGAAGCTAGTGCTCCCAGCAGTGGGGCCACCAGCGAGAATTTCACCTATCCTGTGGATATATGTTTATTGTTGGATTACCCATTGACTCAGTCAATCCCATAGAAGAGTGTAAGGGTAACCTCCACTGTGAATAGGTAATAAATGGTTGTCGTGGGATCACCCCTGTCCTATTTGTATGATATCGCTCCAGAAAGTGATCGTATGTTCTCTAATATACCCATACATTATATTATCGTATTACTACTGCTGCATACATATGGGCATTTATATGAATTTGATGTTGGCGTTATTTTGAAGACCGAAGAATATTCAAGTTACATGATTAATATTTTGTGCATTGATTCACAAAAGCGTACCTGTCTATTGTGCTGCGCTATGTGAGGCAGCCTATGATGGGAGTGACGCTGAGCTCAGGTATACATAGTTTTAGATATTTATTGTATACAAAAAGCATATCTGCCTGTTAGGGCGAGTTCACATCTGTTTTGGAGGCTCTTGTTCTGGGCCTCCATCGCAAGTTCCATTAAAAAGACTGGATTCTGGATAGAAACTAAGTGGACTCCATTGTAGTCAGTGGAATACGTTCAGTCCCATTTGGGTCAGTTATGTGTCCTATCCGGCACTTCCATTACTTCTCAGAACGACGGAAAAAATAGCTTTGATGTGCACCCATCCGTACTCTGTATAGGACTGAGGGAAGCACACCAGAAGACACCCGTATTATAAATGGCACAAGGGAGGTTATGTTCTCATGCGGAGGTCCTCTCAGGATTTACACGTGGATTTCCCTCCTGACAGAATCCACTGGCATTGCTCTGGCAGCACACGTCAACGGACTACTTTATACCCCATTCACACATGCAGGAAAATATCTGCACAGTATAACGAGTGCGCTGTGGATTTTAAGATGCACAGGATATGTTTCACGTAGCATATAGCCGGAACACAAATACGTGATACTATCGGAGCTGCATGATATGCCATATCTCTTCCCATAGTATATCATGTTGTTTTCCTCCCTTATCTAGGTCTCCAACAGTATATAATAAGCCGTCATCTGTCATCAATGCTCCCACCTGCTTCTAAACCTGTCTTAGGTTCCTTTTACATGGGGCAATTTCAACCTTGTAAGGAGCCCGCTTTGTGAGACAATGCTAGTTTTTTAGGGTACATAGCCCGGGGAATACTGGACGGGCCATGCATTAGGGATCTCATGGATGGTCTGTTTTGGATGACAAAGGCTTGAATAAGACAATCGACCTCTACAGATCAGGAAACAGCAGTGCCTACCTTTCTTGTAATTGCCGAGGGTCAGCTAACTCCATGAGCTGCTAGGTCTTAGGAGACCCAGATCAGCTCTGTAGTGAGTCTGTGAAGGTTCTCATTTATCCAGGTCATGGTATATCTGTAAAGAATAAATCAAGGCAACTGGACTTGCTGTAGATTTCTTAAAAACGTTTCACTCGTTCTTCCAACGAGCTTTCTCAATTCTTTCCCCCTTTTTTTCCTGTCTTTTCCAGGCCTAGTCTGTAATGACTGCGATGTTGGTTCTCGGCGACTTTTTTTACTTTTAACTTTTAAATGACAGACTGCTGAAATCAACTCACCTGTCTCTTGTTCCATTAGTATGGGCAGCATAAAGTTGATGACAGGTTCCCTTTAAATGCACACACTGTAAACTACAAAATAAAGCATAAAAAAATGACTAAAAAGAAAGCCGCCACACTGCAGATTCTAGCACTGACATCGGTGATCATAAACTATGTATCTTGCTACATCAAACTGACCATTACGGAAAGAAGACATCATTTAAAAACGTATTTTAGTTGCACTTTATGCTTTAAAAAAAAAAATGTGTATAACTGACTAGGGTACTTTTTCCCTTTTTAGCAGTTTTACTGGGTGTAGAAAATGAAAACAAAACAAAAAAAGGTGTAAGTATAACATAAAAATAAAACCGTCCCCAGTGATTTGTTAATTTAAAGGAGTTGTTCCACCAAAATATTCTACAGTTTTTAAACCAGCGCCTGGATCTGAATACTTTTGTAATTGCATGTAATCAAAAATGTTGTATAACCACTGAGTTATTCAATAACATGTATCTGTATAGCGCCACCTACACTTTGTTTTTCTTTTTTCTTTCTTTGCCCGGCTCACTGAGAAGGCCGCACATGCTCAGTTTCATCCTTCAACTGCCTCCTGAGCTGTGATAGGGAGAGCATGGACACGCCCCCTGAGCTGCAGCAGAATAGACACTCCCCTTGAGCTTGATATAAATCTAACAGAGCAATGAATGGGGAGATCTCTGGATCCATGTGAGGTACAGGGCTGGTTCTAGCTTTGTTAGAAAGAGATTTTTTATGTACTATATGATTTCAGATTTTTACATTAATCATGGGATAACCCCTTTAACCAGTGTCTCACTCCTAAACATACATTCTCTTAGGTCCTGTATTTCTTTACAATTTTTTGATTGGTCTGCAGAGATCCTTTGGGAGAACATGGGTAAGGTACCTCACTTCTCAAAATGGAGGATAATACTACCATTTACTCTCCTTACAATTATATGTAAACTGCTACATAAATGACTATATCTCTGCGAATATCAAGCACCAGAAATTCTGAAGTCCACATTGCTGTTTTTAGGAAAGCAAATACATCCAGGCATTGTGACTGGTGGTCAATAATCCTGGAAGAACTTTGGCCTTTTGAAGGTTGATGTACTGTAGAGTCTCTGCCACTGTTAGGATATGGCCACACGGTCGGTCAGCTTTCCTGATGCAGTTTTGGAAGCCAAAGCCAGGAGTGAATAAAAAAAAAAGAGGAGAAGTCATATCTGTCCTTTATATGTTCTCTCCTTTTATGATGCACTCCTGCTTTTGGCTTCCAAAACTGCATCAGGAAACCTGACCGTGTGGCCGTACCCTTAGGTCTGAGTATCACTTACATGATGTAAAAGGTTGAGGACCTCTGTAACAGGAAACACACGTTAGGGCGGTTTCACAGCAGCATTTTTTATGCATATTTTTGAGTCAAAGCTAGAAGAGGATCCTGCAGGTCTTTTCTTTATAGTTCAAAAACTGTGACATTTTACCAAAAATAATTGTGTAATGAAATTTCTGCGACTTTCTAATATGCTTTAGGGGGAAGGAATCATTGTGGTAAGACAGTTTCTAGAATATAAAAGTTGCAAATGTTGGCGCAAGTCTCATTGGCAAAATTTTTAACTGTTCCCCCTTTTCCAAAACCCTCGCCACTTTTACAAAAAAGTGGGTGTCCGGGGGCCGGGCCTCTGCAGCCCAACGCATTTAACAATATGGGCACCAGAAAACTAGCGCAGCCAGTGCAGAGGTTATTAAGACCGGCATCTAAAACGCCGGCCTTAATAAATGACCCCCATTGTCTTTACATTTTTTTGTCAACTAACACAGACCAGATATGGTCAATACTTTTTGAAATATTGGCAATTAGTTTAATATCCCTTGAAGAGAGGTTTTGTAACATAAACCAATGTAAGTGCTTTGTTCATTACATGATATACCATTGGAAAATAATAGCGCTCACAAATGGTCTTGGACCTAAATCAGTAAGATCATGCCAAGTGATGCCAGCTGTCACCTTGGCTACTTAGCAGCTGAATGTTTGCAGATCTTTTCTATTATCCAAAGTGCATTGTAAAAAAAAAACATAGAAGTATAAAAAGTGAAAACAGGACGACTTCCCTTCATTACCAGAATAGAAATGATATTTACTGCCCCCTAGTGGTAATAGCTCAACATGATTTAGATTTATTGGTAAGGCTCCTTTCACACTAGCGTTTTTTGCGGATCCGTCATGGATCTGCAAAAACGCTTCCGTTACAATAATACAACCGCATGCATCCGTCATGAACCGACCCGGTTGTATTATGTCTTCTATAGCCATGACGGATCCGTCTTAAACATTATTAAAAGTCAATAGAGGACAGATGCATTTTCTATTGTGCCAGAGAAAACGGATTGGCTCTGCTTTGTCAGGCGAACAGCAAAATGCTGCAGGCAGCGTTTTGGTGTCCGCCTCCAGAGCGTAATGGTGACTGAACGGGGGCAAACTGATGTATTCTGAGTAGATCCTTTTCCATTCAGAATGCATTAGGGCAAAACTGATCCGTTTGGACTGCTTGTGAGAGCCCAGGACGGATCTCAGAAACAGAAAGCCAAAATGCTAGTGTGAAAGTAGCCTAAGGCTTCATACACACTGCTCTGTCCAAAATAGGTCTGTAAAATACGGATGCCTTCCGTGTGCATTCCATATTTTTCTCCCTCCTATCAATAGAAAGGGCTATTCTCACCTGCAATAGGGAGACAAATAGGACATGCTCTATAATTTGCGGAACCGCCAAATGGATCTGCAAAAATGTGTGCATGGTCCCACAGAAATGAATGGGCCAGTGTGCGAGCCATAAAAAATAATACAATTGTGTTCATCAGGCCTAATTCTCTGTGCAATTTTTTTTTTCAAGAATACAGGCACTAATTACATACCTCCCAACTTTTTAAAAGCCCAATGTGGGGACAACAGCAGCAGCGTGCATAGCGCACAGCGGAAAGTAGTAATGCCTCCTTGGTGCCCCTTTCCCAGTGGTTTTGCCCCCTTAGTGCCCCTTTCAGAGTAGTTATGCCCTTTAGTGCCCCTACAAAGCAGTTATGCCACCTGCATGCAGGACGTTTGGCCAGATGAAAGTCGGTATCTCTGCTGGAAAGCGGCCAGATCCCCATCAGACCCCATTGTAGTCAATAGGGATCTTGCAGCCGAAACAGCGTGCCAAATTCACAATGGAGATGTGACCGTAGACTTAGACCTCTTGCACACGAACGTATTTTTTTTTCAGTGTTTTGCTGTCCGTTTATAACGGATCAGTTTTTCCGTTTTTTGCTTCCGTTTTGTTTCCGTTTCGGGTCCGTTGTTCCGTTCCGTTTTTCCGTTTGGCATATACAGTATACATTAATTCCATAATGAAAATTGGGCTGGTCTTAAAATTTTCAATAGATTGTTCAGCAAAAACGGAACGGATGCGGAAGACATACGGATGCCTTTCCGTATGCTTTCCGTTTTTTTTGCGGACCCATTGACTTGAATGGACCCACTGAACGTGATTTGCGGACAAGAATAGGACATGGTCTATATTTAAACGGAACAGAAAAAACGGAAACGGAAGGCATACGGAGACACTTCAGTATTTTTTGCAGACCCATTGAAGTGAATGGTTCAGTATACTGTCAGTATACTGAACTGAAAAAACTGCCAGTATACGGTCCGCAAAATACTGTCGTGTGGAAGAGGCCTTACAGAAATGTTTTTACACATCATTGCATACCAGAGGTTTTCCGAGACATGACATTGCTGGGCCATCAATGTGCAATCATGAGGTCACAGCCCTGAGACCCCCACTCATCGGTAGAATTAAAGGAGTTTTCCATTTTTTTTTATATTGATGATGACCTATCATCGGGATAGGTAATCAATATCAGATAGGCGGGGGTTGAACTCCCAGCACCCCCATTGATCAACTGTTTGAAGAGACTGCAGCTCTCATATTAACGCTGTCTTCTCTTCATTACCTTCTCGCCACCACAACCGCAGGGTTCAGCAGGTGTAATTACAGCTCCTCCGTCCCCATTCACTTCAATTAGATGGCTCCTTCCTATTCAAGTGAATGAGGCTGAGCGTGGTTGAGTTGTAGTATCAGGCATAGCCATAATTGTATGGATGCTGCTATGCCAGATAGTGCAGTGAGGGGGCTCTAGTGAAAACCTTTACCCCATCCTTCTACTAATCAGAGGTGGCTCTAGTCATACATCCTAAGGTTAGACCATCAATGTCATTACCTGTAAAAACCCATTTATACCCCGCCAAGCTCTTGGATGCGTTCTATGTATGAGCACCTAGTAGACGTATGAGAATGGTAGCTGAGATGTGACGAGGTGAGACAGCTTTCATTTACACTGCATGTACAACTTACTAAAATGTTTATGATGAAGGTGAAGTTTAATGTCATTCTGTAATTAGGAGTATTCACTAAGAAAAGATCTGATATTTAGATGGCAACGGACTCTCGAACAGCCAAGTGCTTGCAGCCTTCTATGTGCTTACATTGCCTCCTAGTGGAAAATTCGTGGTTAGACCCATCATGAAAATACATTTTTTGTAGAAGCTTCACTAAAGCTAATGAATGAATTGTACAGACTTGTCTACGGTTCTCTGATAATGCAGAATATCTCATTATCCAGAAATTGTTGCCAGATTAACATAATTAAATATATTTAAAATTACCCTCTAAGGGGCAAAATACTTCACAGAAAAACGAGTATTTTGCCTGTGGAAACCTCAGCAGAAAGACAAGGCTGAGCCTGAGGTTTCTTCCACTTGTCTGCACACTGATTCGCCCATTTAATGTGTGGGTCTCCGAGATGTTTTCGGAACCGAAACTGCTGCAATTTAGGGCAGGATGTTTCTTTTTTAGCATGCTGACAACAGACTCATTTGTCACTGCCTCCTATTACATTTTTACACACTGAGGGCTCATGTACATGGCCGTTGCTCGACCGTTCCGTGTATTGGGGACCGCAACTTGAATCGATGTGTGATCCGTCCGCATCGCAAAAAAATAGAACATGTTCTACTTTTTTGTGGTGCGGAGTCATGGAGAGAAACCCAACGGGAGCACTCCATAGTGCTTCCGTGGGGTTCCGTGCCTCCATTCCACACCGACCTTCCGGATTGCAGACCCATTCAAGTCAACGCGTCTTCATACATGATGCAGTGAGCCCACGGCCGGTGCCCGCATATTGCAGACCTGCTTTTTGCCGGCCGCAATATGGGCCTGGCCAGGCAACGGCTGTGGGCATGGGCCCTGATTCTGACACATTTTTCAATACAGGTCAGAGTCCATGGATTTGGCCAGTACCACTATATAGTACCCCTTTAAGAGGCTGGATCTTCCTGTACAAGCAATGACTGTAGATGAGAATATATACATGCTAAAGAAAGTGTAACATAGCAATGTTATCTCTGGTGTTCTTATGGCATAACCATATGTTTATACTAAGTTGCATCTAATATGAAGGGAAATATTACAATTAAAGGGCGTTTCCAGGCAGATATATAGTGGCACTTGAACGTTTTTGAATCCTTCAGGGTTTTCTATATTCCTAACCTAAAACCACATCAGGTTTTCACACAAGTTCTAAAAGTACGAGGGTAATTAAAAAAAAAACTGCACTCTGGCTGTAGAATTTATTTTAGCCATATCCGTTTTGCCAGGGGTGTATCGAAGAGGGGGCAGCTGGGACACAGAGGCTGGGGGGGCACACTCACCGGGCAGTTCATTTACTTAGTGAAACAGGGAGCCATCCCCTCCCTTCACTATTCCCCTGGTCTCTGGCACTCCCTAGCAGATTGAGTTGCTGGGTTTATGGGAGGAGCAGTACAAGCCGAGAATCAACCTCCGGCACAGCCAGCAGTGCGATGTGTGTGAGCGTGTCGTGCTGCTGCTCTTGGGAGACGCAGGATGTGCCGATCATCAGGGAAACAGGTAAGTATTTGTGTGTTTTTTATGGAGCTATAGAGGGCTCTAGAGGCCAAAGGGGGTACAAAGAAGACCTAACTACAGTGTGGAGGCACAAAGGTGGGCATAACTACTGTGAAAAGGCCACAATGAGGACATAACTACTGTAAAGGGGCCACAAGGAGGACATAACTACTGTGAGGGTTCACACATGTGGGCATAACTGTAAGGGGGCACAAAGGTGGACATAACTACTGTGAAGGGCAACAAGGAGGACATAGTTACTGTGACGGGGCACAAAGGTGGGCATAACTACTGTGAAGGGCCACAAAGAGGACATAGCTACTGTGAAGAGTCCACAAGGAGGACATAACTACTGTAAAGGGGCCACTAGGAGGACATAACTACTGTGAGGGATCACACATGTGGGCATAACTGAGGGGGCACAAAGGTGGGCATAACTACTGTGAAGGGCCACAAGGAGGACATAACTACTGTGAAGGGGCATAATATGGGAAAAACTGCAGTGAGGGGGTACAATGTGGTCATTTCAGCTGTAAAGGAGGCACGATGTAGGAATAACCACTGTGAGGGGCACAATGTGGATATTACTACTGTGAAGAAGGCACAATGTGGGTATTAGTACTGTGTGGTAGCACTAAGGGGAAAGTAATGCCCTAGATTACCTTGTTATAGTATTGGGATGGCATAGTCTTACAGGACCAGCACAGCGCCCCTTCTTAGGTATTTAGCAGGGACAGTTACCATTCCTTCCTTATGTAATCATTGGTACCGCCGTGTACCGCATGATAGATTTTATTAGGTAAGTGGGACTGGGTGAGAATAATGTATTTAGTAGAGTAAAATTGCCGTGCTGAACTTTTCCCTCTTTATGTAAATTTGAATGTCAGGTGCAAGGGGAGTGGAGCATGCTGAACTGCCCCGGGTGCTGGAAAGCCTAGCTACACCTCGGCGTTTTGCGTTGTGCCCTGCACATTCCTATTCTTTAGTGTTTTGTCGCTAAGAAATGTGTATGAATGGATAAAGAAGTTCAAAGAAGGTCGTACAAGTGTCAACCATGAAGAAGGAGCCAGATGTCCACATCCATGACTGAAGACAACATTGAGTGTGCATGTGAACAGATTTTTTTGGATAGACGAGTGACAGTGGATTATGTGGCAAATCATTTACAAATCAGCCATGGCTCTGCGGTGAATAGCATTTGTGAATCGCAGCTCAGCCTATAACATTTTTAAACAAAAATATTACTGGAGTGTTTACCCCCCTTCCTTACCAGGCCAATTTTTCAGTTTTAATAACGGGCCTATCTAACTAAATAATAATATTTTTTTTTTGTTACAAAAGATTTAAAGACAAGACATATCTAAAACCATTAGTTGTGCGGAATTATGACAACATGTTCATAGATGACAAAGTGTATTGAAAAGCAGCGACATTATGTTGAAATATGAGGTATTTCTCTTTTCTGAAAGTTGATTAAAATAAATTCTATAGCGAGAGTGCGAAGAATTTTTGCCACACCCTTGTAGTTGACACACTTGACAACAAATTTGTCAAAAATATTAGACTTTGTCATTTGTTTATTGAGGAAAATAATCCAATATCAAGTGTCTGTGAGCAGAAAAAGTATGTGAACTTTTAGGATGAGCAGATAATTTAACCCCTTAGTGACCAAGCCTGTTTGTGCCTTTCTGACCAAGCGTTTTTCGTCCTTTTTTCATGGTCTTGTTCCTAGAGCTATAACTTTTTTATTTTTTCGTCTATATAGCAGTATGAGGGCTTGTTTTTTGCGGGACAAGTTGTAGTTTTTAATAGCGCCATTTTGGGGTACACATAACTTTGTTATTAACTTTTATTAACTCTTTCTGGGAGGGAGAAGGGGAAAAATAGTACTACTGCCACTGCGTTTGTACATTATAAATTTTACGGTGTTCATTATTCGGTAAAAGTAACATAATATTTTCATTCCCTGGGTCAGTACGATTACAGGGATACCAAATACTTATAGTTTTTTAAGTTTTACTACTTTTTTGCAATAAAACCCCTTTTTAACAAAAAAAATGATTTTGCACTGCCACTTCCCAGGACCCATAACTTTTTAATTTTTTTTTCTATGGAGTTGTGTGAGGGCTTGATTTTTGCGGGACGACTTCTATTTTTCATTGGTATAATTTTTTAGTAAATTCCGCTTTTTGATCGCTTGTTATTTCGTTTTTTCTGTGAAAATTAAGAATAAATTAGAAATTCTGGCTTTTTTTTATTTATTTTTAACGGCGTGTACTATAGGGGATAATTTATGTAATATTTATGTAGTGCCGGTCGTTACGGACGCGGCAATACCAAACATATGGGGGATAATTTTTTTGCAATTTTTTCATTGAAAAGCGTATTTTCAATGGAAAAAAAGCATATTTTTATATTTCATGGAATTTTTTTATTTAATAAATGTGTATTTTTTATAATTTTTTTACTACTTAATAGTCCCACATGGGGACTATAATATACAGTATTTTGATTGCTTTTAAAATGTAATGCATTATATCTATAATGCATTACATTTTAAATGCAGTGCAATTCTAACTTTGACCAGCAGGCTACGCCAGAGAGGCATAGCCTGCTGGAGATTACTGGAGGACAGGCTCGGGGCCCTGCCGGAAGCCAGGTAAGGCTTCCAGCACATCAGCACCCCGCGATCGCATCTGCGGGGTGCTGATGGGTGACAGAGGGAGTTCGCTCCCTCTGTCAACCCTTTACATGCGCAGGCGCCATTGCGCCCGGCATGTAAGGGGTTAAACAGCCCGGATCGGCACTCCTGCCGGCCCGGGCTGTTAGAGCAGGGCCGCGGCTCTCATGTGAGAGCCGGGCCCGCGCTCCCCGCTGCACGGGGGACCCGTGCAGCGCTTAGACTGGGCCGCCGTAAAAACGCGGCAGCCCAGCCTAAGGCCCCTTAGTGACCGCCGTAAAAACACGTATGGGTGGTCACTAAGGGGTTAAAGATGAAATTAGAGTCAGGTGTTCTGAGTCAATAGGATGGCAATCAGGTGTGAGTGGGTGACCTATTTTATTTAAAGACCAGGGATCTATCAAAGTCAGATCGTCACAATACACATTTGTAGAAGTATATTGTTATGCAAGCGGATATGGACCCAGCGGGCCACTGACCGGCTATACCCTGGAGGGGCATGACTAAGTAACTACCTGGTCTTCCCTAGAGCCTCTGATGGTGAGGATAGGCTTGGGCTGTTAGGGTAGATACCAGGTACCACTCCAGAGCAGTTCCCAGGTCAGTGGCAGTTTACAAGGGGGATCAGAGATACTGGTGCAAGCACTGAGGGGAAAGAGGTAGTCTGGAATTCCGGAGTCAGTTGTGTTCGAGCTCAGAACACACTTGTGTTTTGTGCGGATCTGTCATGGACGGATCTGTTCAGATACTACAACCGTCTGCATCCATTCAGAACGGATCCGTTTGTATTATCTTTAACATAGCTAAGATGGATCCGTCTTGAACACCATTGAAAGTCAATGGAGGACGGATACGTTTTCTATTGTGCCAGATTGTGTCAGTGAAAACAGATCTGTCCCCATTGACTTACATTGTGTGCCAGGACGGATCCGTTTGGCTCAGTTTCATCAGACGGACATCAAAACGCTGCAAGCAGTGTTTTGGTGTCCGTCTCCAAAGCGGAATGGAGACTGAACTGATGCAAACTGATCCTTTTCCTTTCAGAATGCATTATAATGCAAACTGATCCGTTTTGGAACGCTTGTGAGATCCCTGAACGGATCTCACAAACGGAAAGCCAAAATATGAGTGTGAAAGTAGACTTAGCATCAGGGAGATGGAGAACTGGACCCGCAGAAAAGGCCTACTTCAATGCTTGGAAGGCCGATTCAGCCTCAGCTGTCCAATTTTGGGATTTGCTCCTTTACGGGTCAAGGCAGAGATGGGGGCAGTGAAGGATGAGAAGTGTGGCACGAACTGGCGATAGTGGTTGGCAAATTCTAGGAACCGCTGGATTGGTTTTAAACCTGAAGGACGAGGCCACTTTAAAATCGCTGACAGCTTCTTGGGATCCATCTGCAGGCCAATATCGGATATTATGTATCCTAGGAAAGGAAGAGAAGACTGCTCAAAGAACATTTCTCAAACTTTATGTACAGACGATTTTCTTTTAACCTTTTGAAGAACCAGACGAACCTGCCAAATCTGGAGAAAAAACAAGGATATCATCTAGGTACACCACAACTCAGGAATAGAGCAAGTCTCTAAAGATGTCGTTTACGAATTTTTGGAACACTGCAGGGTCAATGCTTAGTCCAAAGGGCATCACCAGGTATTCATAGTGACCGTCGTGGTTGTTGAAGGCGGTCTTCGGCTCATCCCCCTGGCAAATCCTGATCAGGTTGCAGACCCTGGAGATTGGGTGGTACCCGAGGTGACCAATCTGACTGAATAGAAGAAAGACAGTTCCCAAGACAGGACTGTCCCCAACGAGGCACCTCTCCGGACATCCAGTCAAGAACACAAAACCACAGAAGTCCCAAGAGGAGAGGATGAGAGAGACTTGAGAAGACCAGGAACAAAATCTCTTCAGTATGAAGCGCTCCCACCTGTAATTTTACAGGTTCCGTGATGAACTGTATGGAGATAAAGCCCTTCCATCGATGGACGCTCCCATCAAAGGACTCTGCAGGCGTTGAAAAGGAATCTGATGACGATCCACTAGGCCTTGTTGCAGGAAGTTCCCTGCTGCTACGGAATCCAAAAGCGCGGTCTCTGTGAATCAAACATCTTCCAAAGACGGTAACCGGCAAAGTCAGATGGGGAGAGGATATGTCTTCATCTAGGGTCACCTGCCCAACAGACCCTAGACTCGGGCATTTCCCATCTTCAGAGGACAGGAACGGATATGTTCAGCACCGCCACCATAGAAGCAAAGCCCCCTTGTATGATGGTGACCACGTTCTTTCTTAGTCAGCCCGACTCGATCAACCTGCATGGGTTCTGGTGCAGCAGCAGACATGGAACGTTGAGGGGCTGAAGACCGCTGGAAAAAAAAAAACACTGGACAATATGGTCTACTCTTATGTGCTATCTCCTTAGTGCGTTCCTGGAAGCGCAGATCAATCCCGGTGGCCAGGGAAATATGTTCGTTCAGGGTAGAGGAGACATCCCGACCGGCCAGTTCATCTTCTAAAGCCTCATTACTCCAGCCAAATTCAGAGGCAAGAGTCCGGAACTGGACTACATATTGGCCCACAGACTGACTTCCGAATAGAAATCATGGCCGAGGTTGTACGTCCTGGCTCATCAAACATCCTGTGGAAAGTCTCTAGGAAGGCCTGTAGATTCATAACGACCTGGTCACTCCTCTCCCAGTGTGGGTTGATCCAGGCCAGGGCTTCTCCTGTAAGGTGCAACATTAAAAAAGCGACCCTGGCTCTGTCAGAAATTAACTGATGCGGCAGCAGTTCAAATTGCAGAGTACACTGATTAATATACCTCCTGCACTGTTTAGGGTCTCCATAAAAGCGTGGTGGAGCTGACAGACAGGGGCTCGATCCTGGCACATAGGGAGTCTGGAAACAGGTGCCAGGTTAGCCATTGTAGCGTGAACTGGAGGTGTAGGGTTGGTGGGCAAAAGGTCATTAAAGCCCATGTTAACTTTGCGTAGATAGGACAGAATCTGATCCTGACATTCTCTCTGCTGAGCCATCACCGGTATAGTTCGGTGAGGCTTGGTGGGTTCTGATAAGCGGGGTCCATGGCCTAAGCAAACTGGTATACAAGTGGGTGTGGATCCACTGCGCCACTGACCGGCTAGATACCAGGTTGCACTCCAGAGCAGTCCCCAGGTCAGTGGCAGCTGACCAGGGGGTCAGAAATACCGGTGCAAGCACCTAGGGGAAAGACGTAGTCAGTAAGTCCAGAGTCAGGGCAGGCAATGATCAAGCAAAATCCGTTAAATCCGTTAGCAGGTTCCAGTACACAGAAAAGCAGAAACTTCCAAACACATTCACAGAAGGAACTAGACAAGCTAGGGACCAAGTTTGCTCATGCGCCTTCCTGGGGCAGGAAGCACCTTTAAATACTTGCTGCAACCCAGCAATAGGCTGGAGAGATAGAGGACGTGTACATGCTGCCTGGAGAGACAATGGAGGAGAGACCTGCCCGTACACACCCTAACAACAGTACAGGACTCAAGCAGGAAGCACAGATACAACAGTTAAGCTACCTACTGCCGTGCTTGTCAGCACAGCGCACAGCAGCAGGGGGGAATGAGGGAGCCTACCAGAGCGAATCCCCACTATTGGTGGCTTGGAGAGGGCAAACGCAGGGAGGCTGACGCAAAATTCTTCATTTTTTCTGGGCACGCTTTTATGTCCTGGATTTAGCCTGGATTAAGCCCGCTAAATTGCAAATAGTGTCACTGGACAAGATGGAGACTGTAGTGAACGTTCTCTTGGAGGCTAACCAGCGACAGCAAGAAACGAACCAGCTGCTGCTGCAACACGTGATGGCCTTACAGAAAGCAGGAGCATCGCAGGGTGCCCATGATGCCCGGAAAGCCGTCTGCACAACGATCCCCAAAATGGCCCCAACGGATGACATCGAGACCTACCTGGCGGTGTTTGAGAAGGTGGCCGTGAGAGAGAGTCTACCCCGAGACCAGTGGGCTGAGGTCATCCATCCATTCCTGGCATCAGGACCCCAACAGGTTTACTTTGATTTACC
The DNA here is from genome assembly GCA_033119425.1 of Bufotes viridis. Taxonomy (NCBI): domain Eukaryota; kingdom Metazoa; phylum Chordata; class Amphibia; order Anura; family Bufonidae; genus Bufotes; species Bufotes viridis. The sequence goes on from CM065590.1 coordinate 96,368,632, forward strand.
AGATGAGCAAGCGGCAGTCTGCAATAAGGTCAAGGGTGAGATCCTGGCACTACTGGGGGTGAATGTGTTGGTCCAGGCCCAGCGGGTGTATCTGTGGGAGTTTAACCAGTCTGAGCCAGCGAGACCACAATATTATAATTTGCTGCCCCTGTTGCAAAAATGGCTACAGCCCGAAGTACTGAATTCTACTGCTTTGCTGGACCGTATTGTGGCTGACAAGTTCTGGAGTGCTTTGCCATACCCGCTGTGGGTCGGCCAAATGTATCCTGCTAGTGCCCTTGAGATGGTGGACCTGGTAGAGCGGTATGAGGCTACCAAGGATCTGAAGGGGGGCTCTCTGGGGAGGGGGTCAATAAAACCCAGAAAATCTCCCCCCCCCCCCAGAACCGGCGGCCAGAGCCAAAAGAGTCTGCTCGGGATGTACCCACTGCGGATCTGGCCCCGATGATCTTTTGGCGGTGTAATGAGCCTGGCCATGTAAGGGCCGACTGTCCCCATCTTACTGAGCCCATGTACACCAACTTTGGTTACCAACAGTCGCTGTATGCCAGGAAGGTGTGTGCGACAGGCACCCCAGAGACTCTCGATAACAGATATTTGCGTCAGGTGGAAGTAGGAGTCACTTCGGTGGTGGCTCTGCTTGATTCGGGGAGTCAGGTGGCCCTTGGGAGGGCTACCCTAGTGCAACCCACTGAGTTTACTGGCCGGAAGGTCAGCATGTTTTGTATACATAGAGACTTAAAAGACTACCCCACCGCTCTGGTGTATCTAAACACGGTTGCTGGCAGGTGGATCCATGAGGTGGCAGTGGCCACGAACCTGCATTATGAGTTAATACTAGGAAGAGACTTCCTGTTGTTCCCGGCTCTGTAGTCAGCCGTTAGGCCTACCGATCCCCAAGAGTCAGGGGTAGCCCCAGCAGATTGGCCTTGATCAGATGGGAGGCCAGAACCCAGGGAGCCCGAGGCAGAACGGCCAGCGGTATGGGTGACCGCTTCTCCAGTGGATGAGGGGGAGACAACCTTGCTGAATGTGATGGTTGGGGAGGTGGAGTACTTGCCGTCCGGCCCTGAATTGGCAGACCAGAATATCTCTGGTGACAATTTTAGCACAGCCCAACACAGGGATCAGATTCTATCCCAAGCCTGGAATAATATGTTTATAGTCGATGGAGAACCACAACAATCTGGAGCCAAATAGTTTTTTCCGCGTTTTGTGGTTCACCACGGTTTGTTGTATCAGGTCATCCAACTACGGGGTGAGAATGTTGAACAGTTGCTGGTGCCCAAGGCATATCATAAGCTGGTGTTAGATCTGGCCCACCAACATGTTCTCAGTGGCCACCTGGGGTTATAGAAAATTCTGTTACTGGCCCAATGTGTTTAGAGACGTGGAAGAATTTTGTAGGTCTTGCCCAACCTGCCAGATAACTAGCCCCCAGTCACACTTCCGTAGTCCCCTAATACCCCTACCGCTACGCGGTACCCAGAGACAATGCTATTGCGTCATACATCTGCCAAATTTATAGCTAGGGAGTTAATGGAGATGTTTTCCCGAGTAGGAATACCAAAAGAGGTTCTGACAGACCAGGGGACACCTATGATGCCGAAGGTCATGAGTGAACTGTGCAAATAGCTGCGCATAAAACAGTTACGGACAACTGTTTACCATCCGCAAACTGACGGTCTGGTGGAGAGATTTACCCAAAAATGAAAAATATGCTAAAAATGGTGGTGTCCAAAGATGGGAAGGACTGGGACCTCCTTTTGCCCTATCTAATGTTCGCTATGCGTGAGGTGTTCCAGGCCTCTACTGGGTTCTTGCCCTTCGAACTGCTATATGGCAGACATCCCCGGAGGCTGTTAGACGTAGCCAAGAAGGCATGGGAACAACAGCCCACTCCGCATAAAAGGGTCATTGAATATATCCCCAAAATGCAATAACAGATAGAGACAGTGTTGCCACTTGTTAGGGAGCATATAGAGGCAGCTCAGCGAGTCCAGAGTCGGGGCTATAATCGAGAGACTCGGGTCCAGAACTTTAACCCGGGAGATCAGGTCTTGGTTCTTGAAGCGACCGTGGACAGTAAGTTCCTGGCTAGGTGGCAGGGGCCTTACGAGATACTAGAGAAAATAGGCGACATAAATTACAAGGTACGCCAGCCAGGTCGGCGGAAGCCAAAGCAGGTCTACCATGTCAATTTACTGAAGCCTTGGAAGGATAGGGAGACCTGTAATGAGAACAACCTGTGGCCGGTTTGTCTAGGGGAAGAGATTCCGGCCTCATCTGTCTGTTCCAGGTGAAGCGGCTGCCACAGTACGTATTGCTGACAGGCTTTCCTCTAAGCAGGCTCAGGCTTATTGCCGTGATTCTGTAGTTTGCAGAAACACCCCATATGTGGTTGTAAACTGCTGTATGGCCAAACGGCAGGGCGTAGAAGGAAGTGAACGCCATTTGGTTTTTGGAAGGCAGATTTTGCTGGACTGGTTTTTTGACACCATGTCTCATTTGAAGCCCCTCTGATGCACCCCTACAGTAGAAACTCCAAAAAAATTACCCTATTTTGGAAACTACGGGATGAGGTGGCAGTTTTGTTTGTACTATTTTAGGGTAAATATGATTTCTGGTTGCTCTATATTACACTTTTTTGAGGCAAGGTAACAAAAAATAGAAATTCTGAAATTTCATCTCCATTTGCCAATAACTCTTTTGGAACACCCAAAGGGTTAACAAAGTTTGTAAAATCGGTTTTGAATACCTTCAGGGGTGTAGTTTCTTAGATGGAGTCACTTTTATGGATTTCTACTCTAGGGGTGCCTCGGGGGGCTTCAAATGGGACATGGTGTCAAAAAAACAGTCCAGCAAAATCCGCCTTTCAAAAACCATATGGCGTTCCCTTCCTTTTATGCTCTGCCGTTTGGCCATACAGTAGTTTACGACCACATGTGGGGTGTTTCTGCAACAGTTTTGTTTGGCTGTTAACCCTTGCTTTGTTACTGGAGAAAAAAGATTTTCCAAAAAATCTAAATTCTGAAATTTTATCTCCACTTGCCACTAACTCTTGTGGAAAACCTAAAGGGTTAACACCGTTTGTAAAATCAGTTTTGAATAACTTGGGGGGTGTCGTTTCTAGAATGGTATCATTTTTGGGTGGTTTCTATTATGTAAGCCTCACAAAGTGACTTCAGACCTGAACTGGTCCCTAAAAAGTGGGTTTTTGAACATTTCTGAAAAATTTCAAGATTTGCTTCTAAACTTCTAAGCCTTGTAACATCCCCAAAAAATGAAATGGCATTCCCAAAATGATAGATACATGAAGTAGACATATGAAGAATGTAAATCAATAACTTTTTTTGGCGGTATTACTATGTATTATAGAAGTAGAGAAATTAAAACTTGGAAAATTGCTAATTTTTCCAAATGTTTGGTAAATTTGGTATTTTTTTGTAAATAAAAATGAAATTTTTCGACTCCAGTTTACCACTAACATGAAGTACAATATGTGACGAAAAAACAATTTTAGAATGGCCTGGATAAGAAAAAGCGTTTTAAGGTTATCACTACATAAAGTAGGAAAAGTGCAATGGACGTCTCTGGCACCCACCACCATACGGTAGTGGGGGAGAGAAAGAAAGAAATGCGGGTGCGCACAATAGGGTAATAACGTACGAGAATAAGGGTAATAGTTTTCGTAGTTGCGGTATTGCTCACCTTTTAGAGTTGTGCTATGAATAGGCACAACTCTATTTGTAGCGTATATCAGCCGAGGAACATCGCAGATATGCAGCCGCAGAGACAGTGTACTCGTCCGTGTAGGATGTCCAGTCCTCCGGAGACAAAGAATTACAAGTATAGCAGAAGAGATTCTGCTTTTTTCTGGCGAAAAACCACAGATTCCAGTAAGCTAATTTTTGTTATTAGAAAGTGTTCCTCTTTTATTAGAGAGTCACACATGTACATAGGTTGTACTACGCGTTTCGGGGATATAGAGTTCCCCTTCATCAGGTACATAACTACATAAAGTGACACTGGTCAGATTTGCAAAAAATGGCCGGGTCCTTAAGGTGAAATAGGGCTGAGTCCTTAAGGGGTTAAACCTTATGGTAACTGTGGAAAATTACTAGTAACATAGTATATGAGACCGAAAAAAGACATTTGTCCATTCAGTTCGGCCTGTTTTCTACAAGTTGATCCAGAGGAAGGCAAAAAACCCCTGTGAGGTAGAAGCCAATTTTCCCCACTTAAGGGGAAAAAAATTCCTTCACGACTCCAATCAGGCAATCAGAATAACTCCCTGGATCAACGACCCCTCTCTAGTAACTATAGCCTGTAATATTATTACACTCCAGAAATACATCTAGTCCCCTCTTGAATTCCTTTATTGTACTCACCATCACCACCTCCTCAGGCAGAGAGTTCCATAGTCTCACTGCTCTTACCGTGAAGAATCCTTTTCTATGTTTGTGTACAAACCTTCTTTCCTCCAGACGCAGAGGATGTCCCCTCGTCACAGTCCTGGGGATAAATAGATGATGGGAGAGATCTCTGTACTAACCCCTGATATATTTATACATAGATATTAGATCTCCCCTCAGTCGTCTTTTTTCTAAGGTGAATAACCCTAATTTTGATAACCTTTCAGGGTACTGTAGTTGCCCCATTCCAGTTATTACTTTAGTTGCCCTCCTCTGAACCCTCTCCAGCTCTGCTATGTCTGCCTTGTTCACAGGACCCCAGAACTGTGCACAGTACTCCATGTGTGGTCTGACTAGTGATTTGTAAAGTGGTAGGACTATTGTTGTCATCACGGGCATCTATGCCCCTTGTGATGCAATCCATTATCTCATTGGCCTTGGCAGTAGCTGCCTGACACTGGTTTTTGCAGCTTAATTTGCTGTTTATTAAAATTCCTAGATCCTTTTCCATGTCAGTGTTACTGAGTGTTTTACCATTTAATATGTACGAGTGACTTGCATTATTCCTTCCCATGTGCATAACTTTACATTTGTCAGTGTTAAACCTCATCTGCCATTTCTCTGCCCAAGCCTCCAATCTATCCAGATCCCTCTGTAGCAGAAAACTGTCCTCTTCAGTGTTAATTACTTTACACAGTTTAGTGTCATCTGCAAAAATAGATATTTTACTGTGCAGGCCTTCTACAAGATCATTAATAAATATATTGAAGAGAATAGGGCCCAATACTGACCCCTGAGGTACCCCACTAGTGACATGGACCTAATCTCAGTATCTACTGTTAATAACCACCCTCTGTTTTCTGTCACTCAGCCAGTTACTTACCCACGTACAGACATTTTCTCCCAGTCCGAGCATCCTCATTTTATATACCAAGCTTTTATAAGGTACAGTGTCAAATGCTTTGGAAAAGTCTACATATACGACATCCATTGATTCGCCGCTGTCAAGTCTAGAACTTACCTCCTCATAGAAGCTGATTAAATTCATTTGGCATGACCGATCCCTCATGAAGCCATGCTGGTATGGCGTTATTTGCTTATTTTTCATGTAGATACTCCAAAATAGCATCTCTTAGAAACCCTTCAAACAGTTTACCAACAACAGATGGTAAACTTACAGGCCTATAATTTCCAGGCTCTGTTTTTGGACCCTTTTTGAATATCGGCACCACATTTGCTATGCGCCAATCCTGTGGAACATTCCCTCTCAGCATAGAGTCCGTAAATATCAGAAATAAAGGTCTGGCTATGACATCACTTAATTCCCTTAGGACACGGGGGTGTATGCCATCCGGTCCTGGCGATTTGTCTATTTTAATCTTTTTAAGTCGCTGTTGTACTTTTTCCTGGGTCAGACAGGGCACTTTTAATGGGGGATTTACTTTTACATTATGCATTTCATCTGACAGTTTATTTTCCTCAGTGAATATAGTGGAGAAAAAAATATTTAATAGTTTAGCTTTATCCTCGTCGCTCTCTGCAACAGACCCCTCATTGCTATGTAGAGGACCGACTCCTTCAAATTTATATTTTTTACTATTTATATAATTGAAGAACATTTTAGGGTTAGTTTTACTCTCTTTGGCAATTAATCTCTCGGTCTCTAGTTTGGCAATTTTTATTAGTTTTTTACATATTCTATTTTTTTCCTGATAGTTTATCAGTGCTTCATGGCTACCCTCCTGTTTTAGTGATTTATATGCTTTCTTTTTGTCATTTATTGCTATTTTTACGGTTCTATTTATCCACATTGGTTTCTTATTGTTTCTTAGCTTTTTATTCCTATAAGGTTTGTACCTCTCACAATTAGATGTTACAATGCTTTTAAAAATCTCCCATTTTGTGGTTGTATTTTTATTTTTAAGGACTTTGTCCCAGTTAGTTAGGCTTACGGCCTCGCTTAGTTGGCTAAATTTAGCTTTTTTGAAGTTTGGTATTTTTGTTCCTCCTTTTAGAAACTCTCGTTTAAAGGATAAGTGGAAGGTTATTACTTTATGGTCACTATTTCCTAGGTGTTCCCAACCTGCACATCTGTTGTTCTATCAGGTCTATTGGTTAATACCAAATCCAGTATGGCCGTCCCTCTAGTGGGGACCTGAACTAGTTGGGAAAGGTAATTGTTTTTGGCTATTGCCAAGAACCTGTTTTCTTTTTTGGGATGTACAGCTTTCAGTTTCCCAGTCTATCTCTGGGTAGTTGAAGTCCCCCATAATAACGACTTCATTATGATTTGCCGCCTCGTCTATCTCGTTTAGTAATAGATTTTCTGTGGACTCTGGTATATTAGGTGGTTTATAATACACTCCTATTTGTAATTTATTATTGTTTTTTGCTCCATGTATTTCTACCCACAGTGACTCCACATGTTCATGTCCCTCACTGATGTATTCTCGAATTACGGGATTTAGACAGGACTTCACATAGAGGCAGACCCCTCCTCCTCTCCGGTTTTGACGATCCTTTCTAAACAGATTGTAACCTTTTATATTAACTGCCCAGTCATAGCTATCATCCAGCCATGTCTCAGTTATTCCCACTATGTCATAGTCCTCCTCACACATCACTAATTCCAGTTCACCAGTCTTGTTAGTCAGGCTTCTGGCATTAGTATACATACATTTAAAAGGTTAATGTGTATTTTTTACCCTACACCTTTCATTCTGAACTGTTCTAGTCCCCCCTTCCATTCCTCCCCCAGTCCCACTACCTTGTCCCCAGTCTCTATCTGCACTATCTTCCCCTCCTATAATGTAATTACCCTCCCCCCCAGTCCTCAGTTTAAACACTCCTCCAACCTTCTAGCCATCTTTCTCCCCAACACAGCTGTCCCTTCCCCATTGAGGTGCAGCCCATCCCTACGATAGAGCCTGTAGCCGACAGAGAAGTCGGCACAGTTCTCCAGGAATCCAAACCCCTCCTTCCGACACCAGTTCTTGAGCCACTTGTTAACCTCCCTAATCTCCCGCTGCCTTTCTTGTGTGGCTCGTGGTACTGGCAGTATTTCAGAAAATACAACTTTTGAAGTCCTTGCCCTAAGCTTTTGACCTAAATCCCTGAAATCATTTTTAAGGATTCTCCACCTTCCTCTAACTTTGTCATTGGTTCCGATATGGACCATGACCGCTGGGTCTTCTCCAGCCTCTCCCAGTAATCTGTCAACCCGATCCGCGATGTGCCGAACTCTAGCGCCGGGAAGACAGCACACTGTTCGGCAATCACGATCTTTGTGACAGATTGCCCTATCTGTTTCCCGAATAATAGCTTCTCATTATTACCTAGAAAGTCCCAAAAGTCTATCTGTGGTCATTAACCGTTTCCACAGTGCTGTGCAAATACAGTGCAAATGGGCAGGATATACACTACTCACAGTTAGAGATATTTGGCTTTCGAGTAAAATTTATGGAAAAAGTTCACGCTACAGTGATACTATATCATGAAAGTGGGGCATTTAAGTAGAAGCATGAGTATCAATTACAGCTGGACAACGACGTCTCATGCTGCTCACAAGTCGACATATTGTCTGCTTAGGCATGGCATCCCACTGTTCTTGAAGGGCGGCCCTCGGGTCATTGAGGTTCTGTGGTACAGAGTTACAAGCTTCTACAAGCCGGACGGAAATGGATCTCAAAATTAAAGCGGGCGAAGAACAGAGACCAACGAGCCTGACGGGGATTTAATCTCTGAGCAGACTGAAGATAAGCCAGGTTCTTGTGGTCCGTGAAGATGTACACAGGATGTGTGGCGCCCTCGAGTAAATGTCTCCATTCCTCCAGTGCCAATTTAATAGCCAGCAGTTCCCTGTCCCCGATGGAGTAATTCCTCTCTGCGGGAGAGAATGTTTTTGAAAAGAAGCCACAAGTTGAAATCTTGCCCCTGGAAGACTTCTGGGTGAGGACAGCTCCGGCTCCCACCGAGGAGGCATCCACTTCAAGAGAGAAAGGCTTGGTGGAATCTGGTCTAGAGAGAACTGGTGCAGAGGAAAAGGCGGATTTCAGGGACTGAAAGGCTTCCTCGGCTTGGGAAGGCCAGGATTTGGGGTTAGCTCCTTTTCTTGTGAGAGCCACGATAGGAGCTACCAGAGTGGAATAGTGAGGGATGAATTGCCTGTAGTAATTCGCAAAGCCCAGAAATCTTTGTATGGCTCGGAGACCAGAGGGACGTGGCCAATCCAGAACCGCTGAGAGCTTGGCTGGGTCCATTTGAAGTCCTTGGGCTGAGATAATGTATCCCAGGAAAGGCAGGGAGGTCCGTTCAAAAATACATTTTTCAAGTTTAGTGTACAGGCGATTTCTCCTAAGATGAGTAAGAGCTTGTCGCACATGGACCCGGTGTTGGTCCAAATTGGAGGAGAAGATGAGGATATCATCCAGGTATACGACCACGCTGGTGTAAAGTAAGTCCCTGAAAATATCATTGACGAATTCCTGGAAGACAGCAGGTGCGTTGCAGAGGCCGAAGGGCATCACCAAATACTCAAAATGGCCGTCCCTTGTGTTAAAGGCGGTCTTCCATTAGTCTCCCTCACGGATACGGATCAGATTATAGGCCCCTCGAAGGTCCAATTTAGTGAAGATCTTTGCCCCTCGGAGGCGATCAAATAGCTCAGAGATTAGAGGCAAAGGGTAACGGTTTTTGATGGTAATTTTATTAAGACCTCTGTAATCAATGCAGGGCGAAGGAGCCGTCTTTTTAGTCACAAAGAAAAACCGGCCCCAGCAGGAGAAGAAGATTTTTTAATGAATCCTCTCTGTAGGTTCTCCCGTATATAGTCGGACATGGCAAGAGTCTCAGGAGGTGAGAGAGGATAAATTCTGCCCCGAGGTGGAGTAGAACCGGGTATCAGGTCGATCGGACAATTATAGGGTCGGTGAGGAGGAAGAACCTCAGCTTGTTTCTTGCAGAAGACATCCGCAAAGGAATGGTATGGCTTGGGCAGCCCAGGAGGTGGAGAAACTTGCGGGTCCAGTTTGACCAGAGCAGGCTTGAGACAGCGGTCTGAACAGGAGGAACCCCAACGCAGGATCTCACCGGTGGACCAATTCAGGACAGGGCTATGACGTTGAAGCCACGGCAGACCCAGGAGGAGTTCGGAGGAACAGAAGGGAAGGACAAAGAACTCTAAAGTCTCGGTATGAAATATTCCGATGTCCATCTGCAGAGGCTGGGTACGGAACTGCACGGTGGCAGAAAGTCTCTCACCGTTAACAGTAGAGATGAAAAACGGCTTGGGTAGACGGATTACTGGAATACGGTACTTGTCAACCAAGGAGGCGTGAATGAAGTTGCCAGCTGAACCGGAATCCAAGAAGGCGGATGCGGAGAAAGAGGACTTGGAAGAGATGATCAACTGCACGGGTATGATGAGACGTGGAGAGGAAGAATCCACACCTAGCAACGCCTCTCCCACGTTTACTAGGTGCGAGCGTTTCCCGAACGCGGTGGACGGAGAGGACAATCTCTAAGGAAGTGCTCGGTACTGGCACAGTACAGACACAGGTTCTCGTCTCTGCGGCGGGCTCGTTCTTGCAGAGTCAGGTGTGACCGATCCACCTGCATGGCTTCCACGGTGGAAAGCCCAGTAACGGGTTGAGGTGGACGCAGAAAAACGGGAGCCAGACGAGGGTAGCGTCTAGGACGAGCTTTTCCCTTTTCAAGGAGGAGTTCCTCTTGTCTTTCGGCGAAACGCTTGTCTATCCTAGTGGCCAGCAAGATGAGGTCACTAAGAGTGGAAGGAAGCTCACGTGCAGCCAGAACGTCCTTTAATTCACTGTTAAGTCCCTTCTTGAAGGTGGCGCAAAGGGCTTCATTGTTCCAGTTCAGCTCAGAGGCCAGGGTGCGGAACTGAATGGCATAGTCACCCACTGAAGAACCTCCTTGGGTCAAGTTTAGTAAGGCAGTCTCTGCGGAGGTAACCCGGGCAGGCTCCTTAAAAAACATTCCGGAACTCTAGGCAGAAGCTCTGGACGGAAGCGGTGGCAGGATCTGCGCGGTCCCAAAGTGGTGTAGCCCAGGCCAGGGCCTTCCCGGACAGCAAACTGAGAATAAAGGCTACCTTGGCTCGCTCCAAAGGAAACTGGTCGGACAGTAGCTCGAGGTGGAGAGAGCACTGCGACAGGAACCCACGGCACTGCTTAGGATCTCCGTCATATTTGTCTGGTAGGGACAAACGGATTCTGGAACCGGAGGCAGCTGCAGGCGGAGGTGATGCAGCGGGAGCAGACGGAGGAGCTGGCTGTTGCTGAGAAGGCAGGAGCTGCTGCAACATAGCGGTCAACTGGGCCAGCTGTTGACCCTGCTGGGCCACAACGGTGGTGAGGTCCGCTAGGCTTGGCAGGGGAACATCAGCGGGATCCGAGGCCGGATCTTACTATCACGAACCGGCAGGACTGGTAGTGGATCCTCTGGACCAGAGAGGCGCGGGTTGCACTAGAGGACCGGTTCTAAGCAGTTACTGGTCTTCACCAGAGCCCGCCGCAAAGCGGGATGGATTTGCTGCGGCGGTAACTACCAGGTCGTGTCCCCCAGTAACAACTCGACCTCTCTGGCAGCTGATATGGCGTGGTACCCAGGGAGTAGGCAAGAGCGTAGTCGGACGTAGCAGAGGTCAGGGCCGGCGGCAAAGGTTCTAAGGCGAGTAGTCGGTAGCAACGGGTTCGGTAACAGGCAAGGCAAATAACACAGGAGGGAACGCTTTCTCAGAGGCACAAGGCACAAAGATCCGGCAGGAAGCTGTGGGAGGAGAAGGTATTTATGGGCAGAGCACAGGTGCAGCCTAATTAAGTCAGCACTGCCTCTCACAACCTTAACCCTTAATAACCACTTTGGGTCAGGCACCAATCACTGGTGCACTGGCCCTTTGAATCTAAGAGTCCCGGCGCGTGCGCGCCCTAGAGAGCGGGGATGCACACGCCGAGACGCTGGAGTGCTGTCTGGGGGCATACGCTGTGAGCGCTCCGATGCCAGCAGGGGGCCCGGAGCGCTCAGCGTAACAGTACCCCTGCTCCAGGGCAATTCACATGCCTCCTCTGGCAGCACAGGCCCGATCAAAACTGGCATGGCAGGTGCCAGTCTTGATAAATCAGGGCCTTTGTCTAGAAATGCTACTCTAGTTCTTCAGCCATATCCAACTTTTTTGTGACTTTTTAAAAAAAAAAATCAGTGGTAAATCTGGAGTGAATCTACCTATAAACCCACAATCACTTTTTACCCACTATGCAATAGTGGTCAGAGCACTGTAAAGTGGTAAATAAGTCACAAATGTTGACACATAAAGTGGATTGTGCCAAAATGTGTAACTTTTCTACACCAGGACACAGTGTAGACCTTTGATACACTAACACCTGATACTGGCTCCTTAGCCTTGCTTTTAGACAGTATTAGTAAATGTGGGCTAAATGTTTAGAGAGGACCTGTCTCTTCTTCTGAATTGTCTGCTTGGTAAATACTTGCATTCCCCATGAAATAACAATTCAGGATATCTCTTTACTCTGCATTTTGCCGGTCCTCTATTATTCATTCTGCATATTTATTAGTAAATCGACAGATAAGCATTACTATTGCCTTTGCCAGACTATATGGGGACACATCTCTTTGACACTGTCAGCACTGATTGGACAATGTCAAACTGTGTATAGTAACGCACCCCGAACTGGTAGCTCACATTCATCAATGTATTCATACATATTTAGTAGGGATAATATACCAGTCCACTATAGAGTTCTAAGAAAAATTACTTCAGAATTAACATGTCATGGGGAATACAGCCATTTACTAAAGCAGACATGGTGACTGGACTTTAATGTAGTTCAGTGAGTAAAGCTAACACAAACAGTAGTGATTTTAGTCATGTTTCTATTATTTTTGCTAATCCAATAGTGCCTCTAGTATTATAAATGGCCCCAATAATACCTCCAGTATTATAAGTGGCCCCCATAGGGCCCCCAGTATTATAAATGGCCCCAATAGGTCCCCCAGTATTATAATTAGCCCTAGTGCACTAGATCAGTGTTTCCCAACCAGTGTGCCTCCAGCTGTTGCAAAACTACAACTCCCAGCATGCCCGGACAGCCTTTTGCTGTGCGGGCATGCTGGGAGTTGTAGTTTTGCAACAGCTGGAGGCACACTGGTTGGGAAACACTGGTTGGGAAACACTGCACTAGATTATAAATAGCCTCCCATAGTGATACTAGAAACATATGTGCCCTCATAGTGCCCCCAGAAGCATATGTGTCCTCACCATATATATACCAGCATATATAGTGCCTTGCAAAAGTATTCACCCCCCTTGACTTTTTCGTGTTTTGGTGCCTCAATCCTTTGGTGGATTGTTTGAGGAATTGCATCATTTAATTTACAGAACATGCCCACAACTTAGAAGATTTTTTTTATTTTTTATTGTGAAGCAAACAACAAATAGGACAAAATAACAGAAAAAGTCAATGTGCACAACTATTCACCCCCCTAAAGTCAATACTTTGTAGAGCCACCTTTTGCAACAATCACAGCTCCAAGTTGCTTTGGATAAGTCTCTATGAGCTTGCCACATCTTACCACTGGGATTTTTGCCTGTTCCTCCTTGCAAAACTGCTCCAGCTCCTTCAAGTTGGATGTTTTCCACTTGTGAACAGCAATCTTTAAGTCTGACCACAGATTTTCTGTTGGATTAAGATCTGGGCTTTGACTAGGCCATTCCAACACATTTACATGTTTTCCCTTAAACCACTCAAGTGTTGCTTTAGTAGTGTTTTTGGGGTCATTGTTCTGCTGGAAGGTGAACCTCTGTCTTAGCCTCAAATCACACACAGAGTGGTACAGGTTTTGCTCAAGAATATTCCTGTGTTTAGTACCATCCATCTTTTCCTCAACTCTGACCAGTTTCCCATCCCGGCTGCTGAAAAACATCCCCACAGCATGATGCTGCCACCCCCATGTTTCACTGTGGGGATGGTGTTCTTTGGGTGATGTGATGTGTTGGGTTTGTGCCAGACATGGCGTTTTCTTTGATGGCCAAAAAGTTCAATTTTACTCTCATCAGACCAGAGCACCTTCCTCATACAATTTGGGAGTCTCCCACATGCCTTTTTGCAAACTCACAACATGCCTTTCTGTTTTTAGCTGAAAGTAATGGATTTCTTCTGGCCAGTCTGCCATAAAGCCCAACTCTATAGAGCGTACGGCTTATTGTCGTCCTATGTACAGATCCTCTGCTGTGGAACTCTGCAGCTCCTCCAGGGTTACCTTAGGTCTCTGTGCCGCCTCTCTGATTAATGCCCTCCTTGCCCAGTCTATGAGTTTTGGTGGGCGGCCGTCTCTGGGCAGGTTTGCTGTTGTGCCATGTTCTTTTCATTTGGTTATGATAGATTTGATGGTGCTCCTGGGGATCAAAGATTTGGATATTTTTTTATAACCTAACCCTGACTTGTACTTCTCAACAACATTGTCCCTTACTTGTTTGGAGAGTTCCTTGGTCTTTATGGCAGTGTCTGGTTAGTGATGCCTCTTGCTTAGGTGTTGCAGCCTCTGGGGCCTTTCAAAAAAGGTGTGTATATGTAATGACAGATCATGTGACACTTAGATTGCACACAGGTGGACATCATTTCATTAATTATGTGACTTCTGAAGGTAATTGGCTGCAACAGAGCTTTTTATGAGCTTCAGAACAAAGCGGGTGAATACATACACACATGGCAATTTTCTGCTTTCTATTTCTAAGCAATAGTTTTATTTATATATTTTTCTCATTTCACTTCACCAACTTAGACTATTGTGTTCTGATCCATCACCTAAAATTCAGATTAACAAACCATTGAACTTAAGGCTGTAATGTAACAAAACACAAAAAAAAGGTCAAAGGGAGTGAATATGTTTACAAGGCACTGTAGATAATGGCACCCACTTCCGGTAGTGCTGGCGGCTAAAAAAATAAATACTTACCTCAACCGCTTACATGCATGGGGACACCTGCTCTTCACTGGAGGCAACAGGACCTGGCACTTCCAGCTTGATCATGTGACATCATCACACTGGGAGCGCAGTTCCTGCTGCATCCAGTGAGGGGCAGGTGTCCCTATGCGGACAAGTGGTTGAAGTGAGTATTTCTTTTTGTTTTAAAATCCCCTAGTGCAGGGCTGGCCAACCTGCAGCTCTCCAGCTGTTGCAAAACTACAATTCCCAGCATGCCCAGTCTGCCTACAGCTATCAGCCTACAGCAGGGCATGGTGGGAGTTGTAGTTTACAACAGCTAGAGAGTCGCAGGTTGGCCATCCCTGTCCTAGTGTAGCCTTATTTAACGGCCATTAGATAGGTGCACTCCTGTCTAAATGGTCATTAAAAATTGTCTCATGTTCTGTTTTTTAACATCTGCTATTCATTGGCCATAAAACAAAATGCCTTGTGAACAGACCCATAGATGGCTATGTTTCTGAAAATGGCCGTGTGAATGTCAACTGTCATGTGAATGAGGCCTTAACCATACATTCTTTTATTCAGTTCTACTGAAAAGGATCCACCACTGGCCCCCAGGGCATGGAGGCCGCATGACTCCCTAGTATGGAGCTGCATGACCTCCGCATACTGCCATAAAGGCTCTGTTTGGTGCTGTATGTACAAAGCTATCCTTCCCTGGAAACAATAGTTCTAGGGAAGAATACTCTGTACGTACTGAATGCCATGGAGCCTGCCAAGATATTTTCTGTCATATTCATTCAGAATCCACAAAATCCCCTCTGTATTCCTTTGTATAAAACTGGAGGCACATGAAGGTACGGTATATCGTTGAATCAATTAGGTGAAACAGAACTTTTGTCCCAGTTGGAACCTAATGCGATTTGATGCCCTCATAAAGCTTGACCTTAAAATCTTTTTTTTCCCACTTTGTAAATGTGATCTTACTCATCCGGGGCATAAAATGAAATGAGATAAGTATCCACATGATCCCTGCATTTTCACTGATTATTTTTGGTTTGCCGCATGCAGGCCATCAAATAAAATCTGCTCTTTTATTATACAATAAATGTAAAACGCTGGCTTTTTCTTTATTCAGTGGCTTTATGGAATACTGTTAGGAAGAAAGATGTAAAACCTCTCTCTAATGCATGCTTCGTGCTGAGCAGACTGAAACAAATTGTACGGCTATTTAAGGAAGTGACTGGGATGATTTATCATGGTTGATCATCTATTACCTTAATGAACATAATATTCCAGCATTTTGCTAACATTTCCCTCGTCCAAGATATTGGATTACTCATTTGATCTCATTTAAATAAAACACACATCATCATCTTTTGAAGAGGTTGCTGACTTTGGGTTTCTCAAGCTTATGTACTGTCTTGGTGTAAATAGCATAATGAGCTGTGACCTACAGCAGCCAACTAAACAAACACTCGTACCCATGTCGGGTGCATGCATAAAGCTAATGGATAATTCATATACTGCCATATATACACATTCAAGATTAGGTCCTGGCCTTATAGGACAGCATGTGTGAGCCTGTTGCATGCAATGTAGTTGTTGTTGCAATCAGATTGTTGTGGTGGATGATACTAAATGATAGTCACACAGTGATTACTTTTCCAGGAAATAAACATTGCAACTGTATAAGGCTACTTTCACACTTGCGTTTGGTGCGGATCCGTTTGTATTATCTGTAACATAGCCAAGACGGATCCGTCTTGAACACCATCGAAAGTCAATGGAGAACGGATCCGTTTTCCATTGTGCCAGATTGTGTAATAGAAAACCGTCCCCATTGACTTACATTGTGTGTCAGAACGGATCCGTTTGGCTCAGTTTCATCAGATGGACACCAAAACGCTGCAAGCAGCGTTTTGGTGTCTGCCTACAAAGCGGAATGGAGACGTAACGGCGGCAAACTGATGTATTCTGAGCAGATCATTTTCCATTCAGAATGCATTAGGGCAAAACTGATCCGTTTTGGACCGCTCGTGAGAGCCCTGAACGGATCTCACAAACGGAAAGCCAAAACGCTAGTGTGAGAGTAGCCTAAGATGTTTATGAGTACACTCTTGTGCATTCAAGTACTAGGTAGAGAAACAAAATGAAATAGCAAACCCAATAGTTTGTTCATAGTTTGCAGTTAGCGGTTTCGTCTATACTACACGGAGCAACACAAAATAAAAACTATTTTAAAAAAAACATCATGAAGATATATGTATTAGATAACATTTCCACCATGTAAGCAAATACAAAGAAAACACACATCATAGTAACATAGTTTATAAGGCTGAAAAAAGACATTTGTCCATCCAGTTCGGCCTGTTATCCTGCAAGTTGATCCAGAGGAAGGCAACAAAAACCCTGTGAGGCAGAAGCCAATTTTCCCCAGTTTAGAAGAAAAAAATTCCTTCCCGACTCCAATCAGGCAATCAGAATAACTCCCTGGATCAATGACCCCTCTCTAGTAGCTGTAGCCTGTAATATTATTACACTCCTGAAATACATCCAGTCCCTTCATGAATTCCTTTATTGTACTCACCATCACCACCTCCTCAGGCAGAGAGTTCCATAGTCTCACTGCCCTTACCGTACTATCAGTCAGAGGACCAAGCAAGAAAGGTTAACCAAGAGTCCCTTCCCAGGTAGACCTAACGGGCATAAAATACTATGGGTGAGAAGTGTACCCAAACAGTTTCTGTAATATGACCGCTGATAAAAGGTATTTCCCCAGAAGATTGCAAGGGAACATCCTCCACATCTGCTGGAAGTGAGACTGAGGAAGGATCTACTTTTAGGAAAGGAGAAGAGTGGAAAGGCTGGACTGCCACCAGAAAGGGTTGTCCCAGCTAAAATAAATATTGCTATATGTCTTCAAAGGGGTAAAAATAATAAAACAGCTATATAGCTATATAAAAAAGCTATATTTTATTGGTTCAAAACTCCCCTGTTCCAGTTCCTCCACTACTATCCTCCCTACTACTGCAGCTAATGCATCCTATTATTGGCTGTAGCAGTGATGTGCCCATAAACTGGTCATGACCACTGCAGCCAATCACTGACCTCAGCGGTATACGGCACAAGACTGCTGCAGCCAATGAGTGGCTGCAGCCATGCAAACATAGCCTGGCTAAGAGGAGAGGCTAAGAGGAGAGGACAGTAAGTATAACGTTAACCCATTCCCTGCCATTAGGAAATATTTATTTAAACTTGGACAACTCCCTTATAGAGGTATTCCAGTTAGATTGTTATTCCCTATCAACAGGACAGGGGATAACTATTAGATCGGTGGGGGTCCTATCACTGGGAGAATGGGGGTCCTATACCCCCTGCAGTGCCCCTGAAATGAACGGAGTGGCCTGTCGGGCATGTGTGCAACTGCTCCATTAATTTCTATGGGAATTCTGGGGAAAGCTGTACATCGGCTATCTCCAGAACTCCCTTAGAAATGAATGGCATGGCCACGCACATGTACGACCTGCCTTTCCGTTCATTTCAGGTGAGCTGCAGGGGGTACGGAGTCCCCATTCTTGTGATTGGTGAGGGTTCCAGTGGTAGGACCCCACCGATCTAATACTTACCCCCTATCCTGAAGATAGGCGATAACTTAATCTAACCAGAATACCCCTTTAAGATGTTGGTGAGGATGTTACCGATGTTAGCTTTTTATATATGTAAGTGACAGATAGAGCTATGGTGTGAGAAATATACCTCTTTTCAGATTAAAACTTTGTTGCTTGATAGAAAAACAACTCTATGAACAGCTCCGCAGAATATGTTGGCGCTATAAGCATCAAGACATTTATCAATAACTACTGCTGTGAATGCACATTGTAAAATCCCCAATAAAGCCACTTACTCTTCACTCCTCCAGTATCCATTGATGTGATGGTATCGTGTTCTATTACGGTACCTCTCTGAGCGCGGTACATTTTATATCCTTGTACACTGAGTGCGTTTCTTGTGACAAGATCTTTGTAGCTTTCATTTGACTTGCTAAAGGAAACGTTGCCTTCAGGCGTCGGAGTTCTCAAAGGGATAACACATATCATCAGGTTATGAGGCTTTGTGCGAAGATAAAAGGACGATTTCTGAATATGATTCATGACATCCCACAGAAAAACAAGCAGGGGGAATCACTGGCAGGCCGGATCACCGATTTTAGAATACATTTAGAAAATTAGTCAGTAATCAAACACTACTTTGTGAACCCAGCTTCCGTGGAGCTTTGCTGGACTTATTCTTAGATACAGCTGAGTGTTTACATGGATCATTGCAGTCTATAGATGAATACACATATATCAAATGGTTGCTGCAACTTTTCATTCCGGTCTTGAATACCATCTAATGTCAAAGTTTATATTAGTATTAGAAAAAATACCGCAGCAAATAAATGACCTAATCTACAGTACCTGGTTATATCGCATTACAGCGCTGACTCGTGCTATTTGCACATGTGCTGAAAAGAAATGCAATATTCTTGCCACAAAATGTTGCACCCTGGCGCTGTTTAGCTGTTTTCTTCTTGTATAGGTTATTTCTTCACGGACAGAACTATTACAGCAGGAGCATGTGGTAGAGGTTCCCTACAGGGTTTGAGCTGAATGTATGACCATGTTCACATAGGCATCATAACTGCCATCCATAACGTAAGTCATAATTCTATGCTGGATCTGTTGGATCCTAACCGCGATCAACAAGTCTCATTGACTACAAGGGGTCACTTGGGGTTTTGCTGCAGTGTCTGTCATTCTACTTCATTCTGCACTTTTCTTGCTGTCAAATATGATGAAGTGTGAACGGAGGCCCCGAACCTCCATCAGTTTGAACACAGCCTAATTGGTTGCGTTAATTAGTAGTCAAAATAGAGCTAAAGGTCCCCGTACACATTTAAACCTGCATCAACAACAAAAATGGAGGGTCCAGCGGACACGCTGATGTACATGGGGACCTCCTGACAGATGAAGGATGAAGTCCGTTGGTTCTCCCGACAGATTATCTACTGTCAGAAGTGTCTAGCAGCGACTTTCTCCCCTCTTCCTATTAAAATCACATTCACGCTTGGCCAAGCTGAGCATATGTGTGTATGGAGGGGGTTGGAAGAGATAGCCATAGGCTGAATTTGGCCTACATCTATCAAAGGCGTTTGGGCGCAAGCAGATCTCTGTGATGCAATACTACAGGAAAGTGATTCATCCTATCTATCTTTCTTCAGGATAGGTCATCAATATCAGATAGTCAGCTGATCAGCTGTTTGAAGAGGCAGCGTCAATCATGCACCAATCTGATATTGAGGTCATCAATATCTTTGCCCTGTGCAACCCCTATAAGGTCTAATTACACAAGCCAACAATCGGAGAAGCTATTGGGATAGAGCGTTCCTTGGAATGCCTGTTCCCAATAATTGCCTGGTGTAAAGATACGCCGATCACCCAGTGAATGTTTGTTGGGTTAAAGCATCGCTATTGCTGTCATTTTAACCATCTTAATAATTTCCGGGCAGGAGATTGCGCTGTGTAAACAGTGATCTGCTGCCCAGAACTAATGTTCAGAGGTAAATACACATTTCACCTCCGGTGACAAGCAGGCAATTATCGGGAATGAGCGGCCTATAGCCAGTTCTTTTTGTATATGGCACATTCAGCCCCTCTTTGTCTTGTTGGATGGGGCAGCTGAGGGGGGGAAACTGTTAGCGTGGGTGATGCACACCATTCAAAATCATGAAGCCTCTGAATCAAGGGATGTCTCATACTTAGTAAAATTATGATTCTTAACAGGGATATTGCACATCTAAATTAGATGTCGTATACAACAACCATCAGGAGCTGGCTTTTTTTTTTAAAGCTTTGATATACAAAGTCAATACTGTGAAAAAGCCAAACCTAAATACTTGCACTAAAGCAAAACAATGACTTAATAAAGTATAATAAGAGGCTGCAGAAAAAGCAAAGAAAGCGAGAACCCTGGAGAAAACATATAATCATGTAGCCGTTTCCATCACATGACAGTGTCATTGGTTTTATAAATGCCATTATGTTTCCTAAATATTATAACAATACAAAAAATAAAAATATTAAGCTCGGTAGCTGTGTACATTTGTGACTTTTGTTTTACAGATTTAATTTTTTTCCAAATAAATATACAAGAATAGATACAAGTGTAGTATAAAGCAGATCTGTCATTTAAATGCAGCTTATTGTAAAGACAAATCTACTCTACTATTAGCCCAACTACAGAAAGAAATATGGGGACGATTTTCCAAATTGAGTCTAATTTGAGACAGCGTAAACTCCGACCAAACAGTCTAAAATACATCTGCAGAAGGACAATTGTTTTGGTGTATTTTAGACTGTCTAGTCTATGTTTGTACCACCTATTAGTTGATTTACTTTGTGCAGAGCAATGGTACACTGCAATATGCAAACATTTTTTTTTCTGTGTGATGTATGTATTTGCTCTGTTTTGTGTGCACATGGGGCCGGTGCAAGGATTTTTGCCAACACAAGCGAAGCTGCATTTTGGCGCCCCCCCCCCCGAACTCCCCCTAACACCAGCATCCCACCTGGACCCCACTCCAATCACTTGAATGCCTGCCTCGCAAAACCCTGCAGTCCACCTACCGCACCCACCTCCTGTGCATATATGTTTCTTTAACTTATTTTTCTTTTATGTAAAAAACAAACTACATGTCACATTTCTCCCCCTCCATGTCAAATCACCCCCCTATGTCACATCAGCCCTCCATGTCACATTTCTCCCCCTCCATGTCACATTTCTCCCCCCATGTCACATTTCTCCCCCTCCATGTCACATTTCTCCCCCTCCATGTCACATTTCTCCCCCTCCGTGTCAAATCACCCCCCTATGTCACATCACCCCCTCCATGTTACATTTATCCCCCTCCATGTCACATTTATCCCCCTCCATGTCACATTTCTCCCCCTCCATGTCACATTTCTCCCCTCCATGTCAAATCACCCCCTATGTCACATCAGCCCTCCATGTTACATTTCTCCCCCTCCATGTCACATTTCTCCCCTCCATGTCACATTTCTCCCCCTCCATGTCACATTTCTCCCCTCCATGTCACATTTCTCCCCCTCCATGTTACATTTCTCCCCCTCCATGTTACATTTCTCCCCCTCCATATTACATTTCTCCCCCTCCATGTCACATTTCTCCCCCTCTTTTTTACATAATCCTCTTTGTCACATCACCCCCCCATGTCACATTTCTCTCCCTCCATATCACATCACGCCCCTCATGTCACATCACCCCCCCCCATGTCACATTTCTCCCGCTCCATGTCATATTTCTCCCCCTCAATGTCACATTTCACCCCCTCAATGTTACATTTCTCCCCCTCCATGTCACATTTCTCCCCCTCAATGTCACATTTCTCCCCCTCAATGTCACATTTCTCCCCCTCAATGTCACATTTCTCCCCCTCAATGTCACATTTCTCCCCCTCCATGTCACATTTCACCCCTCAATGTCACATTTCTTCCCCTCCATGTCACATCACGCCCCCCATGTCACATCACCCCTCCCCATGCCACATTTCTCCCTCCATGTCATCACGCCCCCCATGTCACATCACCCCTCCCCCATGCCACATTTCTCCCGCTCCATGTCACATTTCTCCCCCTCAGTGTCACATTTCTCCCCCTCAGTGTCACATTTCTCCCCCTCCAGTGTCACATTTCTCCCCCTCCATGTCACATTTCTCCCCCTCCGTGTCACATTTCTCCCCCTCCGTGTCACATTTCTCCCCCTCCATGCCACATATTACCCCGTCAATGTCACATTTCTCCCCCTCAATGTCACATTTCTTCCCCTCAATGTCATATTTCTCCCCCTCCATGTCACCTCCCCCCCCATGCCACATCACATCACCCCCCCATGGCATATCTTCCCCCCATTTCACATTTCTCCCCCATGTCACATTTCTCCCCCATCCATGGCACATTTCCCCACTCCCATATCACACCCCACCCTCCATTAATGTTGAGTAAAAAACATTATGCTCATGTGGCCCTGGTCCCGTCTGCAGCAGCTCCCCTTCTCCTCTGTGTGGTCCTGGTATCTTCTCTCTGCGTCAGACAATCGCTGGTTCGAGGACCTTTCCCGCTGAGCCAATCACTGGCCTGACACGTGACACAGCTGCGGCCACTGATTGGCTGAGTGGGAAAGGTCCTCAAATTTGTTGGGAGCCCAGAGAAGATACCAGGATCACACTGAGGAGAACAGGAACTGTGGCTGACGCTGACCTATGACAGTCCGTCTGGCTTGCGAGTCACCAACTCCCTGCTGCAGCCTGCCGCCGCAGCGCCAGTCATCCCCCCACCGACCTCTTGTTGCCGTGTGGCGCTTGCTCTGTGAGTGAGGGGCCGCACAGCATACGCAGCACACAACACAGCTGTCAGAGGGGCGGGCGGCCGGCCGGCGGCACAAGTGATTTATTGTTTTTTAAAATTTCATTTTTCTGCTACCCCCCTTCCCATGCATGCTAAGAACTGTCCTGATATGTTTGCATTTAAAAAAAAATGTTATGCACTTATATAGCGCTACTATATTTCACAGCACTTTACAGACATTAGCATCCAACTGTCCCCAATGGGGCTCACAATCTATGTTCCCCATCAATATGTCTTTGGAATATGGGAGGAAACCAGAGTACCCAGAGGAAATCCATGCAAACACGGAATTAACATACAAACTGCATGCAGATGCTGTCCTTGGTCAGATTTTAATCTAGGACCCCAGCGCTGCAAGGCACCAGTGCTAACCACTGAATTCTTCAGTAAAGAACTGTTCTGCTGCACTGAATCATCATTGCATCCAGCTGCATCAAGGGAACCTGCCTTCAACCTCACTACCCTCAACACCAAGAGCACTTCAGCCGTCACAAGGCAGCTGAAGCCAAGTGTGCCCTGAAAGGAAGAGGATAGGTGATAAATGTTTGTATGATTGCTTGGTTTGAACCATCACCAAGCACTAGAACCGAAGTCCTGATTCCCCCTTTAAATGGCCCATATCAGTATGTCTTTGGAGTTTGGGAGGAAACCTGAGTACTCGGAGGAAACCCACGCAAACAGGGTGAGAACATACAAACTCCATGCAGATGTTGTCCTTGTTCGGATTTGAACCCAGGACCCCAGTGCTAACTACTTATCCACCGTGCTGCATTATTATTATTTACTGTCTATGGCACTACAGGGATAGCAAAGAGCTGTACTCAGCTGTCTCTGTCGGTCCTAAGACTGGAGCAGTAGTGTGTATGCATGACCAGGGTTAGAATCAAACAGGAACTCAGAACTCCTGTTCTTGTGAATAGGGAGGGTCTCAGTGGTTGGGCCCCTAGCAATGATACATTTATCATCTATTCTGTGGATAGGTGAGAAGTGTTGTCTATGGGCTGACCCCTTTAAAGGCAGTATATTACATGAACAGGTCTGTCCAACTATTATTTAGATAGCTGGGCTTATAGAGCCTAAAAAGTAATAGTGGACTAGTGAGGGGGTGAGTCCATTGAGTCCATTATATACTGTGTTAGAACACAACAGGTGAAATTTACAAAATGCACCATAAGAAAGTGTAGTGTACGGGAGTTGTGATGCCCGACACTACAGAAGGGTCACTTGAGTGCGTACGTTCCCCTCATTTGTGGGGAGATTGGTAAATGTCATTTTCAGTAAATGCTATGTAATGTAATGTAATGCAATGTAATGCCTATATATATCTCATCACCCTGTTACTGCTATTGTGTGCCATTGTGCAGGCCTGCTAGGGGTGTCATCTCAGCTATGTCCTCTAGAGGGAGCTAGGGAGCGCTAGTTAATATAGGCCCAGTCAGGGGAGGAGTTAGGCAGTTCAGGCCTTGAGCCTGTTGAAGGCAGTCCAGTCCAGGCCATGAGCCTATGAAGGTGTTCAGTGTTCAGGCCCTAAGCCTGTTTAAGTCAGCCCAGGCCCTATAGTCTGAGAGGGTCCAGCCTAGGAAGAGTCATTCCCTGGGAGGAGCAATCCAGACCCTAGGACTAGTGGAGAAGTGTTTCCTCCTCAGTCGAGCTGCATACAGGATAAGGATCCCTGCAGGAACATCACTGGTCACCAGCCTGAGTGAGCTGAGGGAAGGCAGAGCAAAGAATTCCAGAAAGCAAGAGGTAATACAAATACCAGAGGAGGTACTTAGTAATTGTTATCCCAAGGATATAAGCCAGAGATAGGGCATTGGGGCCTTGGAGAAGAATATATTGCTAGTCAGGATCAGTCAGGGAATGTGTGCAAGCCACCTGTACTGCAAGTCCTGCTTTAACCCTCTGTGATCACCTTGCTAAATGTAAGCCTGCCACTAATGTACTGTAACTTAAAGCTTGTTGAAACCAATCGTCTTCTGAGGAACCGTCAAGAGAGTGTATGCTGTTCATTACTGTTCAGTAAAGTGAAGTTCTGGTTTACTATCCAAGCTTGTACCTCAATTATTACTCCTATCAATCGGTGTGCCACCGTTACCGGCACTGGCGTCACGGACATCAGGGACACCCAGCCACAGGCACATTAATCTACCAACACCAAGAGCACCTCACACTACACCTGGCTGTGTCCCTCAAGAACCCAGAGAGTGCCCCAGAGGATCCACGTGCCAGCCTCTCCATCACTGGCATTCCCCAGGTCAGTCCCTCACACTCCCCTGACTTGGGGATGCTACAAAAGGTGCACCTTTGATAACAAGTGTTGTTTATGGTTGTTACAGCGGAGGCTCGTGGCCGCCGCTGCTCTACTCACTGGTTCCATGGTTTCTGTATCCTGGCAGTGGTGACTTGCCTCCTGCTCTCCCTGTCACAGTGGGTCTGATCACACGCCTGGCTACCTTGAGGTACTTAAGGAACCTTCTCCTGTAAGATGTGCCTGAACAATAGGTTCCTACCTTGCTTGCCTGTTGGTTCCCCTGGAATGAAGTCCAGATCCCTGCACAGGGGTTTAAGGTTAAAAACCAGGGGAATGCCAGGAAAACACAGTGGTTTGACACCCACTGCCGTAACAATGGGCAACAGGTGGGAGATCTACTTTAATCAAATTTCCAGTAACAAGCATTCATTTATAGTAGAAACTATTATGTAAATGAGGACCAAAGGCTGTAATATAATGACAATATTTTTACGGCTTGCATAGTCTATAAAGTTATTTGCAATAAAAGAAAGCATGAGATTGTATACATTCCTATTATTCCGCTGACGAAGCTGAAGTCTGTCCAAGGCAAAATCGCTAAATTAGACAGTTTTTATAGCTTCTTCCAGGATTATTTGCAGTACAGGCCCATCACTTTTTTTTACTGCACTTGGCTCTGAAAAGATGGCAGCAGCATTTATACAGTACAAAACCTTGTGTCATGTCTAACTAGACCCAATTTAGCTCGCAGCTCTAAAAACAACCCAAAGTAACACAGCTAACGTCCTTGGACAGAGGCTGATAAACTTCATGTCCCCAGACGATCGCTAATAATACTACTTTATTATGCTAATTGGGGTCCTTTTGTAGAGACATTGACAGGTTTCATTTAGGCTGGGAACACACCTAAGCGTTTTGCAGGCGTGCGTTTTTTCTAGCGTTTTTACTCGCGACAAACGCGCGATTGTATGTGCGTTTTTGTCATTAATGAACGCGCGTTTTTCGAGTGTTTTTGTGATTGACAGGTGCAAGATCCACTAAAAATGCAGGCCTACCTATATGAAAGGTGTTGAATATTTGTCAAATTGAGATTTTTATTGATTAGGTGTGTTTGAGAGTGTTGTACTGTTGGAGTTTGGTGTGGTTAATTTGGTGGATTTCTATGGAGTTTAGGAGACAAATGCAAGTGGCAGCAATGGTGTGTGGAGTGTTGCTCTTGCGGATGCATCGTCGGAGAACGACCCGGCGGCGTTTTTGGAACAGAAAACGCGCATTTCTTCATCTTTGCGCGTTCTAATACAATCCTATGGACGGAAACGCGCGCAAAAACGCCCTAAAGAAGCTTAAGTAGAAGCGACAGCGTTAGGCGTTTTCAAACGCGCTGTAAAACGCCCAAATGTGAACCATGCCCATAGGGAAGCATGGCTTTTCACATGTTGTGCGTTTTACAGCGCGTTTGAACGCGCTGGAAAACGCTTAGGTGTGTACCTAGGGTCAAACCTATGCAATCCCCCTGCTACTCTTCTTTTGGCACATTGGAATAATTTGACATTATATGTGGCTGATCATCGTTGTCTTGCAAATAATTTAATACTTGTAGTTTATAAAAATTTGGGGGGAGATTTATGAAAACCTGAGCAAAAGTAAACTGGTTTAGTTGCCAATAGCAAGCAAACTGATTGATCATTTCATTTCCAAAGGAGCACTTAAAAATAGATTTCTATGGGAAATTATTGTTTTTTTTTGGACTATAAAACGCAGCGGACTATTAGATGTACCTAGGATTTGGAGAAGGAAAAAAATAAAAAAATATTTTTCCATCTGATCTCAAAGCAGACCCCGTTCTTTATCAGATCTCATATCAGACCCTAGTCAGACCTCAATCCTCATCAGACCCCCAAATTAGACCCACGTTCTTCATCAAACCTCAGAGTAGACCCCAAAATCAGACCGCCAAGCTCCATCAGCCTCAGTAAGACCCCTCAACCTCGATCAGCCTCAGATCAGCCTCCCATCAGAGCCCCTGCCTCCATTAGCCTCAGATCAGCCCCCATCAAACCCCCATCATACTCAAATAAAACCCCCAAGGAGACCCTATCAGCCTTGAATCAGGCACCCCCAGCCCCCATCATCTCTCACTTGCTCCAGACTGCTTCTTCTGGATCCTGCTGTGTATTGTGACCTGACGCGCACAGCGGGACCCGGAAGAAGACCAGGGAGGCGAGTACTGCCATCGCAGTGCTACCCTCACCTCCCTGTGTCTCCCACATGCTAATGACCACATCTATAATGGAAGCAGTCATTAGCATTCATACTATAAGACACACTGCCACTCCCCCCCCCCCTGTATTTTGGGGGGAAAAGTGCGTCTTATGGTCCAAAGAATACACTGTCAGTTTTTCTTTTCCCCAGTTTTGATAAATCAAACTGGAGCTGTGTCTAAGGCCTCATGCTGTCCGCAAAAAGAGGTTCTGTTGTTCAGTGATCCGTGTTCGTTTTTGCCTTCCGTTGTGTTTCCGTGTGTCTTCCGTTTTTTTTTAGCGGACATGACCCAAAAGATTTTACCAAAAGACAGGCTGACAATTTTTGCCAAGTGCCTGCCAAGGGATCCGCAAAAAAAACGGACGCGGAACGCGGATGACACATGGATGGCCATCTGCATTTTTTCACGGTCCCATTGACTTAAATGGGTCCATGAACCGTTTTTCACAGACAAGAATAGGACAGGTTATATTTTTTTGACGGACTGGAATCACGGACTACGGACGCGGAGGACAAACGGTGCATTTTCCGAGTTTTCCACGGACCCATTGAAAACCAATGGGTCCACAGAAGATCACGAAAAACGGAGCAACGGACACGGAATCAAACAACGGTCGTGTGCATGAGGCCTAAGAAGCAGAAGTGTGTAATCATATGTAACCTAGAGGTATTTATATACACAGGACAGTGGGAAAAAGAGGAGGACACCCAGGGAGGGTGAAACAGAAATCTGAAGAAGGTTCTTTACGTTGTCATTTAGAGCAGTGTTCTGCTTTATTTTATTAGCTCAGACAAACATTTTAAAACCAACTGTATTGGCAGACATTGAAGTCCCTTTTATATTGACTGATGATCAGACAAATGAACTTGTATGAACGTTCCTGATAGTTTCACCTTGTAAACCTCTTGCAGATCATCTGACAGATGAACAACAGATGCTTGTGTTTTGGCAGCACATCTCCTTGTATAAACAGGTGATCTGCTGCTGGCATGCAATGCATTTGGAAAGTCTTCAGACCATTTTACATTTTGTCATGTTGTGCTAAAATAAAAAAATAAAATATCACATTTTTCCTCATCAACCTGCATTCAATATCCCATAATGAGACAAAAACATAATTTTAGAAATGTTTGCTAATTTATTATAAAAAGAAAAATTAAAATTTCATATGGGATTAACATAAGTATTCATACCCTTTGCTATGACGCTTGGAATTTAGCTCTGGGGGCCTCCTATTTCTCTTTGAGATATACAGTATCTACACCTTGATTGTACAGGGTGGGCCATTTATATGGATACACCTTAATAAAATGGGAATGGTTGGTGATATTAACTTCCTGTTTGTGGCACATTAGTATATGTGAGGGGGGAAACTTTTCAAGATGGGTGGTCGGCCATTTTGAATCCAACTTTTGTTTTTTCAATAGGAAAAGGGTCATGTGACACATCACATGAGTTAATATCACCAACCATTCCCATTCTATTAAGGTGTATTCATATAAATGGCCCACCCTGTAGTTAATCTGTGGTAAATTCAGTTGATTGGACATGTTTTGAAAATACACATTCCTGTCTAAACAAGGTCTCCTAGCCGTCAATGCATTTCAAAATAAAAAAGGCCTGTAGAGCTCAGAAACATGATTGCGTGGATGCACAGATATGGAGAGAGATAACCAACCAGGTGTCTTCCTAGAGTTGGTTGCCCCTCCGAACTAAGGAATTGGGAGAAAAGGGCATTGGTAAGAGAGGTGACCAAGAACCAAATGGTCACTCTAAGGCCTCTTTCACACGAGCGTGTCCGGATTAGGTCCGGATGCGTTGTGGATGCGTTCAGTGAAAACTGTGCGATTTCGCAGGCAAAGCTATTCAGTTTTGCCTGCGATTGCATTCAGTTGTTTAGTTTTTATCGCGCGGGTGCAATGCGTTTTGATGCGTTTTTCAGGTGCGTGATAAAAAACTGAGGGTTTATAAACATCTCCTAGCAACCATCAGTGAAAAACCCACCCGCACTTGATTGCGGATGCAATGCCTTTTTCACGCAGCCCCATTTACCTCTATGGGGCCAGAGCTGCGTGAAAAAACGCAAAATATAGAACATGCTGTGATTTTCACTCAACGCAGAAGTGATGCGTGAAAAAAACCGCTCATGTACACAGACCCATTGAAATGAATGGGTCAGGATTTAGTGCGGGTGCTATGAGTTCACGTCACGCATTGCATCCGCGCAGAAAACTCGCTTGTGTGAAAGGGGCCTAACTGAGCTCCAAAGATCCTGTGTGCAGATGGGAGAAACTTCTAGAAGGTAAACCATTACTGCAGTATTCCACCAATCTGGGCTGTATGGCAGAGTGGCCAGAAAGAAGCCTCTCCTCAGTAAAAGATGAGAATTTGCAAAAAACACCTAAAGTACTCTCAGTCTTGTGAGAAACAAGACTCTCTTGTCTGATGAAACACAGATTAAACCTTTTGCCCTCAATGCTAAGGCAGGGTTCACACCTGCGCGTCCCGCTTCGCACGTACGACGCTCTATCTTTACTTTTATTTTCGCATCGTTTATGTATTTTATGCACTTATATAGCGCTACTATATTCCGCAGTGCTTTACAGACGTTAGCATCAAGCTGTCCCCAATAGGGCTCACAATCTAAGATCCCTATCAGTATGTCTTTGGAGTGTGGGAGGAAACCGGAGTACTCGAAAGAACCCTGCACAAACATGGGGAGAACATACAAACTCTATGCAGATGTTGTCCTTGGTCAGATTCGAACCTAGGCCCCCAGCGCTACAAGGCATCAGTGCTAACCACTGCCCCTGCCCCATACAGTATAATGACCCCCAGTGGCCCTCCCAACAGTATAATGACCCCCAGTGGCCCCCCACACAGTATAATGACCCCCCAGTGGCTCACCACACAGTATAATGAGCCCCCAGTGGCCCCACACACAGTATAATGAGCCCCCAGTGGCCCTCCATTCAGTATTATGACCTCCAAGTGGCCCTCCACTCAGTATATTGACCTCCCCAGTGGCTCCCTTTCACAGTATTATAACCTTGGCCCCCTCACAGTTTAATGACCCCACAGTGGCCCCCTTAGATACCTTTTATTGATGGAGCGCAGGAGAGCCGGCAGTCCTTTCATCTCTGTGCGCTCCTTCTTTCCACCGGCGCAGCGCAGCAGTGAGACACACGTCATGGCGTCACCGCTGGGCCTGAAGGAGAGAAGGAGCTGTGGTTAGTGAATGAAAGGACTGCCGGCTCCCCTGTGCTCTAGCAATAAACACTTCCATTTATATGGATGGAAGCACTCATAGCAGCCGGCTCGGCACCCTCCTTCCCTCCTTGAAACTGCCCTGGCCCCACCTTTCCCCTTGGCACTAGGGTTGTCATGATACCAAAATTTTGATTCAATTTCAATACCATGAAAAAGTATTGCAATGCTCGATACCACACAAAAACCTGCGTGCATTCCGCACTTTATGGAATGAACGACCCATAATAGAACAGTCCTATCCAATTTTTTAGGGGAACAAGGTGACTAAAAAATTACGAATTGCACGTTTTTTATGTTTTTTTTTGTTGCAGCGTTCACCGCATAGGAGATATTTTTTAATATTTTAATAGTTCTGACTTTTTCAGACACGACGATAAGTAATATGTTTTTTTTTCATTGTTTATATACACTGCCTGTCCAAAAAAAAAGTCACTATCCCCAAAAAAAGGTCACACACTAATATTACGTTGGACCGCCTTTAGCTTTGATTACGGCACGCATTCGCCGTGGCATTGTTCCGATAAGCTTCTGCAGTGTCACAAGATTTATTTCCATCCAGTGTTGCATTCATTTTTCACCAAGATCTTGCATTGATGATGGTAGAGTCTGACCGATGCACAAATAGAGCTCTATTAGGGTGAAAAAGACTTTACCCTAACCCTGGGGAGGGTACCCTGTGGCCACTGGGCCACCAATTAAAATAATACTGGGGGGGATGGCCGCTGCGCCACCAATGATTATAATACTGGGGGGACGCACTGCACCATCAATGAATATAATTAACCCGTTAACACAAATGTACGCAGTGTCGATGTGTCACATGAAATCTTGTAACACAAGAATGAAGATAGTATGTTGTGTCTATTTTCATACATGACTATCCACACCAGCTTTAACCCCTTGCTGATGCAAATCATTTTTAACTTTCCTAACAGAGCCTATTTGTTAGAAATATGTGTCACTTTATGTGGTAATAACTTTGTAACACTTTTACTTTTCCAACCGATTCTGAGAATGTTTTCTAATGACAAATTGTACTTCATGTTAGTGGTAAATTTGGGTTGATGTGTTTTAACTTTATTTATTAAAAAATCTAAAATATATAGAACATTTGCAGAAATTCACTATTTTCTAAATTTGAATTTCTCTGCTTTTAATGCCTCATTCACACATCAGTGTTTCCGGACGTGTGCTGTACGTGTTCTCCACGGACAGCACACGTCCCTATTCATTTGAATGTGTGTATTCACACATCAGTGTTTTAGCACGGTCCGCACGGATGCATATCCTATCTTGTCCGTGTTCCCGGATCCCTCACGCCCATTATAGTCAATGAGTCAGTGAAAACCACGTATGCAACACGGATGCCATCCGTGTTGCATCCGTGTTTCACGGATCATTAAAAAGATATTGTTTGAAAATAATTTTCCAGCTGCTCAGTGTCAGTGAAAAACGGATGGCACACGGTCAGCAAAAAACGGACCCACGGACCCAACACGGATCTGTCACGGGAGGAAACACGGATTGAACACTGTCCGTGTTACCACTGATCTAAAACTAACACTGACGTGTGGATGAGACATAAGACAGATAGTGATATCTCACTTATTCATTAACATTCCCCATATGTCTACTTTATGTTTTTCAAAAAATTTCCAAAACCAACAGGTTTACATAATAGAAGCCACCCATAAATGACCCTCAATATTTGTTACCCATTTTCTCCTTAATATGGCAACTGCCCACCTGTGTTCATAAATTGCAGGGTTCAGAAGAGAAAGAGCTCTATGTGCATTTGGTGATTTATAAAGCATTGGCTGACAACTGCAGAGGCTCTGAGCAATGGCGTACCTTCAGTAAAGCTAGACCATGCAACTACTATGCACTTCTTTGCTTCTTCCATTCTGAGGTAAAAAAAACTGCATTTTATGAAGTCACCACTAGAGGAAGTTCATTGCAAAGACATTATAATGAGTTCCATTATACTGTATAAATCCTTATGCAATGAGCTCCCCCTAGTGGTAGCTGTGGTAGTAAGTGAAGCGAAGCTGGGAAATGTATCAGTGTATTTATGTCAGTTGTCGGCTGTAAATACATTGAGAAATGTGCTGTTCAGGACGAGCACCTTATATTAGAAACAACTGTTCCACTTTGTGCAACACAGAAGTCACATAAAGTGGATGAGGCCAAGCCAGACTCATTTTTTAATTAAAATTTCTTCTGCTTAAAAAAATTGTAAATTTGTCAGAAATCTGGGGCCTTGTGTTTGAATTCTGCATTGCCTGAGAGTGATTGACGCATGTGGGAAATTGGTGGGGCAAGAGGCCCAAGCTTAGTTTTGTTATGGTACCCTATGAGATCTGTGTATACTCCTGGCTCTGAAAATAAATAAAAAGAAACCCCCAAGAAGTGACCTAATTTTAGAAACCATGCCCCTCACAGAATTTAGCAAGGGGTGCAGTCAGCATTCTGACCCCACAGGTGTTTAACAAAAAATTAATTCGCAACAGTTCAAAGTGAAAATTGCAATTTTTCCACAGATGCCATTTCAGTACCGGATATGCAGTGCCCAGCTTTCGCCATAGAAGACACTAAACATGGTTTAAATTGATAGGTGGGTTCTACTGGGTACTAATAATGCCATAAATGTGGATGCAAACTGCTGTTCACTTGACTGGGTTCACGAACCGGGAGATGCAGTGCGGAAGGATGGAGCGGAACCCCAGAGTGCTTCCGTGGTGTTTCTGGCCATGCCTCCGCACCACAAAAAAGTAGTGCATGCACTACATTTTTGCGGAACGGACAGATCGCAGACCCATTCAAGTTCTTGTGCATGAGCCTTTATTCTGAGCACAATAGATTTTTTTTTATTTTTCTTTTGACTGAACTGTTTCTTATTTTTTGCAGGGGGATTTGCCATTACCATTGGTTCTGTTTTGGGGGACTTTTTGATCACTTTTTATTTCACTTTTTATAAAACAGGATAAAGAAATGCAGCAATTCCGCCATTGCTTTTTGGGTTTTGCTATTGCGGCGTACATTGTGCGTACCATTATCTTTAGGCCTCTTTTACACGCATGTCATGTTTGACGCCCGGATAAGAGGCTGGTGCGTTGCGGGAATATGCACGATTTTTCAGCGCGGGTGCAAACGTTTGTAATGCGTTTTGCACGCGTGTGTGAAAAATCGCCATGTTTAGTACCCAGACCCGAAGCCGGACTTCATCACTGAAGTCCGGTTTCGGGTATTCTGTTGAATTTATTATTTTCCCTTATAACATGGTTATAAGGGAAAATAATAGCATTCTTAATAAAGAATGCTAAGTGAAATGAAGATGAAGGGGTTAAAAATAATAAAAGTTAATTTACTTTAGCCACTTGATCGCGTAGTTGCGATCTGTCTTCTCTCTTCATGCTTCAGCTAAGAACTAAAGGACCTGTGATGACTTCACATCACATGGTCCAATCACATGGTCCATCACCATGGTAAGTGCGGATGCGTTGCGATTTTCCCGCATGGTTGCTTAGCAACGGGACCCGATCTCTATTATTTTCCCTTATAACATGGTTATAAGAGGAAATAATAGCATTCTTAATAAATAATGCATTGTAAAATGAAGTGGAAGGGGTTAAAAATAATAAAAGTTAACTTACCTTAGCCACTTGATCGCGTAGTCGCGATCTCTCCTCTTTCCCTGCATCAGCTAAGATCTAAAGGACCTGTGATAACGTCACATCACATGGTCCAATCACATGGTCCATCACCATGGTAAGAAGGACCATGTGATTGGACCATGTGATGTGACGTCATCACAGGTCCTTTAGATCTTAGCTGATGCAGGGAAAGACGTCATCCGTATTACGGACGTCATCCGTATTTATTGCGGATCCGTTTTTTGCAGACCGCAAAATACATATGGTCATGTGCATGAGCCCTTAGAGCTATGCCTGTGGCTACTGAAGTCCTTCTACACTGAACACGCCTGCTCTCTCAGTATCACAATGCCCTGTGTGTAAGGAACACATAACAGCGGCATACTTCTATGGTAGGTGCCACCAAAATCTGCATCAGAGCCCCACACCTGTGCCATTTATAAACCAGGTGTGTCCCATGTGGTCCTGGGTGTAACTGCCAGAGTGTAACTGCCCTGCTTAAAGGGATTTTACGTGAATAAGACCTCCTGCATGCAACAGTAAACGTTTTTGAGGTCCGCAAATCACAGATCAGCAAAACACGGATACTGGCCATTTGTGTTTTGCATATTGTGGATTGGTACGTCCTGCCCTCTGTTAGAAACGCAACACGGACAAGAAATACAGATGCAGACGGCTCACGGTTCTGCAGCCCATTAAAATGAATGGGTCCACATCTGCAGAAAATGCAGATCAGATACGGACCAAATCCATGGTCGTGTGCATGAGGCCTAACACTTAACCACCTCAGCCCCCCTAGCTTAAACACCCTGACCCTGGGTTCAGACCTGAGCGTTCTAAAGCGCGTTACAGCGTTTGCTGCTGTATCAGCGCGTTTTGCAAATAGGAACGCGTAAGCGCGTTCTGTGATTGACTACTGTGGTGTCAATCGCAAACAGCGTCAACGCCCAAAGAAGCTCAAGTACTTGTTTATGCGTTGGGCGTTTTACAGCGCGTTCAAACACGCTGTAAAACGCTCAAGTGTGAACCACTCCCATAGGGATGCATTGGTTTTAATCTGTTGAGCGTTTTACAGCGCGTTTGAGCGCGCTGTAAACGCCCAACGCATAAACAAGTACTTGAGCTTCTTTGAGGCGTTTGGCCAGCGCTTTGTGATTGACACCACAGTAGTCAATCACAAGAACGCGCTTTCGCAGCTTCCTATTTGCAAAAACGCGCTGAAATACGCGCGACAAAAACGCGCGTAAAACGCTCAGGTGTGAACCCAGGGTTAATGACCAGGCCACTTTTTACAATTCTGCACTACACTACTTTCACGTTTATTGCTCCGTCATGCAACTTACCACCCAAATGAATTTTACCTCCATTTCTTCTCACTAATAGAGCTTTCATTTGGTGGTATTTCATTGCTGCTGACATTTTTACTTTTTTTGCTATTAATCAAAAATTACCGAAATTTTTGCAAAAAAATGACATTTTTCACTTTCTGTTGTCATTTTTTTTTTAAAAAACTACATTTCTATATCAATTTTTCGCAAAATTTATTGTTCTACATGTCTTTGATAAAAAAAAAATCCAATAAGTGTATATTTATTGGTTTGGGTAAAAGTTATAGCGTTTACAAACTATGGTGCAAAAAAGTGAATTTCAGCATTTTGAAGCAGCTCTGACTTTCTGAGCACCTGTCATGTTTCTTCAAGTGCTAGAATGCCAGGATAGTATAAATACCCCCCAAATCACACCATTTTAGAAAGAAGACACCCCAAAGTATTCGCGGAGGGGCATGGTGAGTTCATGTATGATTTCATTTTTTTTCACAAGTTAGCGGAAAATGACACTTTCTGAGCAAAAAAATTAAAATAATAAAGTTTCTATTTCTGCTAACTTCTGGCAAAAAAATAAATAAAATCTCCCATGGACTCACTATGCCCCTCAGTGAATACCTTGGGGTGTCTACTTTCCGAAATGGGGTCACTTGTGGGGTGTTTACTGTTCTGGCATTTTGGGCGGGGCTAAATTGTGAGCCGCCATGTAAAAGCTAAAGGTACTCGTTGGAATTTGGGCCCCTTTGCGCACCCAGGCTGCAAAAAAGTGTCACACATGTGGTATCACCGTACTCAGGAGAAGTAGGGCAATGTGTTTTGTGGTGTATTTTTACATATACCCATACTTTGTGTGAGAAATATCGCTGTAAATTGACAACTTTGTATAACATTTTTTAAAAAGTTGTCATTTACAGAGATATTTCTCTCACCCAGTATGGTTATATGTAAAAATACACCCCAAAACACATTGCCCTACTTCTCCTGAGTACGGCGATACCACATGTGTGACACTTTTTTGCAGCCAAGATGCGCAAAGGGGCCCTAAAACCAATGAGTACCTTTAGGATTTCACAGGGCATTTTTACGCATTTGGATTCTCACGCTTTAGGACCCCTAAATTGCCAGGGCAGTATAAATACCCCAGTTGTGATCCTATTTTGGAAAGAAGACACCCCAAGGTATTCCATGAGGGGCATGGCGAGTTCACAGAAAAAAATTTTTTTGGCACAAGTTAGTGGAAATTGATATATATATTTTTTTTTTACAAAGTCTCATATTCCACTAACTTGTGACAAAAATAAAATTTTACATGAACTCGCCATACCCCTCACGGAATACCTTGGGGTGTTTTCTTTCTAAAATGGGGTCACATGTGAGGTGTTTGTACTGCCCTGGCATTTGAGGGTCTCCGCAATCATTACACGTATGGCCAGCATTAGGAGTTTCTGCGATTCTCCTTATATTCAGCATACGGGTAATGAGATTTTTTTTTTCCGTTCAGCCTCTGGGCTGAAAAAAGAAAAAAAATGAACGGCACAGATTTTTTCATTCGCATCGATCATCGTGGATGAAAAAATCTCTAACAAAATCAGTGACTGCGGTGCGGTGGGCTGGGCGCTAGCTACCTAACAAGTAACTAACTAACTGGCGGTGATAAGGGACCCTTATGCCCCATTCACACGTCCGAAATTCTGTTTGCGGAATGGAAATGCGGACCCATTCATTTCTATGGGGACAGACTTTGTCCCGCTCGGATCCGGAATTGCGGATCCGCACTTACGGGTCTGCATTTCCGTTCCGCAAAAATATAGAACATGCCCTTTTCTTGTCCAAGACAAGAAAAAGCATTTTCTATATAGTTCTGGCAATGTGCGGATCTGCAAAATGCGGAAAGCACATTGACGGTGTCCGTGTTTTGCGGATCCGCGGTGCGGATCCGTGGCACGGATCTGTGGATCCGTGGATCCGCGGATCCGCAAAACACATATGGACATGTGAATAGAGCCTTACAGGGGGGTGATCAGTGACAGGGGGGTGATCAGGGAATCTAGATGGGGTGATCAAGGGGTTAACAAGGGGTTAATAAGTGAGGGGGGAGTGGGGGGCTAGTGTAGTGTTTGGTGCAACTTTACATAGCTACCTGGTCCTCTGGTGGTCGATCCCAGTAAATGGGACCACCAGAGGACCAGGTAGCAGGTATATCAGACGCTGTTAACAAAACAGCGTCTGATATACCTGTTTGATCTAATTTATTTTACATTTACAGCCTGCCAGCGATTGATGATCGCTGGCAGGCTGTAGAATCACTGCAGAGCCGCGCTCTGCTGTGAAAGCGCGCGCGTGCGCGCGTTCACAGCAAATCTCGCCTCTCGCGAGATGACGCACGGATGCGTCCAGGAGGAACAAACTTGCCGCCGCCTGGACGCATCCGTGCGTTCGGCGGTCGGCAAACGGTTAAAGGGGTTGTTGATGCAGACAGCACTTGGATGACATGTAAAAGGTACATTAGAAACCTCCATGATCCTGAAGTATATAGCACGTTGGATATTTTTGTTCCTCCATTAAACGGATAATACAGCTTTGACAATATTGTGTCAATAGAAGTGCCATGGCAGTTCTCGACAGTATGCTACACTGCACTAAAAGCTGCCCCATCTGTAAATAACTGAACAGAGGTATTGTTTGTTTTATAGATATGTATTAGTTTATTAGTTTATGGCACAAAAATCTAGCAGAGGTAAACACAAGAAAGACCAAAATCAGAAATAAGAATTCTAAAATCGGATGCCTTTACTAAATAGAAACAATTTCCAAGTGAAGTTTACCATGACATCCAGCAGATGGCAGTATTGGTACATTCCCAGAAAAAAAGAGGTTTTGACTGCTGGAGTGGTACCTGGTGTTCATAGGAAGAATGGTTAAAAAATAGACAAAGGCAGGTTATTTTTGAGTGGAGCTCACAGCGACACAGTTCTGACCCTGGCTACCAGCGACAAACAGGAAACCCATTGTAGTGATTTATCCAGCAATGCCACAAATAATGACATGCCTTATTAGGTACGCTCTGAATGCATTTTCTGATTCTAAAGTGACAGTATTCCTCGTGAGAGAGGAAGAAGAATTTAACACAATCTAATTATTAGGACCTCGTACACAATAACTAGCAATACTCATGAGAATTAGAGAATACTAATGTAAACATGTGAAAACATGGTCATTTGGAATATATTGGAATATAAACGTATGGATAATTAAAAGAATATTTATCTTTGTATTAAAGGGGTTTTCCGGGTTTTTACTATTGATGATGATGACCTATCCTCAGGATAGGTCGTCATTATCAGATTGGCAGGGGACCGACACCGGACACCCCCACCGATCTCTCTTACGGTCTCTCTTACTTTTCACCTCTGCCTTGTGCGGCGCGCCAGACCGCAGTGGCGACACGTGAGGTGCCCGGTGGGCCGATGGGAGTAGCAGTTCATTGGTTACTCAGGGTTAGCAGAAGCCTCCCTGGGTCGGCAGCGCAGTGATGGGGAAAACAGCACAAAATCTTCTGGGGCACTCTCTGTTGCAGGTGAACACCAGCCAAGATGGAGGTTGGGGTGCCCTTGATGGCGGCGGTGTTTAGGGTGCTTGTGGTGGCTGGGTCCCTCAGTTTGTTTGTCGTGACGCCAGTACCGTTTATAGTGGTACAACCATTTATAGTGGTAGTAAGGATGAAGAATGAAGTAGGCAATGATAGAATACAACTCACAACTTTTACTGAGTCTTGGTTCTGTTGCAACATGTACATCCAGATATAACACAGTCTTTAGGCATTTAGAGGATTTTCTGTAGATCCACTGCTAATAGGCTGTAATTAGGTCCTGACTCAGGCTGTGGTTCAGTAGTACTCTTTTCGGGTATGCGTAGTCTTGTAATCTATATTTTCCCAAGCTCTTCAACAGGTAGCTAATCTGTCTTCTATAAATATCGGTGGGGCTGCTTATAGCTAGCTTGTCTTCCACCATATGCAAAGGTGCCCAGTAAGCCTTGAGTAACGGCTGTTATCACCTATGTCTCTACTTGCTTGGATTTCTTCCAGGGATAAGAATATGTCCTCTGGTTGCAGGATAGGACTAAGAGGACCACAGGAGGAAAACGCTCTCCTGCTCCTCACACCTTGGTACTACATCTTCCTTACTCCTTCTCACTCCACACACTAACTACTAACCTCTAACCACCCCACACTAGGCCTGACTAAGGTGTATATATATATATATATATATATATATATATATATAAAGTAAGTGCTATCCCCATCTAGTGGTGGGATGTATTGAGCACACCTAACCAGCCTATGATCAGGGACACCACAGGCAATGCAAAGACAGAATTAGATACATTACAGCATAACAGTTTGTAATGATTTTGCAGTTCCCATGTGTCCTGATTGGGACGCTGCATACCCCCATGGTAAAAGATAAGTCGCCCTCGACGTTTGAAATAGCTGAAGCTGTGGATCTCTAAGCCGACAACAAGCACTGTAAGCCATTAGTGCCCACAGATACATCCCTCTGCAACAAACCTTCTTTCTGCTTGCAACTACTAGACACCAATTCTGAAACCCAAAATGCACCAAAAAACGCCAAATAAAAAGCCGCCTGAAACAAACATGCTTCATACTTTGACTTACAAACTTCCTGTACCATCTTGCACAAAGCCTGTAATACCGGAAAATAAACAGGCCACCGGGGGTCCCTAACGGGTGCACCCTTCCGGTAGCCCTTTAAAGCCTGTCGCACCAAAAAACTGTTCAAAACATCGACAAACCCCCTTAAACGCAACCAAAAACCTACAACAGCAACCTTCTTGGATACCGCTGAAAACAACGCACAGTTCTCGAAAGACAACCCCTACAAATAAACCAATAGCGTTTGAAATTCTTTCACAGCAAAGCATCCCCCTACCTGATCTATCAGCTTTTCCCACTGAGCCAAAAATACAGAGTAAGCTGCCTACGTACCTCTACTGACAGATTGCCGTATCAAGTACACTGCCACCTCAAGGCCATGCTCCAGAGCCACTGGGGACAAATCAACCCTTTCTCGTCCGCTCCTGCCACCAGTCGACAAATACTATCCCACTGAAAACAAGAAAGAGAATCGGCCACTGAATTATCGACTCCAGGCACATGCACTGCAACAAAAGCATTCAATTCTAACCCCCGAAGAACCAGGTGGCGCAACAAGTGCAAAACCGGCAATGAACTAGCTGTTTGTGAATTTATAGCTTGTACCCGCCATCTCCACCCCTTCTGTTGCCTGGCCTGACCTGCCACCTGTTGCACCCTGATTCTCCACTGCAGCATCCGAAACATGTGCCCAAACCATCGCCAGGATACCACTGCTCCAGCACCCAACCGGAACAAAAGCGCCAACAACCCCGCTATCAACTCCTGTGCTAAACCCCCGGCATTCCCCACACCAGCTGCACCCACAACATTACCCACTTACCCCCTTTGAACCTCCTTGTGCCGTACCCCTGACGTCCACTCACCAGGCCGTCCCTGGGACGAACTCACAGCGACAGCAGCAATGTGTTGTGAAGATCCTTCTTGACTCCCAGACTTAGCAGGATCCTCTGGAACAGGACAGGTGCCCAGCGCCGTAACGTTGTCAGACCTCTCCTGGGCTTCCCATGCTTCCTGGCTCCATTTGCCCTCATTGATGCACCTGACTGCCAAAGACATCCCTCGCGATCCTAAAGGAGCAGGGCCAGCCACAGCGTCTTCGGCTTCATCCGGTCTTCCGTCCGCCGACCGCGTATTACCAGCGCCCGTATTGTGGACCTGGTGTATGGCTGCCCGATTTGTCCAGCCCTGTACACTTCTCCCTGCAGCATTGTGCCTAACAGCTGCTGGCACCCTCTCTCCCCCAGCATTGCTATCAGCACCGTTACTTGGCAGAGGGGGAGGAGCCACCCCTGCCACTCTAACTCCAGTATTTTCCTGCAGCTGCCGGCCTTCACCACTAGGCGGCAGCGCTGCTCTCCTCACAATGCCTGAACTGCCGTCCTGGCTCCCCGTAGAAGCCGCTCCTCTGCCCACGGAGGTACCCGCTTGCTGCCTGCTAGAAGCGGTACCGCTTACAGGTAAGCCCTGACCTGAGGCTCGGCCCCTGCTCTGGCTCTCATGCAAGGGGACCGCCGCTGAGTGAGCTACCCCCCCAGCTGTCTAGGAGAGCCAGGTGCGGGACTCCCACGCCCCTCTTCTGCCGGTCCCTGTGTAGTGTACGGGAGCTGTAATGCCCGTCACTACAGAAGGGTCACTTGTGTGCTGTCGTTTCCCCTTATTTATGGGGAGGTTGGTAT
Source organism: Bufotes viridis (assembly GCA_033119425.1). Classification (NCBI taxonomy): domain Eukaryota; kingdom Metazoa; phylum Chordata; class Amphibia; order Anura; family Bufonidae; genus Bufotes; species Bufotes viridis. The sequence goes on from CM065590.1 coordinate 96,410,591, forward strand.
AAGTCATCTTCATAAAATGTAATGTTATGTACTTCCCTGTTACTGTGAAATGTGCCATGTGCAGGCCTGCTAGGGATTTCATTCCAGCTCTAGTCACTAGAGGGAGCTAGGGAGCCCTAGGTTATATAAGGCCCAGTCAGGGAAGGGAAAGAGAGATTAGAATGTGTCTGAGTTAAGGACAGGCCATGAGCCTGTGAAGGCAGAGCAGGCCTGGAGCCTGCAGACTAGGAGAGGGCATTGCAGTCCCTGTAACCGGGTTCCAGATCCAAGGAGAAGGTTCCCCTCCTGAGTCCGTATTTACAGTAGGAGGAAGCTGAGAAAGGCAGAGCCAGGAATTCCAGAAAGCAAGAGGTACTACAAATACCAGAGGAGGTACTCACTAATTGTTGACCCAAGGATATACGCCAGATTGAGGGCATTGGGGCCTTGGAAGAAAGTGTCTACATTTCCAGGATCAGACAGGTAGAGAGTGCAAGCCGCCTGTACTGCAAGAGTCCTGTGTGTTAACCCTCTGTGATCACCTTGCTATGTCAGAGACTGCCGTATGTACTGTAACCTGTAACTTACTGAAACCAACCGTCTTCAAAGGAACTGCGCTTCCATCTATGTCCGTGTATGATAACCATCAAGTACTTCAGTAAAGTTCAAGTTCTGTTTTATCATAACGTGGTTCCTCAGTTATTCCTACTATCAGCAAACGGTGTGCCACCGTTAATTGGCACTGGCGTCACGAACTCTATCTACAACTACCTGCCAGAGAGTCAGCCTGTCTCAGGTTAGTGGTCACCATTGCACTACCACACCCAAGAACACTATTAACCCTAACTTGAGTACGCTGCACCTCTCTTTTGGCGTCACGAACAGGATACGCACGCTTATTAGTGCAAGAAGCGTGAACTTTGTGCCTTATCCAGTTTGCCCTGTGACCAATGTGACAAATTGCCTGTTTATTTGAAGTGAACTTTGTGGACTGAAAAACATACAAAAAGTGTCCCTAAAACCTCTAAAAAGCGCTGTGCTGTGTTGCGCTATCAAGAGGAAGAAAATCGCCACATGCAAGAGTGTTTTTTTATGGACTTTTATTCATCCTGCTTGCTGTCACTGAATAGCTGCATCATGGCGCCCAAGATACGCCGGCGCCATTGGACTTCTTCCTGCGCCATCACTGTCCTCAGTGGCGCGAATATTTGGCGCCAAAACCCTCCAAGAGGGAGGAGAAAGCTGCCCTGGGATACCGCCCACCTTGATGGATTATAATGTGGCCGCCTTCCCTATTGGCGTTATACCTAGGGGCGGGCCTGTGACCAGGAAAGATCTGCCCAGCCCGGGGAGGAGCCTGTGTTGGAGCTGAAAGAAGAAGCTGGTGAGAAGATGGCGACGCCGGACGCTAGCATGCCCGAGCCAGAGCCCATAGGAGAGTGGGCGCCACACCACCAGACTCCCTGCACCGGAGACCTGGGACCCTCCAGCCTGGACCATCCACCTGCGAGAGCAAGCTGCTGATCGCCGTGGGATCCGCCGCCGGCACCCGCAATGGCCGACGCTGATGGCCGAACTCACGGGCCGCGGTGGCCAAAAGACCACTACGCGAAAGAAACGCTTTGAAGAGATGGCGAAGTCCATCCAAGAAGACCCATTCCAGGGTAAGCCACAGTTGGAGCGACGCCGCGGTATTGTGGTGGCCTTTGATAAGGACCGGGGTTTCGGCTTTATTCAGGAGCTGGGGACAGGCCGAGACTTTTATGTCAATAGGCGCTCGGTGAAGCGCCACTATCTGCCCGATCGCCTGCACAACCTCGTGATGGGAGAGATAGTGGAATATACTCCCGCGGAAGGCTTAAGGGGACCCTATGCCACTGCGGTTATCCGCCCCAGGGTAAGGCCTGAGACCTGGGAAGATGAGGATGAGGGTGTCTTGTCAGCCCAAGTTGAGGCTCCGGGATCCAAACCGCCCCGCTCCACTTACCTGCATAGCCAGATCTTTTGTGAGCCCGACGTATTCTGGGAGCCCATTGTGCTGCAGAGCCCCGCTGATCAGTATCCACCTCCTGAGGCCGTACAGCGAGAGGTAAAGCGGGAGATGCAAGACAGTTGCCTGCGGTCCGAGGCCTGCGCTGAGGCCCGACGACTGGCAGCGGTCGATACCGAAACGATTGATACACCTCCACTGGAGCCGCCTGCAAGCGGACCGTCAGCTCTGGAATTACTGCAGAGACGGGTATACTGGGTAGAGGACCTCGGTTACGCTGGGTGTGTCCAGTGGGTCCCGTTCCCCAGAACCGAGGCAGAAGTGGAAGCGATGCTGGATAGATCCCCTCCAATCAAGATAGTATGGGGAGACGGCTTCCAAATATGGCCTGCTAGGCCAGAACAATTGCTGCGGGAGTCCAGTGATTGTTCCTCTGGAGAGGAGTCAGAGGAGTTTGACACGTACCTGTGAGTAGGCCTGCTAGGCCATTTTTGTTGAAACCTCACAGGTACATCTTACTTGTTGCAGGAGCTGTCCTATGGTTTGTCAGGCTGGTGGAGCTTGCTTCCAGTTCCCCACGGCCGGTGGCATTTTTGTGAAGATAAGTTGCCACTGTGGAACCACTGCTCCCAGCCTGCCCTGTTGGTTTCCGGGACATCCTGCCTGCTTTGAAAAAACAATCACAATCCAAGTTGTGCTTTTGATTGCACCTTTTTCCCCTTTTAACCCCCATTTCAGGTTGAAAGGGTTCTTTTATGTCAGCACTTTTAAAGGGTAAGCAGGACTTGCCAGGATAACTTGTCCCTGGTATTGTCAGAGTCCTGTATTGTAATTTTATATGTGTGCTGCTGACCGTATTTATTGTTCAAAGTTTTATCCAAGTCTATGTGCCCAGAGATGGACTCCCCATGTGCGAGCCTCTGAGATCTTTATTTCCATGGACTCCCTGAGTGTGAGCCAAAATTTATAATATTTTATTATGGACTTATATAATGTCATGGACTATCCTGGTATTCCCTTTTATCCGCTGTGCCAGGTCAGCGCCCCAGTTCCATTTACTATCCTGAAAGAAGAGAACGACGCCCCTTGTCACCGCACTTCACCTTTGCCAATTGGACCTGATATAAAGATATACGCAGAGGAATTGCGTCTATGTATGCCTGCATGTGTTTTTTTTCTATTTCAGGTGAAAATTCCAGTTGGGCGGGCCCTGATGGAGTACGAGGTCGTACTCAGCTTAAAGCAGCGGGGTATGTAGTGTACGGGAGCTGTAATGCCCGTCACTACAGAAGGGTCACTTGTGTGCTGTCGTTTTCCCTTATTTATGGGGAGGTTGGTATAAGTCATCTTCATAAAATGTAATGTTATGTACTTCCCTGTTACTGTGAAATGTGCCATGTGCAGGCCTGCTAGGGATTTCATTCCAGCTCTAGTCACTAGAGGGAGCTAGGGAGCCCTAGGTTATATAAGGCCCAGTCAGGGAAGGGAAAGAGAGATTAGAATGTGTCTGAGTTAAGGACAGGCCATGAGCCTGTGAAGGCAGAGCAGGCCTGGAGCCTGCAGACTAGGAGAGGGCATTGCAGTCCCTGTAACCGGGTTCCAGATCCAAGGAGAAGGTTCCCCTCCTGAGTCCGTATTTACAGTAGGAGGAAGCTGAGAAAGGCAGAGCCAGGAATTCCAGAAAGCAAGAGGTACTACAAATACCAGAGGAGGTACTCACTAATTGTTGACCCAAGGATATACGCCAGATTGAGGGCATTGGGGCCTTGGAAGAAAGTGTCTACATTTCCAGGATCAGACAGGTAGAGAGTGCAAGCCGCCTGTACTGCAAGAGTCCTGTGTGTTAACCCTCTGTGATCACCTTGCTATGTCAGAGACTGCCGTATGTACTGTAACCTGTAACTTACTGAAACCAACCGTCTTCAAAGGAACTGCGCTTCCATCTATGTCCGTGTATGATAACCATCAAGTACTTCAGTAAAGTTCAAGTTCTGTTTTATCATAACGTGGTTCCTCAGTTATTCCTACTATCAGCAAACGGTGTGCCACCGTTAATTGGCACTGGCGTCACGAACTCTATCTACAACTACCTGCCAGAGAGTCAGCCTGTCTCAGGTTAGTGGTCACCATTGCACTACCACACCCAAGAACACTATTAACCCTAACTTGAGTACGCTGCACCTGCCACTGTCAAGGATTCCTCCCGCTGCAGCGAGGGCGGGATGTAGTGCCCACCACCCGCAACACCGGAGGGTCCCTGCTGGGGCTTCGCAAGTGGCGCCAAACTGGGGGTTACCTCAGGACTCCAGCGCGTTGGGGGGAGAGACCTCCTGACGTTAGCCCTCCCTGATGACTCCACCTGCAACCCATCTGCTCTTTGTATAGCTGCCTGCTGATACTGCTGCAGCCGTTCAGACCAATGCCACTCCATCGCTGCCCTCACCGCCGCCATCACGTCTTCAAGCTGCGACATGCTGCTAACTTAAAATCCTACAACCTGGCAAGTGACTAACCCTGCCCCTCACTTGCTTAAATACTGCCCGCCAAAGCTACCTAGTGCCACCCTACTGTTGACCAATCCCTGCACCGCATCGATTTCTTTAAAATATTTAACCCCTTACAGCCTCACACTTTCCCCTAAGTCAAGCCGTATTGCGCTATGGCTGCACCTCGCTGCATCGCTCTTCTTCTCATGGAAACAATGTTTAATAAATTTAAATTCATGTAAAGTGGATTTCTTCAAAGGGTTACCCGCACCTATTTCACTTTGAATTTAGTACTGTCTAAGTCAGGGGTAAGCAATCTTCAGCACTGCAGATGTGGTGAAACTACAACTACCATTATTCACTTCTATGGGGGTTCTGAAAACATCTAAGCAAGCGTGCATGCTGGGAGTCATACTTTCACAGCAGCTGGAGTGCCGAAGATTGCTGGCTGATCCCTGATCTAGACAATACAATGCATTTGGAAAGTCTTCAGGACCCTTTCACTTTTCTTACATTTTGTTATGTTGTGGAACTTGTGTGGGCTTGTGGCCTTGTGCTAAAATAAAAAAAAAAATAATCAAGCCCCCCCCCCATCATTCTGCCCTTAATACCCCATAACGATAAAGTGATAACAGAATTATAAACATTTTAGAAAATTTGTTAAGAAAGAAAAACTAAAGTTTAGTATGGATATAAGTATTTAGACCATTTGCTATAACAGTGGAAATTTAGCTCTCAACATCATCTTTGAGATGTATCTACACCTTGATTGGAGATGACCTGGAGTAAGTTCAGTTGATTGGACATGATTTGAAAAAACACATTCCTGTCTATAAAAGGTCTTACAGCTGACAATGCATATGAGAGCAAAAACCAAGCCATGAGGAGGAAAAACTGCCTGTAAAGTTCAGAGACAGGATTGTGTGGAAAGTATGCTGCACTGAAAGTATGAAATGAAGAAGTTTGGAACAACCAGGACTCTTCCTAGAGCTCGTTGCCCCACCAAACTAAGCAATCAGGGGAGAAGGTCCCTGGAGAGAGAGGTGACCAAGAACCCATTTGATCACTCTCTGCCTGAGCTCCAAAGATCCTGTGTACAGATGGGAGAAACTTTCAGAAGGTCAACCATCACTGTAGTACTCCACCAATATGGACTTACAGGGGTTGTTCAAAGTCTAATACATGCCCCCAATGCCCGGGCCCCTCATAAATAATACTTACCCTGCTCCCTGGCACCCTCATGGCCCCTGATCCCTGCACAGCCGCTGCTGCACCTCTCTAGTGTCACCCACTATGCTCGTCCCTGTTGCAGCCTGCTATTGACTGCTCCCCTCATTACCGGATGTTTTGATCTGCTCGACGGGGAGATGCAACGACGGGCATGTGGGGATCTGGACCAATGCGGGTGCCCGGCAGCAGGGTAAGTATAATATATTTGAAGGGCCTGGGCACTGGGGGGCATGTTTTAGACTTTGGATAACCACTTTAATGGCCGAGAGCTTAGAAATAAGCCTGAACAAATGAAGATTGAACTTTTTTTGGCCTCAATTCTAAGCCTATAGTAAAGTATGTTGGAGTGTTTTTCAATGGCTGGGAAAGGGAGACTGCTCAGGATTGAGGAAAACCTGAAAGGGAGCAAAATACAGAGTTGTTCTTAATGAAAACCTGATCCAGATTTCTCTGGATCTCAGACTGGGCAGAAGGTTCATCCTCCAACAAGACATTGACCCTAAACACAGAACTGGCTTAGAGAGAACTCTTGTTACGGACGTTCCCGCGACAGGGGCAGGAGATCGGTGAGGCTGGCAACACGTGGTTTGATCTGACATGTTTTCTGTTTGGATCAAATTACGTCTGTGTTGTTTCTGGTGCTTGCCACACCTTCTTTCCTCAGGTGTGGCTATTATGGTCATTTAACCTTCTCTATTTATTTATTGTTGTTTCTCCCACTATGCTATTCGGTTTATAGCTTCTGTTGGAGTTATGGATAGCTGGTGTGTGGATCTCAGCTGAGTTTCTGGTGCTGTCATAGCCTCTTGAAGTTAAGTGTTTTCTTTCCCTTTTGTATTTTGCTTGGGTTATTTTGTGTGTTGCATTTCTCTGTCTTTTGTATTAAGGCCTGAGGGAGACTTTTGTTCATCCTTCCTTTTGGAGGAACAGGTTGTCTCAGTCCTGACATTATTCCTAGGGTCCTATAGGGTGAGTTAGGACACTTGGTATTCCGGTTTATAAACTCACCTACCTCTGGGGTCTGTTACTAGTAGTTAGTCAGGACTTTGATTAGGGTTTTTCTAAGAGGTGTCCATCTCCTTTCCCTAGTTTCCAGGCCTTATTCCCTGACCCCTCTGCCTCCTATGTTCGGTGTGGTGTTTTCCTCCCTTACCCGAACGTGACTGTCACGAACTAGCGGGTGTAAACCCACTGTGCCACGTGTCCTACCTCCTCAAAGGGCATGGTCTAAGTGAACCCCTCAATCTTTACAGTACCCCTGATGGTGGGGATAGACTTTCCTGAGGGGAACACCAGGTCGCTACCTCTTGAGTAGAATAGGCACACAAGGCAGCTGGTCCAGGCAGACCAGGAGGTACAGGCATTGTCAGAAGGCTGAGTCGTTACCAGGAGCAACAGTGCAGGACTGAAGGTAGAGGCAGAGGTGAAGTCAGACAGGCAATAGGTCAGGGCAGGCGGCACAAGTACAGGTCAGGCAATCCGGGTCAGCAACAAGAGAGTCAAGGCAAGCAGGCAGAGATCAAACGGGTAGCAGAATCCAGGAACACAAGTATGAGTCAAGAGCACAGGCACACAAGCGGATATCAGGAACCTTAGCAGGACACAAGGACCTTGACACTGCGGCATCTGGGAAGGGGGCTGAGCCACTTATATATGTGCAGGAGGGCTAGGATTGGTCAGCGAAGTCACATGACCTAACCCATAAAGCCCGGCCCTTAAGGAAGTGCTGCAGGAAGCAAGCAGCAAGCATGCTTTGGCCAGGGCTGAGATGAAACTGTGGAGCGGATCCCAGACCAACAGTACCTACACAGACAGAGCCCAGGACTGCAGAGGTGAATGGGAAGCACTGGCTGCAGATCACCGCTGATCATGGCACTCAGGACCGCGGCGGCAAGCAGGGGAACAGCGGCGCATAGCAGCCGCTGTTACAGTGACAACTCTATGACTGTCATTGAGTGGCCCAGCGAGAGCCCTGACTTAATCCCAATTGAACTGGAGTGACCTGAAAATAGCTGTCCATGGACAGTCCCATTTAGCCTGACCGAGCTTGAGAGGACCTGCAGGGAAGAATGGCATGTAATTCCCAAATCCAGGTGTGCAAACATTGTGGCATCATACCTAAGAAGACTGGAGGCTGTAATCACTGCCTAAAGTGCTTCAACTAAGTCCCGAGTATAGTGTCAATGCAATATTAAAATTTTTCTTTACATTAAATAAGCAATGATTTCTAAACATTGTTTCACTTTCTCATTATGGGGTATTGAGTATAGAATTATAGTCAAAAACTTTTTTTTACATTTTAGAACAAGACCACAACATAAAATGTTAAAAACGTGAAAGGGTCTGAAGACTTGCACAATGCACTGTACATACTCACTAAACTTTTCTTCTAATAGCATTCTTAAGACAGAATGCTAAATAAAATGGCCATTGAGGGGTTGAAAAAAAAAAAAAAAAAACTCACCTCATCCACTTGATCGCCTAGCTGGTATCCTCCTCTTCCTTCTTTCTGCAGGACATGCAAAAGGACCTGCGAAGACGTCACCTGAGCGCGGTGACGTCACCGCAGGTCCTTTTGCAGGTCCTGCAGAAAGAAAAAAGAAGAGGATACCGGCTTTGCGATCAAGTGGATAAGGTGAGCTTTTTTTAAATTATTTTTAACCACTCAATGGCCATTTTATTTAGCATTCTGTCTTAAGAATGCTATTATTTTCCATTATAACCATGTTATAATGGAAAATAATAAAATCACCCGAACACCGAACTCGAACCTGAACTTCAGTGCAAAAGTCCGGGTACGGGTCCAGGTACCCGAACTCGCGAAGTTGGATACGAACCCGAACTTTGCAGTTCGGGTTCGCTCAACCCTACTAATCACACATTTCCAAATAAAATATTAACTCCTCTTTTAAATTGTATGACGTTCTCATTGGAATGACAGTGATTTTATACTTGTGAATCATTAACTGTAAGGTGTTATTTCAGTTTAAATACAATTAATTTTTTTAAAATTCCTTTACATCCTGTGCTGGGTAAAGCAGCAATGCTTTTTTGTACTTGCCAGATCTGGTTAGATTTACATTGCATTATGATACTATTAATTTCTCCTCCACAGAGATGTACCAGTATCAGAAGGTTAAAAAAAAATGCAGTGAACAATATTTTTATTTCTTCACCTCATCGATCCTGTGACCTGCACACCCACTGCCAACAAACTTGTACTACAGTTTTAAAGGAGAGGTGCCAAGGAGAGAGTAACCACTTAAAGACATTTAGTTATAGTTACTAGATTTATGGAGATACACAGAGTTCTTTGCCAAGTTTGGAGTCAGGAAGTGTAGTGTATGGACACAGGTTAGAAGTCCTAAACGTCAGGATGGTACTTTATTCTCACTAGTAGGCCTGGAATAGGATGGAAATTTAGCCCTAATACTGTGTCTGTTCTGCTCCCCAAATACTATACCGAAGAAATAACAGTACCATACAGATATTCCCCCCATACTAATAGTGATCCCAAAAAGTCTCACTAATTATAATTCGCTCTCAGAGTTACCCTCATTGCTTACAGTACCCTCTACAGTGATAATGGTCTGAGAGTGACCCTGTTACTAGTGGCCGCCATATGTTGCACAATAAAAATAATGCCTCCTTAAGTGCTCCCAGAAGTAACAGTGACCCCAGTAGTTCTCATATGCCCCTCTATAGTGACCCCAATAGTTAGAATAGGGTTCTCTATAGTGCCCTCAGTAGTTATAATAGGCTTCTGTATAGTGCCCCCAGTACTATAGTGCCCCTAGTATTTATGATAGGCGCCTCTATAGTGTCCCCAGTAGTTATCATAGGCCTCATCCTGGAACAGTTTGTCACCATGAAGACATTGCACCACAATGTCTGCTCTGCCTTATAGACTTTAGGATTAGCTGCCTCTGGCCTATGTGAGTGAACGGCCCTGCCACACCCTTCAACTGTACATTCTGAGGATGGTGATCCAGTTATATCTGCAGCAGCCATGGTCCCATGTTCATATGTTTTAGTATATGCAAATGAGCCTCTAGGAGCAATGGGGGCATGAACATTACTCCTAAAGGTATCACCCAAAAATTGAACCACAATCTTCACAAAGTGAAAATCGAAAAAAAAACTTTATTGATAGTGTATAATAAATACATACATGATATAAAAAGGCAGCACAAAGGTGGAACAAAGGATGAGGAAAAAGACCCAGGAGGGGGCCAAGAGGTCACACACCAAAAAACAGGGAAAGAAAAATAAAGTAATGAAAAACACCAGGACACCTGTAAGCAGTAAACCCCGGGCAAGGAATGCAGCAGAGGTGAATGCAAAGGCAGAAAGCCTGGTGGTTAAGAAAAAATTATCATACCCTGGATGGTGTGTAGATCTCCTAGCCGCCTCCTAACCCGACACCGTTTCACCAGCAACCTGGCTTCTTCCGGGGATGTAAAACATTAGGAAGGATCACCCCTATTAAAGTGCCCTCACAGGTGTATAGTATAACGATTAAAAGGACCTGGTGACGCCTACGCCAATGAAGATGGAGCTTAAAGTGCTTATAACCAATCAGAGGTGACACAGGGAGGTGCCGGGGTGGGGCAGATCCGACGCTGTGGTCACGTGACAAAGCACGTGACCACAGTGTCAGAGGCGTGTCATAGCCACCGCCTCCACCACCAACAAACGGCTAATCAGCAACATAAAAGAGAATGCCGGGCACGGAGTATGTATGGCGCGGCAGTCACGTGATCAAACACATGATCGCAGCGTCAAAAACACACTCCGGCCGTACCTCCCGCAGAGAATATAGGGTATATATGCTAAAAAGACCAAATAGGAAATCAAAGACTACACAGATGTAAGTCTAGGTCCGAGTTCCACAATTTAGGAGGTCAATGGAATAATAATATAGGCATATGACCTAATACATGACTACAGTTAAAGTGCCACGTCACATAATAAAAACCATGTTATATGAAAGCAATTGTGCAGTAATATAAATACATAAAAATATAAAAACGATAACAATTGATGTGCAGAAGCATAAGATCAAAAAATCTCTATTGACATAAAGTGCGATGTGCAATCACAAATGTTAGAGCAAATAAATTGCATAGAAACATGAGCCAGAACATTTCGTCATCGTAAATACAGCAATAAATGGCAGTGCAAAAAGAATTATAATAATGAATGAATGTGTATAAAATTAATGGCAAAATGTGCAGGCAAAAGAGGAGGGAGGGGAGGGAAGGGAGGGAAGTGAGGAGATGTGCGGTAAGAAGTGAAGGAGAAAGGGATGAGGAAGGATTAGTAGTGAGTACAATACATATAAGCGATCGTGTACACAACCAATCAAAAATATGGGTCAAAGGATGAATAGATGTATAATTACTTAATAGTTACATGACAAAATGGAATGTGACAGCGAACAAGGGAGAAAAAAGAGTCAAAATGTTATTGACTCCAGAGGAAACTTTAAAGGTCATGTCCACTGGTGTAATCCACCGCACCAAAGGCGCCACAAGGAATGCTAAAAAAGAAGAAAAAAGGACACAACAGGTTAAAAATAGGGGAATAGGGGGAAAAGAAATTAAAAGAAAAAGGACCTGGGATGCGCAGAGGCACCTTAAGAAAACTCAGATTAATCAGTATAATACCGGATATCAGCTAGAGAAAAGGGGCAAGGGACATGTCCTCATTCAGTCCCCTAGGTGTCATACAGTCCAACTCATGGATCCAACGCAGTTGCCACCACATAATGTGATGTACACTCTATCAATACCACGAATTCTGAATTTGGTACTGTCACAATCGTGGAAGAGTTTAAAATGTCTGGGAATAGTTTTTAGCAAGGTAACATCTTTCTCATCCTTAGCAGCTTCAATTCCCAGAATGTGTTAGCGTGTCCTCCTCCTTAGTTCTCTTGAGGTCAACCCAACATAGATACGTTGACATGGGCACATCCCCAAATATATCACACCAGGTGTGTTACACGTTATGGTATGTGTGATGGTATACTGTTTACTATGTGTAAATGGGTTGTCAAAAGTAGAGGCCCTATCAATGTTGGAGCATGCAACACATTTCCCACATGGGGAACAACCCCATTTGGGACCTTTAGAATCAGGATTCAGCTTTAACTGATGGCCTGGGTGGTAACTGTTAAAAAGGAGATCTTTCAGATTTTTGGTACGTCTGTACGTAATAGATGGACAAGCAGGTAGTATTTTCGCCAAGGTGGAATCTAACTGTAGAATCTCCCAATATTTTGCTAAGGTATTCTGAACCAGTTTCCACTATGGATTATAAGAGGTGATGAATCGTACTTTGTCAGCTTGGTTATGTTGTTTACGGCTATACACCAGTAGTGAATCTCTTTGAGCCTGTTTGACCCTTTGATGGCATTGTGCAATGTTCGCTTCTGGGTATCCATGATTGAGGAATCTCTGGTGAAGGTCCCGAGATTGTCTGGTGAATGCCTCATCTGTTGAGCAAATTCTCCTGGCTCTCAGAAACTGGCCATATGGGATGCTCCGAATAAGACTATGAGGATGGCAGGAGTGTGCATGTAGTACCGAGTTGGTAGATGTAGCTTTACGGAACAAGTCGGTGGAAATTTTTCCAGACTTCTCCACCAGGATCTGTACATCTAGAAAATCAAGGTGAGTCTTGTCGATCCTGGATGTCAAAGTAATGTTCCAGTTATTGCAATTTAATAGCTCCACCAGCTCGGTGAATCCAGACTGTGGGCCCTGCCACATGACAAAGATATCGTCAATGTAGCGGGCCCACATCTGGACTCCGCTGATGTCGCCATAAACCTCCACCAGGAACACCTCCCTCTCCCACAGCCCCAGAAACAGGTTGGCATAGGACGGTGCACAAGCCGCCCCCATGGCTGTCCCCTGGAGCTGTAGGTATAAGGCGTCCCCAAAAAGGAAGAAGTTATGGGTCAAAGCGAACTCCAAGAGTTCCAAGACAAACTCACCTAGGTCATCATCTATATCAGTCGTGGATGGAAAAAACCGAACCGCCTCTAAGCCATCCTTGTGGAGAATGCTGGTGTAGAGCGATTCGACATCGCAAGAGGCAATCCACATATCCGATTCAGGATGTAGATATTTCAGATGACATAGGAGGTCAGTGGTGTCCTTCACAAACGATGGAAGTTGCTCCACAAGTGGCTGCAGTATAGAATCAATAAATTTGCAGACTGGTTCACAAAGATTGCCCTTCCCAGACACAATAGGATGTCCGGGAGGGTAGGTCTTATTTTTGTGAATTTTAGGGAGTAAATACAGACATGCCACCTTTGGATATTCAGGGATAAGGCTTTGGGCTTGCTTTTTAGTAATAATGCCTTTTGCCCCAGCACGTTCCACGAGAACACTAAGTTCTCGTTTGTATTGTTCACTGGGGTTAAAGGTCAGTCGCCTATAGCAGATGGAGTCCCTGAGCTGCCTGTATGCTTACTTTTCATATGCATCTTTGGGCCAGACTACCACATTACCCCCTTTATCCGCGGGTTTGAATACTACATCTTTCATTTTTTGTAATTTTTTAACAGCTATGAACTGTATAAAAGTCAAGTTGTTCAATCTGGCTGGATAGGAGTAACGAGCTGCACAAAGGTGTGTACATTGGGGTATAAATTTAATGCAGGAAATCTGGTCGATTTTGGTAAGAGGGAAGATGGGAACTTACCACATGACACATCCACCTTAGGTTCCTGCTCCTCCATAAGTTCCTCCAAAATTGTGATTGCTTCTTTCTCTTGTGTCGTGGTAAAGGATCCCTGCGACACCTCCTTGGTAAAAAACATATTTTTAAAAATCAGCTTGTGGGCGAAGAGGTTGAGATCTTTTATTGCTGTGAAGCAATCAAAATAATCAGATGGAACAAATGATAGACCGAGACTTAATACATCTAGTTGTGCTTTAGACAGTACTTTGTCCGATAAATTGATCACCTTGGGATTAGTGTCACGTTCTTGATTGTCTGCATTGCGTTTGGAATAATTGTGCTTGTGATGGGTGGGGGACGCCTTCCTTTTCATTCTGCGGGTTGGATATCGTATAGAAATCCACTCTGATCAGTTGGACTCACCACCTGCAGATATACTGGAAGACACAGAACTGGACCTGGATCTACTCTCCACCGGAATACTGCGCCATTTATAGACACGGTTGTTCTCAAAATCTAATTTATTGCGTTGGAATTATTTGCTCAGAGAGGCTCAGCTCTCTCTGAAACTCTCGCGCCCTATGCACTCTGATTGACAGGGCCAGGCAGGCGTTATGATGTTTTCACTGTCTGGTCTTATCAATTAAAGTGCAAAGGGGAAGGCAGTTGCAGTGGGAGCCGAGCCCTCGTTGCTCCTAAAGGCTCAATTTCATATATTAAAAAGTGACCCTTGATAGATAATATTTCCCCAATAGGTATGCAGTGTCCCACTACGTGGGAAAAGGGGACACTTCAAACTTTAATTTAATTATTTATTTAATCAATTTCCATCCTCTATTGCAATGTATTAAACTGCTGATTCCTTACAACAGGCTGGTACCTGCACTTGCAAACATTCTCCATTAGGTGGTGCTGTCATATATATAGGACAGCTCAGTGATAGGAAGGGAGTTGAGAATTAGTTGTGATCAATGAGGAGAGTATGTAACTTAAGTGGTGAGTCCCTGGGTACTACCCAGGAGTAAGGCAAGAAAGAAAAGGGAACTTAGCTCAAGGATTACTGGATCCCCTTTGTTTAGTTCCACTGTCCTGGAGTCAGAGACTGCCGCTTTGGAGACCGCCCTGTTGGTTGCCAAGTGTCAAGTTCAAGATTAGAGTAAAATCCAAGTACCCGTAAGGCCGAATTCCTGAAGCAAGTGAGATAAGTTGAAGGTAAGTATAATCTCTCATATTGAGTTCGAACCTGCCAGCTATCACTGTCACACCTTGCCTGTTGTATGAAGTCGCAGCTTGCATACCTTTTCTATACCAAGGCATTATCTGTATGGATGTCACTTATGTCAAGGCAAACCTCATCAAGTAAAAGTTATGTTGTTTACAACAATTGACTCCTCATCCTTTCTACACCATCTCTCATTGCACCTTACGGTGCTGGCGTTACGAACACCAGGGACCCTGCCACCAAGGCACCCTAAGCACCCACACCACTAATGGCACCTCAACCACCATCTGGCTGGGAATCCCTGGACAAATAGAGAGTGCCCCGAGGGATTTTGTGCCGTCTTTTCCTTCACTGTACACTGGCCCAGGCAGCTACAGAACAGTGAGTAAATACTACTACCCCCATCGGCCAACCGTAACTCACACATATTGCCCCTCCTGTCAGGTCGCCGCAGGTATAGTGTCCCCGATGGATTCTAGTGTCCCCTGGTACTTAATATTGTTCTTTGATAAGTAATAGTTTACTCTGATAAGCAATAATGCCCTCTGATAGGTAATAGTACCCCGCATAGATACAGCATCCCAATAGGAAATAGTACCAAGGATACATATAGTGTCTCCAATAAGTATAGCGGCCCCTGATAGGTAATAGCACCTCCATTAAGTTACAGTGCCCCCAATTGATATTATTGCCCTCAATAGGTAATAGTGCCCCTCTGATAGATTACAGTGCCCAGTATTGTTATAAGTGCTCCATTTATGTAATACCAGCCTCTGGTAAGTAATAGTGCCCCCCTAATACTTCACAATTCACTCTGATCACTAATAAAGCACCCATTATTATTAGGTATTTTTTCTCCTGCAAAGTTTAGTACCTCTAGATAGCTAATAGTGATCCCCTGATAGGTAATACAATGCAATATTTGGTTTTGTAACCTAAAAAAAAAAAGAAAATTAAGACATGTAAGAGCTAACCAAAATGCCCAAAGGAACTGCTCCACATAATAATATACAGAATAACCATTATCAAAGCGGTATTCCTGTTATTGTGCTCAGCTATTTCTAGCAGTCCCATAGAGATGAATGAAGCAGCAATGCACATGCTCAACCTGCTGCTCCAGTCATTTTTGGGACCCTATTCGCATGATTGGTAGGGGTCCAAGCAGCCAGAGGCCACCAATCTAATTGTTATCCCCTATCCAGCTGGAATACATTGCAATAAAACCATCTCACCTGGGACATTTGCATGTGACAATTGAACATCATGGTCCCATCTTCCTAGGTGCCAACATTTTTGAGAAAATTGATGTTTTCTAATATGCAAATGAGCCCATGAGGGTGAAGCCTTTGCACTTTGTTGGACCCATAGGCTCCGTTCAATGCCCTTCATGCCGTGCCCCCATGACCGACTAACAGAGACAGGCAGTGAAGATGTACTTATGGCGCTGAAGGTTTGCAGGAACTCGGGGTAGATGTACAACGATGTTACAACAATTGATGGTGTGGGTGTGAAGAAGATGTCCCCATTGGCTGAAGCTGGTAACTGTCACGGAGTCGCGTGGGGTCTGCAAGAGAAGACATGACAGTTGTAAGGTGCGCAGTATTGCCTGGACAGCTGAAGAACCTCCCACCCAAAGAATAAGACGTCACAGTGTTTGATAGGCAGGTAATAGTTGCTCAACGAGCGAACTATGTTTTAAGGTTAGTAATATTATCAATTGGTTTAAAAGTGGTTATTACGAGGTTAATTTTATGAATGGTAATTACGTATAGGTAACCTAAACACCGTGGCCAATATATGCCATTAAGTCAAAATAAAGTAATTTTAGAACTTAAGTTGTGGTCAGTTGGTTATTTGTATGGAGGTTAAAAGGGATGAGTAAATATGACATCATGGAAATATGCGTGACTACTACATTACTTTCATTACTATGTGAGTTTCGGAAACAGCCAAGTGCAGTACTCGGCTATTTTACACAACTCTAACAAAAATGAATGAAGCAATTGCACACATTTCTATTCCGTTCCAAAACCCCATTTACTTCAGGTTGGCTCCATTTGGTTTGAGGTACCTTTTCTCATAATTAGTGAGGGTCCCAGCAAACAGAGCGTCGGCCTCTTTTACCAGCGATTTGGCTGGGGGTCCCAGGTAATGTAGGTATACCAGGAATTGGAATTTTCAAAAATTGACAGGGCACATATGATTCATAAAATATTTTCTTGCTATACCACTTGAAGAGTCTATCATTTTACATGCAATCGCAGAAAAGACAATTCAGAAAGGAATAACTGCCAGTGATATCGAAATCGAAAATGTCACCTTTTACCCTGTACATAGTAATTAAACAAAGCAGCACTGCTATATCAGAAACTAACAGGGATTTATGTCAAAAAGATGCTATTTTATATACAGTACAATAATTGAAACTGCATAAAGGCAGCCTAATTGGTAGTCTAAAGTTTGTTTTTCTCTTCGGTTTGCTGAGGTAAAAAGGGCACAGGTAGAAGTGTCATGTTCCCTACGAAGGTAAGATGAACATGAAAGTCAACCAGAAGAAAATATCTTTCCAGATTCACCTTTTGCTAACTTGACTCCTCTCTGTGGAAAAGAATCTATAAAAATGTATTCATTTAATATGGGAAAAGGGCTTCTTGTTTCTTCTTAATGCTAAGATCTCCGCTTTCAAGATGCTCATTCATACATTGATAAGAAGGTCTTTCATGTTCTTTTCTTGTACCAGGCTCCCCCTTTCTAAAAGAGGGGAAGAAGGGGCCAAGAAAGCCAAGGTACAATAGAAAGGGTCATTTCTAGTGGATTAATCTTTGATACAATAATAAAAGCGGTGACAAATAGCAGCTTCTCTATTATCTTCTACAATCCTGCTCTCTGCTTCTATAGTTAAGGTGTGCGTGGGACTGGCAACGATTAAGGTAGAATTATGCTGATTTCATTCCCGCATTATATCAATTGACAGGAGAAATTGAAGGAGCACGATATCAAGTATGTGAAACACGTTGGAGTGTGATGATGCATATAAATATGTGATGCAGGTGCAGCGTTCCTCCTGAACTGTGCTGTGGGATAAACAATCGAAAATCAAATATAAATGTATGAAGGAGACAGAGTAAGGAAAGAAATTTGGAGAATAATAGAAAACAGAGGTAGGGAAAAATAAATGAAGGGAGAATAGATTGATTTCAGATTAGAGCTACACAGGGACTTTCTCCGTGACACATGACAAATCAGCAAAAATATGAGTGTAGCACTGCCTGTGTTGCAACTGGTCAAACGGGATCAAGTTACTGCAACTTGACAGCACCAAGAAATTCAGAAGAAAAAATATGTACACTGATGAGCAAAAGGGTAGCAATATTTTGAACTTTTGATTTTTAGCCTCCATTTCACACCATACACTACAGCTTCGAACATGAGACTACCGTCATTTTATAGACAATCATCTTGGCATCTCATACAGAAATTGACCTCGCAACTATTTGGCATATGATTAGTTATGCATATTATTCTTATGTAACTGCATTGTTACTGTTTTGCTCCTAAAATTCTACACTTAAATTTTTATTATTTTGTTAGTATTTTGTAAATCCACCTTTGGCTTTCAGCACTGCCTGAATCCTTCTGGGCATGCTCTCGATCAGATTCAAGCATGTCTCGACTGAAATCTATTCCCAGGTCTCTTCTACACGTTCCCAATGTTGGTGCATACTGGTCGACTCACTTGGGTACGAACACAGCTTTTTCTTCAACTCTATCCACAAGTGTTGGATTGGGTTGAGGTCTGGGAACTGTGGGGGCCAATCCAGCACCTTTACTTCACTGTCATTGAATCATTTCTTCGCCAATCTCGAAGTATGCATCGGCTTGTTGTCCTGCCGGACCACTATGTTGTCATTTTCATACCCATAGTACTCGAGTGTACGAAGTAACTCATCTTGTAGGATACTCACATATAACCCAGCATTAAGGCCACCATCGATCCTGGTCAAGTATCCAACACCTTTCGCTGTGAAACAACCTCATATCATCAGGCTTCCTCCACCGAACTTGACAGTTCCTTCAATTTCTCGATCCATTAGCCCTCCTTTTCCCTGGTTTCTTCCAGACCCATTTGCACCCATCAGAGCCAAGTCTATAGCTCCAAATCACCCGTTTACAATCTTCTACTGTCCATTGTATTTTTTTGCGAACTCGAACCTATACTTCTTATAACGATATTGACGTCATGTCTGTGATCCCACTATTGCAAAGCATACAACAGATGTTTCCATTCTTGCTTTTGCTCAGATTTTCAAAAAAAAAGACTACAGTTTCTTATGAAACAATATAATGCCACACCATGCTAGCAATGCCACTGACTGCAGCTCACAACACAACCACTTGGTGGCCACACATAGACCTACAGTAGAATAGACAGACATTTTGTGACACAGTATCACAAAATCATGTTTTTTAAGCCATACATCTCAGAATATGTAGGGCCAAGAGAAAAGTTAAGAACAGACACATCGGTATGCCGATAAATACCAATCCAAAATATACTGCTATATGTAACAGTCTTAGGGACCATAAGCTTCAAAATAATACAATACTCCTACACAGTGTAATATAGTCAGGTAGTCAGTACTATACAAACAAAAAATTTACAGCTTCTGTCATAGAAGCAGGGCAGAGTTCTGGTTGCAGAGTGCTGTTAAAATTTTTTGTTTGTATGTATATGTGCCACAGTTACGTGCACCTGCATACAGGGACATGCTGAATGACCCCCAATTTGTGTTTCTGTGTAGTATATGTTGGAGGTGTGGCAGCCTCCTTCACAGTCGTGCACACCTGACTAGTGTTTCTGCCCTAGATGCTGGTTTTAATCAGAGTGAGTACAAACTGAACTTGCTTTCATAGTGCCTGCTAGTGACCATCCGGTTCCAGGGGGAGTACACAGTGGGCTCAGCATGCATGTTGGTACCTGCCTCCCTGGATCTAACGGAGGCTGTTATAGCACCAGAAAGGGTTAATAAGTATGGTTGATCCCAGGTAGGATTTAGCGTTAGGACCACTCACGGGGGGGGGGGGGGGGTCCTTGGCGTGGCGAGTGGCTTATTACCTTTTGATCAAAATGTACACTAACTACCTGTTACAGCTTCTGTCATAGAGGCAGGGCAGAGTTCTGGTTGCAGAGTGCTGTTAAATTTTTTTGTTTGTATATATATGTGCCACAGTAACGTGCACCTGCATACAGGGACGTGCTGACTGACCCCCAATTTGTGTTCCAGGTAGTCAGTACTACCACAATAATCTTTATTCGTACATATAAAAGTGGTCATGATGTACAGTAAGTAGATGACAACCTGATGCACAATGTACCCTTGTAAAAACTATATATGTCACTACTGGTGATAACAACAATGGTGAATTGAAGATAATTAATTTGTATAATATTTAATAGCCAAAAATGTCAGTGTTATCTTTTGGACTTGCATCTGGCTATGGTGAATGTTTGGATGTTTGCACGGAAATTGTTGCTAGAATTTTTTTCTTTCTTAAAATGATATTAATGATTAATAATATTAATTGTCTTTTTTTCAACCCAGGAGGAACTGAAAGCACTTTGGACATTAGAAGCACTGTTGTTGGAACAAGAGGTAGCTCAGGAGAAATTTCCTGCCTTTATTTGTCGGCTGTCCACCACATTTGCTCTCTTGTCTTTGAATCCACTGGTAGAGGTGTTTGTTACATTGGTTGTGGAGGAACTGTGCAAACTGTCTATTAGCTTTGACTGCCTGTTTGTAGTTCTTGCTTTACAATTGGACTATATTACTATAAGTAGATGTGTCACATCTGGGTTCAATGCAGTGAAAAGGTGATAATGATGGAAGACAATAGCAGCCTAGAGTAGTCTTTCTGGTTCTCTTGATTTCCCTTTGTTAACAGCAATAAGCTGGAAATTATGGCTATAGGTGTCCACTTGTGAAATGCAGGCTTTTGCCTATCCTGAACTATGGTGATGGGTGTCTTAACTTGTTTCCCTCCACCTGCAGCAGAGTCTGTATAGCTGTAGTGTTGATCACTCTGATGTCTGTCAACTCTGTAGCTTGCAGAAATTCTGTGGCCTGCGACCACTCTGGGGCCTGCAGTCTCCCTGGAATAGTGGTCCTCATAGACAAGTTGGATTTTTAGTTCTAAAGGCCGTTGGAGCCGTTGCTCCCTCACTCCAGACTTGCCAAGCTAACTCTGTCTGTCTAGAACTCTCTAGAGCTTCCATTTGGGGCAGGAAAAGAGACGTTCCGATTCCCACCAACAGGGAAGGAATGGAATGGTACCTTATCATTCCTGATGCATCTGGCAGATGCATAACACATGACATTAGTACAAAATATAACAAAGTATTGCAGATACCCCATCTGGGGTATTGCAGCAGTTCTTTCATATGAACCTACAGCCTTCATGGTTCACACATGACGATTCACATTTGGAAGCAGTGATGAAAGTAATGGAGATGAATGTGCAGATAATATGAAAAGCCAGATGTGTAACGCTGGGTATTGAGAAATGGCTTCTCTCTGGTGTGGAAAGAATTACTGCAGCTAGATCCCACTATGACAAAATGCAGACCCGCAAATGAATTAATTTCAAACCATGTAATGTCACACTGAACAGTTGCAGGAGCAAACAATTAGCACATTTAATGTACTTTAAATAGCATGAAGGAAGTTTATCTCACTGCACTGTGCGCCTGTTTTGGAAACACGATCCATTATGTGACTGAGCAATAATTTTTAGATACACATATCTTGACCTGTGATATATATTATCCGCTAATATTAATTTGTTTTGGAATGAGTTTTTTTTCCAAGCTATTCAGTTCTATGACTTGTCAGTCAGGAATATCTTAACAGCCATATACTGACATTAGAATCCCCTCAACTGTGAAGCCTAAGCACATGCCCTGTTTAGAGTAGAAAGTACTAGTAGGGTTGGGTCGTCCCATCAGGTCCATCTCTGTCCATGATGCCAGACATCATTGAGGAGGTTCATCGGAATAGGGGCCATACACAAATCAATCTATTTAAACTAGCAGAGCTTTTTCAAGCTGTTTCTCAACTCCTAACTAATTTTACACTTGCTCCCAATGACGTCCTTAATTCTGTAGAAGTATTTCAGTAAAATGTTAATATCTACAAATAATACTGAGCTCTACAAAGTAAACAACACAGAGGAGGAAAATATATTAGGGTACTTTCACGTGACGGATTTTAGTTTATTTCAAAAATACATTTTGCCCCGTCTCGAATATACAGTTCAGTTCTGGGCACCAGTCTAAAGAAAAGATTTCCTGGAGCTGAAAAAAGTACAAAAGAGAGTGACTAATAAGGTGCACGGATGGTCTTAGTTATGGGGAAAGATTAGAAAAATTGAATTTATTTAGTCTTGAGAAGAGACGTCCAAGGGGGGACATGATTAACCTATTGTAACAGTGGCTGCTGTGCCCCGCTGTTCCCCTGCTTACCCCCGGGGTCCCGGGTGCCGTGTTCAGCGGTGATGTGCTGCCAGTGCTTTCTCATTCACCGCTGCAGTCCTGGGCTCTGTCCGTGTAGGTACTGTTGTTCTGGGATCCGCTTCACAGTTTCCTCTTGCTGTATTCTTTCCTGCAGCATTTCCTTAAGGGCCAGCGCACTTCACTTCTTGTGCTTCATGGGTTAGATCATGTGACCTTGCTGACCAATCCTAGCCCTCCTGCACACACATATAAGTGGCTCAGCCCCCTTCCCAGATGCCTCAGCGTCAAGTTCCTTGTGTTCTGCTAGGTTGTTGTTATCTCTGCTTGTGTTCCTGTGCAACTGACTTGTGCTTGTGTTTCTGGACTCCGCTGTCTGTGACAGTATGGTCACATGGCATTGTTCAGAAGGGAAGGTATGCCATATGGATTTTCGAGGGCAGATTTTGCTGGAATGGTTTTTGGGTGCTAGCTTGCATTTGAAGACAACCTGAGGTACCCCTACAGTGGCTCCCCCCAAAAAAGTGACCCCATTTTGGAAACTACACCCCTATGGAACTTTTAAAAGTGTGTAATGAGTACTTTGACCCAAAAGGTGTCTCACAGAATTCAGAAACACTTGGCTGTGAAAATTAAAAATTGCATTTTTTTTTTACAAGAAAATATCACTTTAGGTCCAAATCTTTCATTTTCACAAGGGTTAACAGGAGAAAATGCACCTCTCATTCTGTTACTATTTTTCCCCTGAATACCGCAACACCCCATATGTGGTCAAAAACTGATGTATGGGCACATTGCAAGGTTCAGAAGGGAAGGTGCGCCATATAGCTTTTGGAGGGCAGATTTTGCTGGAATGGTTTTTAGGTAGTATGTCGCATTTGAAGACAACCTAAGGTACCCCTACAGTAAATATCCCCAAAAAGTGACTACTACACTACCCCAGGAAATTTTTATGGGGTATAGTGAGCACTTTGACTCAAAAAGTGTTTCACAGAATTCAAAAACACATGGCTGTAAAAAATGAAACATGACATTTTTGTTTTTTACAAGAAAATGTTGTTTAGGCCTAGGTTTTTACTTTCACATGGGATAAAAGGAGAAAAAGCACTCCTCATTTTGTTACCCATTTTCCCCTGAATACGCCCCATGGGCACATAGCAGAAGCGAAAGAGCATCATATGGTTTGTCTTTTGGCTTTAGGAAGGCAGATTTTGCTGGAACGGTTTTTGGGTGCTATGTTGCATTTGAAGACAACCTGAGGTACCCCTACAGTGGAAACCCCTCATTTTGGAAACTGGGGTGTAGTGAGCACTTTAACCCAAAAGATGTGTCACATAATTCAGAGACACTTGGCTGTGAAAATGAAAAATTTCATTTTTTACATGAAAAATAGCTTTAGACCCAATTTTTTCACTTTCATAAGGGGTTACAGGAGAAAATGCACCCTATTGTGTGCTACCCATTTCCCCCTAAATACTCCATATGTGCTTGCCTGCTGTACAGGGCCGCAGTAGGACTGCAAAATATGGATTTTGCAGACCAGAATTTGTAAATATGGATTTCAGGTGTCATGTTGTATATAAAAAATAAATTCCTGAGATTGCCAGGACAGTAAAAAAAAACAAGAAGTGACCCCATTTTGGAAACTGCACCCCTGTACGAACATTTTAAGAGATGGAAAGGGAACCTTTGATCAAACACGTGTTTTCCAGAGATGAATATGTGGTGGTTGGTGAAAAGTGGGTATGTAAGCTATGTGGACTAAATCAGAGATATAATCTGGTAAAACTACAGGGTACATAAAGGATAAAATTATTAATCCATGGATGAGTGGTAGATTCTAAAACAATCCTTTATGCCAGATTATCAGGGCAGGTTTCACAATCATATATGGTGTTCCCTTTCGGAACACACTCCACATCTTTTTAGGGTCTTTCCCTTCCTCGCTATTTAGGGAACTTCACCAGGGAAATGTTGCTCTGGTAAAAATCAGGCCCCATAACCTTTAGAAGTAACTAAGCCCTCCCCTGCTTAGTTTGAAACAATTAGAGTCTTTATCACCACCTCATTAAAACAAAGTGTTAGAACGAATTGACTTCGGAACTATGATCCGAAGCTCGATTTGCTCAAGCCTAATGGTAATCCTTATGCACCCCTAAAACTCCTCCTCCCTCACCAGTTTGTATTGGCCAAATAGAGAACAACATGGCGTGACTTAAGCCAAACCGGAGCGAGATGGTGTGGGGAGACGACAAGCCTGAACTGTGGGCAGCCCTGCAGGACATCCAATGAGTATAAGAAAGTCTTTGAGGACTGGGTGGTCCTCGTCTTAGATCCCCCACGGCCAAGAGATCCAGAGCTGGAGCACCTCCGGGGAACTGTTATCTGGTTTGTCGTAGAGAGAGGGAGGGGTTTCCTAATGGACGACAAGTACGGTTAGTAGTTGTTCGTGGGTCGCCGTTCTGTCAAATGTCCCTACCTTCCCCAGGCCCGTCACAGCCTATACGCTGGGGATCATGTGGAATACACCCTCATGGAATCCCTCCAGGGACCATTCGCCACTGGGATGACCCTCTTACCTAAGCCCCTTGTCCCATTGCCGGTACCTGAGTGCTGGCAGGAAGAAACTAGCTGCCGCAGGCACAGTACGCTGTCTTCAGTAGACCGAGGAGGGGTCCTTTACTTTCATGAAAAGCGACAGCCTCAACTAGAGCTCCTGATCCCAGGTTTCCCCCCGCCACCAACTGGTCAGCTGGGATATGTGTCCACCACTATGTTTTCCTACAGTCTGACGGTGGTAAATTACCAACTCCCATGGAAGATGGGGTCTGCTGCAGCGAGAGATTTTCGAGCTTCATCACCCCCCCTCAAGGATCGTTTACCACAGCCCCTATAGCCAGAGATTCTCAGTCCATCTGTCCCGGCAGGAGGTTCCGGTGCTGTGCAACGGAAGGCTGCTGTTGCTATGGCTAGTGTGACCACCCGGTCACTACCAAAATAGTCCACCAGAGGTCAGCAAAGCACCACCGTGGCAGCCAGCCTAGCTTACAAGAAGCAGGAGCGCCCTCTCATGTCTTTTGGTAGCAGCAGCGAGGAGGACTTTAGGTACCTCCTCTAACGAGCTTCTTCCTAGGTATCCTGAAAAGAAAAAAAATCATGGACTAGTGAGACCCACAACTAGGACTACCTCCCCATCTGCAGAAACACTCCCAGTTAGGCACGTCTGCACCCAATTCCTTTTTTCCCCCTTCTACGGTTAAGTGTGAGAAAAAAAAAGGGGGTTCTCATTATTTTTGCTGCTATCCTATACCCATGTGGATTACCAATATTACTACCCCATGTGGATTACAAATATTATTACCTCGTGTGGATTACAAAGGACTTTTGCACTACATGGTTCCCTTTTGGTGCACTTGATCCGCCAGCACTAAAGAAAAAGACTTTAATGTGAATTTACTTGCACTATGCTATTGCCTTATATATTTGCACTAATGTTTTTACAGGTTTTGCAACGTTCAAGTATTTTACCCATTGTATGTACTCTTTTACAGGTACCACAATGTGATCTCATGCACTTTAAATGGACTCTGAACTTAATCTAGTTAACCAGATAGCTAGCACCTTACTCTAATGCTCATATGGACTGCCTCTGAGGACGTTAATACTAATGTTTCTTATGTTACCTTGTGTTAGCTTAGAAAGCCTAGGCATTGTATTGTATTATTGCTACACAAGGGGACCAAGTGGTAAGTCACAAGCAGATCTAACACCGTCAAGGGTTACCCCACTGCTAATGTGTGTTTAGAGGGAGTAGCCCTCATGGAGATATGGGAGAGAACCAGCTCCTCCTCCTTATTTGTTATGTCTTAAGGCCTTGTGCACCGCCTTAAGGAAAATATGTTTCGCTACCTGTTTAGTCATCAAGGTGACCGTGCGAAAAGCTTTATATAGACCTTGATGCTTGGAAGGGAATACAGGATGAAGCCACCCTTCTATTTTCGGGCATCTCATAGCATCGTGGATGGATTACAGTACATGACACCCCACGCTTCCGGTGGTACTAGGGTCCGGTATCCACAACGGGAGTATTTGATCGCTTTGTGCAGACCTTTTGGTTCACTGGTTATTACCGAGAGGGCAATGAATAGACACCCTAGTGTCAGAAACCTAGTGGTAGCCATCTCTATGACAGTCTATGTATGTATATAATAGAAATTAATCTCATGCAGCACTTTAACCTTACTTGGGTAACATTACAGCATACCCTAAGCACAAGCCTAGGGTGGCTTGGTTTTAATTAAGGGGGAATGTAACACCCCAGAGTGGTCTTACCACTTCTGCACCCTGATACCGGCTTTACTGGTCTTACCTCATGTCATCTTATGTATTTATTCTGGGTCCTCCACAATGTACATTCCTATCTTGCTATGCAACTCTTTATATGTAATGTGCCTGGTTCACCAGCAGGTGGCAGCAAACACAGCAGAGATATACTTAGATAGAAAAAAAAATTCCATTCAATTCTAACCCCCCCCCCTCCCCTGGAGAGAGGTGGGCTAGTCCCACTTCCTGCAGGAAGAGTGGGGACCAGTGAGAGTTAGTCTAGCTTACCCCCTGCTAGAGGACAGGTTTGAAGGGTGCACGTCTCTGCTGGCCTTCCCCAAGCCAGCCAGAGTACCCTCAGCTCTGCTGGCCATGGAGGCCAAAGCCTCAGAAGCCAGGAGGAAAGTTCCCTGGCCTAATCTGGAGACAGATCATACAGAGTAAAGTGCAGCTTACAAGAAAAAGCAAAGTAATACAGCCAGCCTGTCAGTACAGCAGAGCCAGAGAGAAACAGATGTAGCAGAGTCGAGTTTGCCTGCCAGTTTTAATGCTAAAGCCTGCTGGGATCAAGACAAAGCTTGAAGATTGTTTCTGATGAATGTTTACTCAAGTAAAGCTGCTGTTCAGCTATATACAAGGTCTGGACTCAATCTTTCTTTCAAATCCCTCAATTATTCCCCCTATTTATTGCTTTGGAGCCACATTTTAGATCGCACTATACCAATCGGCATTCCTATAAATGGGTCGCATTAAATAGAGGGACCTAGGGGGAGGCGCCCGTTGCACATTAAGTCCTACACTATTTTCCCACTAACTCTTAGGACAGGGTGGCATTCTGGGGGTTCCATCCGGGAATCTTTTCTTTCATAAATGCGGAAGTTGTGAATGTGCCCAGAGCTACTCTCACAGAGTTTGTACATATTAATGCCCCACCTTGCCCAGTACTGGAGGAATCCTACACTCCCTTTGAAGTGTTTATTCAGGGGTGTACACCTCAGAAAACTTGGAGTTAAATTGGTTGATGAGGATGGGCCTAATTTTGAACAGGTGGTCAAATGTTAAGTCATTCTGGGTTGGGGTATACATTTTAAACTAATACTAACTAAAACTGATATATATATATTGTGGGGAGTCGCTCTGGTAGATAGCAGTGCGGGTGCAGTACAGAGGCAAAACAAGAAGTCCAGAAAGTGCAATAAACAGTGTTTTAATCACACTTGCACACAATAAACGATAAGCAGTCTCTTGGTGTTAATTCACACTCAGCAAACACAAAAAAGCAAAACCAAAGAGTCCAAAACCAGGTTCAATCACCTGTGAGATGTTTAGGTGCGCGTTCGCACCTGGCGGTCGGCCCAGCCGCAGGATAATCCACCTTCAGGCTTCCAGGACGACTGCACGACTCCTTGCTGGGCTCATCCTTCCAGCCCAGAGAGCAACACAACACTAGCAGCAGCTCCAGGATAATCACAGCCACACCTGCTGATGTGGCTGCCTTTAAAAAGCCCCGCAAAGTCCGGCCTGGACCGTGGGGAGTAGGCACCCACCCAACTCTTTGCCTACTCCCAGTAAAAGCCGGCCCGGATTGGCTTTGCAGCCAAACTAACTATCAATGTCAAGCAGCACTAGCTGCTGCTGACACATAAAACCCGAGCTTCACCTCACCGAGGCCAGGAACCTCGGTGACACGTATCTTCCGTCCATGACGGCACCTTGCGCCCTCTTACATACCTCCCCTTTGTTCAACCCCGACAGGGTGAACACACGCCAAACACTGTACTCGAGACAGTGCATCCGCATTTCCTTGCAAGCGGCCTGCCCTGTGTTCCACTGTGAACTTGAAGTTCTGCAGGGACAAGAACCATCTGGTGACCCGAGCATTCCTGTCTTTCGCCTGGCACATCCACTTTAGAGGGGAATGGTCGGTCACCAGACGGAACTTTCTCCCTAGCAGATAATAGCGGAGAGACTCTAGTGCCCACTTGATGGCCAGGCACTCTCTCTCCACTATACTGTACCTGGTTTCGGCTGGGGTGAGTTTGCGACTCAGGAAAACCACGGGATGCTCCTCCCCATTGATTTCCTGAGAGAGTACAGCCCCGAGGCCCACTTCAGAGGCATCGGTCTGTACCACAAACTCTCTCTTGAAGTCGGGCGTCACCAAAACCGGGACCCACACAGGGCCGACTTCAGAGCAGAGAAAGCCTTATCCGCCTGCTCATTCCACTGGATCGACACTGACCTGCGTCCCTTTAAAAGGCTTGTCAATGGAGCAGCAATTGTAGCGAAGTTGGGAATAAACCTCATGTAGTATCCCACCATGCCCAGGAATGATTTTACTTGCCGCGTAGTGACAGGTCGGGGCCAATTCTTAATTGCCTCAATTTTGTTTACCTGAGGTTTGACCACCCCCGCCCAATGACATACCCTAGGTATTTGGTCTCTTCTAACCCTATCACACACTTTTTTGGGTTAGCAGTTAAGCCAGCTTTCCTAAGGGAGTCCACTACGGCCTGTACCTTCGGTAGGTGACTCTCCCAGTCGGTGCTATGGATAATGATATCATCCAGATACGCTGAGGCGCACTGGCCGATGTGGACGAAGCACAATATCCATAAGCCTTTGAAACGTGGCGGGGGCGCCATGTAGACCAAAGGGTAATACCTTGTACTGATACAACCCCTCCGGTGTGATAAAAGCAGTTTTTTCCTTGGCAGTCTCCGTTAAGGGTACCTGCCAGTACCCTTTAGTGAGGTCCAAGACAGAAAAATACCTGGCTTGGCCCAATTTTTCAATGAGCTCATCCACCCTCGGCATGGGATATGCGCCAAACTTGGACACCTCATTCAGCTTGCGGAAATCGTTACAGAACCTCAATGTCCCGTCCGGCTTGGGTATTAAGACTATCGGACTGGCCCAATCACTTTTTGACTCCTCGATGACACCTAACTGGAGCATCAGCTGCACTTCCTTCACAATGGCTTGTCGCCGAGCCTCGGGTACCCGATACGGCTTTAACCGGACTTTGGCCTGAGGCTCAGTGATAATGTCATGCTGGATTAGGGATGTGCGCCCAGGAGGTCCGAGAACACATCCGTGTTCCGACTAATGAACTCCTTAACTTCCTGGACCTGTTTGGAGGATAGGCTATCTGAAATTTTTACGGTGGCTGCTGCTTCCCGGACTTCGAGGTAAGGGGCTGGATCCTTCTCACCTAGAAGCCCTGGCCGGGGACTGTCATCGCTGGACGAGTTCCTATCCTTCCATGGCTTCAGCAAATTCACATGATACACCTGCTCCGGCTTCCGCCGCCCTGGCTGGTGCACCTTGTAATTTACTTCCCCACTTTCTCGAGCACTTCATAGGGCCCCTGCCACCTAGCTAGAAATTTGCTGTCAAGGGTGGGTACCAGAACTAAAACTCGGTCTCCGGGATTAAAGTCTCGCACCCGAGCCTGACGATTATAGACTCTACTTTGGGCCTGTTGTGCTGCCTCCATATGCTCCCCGACCAGCGGTAACACCCTCTCCATACGTTCCTGCATCTGGGTAACATATTCAATTACGCTTTGTGGGGGACGGGCTGTTGTTCCCACGCTTCCTTAGCGATGTCCAACAGGCCCCGTGGGCGTCTGCCATAAAGCAGTTCGAAGGGTGAGAACCCAGTAGAGGCCTGGGGCACTTCTCGCACTGCAAACATGAGATAGGGCAGAAGCAGATCCCAGTCCTTCCCATCTCGGGACACCACCCTTTTAGCATATTTTTTAAAGTTTGGTTAAATTCTTTCCACAAGGCCGTCCGTTTATGGATGGTAAACGGACGTCCGCAATTGCTTTATATGCAACAGTTTACATAATTCCCTCATAATCTTAGACATAAAAGGGGTCCCTTGGTCCGTCAGAACCTCCTTAGGTAGGCCCACCCGGTAAACATCTCCATTAACTCCTTTGCTATGAGCCTAGCCGATGTGTGTCGAAGAGGCACCGCCTCTGGATATCGAGTAGCATAGTCCAGAATCACCAGGATATGTTGGTGACCCCTAGCAGACTTCGGTACGGGTCCGACCAGATCCATGGCAATACGCTCGAATGGGACCTCAATTATTGGGAGAGGGACCAGGGGACTTCTGTAATGTGGCTGGGGGCTATTTACCTGACAGGTCGGACAGGACTTACAGAACTCCTCTACTTCCTTAAACAAACCAGGCCAGTAAAATCGCTGTAGTACGCGGTCCTGCGCTTTCTGCCACCCCATGTGTCCCCCAAGAACATGTTGGTGGGCAAGCTCCATAACAAGCTTGCGATATGCGGTGGGCACCACCAACTGTTCAACTGGCTCACCTCGGATTTGGTTCACCCGATACAACATATCCTGAAGAATAATAAATCGTGGAAACATTAATTCAGCCCCAGGTTTCTGGGGTTTACCGTCAATCATTACAACACTTTCCCAGGCCCTGGTTAGGGTTTGGTCCCGGTGTTGTGCGGTCCCAAAATTTTCCCCGGAGACATTGAGGTCTGCCAACTCAGGTCCCGGGGCAAGTCCTCCGTGTCTCCCACCATTACACTCAGTGGGGTTGTCTCCCTCTACCGCTGGAGCAGTGGTCACCCCTACCGCTGGCCCTTCAGATTCGGGCTCCCAGGGTTCTGGCCTTCCAGTGGTATCAGGCCACTCTACTAGGGTTACCCCTGTCTCGGGCCCATCAGACACCTTTATAGCCGGCCACAGCGCCGGAAACCGGGAAGTCCCTCCCAAGTATCAGTTCATGTGGGAGTTTGGTAGCGACAGCCACCTCGTGGGTCCACTTACCAGCAGCTGTGGACAAAGTCACTAATGCAGTGGGGTAGTCTTTTAAGTCTCCGTGGATGCATAGGACCCCGACTTTACGGCCGGTATACTCCGCAGGCCGTATTAGGGCAGCTCTTACCAGGGAGACTAAACTCCCGGAGTCCAGCAGGGCCACCGCCAGAGAATCTCCCACCTCTACCTGACACAGGTGGTTATTGTCCTGCCCCTCACGGGTGCCAGTTGCACACAGCTTCCGTGCATACAGGGAGTGGCGATACCCGTAGTTCACATCCATCGGCTCACCCTGATGCGGACAGTCGGCCCTGATGTGGCCTGGCTCCTGACACCTCCAGCATACCACGGGAGGCGGATCCGCAGGGGATACATTCCGTGCAGGTCTCTCTGTCGCCGGTCGTCGGAACTGGGGTGGAGGCCTCCGGGGTTTGACTGGCCCCTTCCCAGCAAGACTCCCTGCAGGTTTCTGGTGGCCTCGTAACGCTCTACCAGGTCGACCATCTCCAGGGCACTTACCGGAGACGCCTGGCCGACCCAGTGCTGGAGGGGATAAGGCAGGGCCCTCCAAAAGATGTCCGCCAACAGTCGATCCAGCATGGCAGTGGGACTTAGTAGATCAGGCTGCAGCCACTTTTGCAGCCTGTGCAGCAGATCGTAGTACTGCGGCCTAGCAGGTTCAGTCGCTTTAAAGTCCCACTGGTGGACTCTTTGAGCGCGACCAGCACGCTTCACCCCCAGTCTGGCTAGGATCTCTCCTTTCACAGTGTCATAATCGGCCGCTTGGTCGTCCGACAAGTCGAAAAACACCTGCTGGGGTCCGGAAGCCAGGAACGGAGCGACCACCTCAGCCCACTGGTCACGGGGCAGCTTCTCCTCACGGCCACTTTTTCGAAGACTGCCAGGTAGGTCTCGGCATCATCCTCGGGGTCATCTTGGGAATTGCTGCACGGACCGCTTCCGGGCATCATGGGCACGGTGAGAGGCTCCAGTCGCTTGCAAAGCCATTACATGTTGCAACAGCAGCTGGTTTGTCTCCTGCTGCTGCTTGTTGGCCTCCCGCTGCTGTAAATTGGCCTCCACGAGAGCCTTTACAACTGCCTCCATCTTGTCAGAGTTCACGTGTTGCAACCTTGCCGGCTTGACATATGACATTCACTTTGGAAAACTTCGGCGCTTACGCCAGCCTCACTGCGCATGCCCGCATCCGACACCAAATGTGGGGAGTCGCTCTGGTAGATAGCAGTGCGGGTGCAGTACAGAGGCAAAACAAGAAGTCCAGAAAGTGCAATAAACAGTGTTTTATTCACACTTGCACACAATAAACGATAAACAGTCTCTTGGTGTTAATTCACACTCAGCAAACACAAAAAGCAAAACCAAAGAGTCCAAAACCAGGTTCAATCACCTGTGAGATGTTTAGGTGCGCTGTCACACCTGGCGGTCGGCCCAGCCGCAGGATAATCCACCTTCAGGCTTCCAGGACGACTGCACGACTCCTTGCTGGGCTCATCCTTCCAGCCCAGAGAGCAACACAACACTAGCAGCAGCTCCAGGATAATCACAGCCACACCTGCTGATGTGGCTGCCTTTAAAAAGCCCCGCAAAGTCCGGCCTGGACCGTGGGGAGTAGGCACCCACCCAACTCTTTGCCTACTCCCAGTAAAAGCCGGCCCGGATTGGCTTTGCAGCCAAACTAACTATCAATGTCAAGCAGCACTAGCTGCTGCTGACACATAAAACCCGGCTCTCACCTCACCGAGGCCAGGAACCTCGGTGACACGTATCTTCCGTCCATGACGGCACCTTGCGCCCTCTTACAATATATATATATATATATATATATATATCTATTGTGGTAAGGTGCAGGGTGCCGTCGTGGATGGCAGGTATGTGTCACCGAGGTTCATAGCCTCGGTGAGGTAAGAGCCCGTTTTTGTTGATGTCAGCAGCAGCTAGTGCTACTGACAGAGTTTAAATAGCATGGCTGCAAAGCCGATCCGGGCCGGCTCTTACCGGGAGCAGCTAAAGTGTAGGGTGGGTGGCTGCTCCCCACGACCCAGTCCTGGTTTTGGGCTGGGTTTAAAAGCTCAGCCAGCTCAGCAGCTGGAGGCTGTGATTATCCTGGAGCTGCTAACAGGGCTGAGGAGTTCTCTGTCCTGGAGGAAAGAGCTCAGCAAGGAGGTGTTTTGTTCCTGGCTACCTGAAGCTGGATTCTCCTGCGGCTGGGCCGACAGCGCGGTGCGAACCTGCACCTACACCTCCCAGGTGACTGAACATGTGTTGGCCTGTTTTTGTTTTGCCACGTTATTTCCGTTGTGTGTGAACTGTCACCAAAGAGACTGTTTTTCATTTATGGTGTGCAAGTGTGAATAAAACACTGTTTGTTGCACAATCTGGACTCCTTGTTTTGCCTCTAAACTGCACCCGCACCGCTGTCTACCAGAGCGACTCCCCACAATATATATATATATATATATATATATATACAGTACAGACCAAAAGTTTGGACACACCTTCTCATTCAAAGAGTTTTCTTTATTTTCATGACTATGAAAATTGTAGATTCACACTGAAGGCATCAAAACTATGAATTAACACATGTGGAATTATATACATTACAAAAAAGTGTGAAACAACTGAAAATATGTCATATTCTAGGTTCTTCAAAGTAGCCACCTTTTGCTTTGATTACTGCTTTGCACACTCTTGGCATTCTCTTGATGAGCTTCGAGAGGTAGTCACCTGAAATGGTTTTCACTTCACAGGTGTGCCCTGTCAGGTTTAATAAGTGGGATTTCTTGCCTTATAAATGGGGTTGGGACCATCAGTTGCGTTGTGGAGAAGTCAGGTGGATACACAGCTGATAGTCCTACTGAATAGACTGTTAGAATTTGTATTATGGCAAGAAAAAAGCAGCTAAGTAAAGAAAAACGAGTGGCCTTCATTACTTTAAGAAATGAAGGTCAGTCAGTCCGAAAAATAGGGAAAACTTTGAAAGTGTCCCCAAGTGCAGCCACAAAAACCATCAAGTGCTACAAAAAAACTGGCTCACATGCGGACCGCCCCAGGAAAGAAAGACCAAGAGTCACCTCTGCTGCGGAGGATAAGTTCATCCGAGTCACCAGCCTCAGAAATCGCAGGTATACAGCAGCTCAGATTAGAGACCAGGTCAATGCCACACAGAGTTCTAGCAGCAGACACATCTCTAGAACAACTGTTAAGAGGAGACTGTGTCAATCAGGCCTTCATGGTAGAATATCTGCTAGGAAACCACTGCTAAGGACGGGCAACAAGCAGAAGAGACTTGTTTGGGCTAAAGAACACAAGGAATGGACATTAGACCAGTGGAAATCTGTGCTTTGGTCTGATGAGTCCAAATATGAGATCTTTGGTTCCAACCACCGTGACTTTGTGTGACGCAGAAAAGGTGAACGGATGGACTCTACATGCCTAGTTCCCACCGTGAAGCATGGAGTAGAAGGTGTGATGGTGTGGGGGTGTTTTGCTGGTGACACTGTTGGGGATTTATTCAAAATTGAAGGCATACTGAACCAGCATGGCTACCACAGCATCTTGCAGCGGCATGCTATTCCATCCGGTTTGCGTTTAGTTGGACCATCATTTATTTTTCAACAGGACAACAGGACAATGACCCCAAACACACCTCCAGGCTGTGTAAGGGCTATTTGAGCATGAAGGAGAGTGATGGGGTGCTGCGCCAGATGACCTGGCATCCACAGTCACCCGACCTGAACCCAATCGAGATGGTTTGGGGTGAGCTGGACCGCAGAGTGAAGGCAAAAGGGCCAACAAGTGCTAAGCATCTCTGGGAACTCCTTCAAGACTGTTGGAAGACCATTTCAGGTGGCTACCTCTTGAAGCTCATCAAGAGAATGCCAAGAGTGTGCAAAGCAGTAATCAAGAACCTAGAATATGACATATTTTCAGTTGTTTCACACTTTTTTGTTATGTATATAATTCCACATGTGTTAATTCATAGTTTTGATGCCTTCAGTGTGAATCTACAATTTTCATAGTCATGAAAATAAAGAAAACTCTTTGAATGAGAAGGTGTGTCCAAACTTTTGGTCTGTAGTGTATATACACTATATATATATATATATATATATATATATATATATATACACACACACAACTAACTACCACTAACTGCAATTTTGTTTTCCCTCCACAAAAGAATAAAAAAAAAACTCAGAAAAAAAGAGCAGATGCGATCAGTAAAAAGCACAGTACTGATTGGTGCTCAGCAGTTGTAGGACGCACGCACACAGATGTTTTTGCGTCTGTGCAAAAACTGCAGTATAAAAATTACCACAAGAAAAATAAAAACACTAAACGCTAAGACTTTCAACTAAGGTGAAGTTGTTTGCTGAGCTGTTAAACCTGCTTGTGTGAATAAAACACGGGAGTCTGATTAAGAACTGTTTTTGTGACTCTGTTCTGCGTTCACTCACCCTGCCTACCAGAGCGAACCCCCACAATATATACACTATTTAATTTTTTTTTTTTAAAAAGAATCCTGTTCTGAAAACTGAGCACAGGTGCTGATTAGTGACGTACGCACTGATAAGCTCTTGGCATTCATCACATCTCACACACGGAAAAAGTCGTGCAGAACGGAAAGAAAGGCGGAAAAAAAGAAAGGCGGAAAAAAATTGACAAAGAAAGCAGTCATGGATTGTTTTGCTTCCGTCAAAAGGGGGGAGGGGGGAAGGGGGGAGAGGGACAGGGATTGAGGTTTACGAGGGGGGGGGGGGGTGGATTAGGGATCTGGAACTGGTGCAGATGAAAAAAAAATGCTCACTGCATCTGTCCCAGAAAATCTTCTTTATTATTTTCACAGGTGAAGTCTGTAGATCGCGATGGTGGTGCACCACAAGTACCAGCAAGACAACCAGCAGCATAGAGAAGCACAGAACCTCTCTGCAAGCAGTCATCAGCGTTGGCAGGGGTCCTAAACACTGAAGTCCCCTGTCTGACCTTGTGGGAAAATGGTGCACTATTCACTTCCATATGACCTCCCTTGCAGCTCCATAAATGGTTAAAAAAGAACCAGAGCTGCTATGAGCCGGTCTACACTGACTGGCCCATCGCCGCGATCGGGGCTGCAGGAGGGGGCGGAAATACATCTGGAGACCCTTAGTAAAGATGGCTGCCATCTATCCCTGGTTACCGTACATGTCGTGCATGTATGGCGCTGGGATTCAAGTTTGCACAGCGCTGTACAGGTACGGCGTTGGTATCCTATGGGTTAAAAACAGCATTTTGTGTTTACTTTAAATATTATTGTCTAATATTAAAAGTAGTTTGATGATCTTAAAAATTCAGTGCGACAAATATGCAAAAGTAGAAGAAACTGGGAGAGGACAAAAACATTTTCACTGCCTTGTATGTGCTAGATTCTGTTCACACTATGTTTCCTGCTTATGCGCAAACTCGTCTATGTAGTCATATGGTCCCATATGGAGCGTTCTTTTGGCATCTGGCAGGCTGGACCATTGGTAGAGCTTTCCTATATAGGTAGGTACTGCAAAAATGTTGTTTTCTGCAACGGTGGTCTGTAGACATATGGTTGCATATTTTGTGCCAATTGTTGAAGGAATATACAGGACATTGAATGGACGCCCTAAATGCAGTGTGAATACCCCGGCAACGGGGAGTTTCTGATACTTCAGTCCAATAGTACCAGAATGAATTGTGACATTGTACTGACGACATATTAAATGGCAGTGCAAATAGTGGTTCTGCCGGGTAAAAGCTAAGTTTATCACTTCATTTGCCTCTGACAGGATAGTAAACACACATAACATCATTTTTACAAATATTTCTGCTCTTGGATGGGTTAAACCCTTCTTCTAATTAAGTAATAAACAGTGTCAGCGGTCTGACTCTGCTGGGATTTATGACATTTACCTTGACAATCTTTTATCCTGTCATCGCTAATGGCATTGTATTGGTAATAAGTTTTACATTATAACAAAATACTGCTGCAAACATTCCTTTTTGTGCAGGGTAATAAATTTGTAGGAGGGACAAAGGCAATATAAATTCACACTGGCAGGTACAACTGGTTCTCGACCGGATTGCTAAGAGTTTATGACTTTTATTGGTACAGCACAAGACAGATTGGAAGAAATATAACAGGCTAGTCCGTTTATGAAGAAAGGGACCATCAAAAGTTGAAGTTAATAGAAGATATTAAGACTTTGGCCCCCCAGACCCCATTTGCTCTAGTTTTATAGCGCAAGGTACACAGCTGCGTGCTGTGAGATCCTAACATTCTGAAACAAAATGTCCTATTCTCAGCTTATCCTGTAACCTTGTGGTCCTTAAAGGGCTATTATAGTTTCAGCGAAAAAAAATTCTAATTTAGATTTCTTTCTGTTGGTTTGTTATGGCTTTCCAGATCTCTGCTTGCAGTCAATAACATTCTTCGTCCCTTTTGCTATTGAGAAGCAAGTGCCTATGCAGGATGGTATCACCTGAGCTTGAGCCAATGACACAATGACATCGGCTCCATATAGTGATAACATCCGGCCGTGATGTATTTCGGCCCACATACGGTGGTTCCACAATACACTGGGCAGTGGCCGTGTGCACCACGTATCACAGATGCGGACCAATTCATTTGAATGGGTCTGCAAACCAGGAGATGCGGTGTGGAATGGAAGCACAGATCGCAACCCCACGGAAACACTACGGAGGGTGTCCGTGGTGTTTCTGCCCGTGCCTCTGCACCGCAAAAAAATAGAACATGTTCTATTTTTTTTGCAGTGCGGACGGATCACGGACCCATTCAAGTTGAATGGTTTTTGATCCGTTCCGTCCCGGGCCGCTGCATGGACGTTGCCCGTGCATTGGGGACCATGCACGGAATGGCTGCACAACGGCTGTGTGCATGAGCTCTAATACTGTATTGAGATCCGTCTCCATACAGTATTAGAATGTATGGGCTCCAATGAGACGAAGTTAAATATTCACGAAGTCGCGCGTGACTTTGTTAAATAACTTTACATAATAAAACATAATTAAAAAAATAATAATAATAACTTTGGTAGTTGATTTTCAAAGTGAAAAACCACTTTAAAACATAAAACCAAACTCTGACCAACCGGTACCTCGGAACTGAAGTCGAGTTTGTTTTCAAGTGGCTTTCCACTTCAAAAATCAACTACCAAAGTTATTCAACGAAGTCACACGCAACTTCGCGAATAACTGACTGCGGCTCATCGGAGCCCATACATTTTAATACTGCATGGAGATGGATCTGCGTACAGTATTGGTCGGAAGTTTTGAACGAAGAAACTTCGGATGTAGCATCCAAAGATTGCTTTGCTCATCACTAGTTCCAAATAATGCAGCACAACATGGGACAAAAGCCCTATTGCTCTAATTTAGATACCAGTGGCACTAAAATTCCAGTAACTTAGTTTTGTAAGAATGTACTAGATACATACCAGCATCCAACCAGTGCATGCGAAAAGTACAAGCGGAAGACTTGATGTTCTGGGCATGCAAATTTTCCTTTGACTGTCAGAGGAAGGCTTACATCATAGAGGAGTTTTGGGGAGCTGTAAAATGTCAAGGGAACAGGACCGCTAGTAATGATAAAGACCATGGACATGGGACACATAATGGAAGGAGGCCGCGTAAATACCTCCAGTTTAAAAAAACTTGTACTTTTCAGTACAGATGAGCAAAGCTTTGAAAAATTAGATTTGGCAACTTCGCCTAAGGTCTCATGCACACGACCGTATGTGTTTTGCGGTCTGCAAACCTTGGATCCGCAAAACACAGAGGCTGCTCCGCGTTCCGTTCCGCAATTTGCGGAAGGGAATGCAGCTCATTATAGAAATGCCTATTCTTGTCCGCAAAACGGACAAAAATAGAACATGCTCTATTTTTTTGCAGGGCCACGGATTGGAGCAACGGATGCGGACAGCACACGGAGTGCTGTCCGTATCTTTTGCGGCCCCATTGGAATTTGCGGCTCGGACGCAGACCAAACATACGGTCGTGTGAATGAGGCCTAAGTTTGACAAGAAATGTAATTTGTTCCAAATTAATTTGTCACAAATCCCTATAAATCAGGTATAACAAGGCCGCTCTGCCTTAGGTTTCAGCCACATGGAGCGGCCATGCTGTGGACGGTTTGCGGTTATACTGTAGTGAAGAACTGAATGACCAATTAGTCTGCTCTGTATAGTCAGTCTTCATTGTTAATGGCCATGTGGCACCTTTAAACAGCGGCTGTTGCTGGTATGTAGTTTGGCTGGTTAGGTTGCAAGGACAGTATACATATTCTTACTGCTGGGGCCTGCAATCTCTGGCAGATTATTCACTTTTCCAACCCCAGCGCTCTCCTGTCCTACAGGTGGGAGACCTTCTTCTGCCATCTGCTTTTTCTCCTTTTCCACATCATGTAATATCGGTGAGAATATGTCATCAGGAACATCCAGCATCCCCTCTCTCTGCATCTTGCTGACTTTTCTAGGACATGGAGACTTTGGAGGATGATTTGGAAGAAGAAAAGCCAGCAAAAGATGAGGATGGTCATTAATAAGACCTGGCCCCCCTAAGGGGTGCAGACTGGATGGTATTGGTTGGCATGCTTTCACCGGAATAATAAAGGCTTCCATCTTATTGGTATTGAATTACATATATTAGTTTACGGCTGATGTAAAAATAAGTAAATGTAGGAGTAAATAATTAAAACTGATGCAGAATAAGTCTCCCTGCACTATCCCTGCAGTCTCACTCTCCAATATTTTTCTATTAATCATTTTCAGGAACACTGTATCTAGAGCATGAGCGCTTGCCATGTTTATCCCTATGTTCAGCTCACAGGACAATGGTGGCGACTATGCGGGATGAGGGTTTTTTTAAGGCTGTGACATCACAGGGAATGGCTATCTGCGAATTGGCTGGCTGGACAGCATTATGGGTGATCTTGCATTCCCTGGCTTGTCTCCTCTACACTTAGTTTAGCTTTGTAACACATGCAGCCGCCATTTTAGGAAAACCTGATTCGTTACCACGAAGCACGAGATTTGTGTAGAATCAAAGTTTTCCTAAACTTCGGACTGAATTCCACTTCGAATGCTTCGCTTTGCTGAACACTACTTTTCAGAATACAAATGTACAGTAATTGAAACTTAAGGAGGAATACAGTTGTTCTTTTTTTCTTTTCATTTTTAGGCTACTTTCACACTTGCGTTAGGTGCAGATCCGTCTGTTATTTGCACAGACGGATCCGCACCTATAATGCAAATGTTTGTATCCGTTCAGAACATATCCATTTGCATTAGCTTTTTGTCTAAGTGAAAACGGATCCGTTTTATATTACATTGAAAGTCAATGGGGGGCGGATTTGTTTTCAAATGCACCATATTGTGTAATTGAAAACTGATCCGTCCCCATTGACTTGCATTGTAATTCAAAACGGATCCGTTAGGCTCCGCCTCTTCAGACAGACACCAAAATGATACAAGCTGCGTTTTGGTGTCCACCTCCAGAACGGAATAGAGGCGGAACGGAGCCGAACTGATGCATTCTGAACAGATCCTTATCCATTCAGAATGCATTGGGGCTGAACTGATCAGTTTTGGACCGTTTGTGAGCCCTGAAACGGATCTCACAAACGGAATCCAAAACGCCAGTGTGAAAGTTATCTTAAATATAACAAAGAGCTCTGTTTGTTTTGTGAAATTCATTACTGAGTCTCCGCCTTTGGACTGTGCTGAAAGGAATGCCTGGTATCTGGTCACAAGGTCCTCCTCGTTGGCTTTTTTGTTGGCTCACAATTTATTCTGTTGATCATTTGTTAATTTCGACGTGCCTTCAGGATCAGACGAAAGATCATATTTTTGTACTTGTTTTTTGTAAACTTTAACACAATGCTTACAGTGTCAACCACCATTATTTTTCCCATCTAGTTTTTGTGATCTGGATAACAAAATAACTCAATATCAACCTACAACACAAATAAAAGCCGCTTACACAGTTTTGCCTGCTAAGAACTCATGCAATGGAGGAAACTGAGGGTTATGGCTAATGTTAGCAATATTTTCCCTTGATATTTAAAGAATTTTGCTGTACAGTGCTTAGATTAACTAAACATTGCTAGTTTGCTCTAGTTTCGGTGCGGATGCTACTGTCTGACCTTTGACACAATGTACTAAAATGTAATGTCATGTAAAATGCAGCTATTAATGAAGTGTACTCGATGCCTTCCACCTGCGAACACGGTGTAAACTGAATATAATAGACAAAGAAAGCTACAAGTACCTCTACGGGTAAAGAATAAAATAAAAATAAAAAAGACTTTTCCTCTTGTTTATAATAAAGATAAATGGAGAGTCATGTATAAGCTGTTTTTCTCATTTACATTCAGTGACAACAAACTGTGATGTCACCTGATTGCAAGGTAATAGTTTTAAAAACAATTATCCCCCCCCCCTCCAAAAAAAAACAAAAACTGTGTTTTCACCCCAGCAGATAAACAAAACTGTTCCTCCATATGCCTGGGTATTATATTTTCAGCGTAAGTAGTTTCCAGGAACCTGGCAGCTGCCTTTGAATTATTCAAACATTATGTTCTGAAAAGTTTCAAGCAAAAGGATGGAAACGCGTGTAGTAACGGTTAAACATTCAGCTGTCACAATTGAAAATATACAGTATGAAAGGAGTATGGGAAGGCTTAAGAAAAAATGTAGGGATCTCAGATTGTCTGATGTGCAGCTGACACAGTGTTCAGGGGTATTTATCTGGCTAAAGAATTCATAACCTTGAGGGCATTAACAAAAGTGAAATTACTTTTTCTAAACAGTGGGCACATTGAAGAGGTACAGTATTGTGTAACGGGAGTAGGTCTGCCATCCGGGCAGTATAGAAGTACTGCTAACAAGTCCAGGCAGTTCCGTTGAAAATGGGGCCCATAGCACATTTGCTGACATAAACACAATTGTGACATAAACAGAATTTCCTGACTGAATCCCACCTGCAAAGTTGTAGCAACTTATTTGAGAGAGAGTTGTGATGTCACAGTACTTACCTGACTGAAAACCACTTGTGATGTCACAGGAGCTCACCTGAGTGAAACCCACTTGTGATGTCAAGGAAGCTTTCTTGATTGAAACGCACTTGTGATGTCACAGAATCTCCCTTGAATGAAATCCACCTGTGATATAAAAGAAGGTCACTTGGCTATAACCCATTTATGATATCATAGGGGCTCACATGACTTAAACCACATCTGATTTCACATTAGTTAATCTGACTGAAACCCATTCGTGATGTTACAGGAGCTCACCTGACTGAAACACATTTGTGATTTCTTAGGAGCCCACTATAAAGTGCACTCGTGATGTCACAGCAGCTCACCTGACTGAAATCTATTTGTGATGTCATTGCAGTGCACCAGACTGAAACCCACCTATAATCTCGTAGCAACTACCTGATTTAAAGGGAATCTGTCACCAGAATCATCACCATTAAACTAAAACTATTGTCTTGCAGCACTTACTACATCCTTTCCAGATGTGCTCTTCTTTCCTTGCTGCTTGGTTTCTATCTTGAAAAAATCCACTTTATTCCTTATGCAAATTAGCTAGTAAGGTGCCCAGAGGGGCGTTGTTTTTCTTCAAATGTGCCCAGGAACGCCCCCGTTGAGTGCCCTGGCCCGCCCTCCAGCAAAGCCTAAACACGCCTCTCCACGGCTCATAGTCTACACTCCCAGCAGCGCCGTTGTCTCCCCCCCCACCACTATATCACCACCCGCAGATAACCCCGCCCACCCTTGGTTTCAGCGTCGCTGACAAATCTCGCTGCGCTTCTTCTCTTTCAGCAGAGGATGAAACCATCACTGGGCTCGGCGCATGCCCAGTAAAATATTTGAGACTGATGCCCTCTGGGGCAGGGAACTCAACGGGGGCGTTCCTGGGCACATTTGAAGAAAAACACGCCCCTCTGGGCACCTTACTAGCTAATTTGCATAAGGAATAAAGTGGATTTTTTCAAGATAGAAACCAAGCAGCAAGGAAAGAAAAGCACATCTGGAAAGGACGTAGTAAGTGCTGCAAGACAATAGTTTTAGTTTAATGGTGATGATTATGGTGACAGATTCCCTTTAAAGGGTTGACCACAATGACCAGTTTAAAAAAAAAAAAACTTCACATTATTATTTTCCGTCATAACATGGTTATAACGGAAAATAATAGCATTCTTAAGTCAGAATTCTAAATAAAATGGCAATTGAGGGGTTAAAAATAATAAAAAAAACCTCACCTCATCCACTTAATCACACAGCCGGTATCCTCTTCTTCTTTAATGCATATGTGGGCTGTCGCTTTGTATTCACTTGAAAAACCTTCATTAAGCCTACATGCACATGACCATTTCTGTTTTCTGACTTGCAAACCACAGATCTGTGATTCGACTTTTCTGTCCTTTGTGCTTCCGTATCAGTTTTGAAGGTCCGCAAAATATGGCGGTGTTGTTTCCATTTGCCGTCTGTTTTTGTGTGGACCGCAAAAAAAAATGGAAGGAGGAAATTATCACAATTTTATCCCCAACCTCCTGGAAACATGCATAGAATGGTCACCTGATGACTCTGACACAATGTTCTACTGCTTTCACAGTCTAGAGAGCTCTGTATCATTCTTCTTATTGGCTGGCATTGGTTTCTGGCGATTTCTAGCTGATCACTTTGAAGAAAATCTCTGTGGATGAGGTAATCCTGTACTGGATTCTTTCTCGGTACTATGGACAGCAGACTTTGCTGCACAAAGAGCCGAAGAGGAGGAGGCACTGGGTTCACCTCATTGTCTTCTTGTGGCCCAAGAAAGGCCACTTCCATACCCTGTACACTGACCTGTGGTAGCACCCAAAGAATTACCACAGCTTCTGTCATATGTCAGTGAACACATTTGATATCCTGCTGGCAGCCCAGCGTCCTGGCCTTACCTTCCAGGACACCACCATGAGACAGGTCCTGTCATCTCTAGATGGATCCAGACAATGCCATGGGATTCAAGCCTCCACAACTTCACCACTACACACTTCCTTGGATGCTGACCTGGCCCAAAATCTGACCTCCTCAGCTGTTGGTTTGGATCAGACTCCACATGGACTATCTGGAATAACAGGACTGACTGTTCGGGAAATCTGTGGACTACTTCTGAAGCTCTGTGTAAGCAGTGCCATGGCAGACTCATGGCAGTCACCTATGTGGACTTTGGAGACTTTACCTGGTTTTCTAATTACTTTGTTTCCCTGTTGGTTAGTGTATGGACTTGCAAGGGAATGAGGACTCTTAATTTGGGCTCAGGAGTGGAATTTGGACAGCATTTCATACTGTCCAAATTCCACTTTCAATCTATTTTTTAGGATTGATTATGTGCAAATAATGTGTTATTTAAGCAACTTCAGCTTGAACTAGAAT
The DNA here is from genome assembly GCA_033119425.1 of Bufotes viridis. Taxonomy (NCBI): domain Eukaryota; kingdom Metazoa; phylum Chordata; class Amphibia; order Anura; family Bufonidae; genus Bufotes; species Bufotes viridis. Next base: position 96,455,287 of record CM065590.1, read on the forward strand.
TGGTATAAAATGCCTTCTAATACCTCATCACAATCCACCCCACAAAATTTTTTTATTTAATAAAGTCTCAATACATAGGTTCGTAATTAATTTAACTTATAACTACCAGTTTTACTTATTCTGACTGGTAAAGTTATAAGCTGCTGTGTCGCACCGTGGGCTAGCCTGTATCTCACACACACGATTGTTCCTGTTCCTCAGGGTAATAACAGGTATAGCGAGGCAGAGTTACCTCTGTTCACAGCAGGTAAATTGCGCAAGTGTTTTCCGGCTAACATCGTAGGGCGCCGTGCTGTGCGACACAGGGGTCTCAGTCTCTGGGCTGAGTGTATGTAATCTGATTTTATGTTCACTGTACTTGGGAGTGTGTTTGATATCCCGTAACAGTAAAACAAAGTTTGTTCTACAAGAGCTGTTGTCAGAGTCGTTTTCCTTGTTCATGACTTCGCTGTATCCTGGGGAGCCCACCCCGATCCACGGCATACTACTTGGTAACATGACGCGTGCAATCAACGATTTGCTGTAGCAGCATCAAAACGGAAGTTTACACCCTGGGAGTGCAGCTGAGCAGCAGAGGCTGGGGAGAGAAGAAGCCAGGAGTCAGCACTGGGAAGCAGATAAGTATACTTCCCTTTGAGTCCAACCCCTGCAAAAATCCTATGAAATCCTGGAAATCCACAGCCCCTTTAAAGGCAGCAATAATAACATATCTAAACCCACATAAAAGACAGGAGACAAATTTAAACAAGAATAAAAAAAACATTTATTTAGAGAAACAAAAACATTTACAATGGTAAATGGTGTGATGGGGTTAAAACACTGTGCAATAGGTTTTCACATACTGTACATTGTGCATCAGGGGTTAACATAGTGCAAATGGTGCAGTAGGGGTTAATATACTGTAAATAGTGGAACAGGGGTTAAAAAACTGCGAATGTTGCAATAGGGAATTAAAGGGGTTGTATTACTTCAGAAAATAGCATTTATCATTAAGAGAAAGTTAATACAAGTATACTGCTTCCATTACTGTCTGGATTCATTTTTCTATCACATTATACGCTGCTCATATCCAGGGGTTATGATGAGGTTTGAGCTAATCAGGTTTGGATTGCTGTATCAGAAACCGATTCTTTTAAAAACCACGTTCAGTATATCAGTTCCATCCTACTGTAAAATTTATTGCCTCTACAAAGGTCTTCCGAAGTTTCAGCAAATTTCACAAAACTTACCTTGTCTCGCCTCTATACATGTCACTTGGTTTATTCGCATAAATTATCGTATCGGCTTCGTTAACAAGGCACAAAGCCATGTTCGGATTAGTATTTTGATACAGTAATTTATGCGAAGAAACAAAGTGACACGTGATATAGAGGCCAGACGAGGTAAGATATTTTTAACAAAGTTTTTAAAAGAATCGGATTTGGATACAGCAATCCGAATTGGCTCAACCCTAGTGATGACCACTCTGGAATCCAGCAGGGGTGGTCATGCCTGCATACTATGGGAAAAGGTGATTTTTATTATAGTGACTAGTGAGCAAACACGGCCACCAAAGCTGGATTGCAGGGTGGTCGTAACTAGAGATGAGGGAAGTTATGAAAACTTCTTCACAAAACGCATTTGTTTTTAAGTAGCGAGCACAATGATGGGAAATTGCAATTGCGCCACCCTCGTCCCTGAACCCCTCATCGCTGATCTTGGCATCTGAGATAAAAAATTAGGGCAAAATTTCACGCAGGGAGTGATGATGTCATCACACTGGCTGGTGTGGTGCCTTCATACATCACCGCTCATGAGATTTTGCCCAGGATCCTCAATCAAGATGCCCGTGGCAGCCTCTCCGCGTTACAATGGAAAAATTGATTTGTTACTACGAAGCATGAGGATATTCGCCATTGCGGCGAATCAAATCTTTTCCGGCATTGAGTTCCTTCCTTTGGGCTCAATACCAGAAAAAAAACGCTTCAGTTATATCCTAATGCATTCTGAATGGAGAGAAATCCTTTCAGTATGCAACAGGATGTCTTCAGTTACTGTTCAGTCACTGAACGGCGTTTTGGCCAGAGATAATACCGCAGCATGCTGCGGTATTATCTCCGTCCAAAATTCCTGGAATGCTGGACCTAGCATTAGTTTCCATTGCAATGCATTAGTGCCGGATCTGGCATTAAAAATACCACAATGACTGATCCGGTATTCCGGTCTGAGCATGCGCAGACCTTTAAAAATGTGAAAAAATAAATACCGGATCCGTTTTTCTGGATGACACTGGAAAAACGGATCCGGTATTGCAATGCATTTTTTTGACTGATCAGGCATTTTTCAGACCTGATCAGTCTAAAAAATGCCTGATCAGTCAGAAAAAATTACATGCTTTTGCATACAATTTGCATGATCAGGCAGGCAGTTCATGCAACGGAACTGCCTGCCAGAATCAAACAACTCAAGTGTGAAAGTAGCCTAAGGCCTCTTTCACACTAGCGTTGTTTCTTTCCGTCCTAGAGTTCCGTCGTCGGGGCTCTAGGACGGAAAGAAACTGATCAGGATAATCCTAATGCATCCTGAATGGAGAGAAATCCATTTAGGATGTATCAAGATGTCATCCGTTCAGTATGTCAACGTTTTTTGGACGTTGACAAAACCGTAGCATGCTGCGGATTTGTCTCCGTCCAAAAAGCCGGAAGACATGCCGCAATGCCGGATCCGCAATGAATGCCCATTGAAGAGCATTATTCCGGATCCGGCATTAGGGTAAACGTCGATTCGGCGCATTGCCGGATCCGACGTTTAGCGCTGCACATGCGCAGCAGCCGTTCCGATCGGGGCCCCAGTGTAAGCTGGGGCTCCGATCGGTTACCACGGCAGCCAGGACGCTACTGGAGTCCTGGCTGCCATGGTATGTGCAACCCAGCAGTGTACTTACCTGCGCAGCGGCCGCCGGGCGCTCCATTATGACATCACAGGTCCGGGCGGTGCATTGATCTATGCGCCGCCCAGACCTGTGACGTCATTAAGGAGCGCCCGCCGGCCGCAGTGCAGGGAAGTACACTGCTGCTGAGTACCATGGCAGCCAGGACTTCAGTAGCGTCCTGGCTGCCATGGTAACAGTGAAAGCATGTTGAAGACTGATCAGGAAACTGATCAGTCTTCAAATGCTCTCCGGCCACTTGCGTTCTGACAGATCCGGTGGGACGTAAGTGCCCGCCGAATCCTCAGAACGCAAGTGTGAAAGAGCCCTTAGGCCTCTAGCACACGAACGTTGTGTGGCCGCGGCCATATTGCGGCTTGCATATGGTGGGTCCGCAATACACAGGCACCGGCAATCACGGAGATGCAGAACAGAGGAACGTATTGGAACCCCGCGGAAGCACTACGGAGTGCTTCTGTGGTGTTTCTGTCCGTGCCTCCGGTACGGACGGATCATGGACCCATTCAAGTTGAATGGGTCTCGATCCGTCCCGGCCACCGCACGGACGTTGCCTGTGCATTGGGGACCACAAATTACGGTACCCAATACATGGAACGGATGCACAACGTTCGTGTGCAAGAGGCCTTATAAAGCAGCGGAGCTGGAAGCCTGTGTGCTGATAAATTACCTTTTAAATTAGCATAGCACTAATCCGTACAGATCAAATAGAAGCAAATTTACAGCAATGTTAATAGTTAATATAGCAGCAAATGGGATGGATTCTTCTAAGATCATTAAAAGTTCCACAGTCTGGAATGACACAACAGAGGACGAGAGCATGTCCTTATCTCTTTATCTTCAGCGTTAATTGACTGGCTTTACAGAAAGCGACAAATTGGCGGCTATATATTTTACAATATTTATTTCAGATCAGGTTTCTGCCTGTTCTTCTGTGGCCGTTGTGCAGCTGATTTTCTGAATAATGACATCCCAGTGTGTTAGTCCAATTAAATGACTACCTGATACATCTATTCGGTCCAGATTACTGATGATTTTGACCTGTGCACCATGCAGACAGGAATGAAGGGCTCCGCATATCACACCTTACCTATTGTGCAACATTTCTTTTTCACACATTGATAGGAAGTCTGTTGATCCGCTATATAATGCATATTTAATGTCAGGACAAAAATACTAATGAGTATGAACCAAAATTAAACTCGAAAAATATACCGTAGTACGGGTAATAGGGGATGCTGGAAACGTCTAGCAGTAAACTGAACCTTGTCACGACTGCTCTCAGATGATGGGTGTCTATAGTAAGTAGGCAAATGGTTGTTTGGCTAATTATACAGTTTAAAAAGTCATCCTTAGGCCTCTTGCACATGACCGTGTGCATTCAATATTTTGCGGAACGGAACAGCTGGCCCCTAATAGAACAGTCCTACCCTTGTCCGTAATGAGGACATTAATAGGACAAGTTCTATCTTTTTGCGGAACGGATATACGGAAATACGGAAATGGAATGCACACGGAGTACCTTCCGTTTTTTTCCCCGGACCCATAGAAATGAATGGTTCCACATACGGTACAAAAAAAACGGAACAGACACGGAAAGAAAATACGTTTGTTTTGAAAGAGGCTAAAGGCCTAGTTCACACTTCAGTTATTTGGTCAGTTTTCTCCATCAGTTATTGTGAGCCAAAACCAGGTGCGGGTCAAAAACCCAGAACAGGTGCAGATCTTTCCATTATACCTGATCTCTGAGAAGGCTTCACTACTGGTATTGGCTCATAATAACTGATGGAAATAACTGATCAAATAACTGAAGTGTGAACTAGGTCTTAAAAAGTTCTCCGGAATCAGCATATTAATAGTCTATTGTCAGCATATGCAATCAATATCAGATTGGTGGTGGTCCGACTTTCAACAGCTGCTGCTGGTCAGCTGTTTGAAAGGGCTGCCATGCTCACAAGAGCTTGCGAGTTTACCTGGGTCTGTCTAGGTGCCCGACATCTACTTTGTAGCAGCAGTGCACAATAATAAATCTCTTTTAATATGTTAGTTTTTACAATGTCAGCATGAAAATACAGTGTAATCTGAGCAGATTGATATATAGTTTTTGGGAAAAGATTCAGTATAACTTGTATTAAATTCATTCAAATTCCTGCTCATTCTGTGCTTTGAAGTCCAGGAGACAATCCTATCAGTGATTGACAGCTCTCTCTGTATACACAGTTATAGAGGGAAGGTCCTATCAGTGACTGACAGATCTCTCTGTATACACAGTCATAGAGGGAAGGTCCTATCAGTGACTGACAGCTCTCTCTGTATACACAGTCATAGAGGGAAGGTCCTATCAGTGACTGACAGCTATCTCTGTATACACAGTCATAGAGGGAAAGTCCTATCAGTGACTGACAGATCTCTCTGTATACACAGTCATAGAGGGAAGGTCCTATCAGTGACTGACAGCTCTCTCTGTATACACAGTCATAGAGGGAAGGTCCTATCAGTGATTGACAGCTCTCTCTGTATACACAGTCATACAGGGAAGGTCCTATCAGTGATTGACAGCTCTCTCTGAATACACAGTCATAGAGGGAAGGTCCTATCAGTGACTGACTTTGTATACAGAGAGAGCTGTCAGTCACTGATAGGACCTTCCCTCTATGACTGTGTATGCAGAGAGAGCTGTCAGTCACTGATAGGACCTTCCTCGTATGACTCGTGTATTCAGAGAGGCTGTCACTGATAGGACCTTCCCCTATGACTGTGTATGCAGAAGAGCTGTCAGTCACTGATAGGACCTTCCTCTATGACTGTGTCAGTCACTGAGAGAGCTGTCAGTCACTGATAGGACCTTCCTCTATGACTGTGTATACAGAGAAGCTGTCAGTCACTGATAGGACCTTCCCTCTATGACTGTGTATACAGAGAGAGCTGTCAGTCACTGATAGGACCTTCCCTCTATGACTGTGTATACAGAGAGAGCTGTCAGTCACTGATAGGACCTTCCCTCTATGACTGTGTATACAGAGAGAGCTGTCAGTCACTGATAGGACCTTCCCTCTATGACTGTGTATACAGAGAGAGCTGTCAGTCACTGATAGGACCTTCCCTCTATGACTGTGTATACAGAGAGAGCTGTCAGTCACTGATAGGACCTTCCCTCTATGACTGTGTATACAGAGAGAGCTGTCAGTCACTGATAGGACCTTCCCTCTATGACTGTGTATACAGAGAGAGCTGTCAGTCACTGATAGGACCTTCCCTCTATGACTGTGTATACAGAGAGCTGTCAGTCACTGATAGGACCTTCCCTCTATGACTGTGTATACAGAGAGAGCTGTCAGTCACTGATAGGACCTTCCCTCTATGACTGTGTATACAGAGAGAGCTGTCAGTCACTGATAGGACCTTCCCTCTATGACTGTGTATACAGAGAGAGCTGTCAGTCACTGATAGGACCTTCCCTCTATGACTGTGTATACAGAGAGAGCTGTCAGTCACTGATAGGACCTTCCCTCTATGACTGTGTATACAGAGAGAGCTGTCAGTCACTGATAGGACCTTCCCTCTATGACTGTGTATACAGAGAGAGCTGTCAGTCACTGATAGGACCTTCCCTCTATGACTGTGTATACAGAGAGAGCTGTCAGTCACTGATAGGACCTTCCCTCTATGACTGTGTATACAGAGAGAGCTGTCAGTCACTGATAGGACCTTCCCTCTATGACTGTGTATACAGAGAGGCTGTCAGTCACTGATAGGACCTTCCCTCTATGACTGTGTATTCAGAGAGAGCTGTCAGTCACTGATAGGACCTTCCCTGTATGACTGTGTATACAGAGAGAGCTGTCAGTCACTGATAGGACCTTCCCTCTATGACTGTGTATACAGAGAGAGCTGTCAGTCACTGATAGGACCTTCCCTCTATGACTGTGTATACAGAGAGAGCTGTCAGTCACTGATAGGACCTTCCCTCTATGACTGTGTATATAGAGATAGCTGTCAGTCACTGATAGGACCTTCCCTCTATGACTGTGTATACAGAGATAGCTGTCAATCACTGATAGGACCTTCCCTGTATGACTGTGTATACAGAGAGAGATGTCAGTCACTGATAGGACCTTCCCTCTATGACTGTGTATACAGAGAGAGCTGTCAGTCACTGATAGGACCTTCCCTCTATGACTGTGTATACAGAGAGAGCTGTCAGTCACTGATAGGACCTTCCCTCTATGACTGTGTATACAGACAGAGCTGTCAGTCACTGATAGGACCTTCCCTTTATGACTGTATATACAGAAATAGCTGTCAGTCACTGACAGGACCTTCCCTCTATGACTGTGTATACAGAGAGAGCTGTCAGTCACTGATAGGACCTTCCCTCTATGACTGTGTATACAGAGAGAGCTGTCAGTCACTGATAGGACCTTCCCTCTATGAATGTGTATACAGAGAGAGCAGTCAGTCACTGATAGGACCTTCCCTCTATGACTGTGTATACAGAGATAGCTGTCAATCACTGATAGGACCTTCCCTCTATGACTGTGTATACAGAGAGAGCTGTCAATCACTGATAGGATCTTCCCTCTATGACTGTGTATACAGAGAGAGCTGTCAGTCACTGATAGGACCTTCCCTCTATGACTGTGTATACAGAGAGAGCTGTCAGTCACTGATAGGACCTTCCCTCTATGACTGTGTATACAGAGAGAGCTGTCAGTCACTGATAGGACCTTCCCTCTATGACTGTGTATACAGAGAGAGCTGTCAGTCACTGACAGGACCTTCCCTCTATGACTGTGTATACAGAGAGCTGTCAGTCACTGATAGGACCTTCCCTCTATGACTGTGTATACAGAGAGAGCTGTCAGTCACTGATAGGACCTTCCCTCTATGACTGTGTATACAGAGAGAGCTGTCAGTCACTGATAGGACCTTCCCTCTATGACTGTGTATTTAGAGATAGCTGTCAGTCACTGATAGGACCTTCCCTCTATGACTGTGTATACAGAGAGAGCTGTCAGTCACTGATAGGACCTTCCCTCTATGACTGTGTATACAGAGAGAGCTGTCAGTCACTGATAGGACCTTCCCTCTATGACTGTGTATACAGAGAGAGCTGTCAGTCACTGATAGGACCTTCCCTCTATGACTGTGTATACAGAGAGAGCTGTCAGTCACTGATAGGACCTTCCCTCTATGACTGTGTATACAGAGAGAGCTGTCAGTCACTGATAGGACCTTCCCTCTATGACTGTGTATACAGAGAGAGCTGTCAGTCACTGATAGGACCTTCCCTCTCTGACTGTGTATACAGAGAGAGCTGTCAGTCACTGATAGGACCTTCTCTCTATGACTTTGTATACAGAGAGAGCTGTCAGTCACTGATAGGACCTTCTCTCTATGACTTTGTATACAGAGAGAGCTGTTAGTCACTGATAGGACCTTCCCTCTATGACTGTGTATTCAGAGAGAGCTGTCAATCACTGATAGGACCTTCCCTGTATGACTGTATATTCAGAGAGAGCTGTCAATCACTGATAGGACCTTCCCTCTCTATCAGTGAATGACAGCTCTCTCTGTATACACACTCATAGAGGGAAGGTCCTATCAGTGAATGACAGCTCTCTCTGTATACACAGTCATAGAGGGAAGGTCCTGTCAGTGACTGACAGCTCTCTCTGTATACACAGTCATAGAGGGAAGGTCCTATCAGTGACTGACAGCTCTCTCTGTATACACACTCATAGAGGGAATGTCCTATCAGTGATTGACAGCTATCTCTGAATACACAGTCATACAGGGAAGGTCCTATTAGTGATTGACAGCTATCTCTGTATGCTCAGTCATAGAGGGAAGCCTGTCAATCACTGATAGGACCTCCTGCTTGACTTCAAAGCCAAAAATTAGCCTGATATGGAATAAATTAAATACAAGTTAGCCTACATGCACACGGCAGTGTTTTTTTGCGGCCTCCGTTCTGTTTTTTTTGTGGATCTGATGGTTTCCCATTCATTTCTATGGATCCGTTAAAAATGGAGATGCCTCTTCCGTTGCCTGTCCGCTTCCGCTGTCCGCATTTCACGTCCGCAAAAAAAATATGGCATGTCCTATTCTTGTCCGCAAAAAACGGTTTGCGGACCCATAGAAGTCAATGGGTCCGCAAAAAATGCGGATGACCAATGGAAGCCATCCGTTTGTCATCCACATCCATTTTTTTGCGGATGGTTGCTTGGATACCAGGGAACTTGTACAGGTACTTTAAGAAACTCGTTTAAGCCTTCCGTTTTTTTTGCGGATCCGCAATAAAAAACTGGAAGACACACGGAAACACAACCTATAAAATTTGCGGACACATGGAAAGGATGTGGATGTGAAAAAAAAGGAAGACGGATCCGCGATTTGCAGACAGCAAAATACAACTGTCGTGTGCATGTAGCCTTACACAAAATATTTCATACAAAGCTACTTATCATTCAACTCAGATCCTCCACTCTCTAACATGCTGCCTGCAGCTCAGATACCATTTTTCCCTTTAAATCTTTCTTTTCTTTCAAAGCAGCCAAAGTAGACTGGAGGGGACTTCAATGACTTCTATGGGAGAGTTTTTAGGCATGCTCAGTGACCTGTGCAGAGGTAAGAAGGGAGTAGATAAATTGTGAATGGTCGCTCCTGTGTTATCTATACAAAGGTGATATTTACTGTAATTCTGCCTGTTATGATAATGTGATGGCTACTGAAAAGTGATGGCTACAGTTAAAGGAAGTTTCACCATATTTTAGGCTTAATAGTGAGTGCAAAAATTGCACATTTTTTAATTTAGATAATGATATGAAAATTAAAGCAAAAATCACTAAACATTCTAAAAAATATGTTTAATATAAAAATGTGATTTAAACAATAGATAATTCTCTCATGAGACATTCCCTTTAGGGTCCATTCACCCGTCCGCAAATTGGGTCCGCATCCGTTCCGCAATTTTGTGGAACGGGTGTGGACCAATAATTTTTACTGGGGCTGCAAAAGATGCGGACAGCTGACTGTGTGCTGTCCCCATCTGCACTTCCATTCCGCGGCCCTGCAAAACTATAGAACATTGTCCTATTTTTGTGCGCAGCCACGGACAGGAAAAGGCATTTCTATCACAGTGTCCGTGTTTTGCAGATCCGCAATTCGCAGACCGCAAAACAGTTGCGGACGTGTGAATAGACCTTAAAGATAACAAATCCCAAATCTTTCAAAATGTAAAGTTTTACTTGGCGGTCGTTTTGCGGCAAACTTTGCACCTTTGCGATTCGCCGAACATGCGAACATATGGCGATATTTGCATGCGCCATATTCTTTTGCATTGCGCCAAACTTTGACCCATGACACATCCATCAGGTGGGACAGGACAGCCAATTGAGACGTTTCAGCACATGGACACACCTCCACCCTATAAATGAACCTGATCTGGGAGCCATTTTACATTCTGTGTTTTGCCAGTGTAGGGAGAGGTTGCTTTGTGGAGCAGGGACAGACTGTTAGGGACACCAAATGCTAGCTAATAGGGCCGCAAAAGTCCTTTTAACTGGAATGGTATAGATGTGCTATCAATAGGTGTGACATACTGAGGGGTGGGATATACTTATAATATACTTTCTAACATAGAATGTATATAGTGCATTTGTATTGTGCAGCAGGTGTGTGCGGTTCTGCTGCAATACTGCAGGTATATAGAGGGACAAATGCTATTGGAATAAATAATTGCAACTGGTGTGATATACCTGTTGCCCCCCCAAAAAATGATTGAGGGGTGTGAGATACCTGCTTCCACAAAATATTGATTCAGGGGTTCTATGTACCTATTTCCACAAAATACTGATTGAGGGGTGCGATATACCTGCTTCCAAAAATACTGATTAAGGGGTTTGATATACCTGCTTCCACAAAATACGGATTGACGAATGCGATATACCTGCTTCCACCAAATATTGATTAAGGGGTTCTATATTCTTGCTTCCACAAAATACTGATTGAAGGGTGCGATACACCTGCTTCCACCAAATATTGATTGAGGCCTGCGATACACCTGCTTCCACAAAATATTGATTCAGGGGTGCGATATATCTGCTTCCACAAAATATTGATTAAGGGGCTCTATATACCTGTTTACACAAAATACTGATTGAGGGGTGCGATATACCTGCTTCCACAAAATACCGATTAAGGGGTTTGATATACCTGCTTCCACAAAATATTGATTCAGGGGTTCTATATACCTGTTTCCACAAAATACTGATTGAGGGGTACGATATACCTGCTTCCACCAAATACTGATTAAGGCCTGCGATACACCTGCTTCCACAAAATACAGATTGAGGGGTGTGACATACCTGTTTCCACAAAATACTAATTGAGGGGTGCGATATACCTGCTTCTACAACATACTGATTCAGGGGTTCTATATACCTGTTTCCACAAAATACTGATTAAGTGGTGCGATATACCTGCTTCCACAAAATACTGATTAAAGGGTTTGATATACCTGCTTCCACAAAATACTGATTGAGGGGTGCGATATACCTTCTTACACCAAATATTGATCAAGGGGTTCTATACTCCTGCTTCCACAAAATACTGATTGAGGGGTGCGATAAACCTACTTCCACCAAATATTGATTGAGGCCTGTGATACACCTGCTTCCACAAAATACTGATTAAGGGGTTTGATATACCTGCTTCCACTAAATACTGATTGGGGGGTGTGATATACCTGCTTTCACAAAATACTGATTGAGGGGTGCGATATACCTGCTTCCACCAAATATTGATTCAGGGGTTCTATATACCTGTTTCCACAAAATACTGATTGAGGGGTGCGATATACCTGCTTCCACCAAATATTGATTTAGGCCTGTGATACACCTGCTTCCACCAAATATTGATTCAGGGGTGCGATATACCTGCTTTCACAAAATACTTATTGAGGGGTGCGATATACCTGCTTCCACCAAATATTGATTTAGGCCTGTGATACACCTGCTTCCTCAAAATACTGATTGAGGGGTGCAATATACCTGCTTCCACAAATTACTGATTGAGGGGTGCGATATACCTGCTTCCAAAAAATATTGATTCAGGGGTTCTATATACCTGTTTCCACAAAATACTGATTGAGGGGTGTGATATACCTGCTTCTATAACATACTGATTAAGGGGTTCTACATACCTGCTTCCACAAATTACTGATTGAGGGGTGTGATATACCTGCTTCCAAAAAATATTGATTCAGGGTTCTATATACCTGTTTCCACAAAATACTGATTGAGGGGTGCGATATACCTGCTTCTACAACATAATTATTAAGGGGTTCTATATACCTGCTTCCACAAAATACTGATTGAGGAGTCTGATATACCTGCTTCCACCAAATATTGATTCAGTGGTTCTATATACCTGTTTCCACAAAATACTGATTGAGGGGTGCGATATACCTGCTTCTACAACATACTGATTAAGGGGTTCTACATACCTGCTTCCACAAAATACTGATTGAGGGGTGCAATATACTTGCTTCCACCAAATATTGATTCAGGTGTTCTATATACCTATTTCCACAAAATACTGATTGAGGGGTGCGACAAACCTGCTTCCACAAAATACTGATTGAGGGGTGCGATATACCTGCTTCCACCAAATATTGATTGAGGGGTGTGATATACTTGCTTCCACCAAATATCGATTGAGGCCTGCGATACACCTGCTTCCACAAAATACTGATTGAAGGGTGAAATATACCTGCTTCCACAAAATATTGATTAAGGGGTTCTATGTACCTGTTTACACAAAATACTGATTGAGGGGTGCGATATACCTGCTTCCACAAAATACCGATTAAGGGGTTTGATATCCCTGCTTCCACAAAATATTGATTTAGGGGTTCTATATACTTGTTTCCACAAAATACTGATTGAGGGGTGCGATATACCTGCTTCTACAACATACTGATTAAGGGGTTCTATATACCTGCTTTCACAAAATACTGATTGAGGGGTGCGATATACCTGCTTCCACAAAATACCGAATAAGGGGTTTGATATACCTGCTTCCCAAAAATATTGATTCAGGGGTTCTCTATACCTGTTTCCACAAAATACTGATTGAGGGGTGCGATATACCTGCTTCTACAACATACTGCTTAAGGGGTTCTATATACCTGCTTTCACAAAATACTGATTGAGGGGTGTGATATACCTGCTTCCACAAAATACCGATTAAGGGGTTTGATATACCTGCTTCCCAAAAATATTGATTCAGGGGTTCTATATACCTGTTTCCACAAAATACTGATTGAGGGGTGCGATATACCTGCTTCTACAACATACTGCTTAAGGGGTTCTATATACCTGCTTTCACAAAATACTGATTGAGGGGTGCAATATACCAGCTTCCACCAAATACTGATTGAGGCCTTCGATACACCTGCTTCCACAAAATACTGATTGAGGGGTGCGACATACCTGTTTCCACAAAATACTGATTGAGGGGTGAGATATACCTGCTTCTACAACATACTGATTCAGGGGTTCTATATACCTGTTTCCACAAAATACTGATTGAGGCGGGGTGTGATATAGCTGCTTCCACAAAATACTGATTAACCCCTTAAGGACCGGGGGTTTTGAGATTTTTGCGTTTTTGTTTTGCGCTCCCTGTCTTCCAAAAGCCATAACATTTTTATATTTCCGCTCACATAGCCATATGATGGCTTGTTTTTTGCGGGACAAGTTGTACTTTTTAACGCTACCATTTATTTTTGCATGTGATGTAGTGGGAAACGGGAAAAAAATTCCAAATGGGGTGAAATTGCAAAAAAAAAGCAATTTCACCACAGTTTTACGGGTTTTTAAATTACAACGTTTGATTTGCGATAAAACTGACTGGTTAATTTTATTCTTCAGGTCAGTACGAATCCGGAAATACCTAATATGTATAGTTTTTCTTGCGTTTTGATAGTGAAAAAAAAATTAAAAGTGGGAATTTTTTTTATTTTATTTTTTTGTCGCCATGTTTTGACCCCTATAACTTTTTTGTAATTATGCGTACGGAGCAGTGTAGTGGCTCATTTTTTGCGGGGCAATCTGAACTTTTAATTGATACCATTATGGGGTGCGTATGATGTTTTGATCACTTTTTATTCATTTTTTAGGAAATGAAGCGTCCAAAAATGGCGAATCAGCCATTTGGACGCTTTTTCTGTTTTTATGTTTACCGTATGATGAATATTTTTAATATTATTATAGTATGGGCGTTTTCGCACATTGCGACACCCATTATGTGTAATTTTTTATTTTTATTTATTTTATTTTCATTTTGGGGAAAGGGGGTGATTTGAATTTTTATATTTTTTTATTTTATTTTTATTTTTAAACTTTTTTTTTTTTACCACTTTCTTATAGTTCCCACAGGGAACTATAAGATGCAATCATCAGATTGCTATTCTCATATATTCCAATGCAATAGCATTGGAATATATGAGAAAATCACATATTTCCTATGGAGCCTATTACAGTCATAGGCTCCATAGGAATACTATGTAGTAACCTAGGTTTCATTCACAGAAACCTAGGCTACTACATGCATGCTCCGGCTCCCCTTGTGGCCATCAGGGAGCCGGGCACAAACCGAAGTGAAACTTTCGGTTTTGCGCTGATCAGATGCCGTGGTCAGGATTGACCACGGCATCTGAGGGGTTAAATGTCCGCGATCGGCATCGCTGCCGGTCACGGACATGAGCTGCGGGTGTCAGCTTGATGAATCAAGCGTTTACCCGAAGCTCATGTGCCCGCTCCGTGCGGGAGCGGGCGCCATCTTTAAAGTGCGGACGAAGGGCGTACATGTACGCCCTTCGTCCTTAAGAGGTTAAGGGGTGCACAGGAGGCAAAAATCAGACTGTAAATGTATCTGTAGCGAGCCATCCACCATGCAGGTCACATCTGACGCTCCCAGGACTCTGGCACATGGCTCTGCAGTGTGGGCTTTTTTTAACGTGTCAGCTGCTTTCAATAGTGTTGCCATCTGCAGCCTGTGTGGTCAACACATAATTCGCGGTAAGCCCAACACTCACCTAGGGACGACCTCCTTAAGAAGGCACCTGGTCTCCCATCACCGAGCCCAGTGAGGGCAACGCCATCAGAACCCACAAAGCCACACTCCCGGCGCTCCACGTCCGGCCTCTTCTCCTCTCTGCTCCCATTTGTCCTCCACTCCACCTCAGACCCTGCCGTTGTCACATTCATCTGGCAGAACGCAGGCTTCCGTAGCCCAAATGAGCGTAAAAAATTGATGACGCCGGATAACCCTCTTGCCCAACGGCTGACCGCTGGCTTGTCGGAACTGCTAGCCCGCCAACTACTGCCATATAAACCGGTGGACTCAGAGGCCTTTAGAAAATTGCTCAAGTCCATCAGGTCGGGGGACCATGATGTTGACTGTGGGGAGCCTTCGGATCCCGCTAGTCGGGCACCTCGTGTCTTCAAAGCGGATGAGACCCTCCTCTCTGTCATGTTTACAGAGTGGAAAAAACCTGGAGGGTCCGGTTTTAACAAAGAAGTTGTCCAAGCGCACTCTGGTTCCTGCAGACGATGGGTCTAGTCTGCAGGACCCTCTTGTAGGGTGCAGACTAAGACAGGGTCATACGGCAGCTGCGGCTTCTGCCATAGCGGCTTCTGAAGTCTCTACGTTCCTCCAGTCTCGCCTAAATCAAATTCAAGTTGACGTGAACCACAGGGTTTTTCCAGGACGACATACTGGCTGCCTTCAAGACCATCAACCTGGCTATGGACTTCTTGTGTGATACTGCACAGCTCCAGTTGAAGCTAGCGAGGGAGCCTCCTCGCTAGCAAAGCCGCCCTGGGAACGAGGCCAAACACAGATCTTTGCTCCTGAAGCTAAGCAGCAGGTCTGTGGTTGATGGGATACCAAGTGTGCCTTTGGCGCCCTGTGACAATACTATCAAATGATGTCAGGGGCCCTGGGGTTGGCATCCCATATGCCTTTTTGGCTTAAGCCTTGGGTCGCTGACAATTCCTCAAAATACAGCTTATGTGGCCTTCCATTCGAGCCCAACCATTTGTTCGGTTCGGAGCTGGATAAGATCATGGAGGGCCTTTCAGAGAAGAAGGTGAAGAGCCTTCCCCAGCAGTCCTTTCGAGGGCAGGGAAGTCAAGACCTCGGTGGTAGGTCTGGCCAGCAAACAAGCTCTCAAAGTGACTGGAGAGCACAGTGAAAGGGTTTGAGGCGCTCTCGTGGAGGAGCCAAAGATGGAAAATCCACCTCCTGACTACGGGCCTCTTCGAGGCTCTTGGTTAATTCCTGTTACTCCGGCCGTCCTGCCAATAAGCTTCCCCACTCCTATGCTTCATGTACCCGTCGGGGGTCGTTTCTCCCACTTCTGAGAAGAGTGGATCTGAGAGATCTCAGATCCCTGGGTCCTAAACATCATTTCCGAGGGTTATTTAGTCAACCTCACCTCTATTCCTCTGGACAGGTTTGTCAAGATCAACCTTCTACAAGCTGCCAGGCCGGCGATCCTGGAGGCCTACATTCAGGACTACATTTGCAAGGGGGCTCTGGAGGAGGTTCCGGCAGGAGAACGTGGCCTAGGGATCTATTCAGCAGTTTTTCTGGTTCCCAAGGCTTCAGGAGATCTCCGGAAGATTATCGATCTGAGATATTTCAATCGGTTTATAAGAAAGGTGAAGTTTCGTATAGAAACCATCAGGTCAGTAGTTCACATCCTCAATCCTGGAGATGTGATGGCAACCCTGGACCTCAAGGATGCATATCTGCACATCCCGATCCATCCTGCTTCCAGGAAGTATCTCAGGATCACGGTCCAGGTGTCCGGTGTCGTCAGGCATCTTCTGTTTGTTGCCCTTCCCTTTGGCATTTCTTTTGCCCCCCTCACACTTTTACCAAGGTGGTGGTTCTGTGGTGGCGGCTTTGAAGCTTCAAGGACTGACGATCATTCCTTATCTGGATGACTGGCTTTGAAAGCCTCTGCTCTAGTGGTCCTAACCCAACTTCTTCAGGTAACAATCTCCTTTCTGTTCTGCCTAGGTTGGATCAGCAGCTGGTAGAAGTTGAACGTGAGCCCGTCGACTTCAGTAAGATATCTAGGCTTCATAATTGACTCCTCTGGGATGTCGCTCCAGTTGACTCCAGAAAGAAGATCCCGGGTTCAGAACAGAAGTTCCTTTCCGTTCCCCGGCGAGTTCCAATCCGGACTCTCATGAAGATGTTAGGGCTCATGTCAGCGTCTGCGGAAGCAGTCCCTTGGGCTCTATAGCACCTCCGCCCTCTACAGTTGGAGGTCCTCTCCAAATGGAATGGCAGCCCTGCTGGACTAAAACTCCCTGTGCTCCCTGTCTTGGCGAACATGATATTCCCTCAGATGGTGGTGCCATCTTTTGGACGGGAAGTCTATGACCCAGCCAACCTGAGTCATATTGACTACGGATGCGTCCCAAGTAGGCTGGGACGCTCACCTAGACGACACTCCAGTTCACGGGACCTGGTTTCCTCAGGAGTGGCTTCTTTCATGCAATCTCCGCGAGATTCGAGCTATCCGGCTAGCCCTCCTTCACTTAGCCCCTCAGATCCGGGGCAAAGCGGTGAAAGTCCAGTCAGACAATATAACTGTGGTACTTTACATCAACAAGCAGGGAGGCACGAGATCACTTCCCCTCCTGTCAGAGATCGGGGTGATTCTGGATTAGGCAGAGTTGTACCTTTCCCACTTATCTGCGATCCACATCCAAGGCTCCCTCAATATGATCTTCCGTTGGTGGAGTGGTCTTTACATCCGGAGATATTCAAACAGATAGTCCTCAAGTGGGGTATCCCAGAGGTGGATCTCATGGTAACAAGGTTCAATGCCAAGTTGGAGAGGTTTTGCTCCCTTTACAGGGAGGACAACCCCCTGGCGTTAGACGCTCTGTCAATATCCTGGAGGTTCAGGCTGGCATGCATCTTCCCTCCGTTTTCCATGATTCCGAGGGTATTGATGAAAATCTGTCAGGGATCAGACCTCGGCTATAGCCATCATGCTGTTTTGGCCGAAGAGATCCTGGTTTACCTAGTTCACCCAGTTGAGTCGAGGACAATATTGGAGGCTCCCCCACAGCAGACCCTGGTGTCGTGGGAAACTCACCTCTGCTCAGATCTGCACAGATTCAACCTGACAGCCTGGAGGTTGATCAGTCCCTTCCCAGAATAGAAGGGCTTTCAGAGTCGGTCCTGAGAACGATGTCTCATTCTAGAGCGGACTCTACCAAGAGAGCCTACTCTCGTATTATGAGGATATTCTCATCCTGTTGTACCTCAACTGCGGTGGCGTCTGCAGATCTGCCCCTCTCCGCTATCCTTCAGTTCCTGCACGACGGCCTTGATAGAGGCCTTGCCCTTCTACTCTGATGGTTCAAGTGTCAGCCATCTCAGCTTGCCTTAACAGGCTTTTTTCTCAGGACCCGCTGATCAAACGGTTCCTTAAAGGAGCTGAAAGATTAAAGCCTACAGTACTGAAGACCCATTTTTTCAATGGGATTTATCAGTAGTTCTCAGGGGGTTAGCATCTCCCCCCGGTGGACATAAAGTTCGTCACTTGGAAGTTTGTGTTTCTCCTTGCAGTGACTTTGGCCAAGAGGGTCTCTGAGCTTCAAGCTCTCTCAGCACATGAGCCCTATACCATTTTCTTACATGACCAGGTCCTTCTTAGATTCCTCCCGTATTTTAGGCCTAAAGTTCCTTCCTTCCAGAACATCAATCAGGTGATATCCCTCCCGGTTCTGTCGACATCTACCACCTCCTCCTAGGAACCTGATAGACATCCTCTGGACGTCTTGAGATGTCTCCCGATCTATGTGGATAGATCAAGGAGTTCAGGAAAGATGAAATGCTAATCCTGTTGCCGGTAAGTTTAAAGGCTGCAAGGCATCCAAACCTTCCATCAGTCGGTGGATTGAGGAGGCTATTAAGGAATCCTTTGTTTCCCAATCTCTGGACCCTCCGGGATTCGTGAAGGCCCACTGTACTAGAGCTGTGGCTACTTCTTTTGCCGAGAGGAGTATTCTGCCTCTCAACATGATTTGCAAAGCTGCCTCCTGGAGCTCTCAATCGACATTCATCTCCCATTATAGACTAGATGCCAGTCTAGCTGAGTTTTCGGCCTTTGGGCAGACTATTCTTAGTTCTGCCAGGCAGGAAGGCCCTCCCTAGGGGTTTCTTCTTGCTATCTCCCCATCTGTGCTGCTGGTAGGATGTAAGGGAATCTTTAATTTCTAACGATAATTTGTTTTCCCTTAGTCCTAACAGCAGCACACAAATTTCCCACCCTAGTAAGTCTAGTTTTTTTCTTACTATAAACACAGTGGGCTGGGGATTGACTTCCTCCTTTTAAGGAGATACTTAATTGTTAAATTGAATCATTAGTCTTGGGCTCATTAAACATTCTGCCGGTCCTGCCAGTCCACGGGGGGTGGTTAACAACATCTGTGCTGCTGTTAGGACTAAGGGAAAACAAATTATCGTTAGAAATTAACGATTCTTTTCTGTCCAGTGAATGCACAATTTTTGGAGCCTGTACTCCACTGTCCTGCAGTAAAATTGTTATCCACTGACTGCCTAATATACCTCCAGCCACATAATCACTTGTTCTTTTCTGTCCAGGAAATGCCTGATGTTTGGGGCCTCTACTCCACTGGCCTACAGTAAAATTGTTATTCAATGACCGCCTAATGTTCCTCCAGCCACATAATCACTTGTTCTTTTCTGTCAGGTGAATGCCTAATGTTTGGGGCCTGTACTCCACAGGCCTGCAGTAAAATTGTTATCCACTGACCGTCTAATATACCTCCAGCCACATAATCACTTGTTCTTTTCTGTCAGGTGAATGCCTAATGTTTGGCCTGTACTCCACTGGCCTACAGTAAAAATTGTGATCCACTGACCGCCTAATATACCTCCAGCCACATAATCACATGTTTTCTGTCCGGTGAATGCCTAATGTTCGGGGCCTGTAATCCACTGGCCTACAGTAAAATTGTTATCCACTGTCCATCTAATATACCTCCAGCCACATAATCACTTGTTCTTTTCTGTCCGGTGAATGCCTAATGTTTGGGGCCTGTACTCCACTGGCCTACAGTAAAATTGTTATTCAAAGACCGCCTAATGTTCCTTCAGCCACATAATCACTTCTTATTTTCTGTCAGGTGAATGACAAAATTTTGGGGCCTGTACTCCCGTGGCCTAAAATAAAAATTTTCTAGGCTCCAGCAGGGCACATTTTTGAGAGTTTACCTTTAAGACGCATAAAAATGTCCCCTGATTAAAGTACATATTTTTTGTGGGAATTTTTTGCCATTGATCCCCCCCATGTCACTGTCCATGTTGTGGGATTATTTATGCATTTCTAGTAAGTATTTGGTGGCTGCAAATATTATCTAAAGGGTTTTCAGGTTCGCCTGCCATTAAAGTGAATAGGGCCCGCCGCGAACGAACGGTCCGAACATTTGATTGCTAACGCCTGTTCACGAAACGTCCCGGCTGATGTTCGTTCATCACTATTACAGAACATTTGGGGTTCAAGACTAACTGATAATGAGTTCACAAAAAAACCTACCCAGTTGGTTCTTAGTTACATCTGTTTCTAGGAAAGCTGGTAGCCATGTATCACAGCACGGTAGATAAGATTTACCGTTTTGACAACCCCTATTGCAATATTCATTGTTACCCTGCTACTCTGACTACTAATAAATGGCTAA
This sequence comes from Bufotes viridis, assembly GCA_033119425.1. Lineage (NCBI taxonomy): Eukaryota > Metazoa > Chordata > Amphibia > Anura > Bufonidae > Bufotes > Bufotes viridis. The sequence continues at coordinate 96,476,014 of CM065590.1, forward strand.
ATAAAACTAGCAACTTTATAAAAGAGCTCAACTAAAGGTCTATTGACTGGTGACTATGACATATAGAAAGTTTTTTGTAACTACAGAAAATATAATAATAATGTAACTAGTATAACACTAAGAGCAAAAACAACAAAACAATCTGCATCACAAATTACTGATAGATGTTTACTGTGGATTACGGGGGTCATTTTTTAAAATCAGATATACGCCAATTTTGGCATATATCTGTCGCAGATTCGTTCATAAGGGGATTTGCGGCTGAATCTGTGACTTTTTCCTGCTCACGCCAGATCTAAAAGAAAAGGCGTGGCGTGGGGAAGGGGCAGGCCGGCCGACTGGTCTCATGTATCATTTTCTACGCCTGTTTCACGTAGAAAACATGATTTAAATCTACACCAGCAAAGGAGCTAGTGAAGATTTAGACTGTCGTTGGATGCGACTAAATTACATAGCTTCGGGGCATCCATGGCCAGCGTAGGTGTTGTTAAGACCGGCTTCTAAAACGCTGGTCTTAATAAATGACCCCATATGTTTTCATTGTTTTACTATTTACTTAAAAGGGACTTTTCACCTCTCCTGACATGCCTGTTTTAATAGCTTCATGCATTCCCCATGTAATAACAATTCTGGAACATCTATTCTTATGGCTATATGTTCTGCCATTCCTTTATTATTTCTACTAGAAGTTATGAATGAATTACTAGCAGTCTGCAGTAAGGGTACAGAGGGGTGGTAACCACTTGGGGGTGTGTACCTGTACAGACTTACTCTATCCAATCAGTGCTGCAGGGACACCCCCCAACTGGTTACCACCACCCCTCTGTACCCTTACAGCAGACTGCTAGCAAGTCTTTCATAACTTCTAGTAGAAATAATAAAGGAATGGTACAACATAGAGCCATAAGAATAGATGTTCCAGAATTGTTATTACATGGGGAAGGCATGAAGTTAATAAAATAGGCATGTCAGAAGTGGTGACAGGTCGTCTTTAATTTTGTAAAGCATTGTTTTTACTGTTCTGAGACTTTGTAAAATGTTTTGAAGATTTTTATTCTCTGCTATGTGCCAGATCTGACTGCCAGAACAGAAGGCAGAGATCACATGAACTTCGGTCTCAGACTTTTCTTCTTGGAAGCGAACAAGGAAAATGCTACAAAGCAATGACTTATTTTGATAGAATGACCTGGTCACTGGCATTGAGTTTCACTATGGGCTTCATATTACATGTTACTGTTTTTCTAATAAACTCTTGGAAATTCAATATAGATTGTTGGCCTCAATGAGACACCACGCATTTGGGAAACAGCTGAGAGGGGCTGGCAGACACTTGGGGTGTGCAGGTGAAGTGCAACAGGTGGAACATAGCATTTTACCCTTTGTTATTATCCTTGTTTAATTATTCAATGTTGATACCAATCACACATTTATATATGCCATGGACTAAAATGAGACCATTGTGGAATATTTCAATGACCCTTTGACCTAATCTCTACTATGAAGAGGTTTGTAGTAAAAGTTTCAATGAAAACATATTGGTGTAAAATAAAAAGGCAAAACCTTACTGGTATACTGTGTTTAGTTTGTTGTTTTTTTTACTTTTTTTTAATCATATTTCATCATAGCTCCCCACTCCATAATCCTATTAAACCCCATGAACAAAAAAGTTGACACATATATAGACAGGCCCAAACTGCTCATGTGACCTACCAGACAGATCCCTGGTTGGCCGATCTGTCAGTAGGCTGCCTGACATTATTAAACAGGAATTAAACACATGATGCAAATCCTGCAGCATTAGTGCAGTTCTGAGGCTATGTGAGCTCTAGTACCTGTGATGACATCTTGATTAGTGTTGAGCGAATGACAGTATACAAAGTGGACTTCGATCAAAATTTTTGATTTGGTTTGATTTGAAAAAATTTGATTTGTCATGAAGCCAAATTTCTTGCTCTTTGTGGTAACTAATCAATTTTTCCAAAAATGTTGGCTAAAAAAAAAAAAATTATACTCACCTCATTCACTTGATTGCGGAAAGCTGACCGCTCCCATCTTGATCAAAGAAACCCACCAAGGACATGTGGCAAGCGTGAAGACATCACCCTGGGCACCCAGCGTGATCACGTGGTGACATCCTTATGAAAGTGTAAAGAAAGTGATCAGCTCACCACTCCAAGTAATATATATCAGATGAGATATCCAGGCAGGGAAGGAAAATCCTGGGTCTAACAGGTAACAATGTAAAATCCAAAACAGACAAATGCACACACGGCACTCCTTAGCAGAAAACTAGGAGGAGATGAAGAAGGTGCCTGAAATACCCCAGGGTGACCTGTCATTGGCTAGGGAAGATAAGGGTGCATGCTGGCCCTTTAAGAGCCAAGAGAGCGGGCATGTGCCCTATGAGCATCAAGAGCACTACAGGCAGAAATCAGGCCTCTCCTGCAGGGAAGGAGCATTGTTACTCCAGCAGCTAAGACCTTCTGGCTCTGAAGCTATGAAATGAGTGAGGAAGGTGGAGGCCGTTGCAGTAGGCACAGAGCGCCACCATAGCACATTTGCCCACAGATCTTGCAGCCGATCCTGCAGATCCTGCAGACTCATAGGTTGCAGAAGTCGTTATCCTCCCTTCTCCCAAAAATGCTTGATTGGTGACTGGGCAGGCCGAGCAAAAGTTGCAATCTTGCACAGACATTCCAGGGAAACCACTGCTGTGTGTGACCGAGCACTATCCTGCTAAAAAATGACAGTTGGAAGCCCTGCCATGAGAGGCAACACATGTGGCTGCAGAATGTCCTCCACTTAGTGTCCCTTGTATCACTACAAGGAGTGATAGACTGTGATTTGCTATAGCTCTCCAGATCATCGCACTAGTAGTTGGGGCAGGGTGTCACTCCTCAGCAAAGGCATGATTAAAGCGCTTACCACAAGGCCTCCTTACTTGAACCCAACCTTTGTGGGATCCCAAACAGACCCTGGATTCATCAGTAAAGACAATATCTTTCCAGTCTGTAGCAGTCCAGGTTTCTTGTTCATGACACCACTGTAAATGAATGCAACAGTGGCTGACTGTCAATGGCAGGACACGTTATGGGTGCATGAGAACTAATTTCCTTCTGCTAACCGCATGGAAATGTTCTGGGCAGAGACATGGGTGTGTAATGAAGGTGCCATCTGTGTCTGGATGGTGGTCAATGAAACTGTGGGAGCTGCTCATATTTTTGGCAGATCAAACGATTCTATCTACTGATGGTCTGTCTGGGCCATCCAAGGCCTTTTCGCCATGTGTGTTTGCCCTCATGTAACCACTACTGCCAACTCATCCTAACTGCTAGGTCAGAATGGCATAGATGATGGGTAATTCATTGAAACCACCATCCTGCTTCTCTCAGTCCAATTATGCTTCCCCTCTCAGAGTTTGTCAGCAGGGCAAAATGTCTTCGAGTGTGTCGTCACAGAGGCAGGCATGTCTAGCAGTCAAGAATTTTTTACCAAGAGTTATACTACTCAAAAGTAGCCTCTGAGAGCCTTTTTAAAGGGCAGCAGAGGAAGCATTTTTACGCCCTTTTGTGTCAAGACCTAATTTCTAATCAAACTACACCTGTTACCATTTACATTTCAGCATGCCAAATTTTGCAGCAATCCAACATTTCTATCTGGGTACATTTTTGGGGGGTTCAATGAGTAAATTTTTCCTTTGAATACTAGATTAGTGGGGTAATATTTTAGAGGGCAAATTTGTTGATATTTCTTGTTACTTTGAACCCCAGGTTCTAATGGCAATCACCAGCAAAAAATGCATACAATGGATGATGCCAGCAACGGACTACAAGTACCACAATGGACATCCTACATAAGATGAAATTTATGTGGATGTGGCAAGAATTCAGAACAAACACAGAACCAGAGATAGGTGCACACTGCCGTCACACTAAACCCTCACACTGATGTTAAAAATTGAGAGTTAGTTCGACATATCCTACTAGGAGGACATGTCTTAAGCCTCGGGCACCAGCGTCAAGGTCTCTCAAGTAGCCCGAGGGCCCTAACACTCACCTACCTGCGCCATATGGGCGATATCAGGGGCCAGTGGGCAATTACAGGAGCATTAGGACGACTCACAAACATCTCCTCTGTTACCTCCAGCATGTAGCCATGCTTGCAATGGGAGGTGGGAGGTGTCTATGAGCCCTACCCAAGACTGACTGATATAGCCCAAAGCCTAGCAGGTGCACCTAAATGTGACCTGAAGATGAAAAACAGGCACATTTAAATTGGAGTTTATACACCTCCGTACATATATATATATAAACCATCAAAAAATGTGGCGATAAGAAAGCAGGATGCGCTCATACCCATATGCAGTTGTGCATTTCTATAGGGAGCACATCCTGCACTTGTAATCCGTTGCTAATGGCAATCACCAGCAAAAAATGCATACAATGGATGATGCCAGCAACGGACTACAAGTACTACAATGGACATCCTACATAAGATGAAATTTATGTGGATGTGGCAGAAATTCAGAACAAACACAGAACCAGAGATAGGTGCACACTGCCGTCACACTAAACCCTCACACTGATGTTAAAAATTGAGAGTTAGTTCGACATATCCTACTAGGAGGACATGTCTTAAGCCTCGGGCACCAGCGTCAAGGTCTCTCAAGTAGCCCGAGGGCCTAACACTCACCTACCTGCGCCATATGGGCGATATCAGGGGCCAGTGGGCAATTACAGGAGCATTAGGACGACTCACAAACATCTCCTCTGTTACCTCCAGCATGTAGCCATGCTTGCAATGGGAGGTGGGAGGTGTCTATGAGCCCTACCCAAGACTGACTGATATAGCCCAAAGCCTAGCAGGTGCACCTAAATGTGACCTGAAGATGAAAAACAGGCACATTTAAATTGGAGTTTATACACCTCCGTACATATATATATATAAACCATCAAAAAATGTGGCGATAAGAAAGCAGGATGCGCTCATACCCATATGCAGTTGTGCATTTCTATAGGGGAGCACATCCTGCACTTGTAGTCCGTTGCTAATGGCAATCACCAGCAAAAAATGCATACAATGGATGATGCCAGCAACGGACTACAAGTACCACAATAGACATCCTACATAAGATGAAATTTATGTGGATGTGGCAAGAATATTAATATAAGTAAGGCTTAAGTTGGAAAAACAGTATTTCTAAAGCTGGCCATAGAAAGAAAAAGTAGCACCAAATAATTGATAAAAATGTTACATAGGGTGTCTGCCACAGGGGACTTGACTCAAATATTTGCTTACTACAAAAACGAAAAATTGTCAGCACTCCCAAATACATTATATACTTGAAAAAAATGATATTTTATTCATCCATACAGTAAATAACAGTAGTAGATATTAAAATCCATTTTACAACAGAGAAAACTAATCTCTATCCCTGAATGGGCTAGATGTCAAACTGATGTCTAGGCAGCTACATTTTACTGTACATAACATGGTGGGTGAGGACCCTGTTACAGACTTTCCACTGGGGTTCAGGAGCTACAGGTCTGGGTTGCACAGTTTTACATTCTGGAAAGTAAACTATCAGGCCCCTTTCACACGGGCGTTGCGGGTGCACTCCGTCAAACAGTGCGGGTGCGTTGCGGGAATCGCAGCAATTTTTCCCTGCGAGTGCAAAGCGCTGTCATGCGTTTTGCACGCGCGGGAAAAAAATCGGCACTTTTGGTACCCAGACCCGAACCTGCACTTCTTTACAGAAGTGCATGTTCGGGTCCGAAATTGTCCCGCTGGTATTATTTCACATTATAACATAGTTATAATGTAAAATAATACCCTTGGCCATCTTCCTAATGTTGAACCCGGTGCTGAATGGGTTAAAAATAATAAACTAATATTAACATACCTTTTCCATTTGATCGCGAAGCCCGGCATCCTCTCCGTTAGCTTGCTTGTAGGAAAAGGACCTGTGATGATGTCACAGCATCACATGGCCCAATCACATGCTCCATCACCATAGTGATGGAGCATGTGATGGGCCATGTGATGTGACGTCATCACAGGTCACTTAGATCATAGATGCTGCAGGGAAAGAGAGGACAGATCGCGACTACGCGATCAAGTGGCTAAGGTAAGTTAACTTTTATTATTTTTAACCCCTTCCTCATCATTTAACAATGCATTCTTTATTAAGAATGCTATTATTTCCCTTATAACCATGTTATAAGGGAAATAATAGAGATTGAGTCCCGTTGCTAAGCAACAATGCGGGAAAATCGCAACGCATCCGCGCTTGGTTGCGGATGCTTGCGATTTTCCGCAGCCCCATTCACTTCTATGGGGCCTGCGTTGCGTGAAAACGCAGAATATAGAACATGCTGCGATTTTCACGCAACGCAGAAGTGATGCGTGAAAATCACCGCTCATGTGCACAGCCCCATAGAAATGAATGGGTCCGGATTCAGTGCGGGTGCAATGCGTCCTCCTCACGCATTGCACCCGCGCGGAAAACTCGCCTGTGTGAAAGGGGCCTCAGGGTTCAACTAAATTTGTTATGGAGGCAGCTTTTGACAATTTTATTGATTCATACTAATAACAAGTTGCACAGTTTTGAATGTAAGTAACATTGTAACATAGTTTGTAAGGCTGAAAAAACATACGTCCATCCACTTCAGCCTGTTATCCTGCAAGTTGATCCAGAGGTAGCCAATCGTCCTCATTTTAGGGCAAAAAAAATACCTTACCAACTACACTTAAGCAGAAAAACTCCCTGGATCAACGACCCTTCTCCAGAAATCTAATAACTATATCAGGCCCCTCTTAAACGCTTTTAAAGCGGCACTAGGATCAACCTTATTAAACCAGGCATACTGGCTGGTAGGGCTCGTCAAGCTGATTAAAAGTATAACTTTATTTTGTCTCTATACTGAACAGCTGCAGAGAAATATGTGTTTTTATTAATATGCAAATGAAATGTTCAAGGACCAGGAGGCCTGGTTGAATCATTGGAGCACTGCTTTGTAACACCCCCTGTGCTCTGCACACTCCCCCTCCCCTTGATTGACAGGGCTAGGCATGTTGAGGGGAGAACTGTGTCCTAGCATCATATACTCTATGTACTGTAGTTCACCACACTGAGATCTGCTCAGAAAGCTAATATACACATTACTGCTTTATTCACAGGCATAATGTATGATTATACAGACACCAGTATTATGCGTTTGCTTATAAACATAGAAAAATCATGTATCTCTATATGGAAATGCTACAGCTTTGTGATACGTGTATGGATTTGCATGTAGAGATCCCAGGTTTGAACCATGGGAGAGACTTACAGAGACTCCCTCACTCGGTCAGCATTTGGTCAGTAATCCATCAGTATTGCTAAAGCCCAAAAAAACAGGAGTGGATCCAAAACAGAGAATGTGAATGGAATATTTGCAAGGCAAAATAGTGGCCCAGTCATGAAGTGGGGAGGATGGGAACAGCATGAGAAGTCCACAGAGTGGCCCTATGAAATAGTGGTGAGGTGGAAGCAGCATGAGAAGACCACAGAGTGGCCCAATGACAGAGTCTGGAGGTGGCAGCAGCATCAGGAGGAGTCCACCAAGTGGCACAATGGCAGTGTGGAGGTGGCAGCAGCATTATCAGGAGGCCACAGAGTGGCACAATGACAGAATGTAGAGGTAGCGGCAGCAGCAGCATAAGGAGGACGCCACAGGGTGGCACAATGACAATGTGGAGGTGGCTACAGCAGCATGAGGAGACCACAGAGTGGCACAATGACACAGTGTGGAGGTGGAAGCAGCAGCAGCATCAGGAGGAGGCCACAGAGTGGCACAACGACAGAGTGTGGAGGTGGCAGCAGCAGCATCAGGAGGAGGCCACAGGGTGGCACAATGACAGTGTGGAGGTGGCAGCAGCAGCATAAAGAGGCCACAGAGTGGCAAGGTGACATAGTGTTGAGGTAGCAGCAGCATCAGGAGACCACAGAGTGGCAAGGTGACATAGTGTGGAGGTGGCAGCAGCATCAGGAGACCACAGAGTGGCAAAGTGACATAATGTGAAAGTGGCAGCAGCATCAGGAGACCACAGAGTGACCCCGTGACAGAGTGAGTAGGTGGGTGGCAATACCAGTACCAGCTGAAAGAAGGAGCACTTGGCATCAGATGTGTCACATCAGGCGGGTGGCAGCATCAGAATAGTAGGTGTTGCAGGTAGCCAGAAGAAACCGGTCTCTTTTGTCAAAGTGTTGGTGTGGCACCATAGATGATCTAGTCTGATGTATCAGGCATTGGTGGGTGGAAATCCTGGCTGATCCACGCCTGATTCATCTTGACAAAGGTCAGTCTCTCCACATTTTGGGTGGACAAGTGAGTTCTTCTCTGTGTAACTATGGCCCCTGCCGTACTAAACACTCGCTCTGATGCCACACTACTGGCCGGGCAGGACAGCTTTTCCAGGGCAAACTCTGCCAGTTGCGGCCACAAATCCAGTTTGGCTGCCCAGTAGCCAGTGGATATTCAATGTGGGGTGGCAGGGTGCTGTCCAAGTATGCCAACACCTGTTGATTCAGGTCCTGCTCCAGGTTTAGCTGCTGCTAGTGAGTAGTTTCTTCACTAGGCGGGTAAAAAAAGCTGCTCATCAGCGACTCTAGACTCAAGTTGCTGCTGATGGAGCCATGGTAGAGGAACGTGGGTGCAGAGGGCCCCCTGGTCAGACCTGCAAGAGGATGGACAATGGCCCAGATAGGCAGCAGCCAACTGACTACATAGGATGTCTCTATAGTAGTTCTGTTTGTTCTCCATCTCAGCAGGTGTAAAAAAGGCCCCCATTTTTGACTGGTAGCTAGGGTCCAACAAGGTGGAGAGCTAGAAGTCATCTCACTGCCGAATGGTGACAATTTGGCTGTCACTACGCAAGCAAGTGAGCATGCACCGGGCTATTTAGGTAAGTGACTCGGAGGGACTCCCTGCCTCAGGCCCAAATGCATACTGCAACGGTGTGTCTAGGTCTTCTGCCTTGTCTTCCTCATCGCCCTGTAGCTCCTCTGGCTGCTCCTGCACCTCCTCTCCTGTCACCTGTGTAGAAAAAACACCCATTTCGCTAAACATTGCTTGTGCTCCAATGTCCTCCTCCTCCAGTTCAGCCTCCACAGGGCTCATGTGGCCATGAGATCTAGGCGCCACGTCTCCGATCCCCTGACCAGCCAGATTTACCAGCATCAGTTCCAGGACATGAAGCAGTGGAATGACGTTGTTCATCCCGTAGTCCTGGCGACTGACAAATAACGTGGCCTCCTCAAAGGGCCTGAGCAAACGGCAGGTGTCACGCATGAGCTGGCACTGGCTGTCATCGAAGTTACACAGGGGAGTACTCCTGTCCGCTCAGATCATCAAGAAATCGTTTATGGCCTTTCTCTGTTCGTATAGTCGGTCCAACATATGGAGGGTGGAATTCCAACAGATGGAAACGTCACATATCAGCCTATGTTGGGGGATGCCGTTCTGCCGCTGTAGCTCAAGGAGGGTGTGCTTTGTGGTGTACGAGTGGCTGACTTGTATGCAAAGTTTCCTGGCCATTTTTAGGATGTCTTGCAGATGGGTGAAAGACTTCAGGAACCACTTGACAACCAGATTGAACACGTGTGCCATGCAGGGCGCATGGCTCAGCCCTCCTTGACGCAGTGCCGACACCATGTTCTTCCCGTTGTTGGTCAACATGGTTACGATTTTCAGTTGTTGCAGAGAAAGCCAGGATTTGTTTTCTTAATGAAGGACATGGAGCAGTTCCTCCCCTGTGTGACGCCGTTCGCCCAGGCAAACGAGCTGCAGAACAGCATGACACCGCCATGCCCTGCACATGTGGTATGCTGGAGGGGAACTGTGAATTGTCCCTGCAGTGAAGGCTGAGGACATGGTGGAGGATGAAGAGGCAGAGGCGGACATTGTCGCAGGACCAACTGCATGAGAACTTGGAGGCAGGAGCGGCGTCACCTGGCTAAGTTGCTGGTGTGGCTATGCAGGAACCACATTCACCCAGTGGGCCGTAAAGGACATGTATTGTACCTGACCGTAGTTACAGCTCCACATGTCGACGCTGCAATGCACTTTAGCACACACCGACAGGCTCAATGACTGGTCCACTTCTGTTCTACATACATGTGCAGGGCTAGTGCTGCCTTTTTGGCAAAGAAATGACGACTTGGGACTCTCCACCTCAGCTCGGCACAAGCCATCAGTTCTCTGAAAGGTGCACCACTTGGAAAGGGCTGCGACTGCAGCACCAACAACTTGGACAGGAGCACATTCAGCTTCTGCGCTGTTGTATGAGTGCACGCATACTGTTGTCTCTTGGCAATCGCTTCAGTGATCGATTGCTGATGGAATGACTGACGAGGAGTTGGAAGAGGAGTTGGAGCATCAGGACCAGCAGATGATGGGAAGGACAGATAGCTCCCTTCGGCTGAGGAGGTGGAGCCTTGACTGCCTGAAATCGGGTGCGTGCCACTGGGTGATGCAGCGGTTGCTGCGGAAGGCTGGACCACCACATCGGAGCCACAGTTCACCCAGGCCACTTTATGGTGACACTGCATATGTTGACGCAGGGCCGTGGTGCCAACATTGGCACCCTGGCCACGCTTCACCTGCTCACAGATTCTACAAATGGCCATGTTCACCTCCTCCGGCGGCTTAACAAAAAACTGCCACACCACCGAGTAGGTGATTTTACCCCAACACTCCGCACTGACTGTCTGCTACTGCCACTGCTTCCGTGGAACTCTGCTGGAGGAGCTGAAGGGGGCCATAATTATTACAATAATACTACAGAGGGGGCCATTATAATAATAATAATATGGAGGGGCCATTATATATTATAATTATACAGAGGGCATTATACTTATGGGCATTACTGGGGGAGGGAGGTTTGTTATCTGAGGTTGATAGTAAAGTGAGGAATCTCATTCTGCAGAGACGAGCTGCAGCTGAGAGAAGGTATCATGACGGTCCTATCTCCGCCGAGGAAAGTCTACATCACAAGAGATGTCACTGGATGTAACAGGTATGGTGCTGTAATCTTCTGTATATTTCATAGCAATGTATATTAAGTCCATCCAAATATCTGTTTTGGGGGTGGGGGTGGATATACAATTTTCCCCACACTACCGAAGCCTGGCCACAGACTTCAGGTCACACTGTGTGTATTTTGAATTCTGGGGCCTCACATCCATCTACTACATTATCTGTACTCAGAGAGTTATCACTGTGTTATCTGTGGTGTTACGTAGGACTGCAGGTGACATCTACTGCATTATTTGTAAAAAGGGGTGTGGTCACAGATTGGGGGGGGGCAATACTTGGCTTGCTCCAGGTGCTGGCAACCCACTCTATGCTTGAATGATTCCTCCCTATCCTTTCACTGAACTTCTATACAGCAAAAGTTTTCAAGTCTTTCCTAGCACTGTCCCTAGCGCCTGCTGATGTCTCTCCCTGCACTAAGTACACTGGTAAATGGCAAAATCTAAGATGGCTGAGGCTATTTATAGGGCTGTGACATCACAGGGCTGGCTGGCTGCTGATTGGCTGCATACATGGCATTATGGGTGATCCTTCATTCCCAGAGTTCCTTGCTCCATGTCCTAACACTTGCAGCAGCCATTTTTCCTGAAATTCGGATCGAATTCCACTTCCACTTTGTTAACTTTGATTCACTAATCTCTAATAATAACAATAAAATACCTTACTATATTGAAAATAGTGTTTTATTTTTGCTTAAAACCTGAAAACTATTACTGTTTACTCACAGGCACAATATATGATTATAAAGAAACCAGCAAATAGGATGCAGAAATAGGGGGGGATTTATCAAACTGGTGTAAAGTAGAACTGGCTTAGTTGCCCATATCAACCAATCAGATTCCACTTTTCATTTTTCTCAGCTTCTTTGGAAAATTAAAGGTGGAATCTGATTGGTTGCTATGGGCAACTAAGCCAGTTCTATTTTACACCAGTTTGATAAATCTCCCCCATAGACTTTTATTATGGGTTAAATGTGGAAGAAATAAATATCTAAAGAAAAAACTTGGAAGTCTCTCCCAGCATTCAAATCTGGGATCTACATGCAGAGTCAAGTACTTAGCACTAAGCTATACCATTACCACATAGAAAAGAGGATTTTTCTATGCTTATAAGCATAGAACATAGAACACATATTACTGGTGTCTTCATAATCATATATTGTGCTTGCGAATAAATCGGAAATATACGGTATATATTAGCTTTCTGAGCAGATCACAGTGTTGTGAAGCTATAGTATATAGTGTATATAATAGGTAGATGCTGACACAGCTCTGCCCTCAGCATGTCTAGCCCTATTAATTATGGGGAGGGGGAGTGTGCAGAGCACTGGGGGGGGAAATCTTAAACATCTCCTAGGGCTCAAACATCTTATTTGCATATAAATAAAAAGACAGATTTCTCTGCAGCTGTTTAGCAAACAGACAAATAAAAGGTATTGTTTAATCAGCATCATGAGTCTTAGCAGCCACTATAGGGTTGATCCTAGTGACAGAGCTTTAATGAGTTCACCATCACCACCTCCTCAGGCAGAGAGTTCCATAGTAGTGATGAGCGGCAGGGGCAATATTCGAATTCGCGATATTTCGCGAATATTTGGACGAATATTCGCCATATATTCGAAAATTCGCAAATTCATAATCTCCAGTCATTATTCTCGCACACATTTGCATAAACATTTGCATAAAAGTTCCATAAAAATTTGCATAAACTGGTATTTAATTATTTTCTGTCATGCACCCCCTAGGAAGAAGAAAACCTTTCGCGCCCCCCGCGCGACTGTAAATAGTATCGTTTCTCTATAAAATTGTTATAAGTACACCAATCTCCCCACAGGTGAGGGCCATTAACCCCCCCTCCCCCCCCCCCAAATCCTGTGCAGGCTCCATTACCCCCCAAATCATGTGCAGGCTCCATTAACCCCCCCCCCCCCAATCATGTGCAGGCTCCATTAACGCCCCCAAATCAAGTGCAGGCTCCATTAACCCCCAATCATATGCAGGCTCCATTAACCCCCTCCCCAATCATGTGCAGGCTACATTAACCCCTCCCCCAAATCATGTGCAGGGTCCAGGCTTCCCCTCCCCAAATCATGTGCAGGCTCTCCCCCAAATTATGTGCAGGATCTCCCCCCCAATAGGTTCCAGAGTCCCCCCACCTACCCAATACTTACCTCCCTGGAAGCGCTGGATGCAGGCCTCTTCCGGCCTGTGTCCCGCTGTGCACTCTGCTCAGGCGGCGCAATGACGTCATCGCGCCGCCTGAACCGCTCTGATAGGCTGCGGGCCTTGTGCCCAGAGGACGGCGATACAGATCACTATGGAGATGAACGCTTCCACAGTGGAAGCGTTCATCTCCTGTCACCTGGAGCCCCCCTTTACGGAGCCTCGTTTGAGAAACACTGTCCTAGTAGGATGTGTCGAACTAACCTCTCAATTTTAACATCAGTGTGAGGGTTTAGTATTACCGCAGAGTGCACCTGCCTTTGCTATTGTTAAGTTTTCAAACGATTTGTAGCTAGCTTTAGTCTTGTGTATGGCCAGCTTAAAAAAGACTGTAACTCGGAATGAGTACAAGATAAATAATATAATGCATAGGTTACTCAACTTTTTAAGCCAATTAATTGTTCAGTATGTCATACATAGTTAGATAATTGATTAAAAAAAAAACAAGAGAGGAAAGAAAATTCCTATGTGAAATTTACATTATATTAGGTAATTATTGATGATGAATAGGTCTAAAGCACAAGTTACATTTATGGTAACCACAATACCCCTTTAAGTCACCTTTTTCCAAACTACCTTTAATTGTACTTGCAATCCAACCATTGCCTTGAACTATATTTTTTTACTTTCTTACTTTTTTTTAAATGTATTTGCCAAGAATCTCAAATTTGCAAAATAAACGTAGCATTAGCACCAGAATGTTTTCTATAATTATGGCATTATTGTACTTTATTTGTGTTTGCCGAGTGCCATTGCATTGTCTTTTTTTCTTTGTTTTTCTAGCCATGGCAGCGTGCACCTGCACATTGGAATGTGCCGCCTAGACTACTGCAACATTCTCCTCTGTGGCCTTCCGTCTAGCACTCTCTCACCCTTCCAATCTATCCTCAACTCTGCTGCCCGACTAATCCACCTCTCACCCTGTTACTCCTCTGCCTCTCCCTTCACTGGCTCCCCATTGCCCAGTGAATTCAGTTCAAAATATTAACAAATACACAAAAGACTATCCACAACATGTCCCCTCCCTACATCTTAGCTACTTTCCGGATACATCTCCACACGTAATCTCCGATCCTCACAAGACCTCCTTGTCTCCTCTCCTCTTATTACCTTTTCCCACAATCGCCTCCAAGATTTCTCCCGTGCATCCCCCATACTCTGGAACTCGCTACCCCAACATATCAGACTCTCACCTACAGTGGAATCCTTCAAAAGAAATATGAAAACCCACCTCTTCAGACAAGCCTACACCCTGTGACCCTGCTGCCTCTACACTCTCATGACCAGCTTTACCCTCTCCTACTGTATCCTTCTCATATAGATTGCAAGCCCTCACGGGCAGGGCCCTCTCTCCTTCTGTATCAGTTTGTAACTCGTCTTGTTCACGCTTAGTGCAATTGTCTGTATTATGTATGTATACCCCTTTTCATATGTACAGCATGAATGAATGGCGGTTTAATAATAATAATAATAATAATAATAATTATTATTATAATGTTCCTCCCGGCCAGAGAACATCATCCCTTGTTCTCTCTAGATTCTGCGTAGGCTCCGTTCGCTTTCTCGCGTATGCCCAGTGAATAGTGCTGTATAACAGCTGAAGCTATGAGTGTGCTCCCACCCTTCAGGACATGTGCATATAAGTGTTGAGGCCAGGAACTGTACAGCACTTATCACTGGGCATTGCAGCAGGCAGGTCCCGCACTAGGGGTCTCTTCTAAGGTGTTATGTAAGTTTTTGTTGTGATGCCAGTTGCATTTCAACAATGAGGAACTAAGTCCTCCTATGTGGAAGGTGATGGTGGAACCCAGGTGTAGGAATGCCAGAGTGGTATGAGGGTGGCTTATAATGTCCCTCTAGGTGCAGCTGTGCACTTGTCACAGTGCTCCTACCTCGATATCCTGGAACCCCAAGCGTGGTCGTCCGAAGCAGTAAAAATAGGGTAAACAGTTGAGGGATTAGTAGAATAAATTGAGTCGAGACTTGTATTATATTTGGTCCTTCTCTCTTGGTCCAGCAGAGCAGACAGTGCTCTGCTGGCTAGCCCACAGCCTTCCCCTTGGAGGGGGTAAGCTAGACTAACTCTAGCAGGACTCATCCAGGAGGGATGAGGGCCTGCTCCCTCCCCAAGCAGTGGATCCTCTGAACTAACTCTAACCAGCTCAACTCCTCCCTCTCTAGAGAGGGGGCTAGAATTGGAAAAAGGACTCCATTCTAGCTAACACAGCTCTGCCAGAGGTGCCGCTATCTGCTGGTGGACCAGGTACATTGCATGAACCTTACATTTGCAAAGGAATACAAATACACATTGTGCAGGACATGGTAATAGATGCATAAGATGACACAGAATCACCCATAGGAGATAGTAGAGGGGGGTAAAAGGTGGTAATGCCACTTTGGGGCATTACAGCATGCCCTGGATGTGAAAGCGATCAGAGCCTGCATCGGATCTAGTGAGAACAGGGGATGACTTTCCCTGGCCTGGCGAACGTCAGTCAAGCTGCAGGGGGTGAGGCAGGGAAAGCCTGACTTCCAAGAGGTTTGCGATGGCTTCCTTGACTTCAACAAGTTAATTTACATACAGTAAGAACTGATTTAAACAATAGGTCATTTTCTAATGACACATTCTCTTTGATTACTTGGGTCACCCTCCTCTGCACCCCTCTACTTCAGCAATATCCTTCTTATACGCAAATTACTAGTATTGTACATAATCTTTTATGTGTGGACTGAGTAGTAGTGTTGATCACAAATATTCTAATCACTATTTTTAGCATGAATATCGACACTTCGAGAATTCGCAAAGTTGTAGAATATAGTGCTATATCTTCGTAATCGTGAATATTCTACAAGGTCATTACATAAACAGGTTATACAGAAGAGGACCTAATACTGACCCCTGTAGTATCCCACTTTGACCCAATCTGTACCACTTACACATAATCCCCTCTAGTCCCAGCATTCTCTTTTTATGTACTAAACTTTTATATGGAAAAGTATCAGACACCTTTGAAACGTCTAGATACACAACATCCACAGACTTATCATAGTCCAGGTCTGGAACCTGCCTCCTTATAGAAGCTAATCAGAATAATTTGGCAGGATCAATACTGTGTTTTTATTAATCCCTTCCTGTCTGTTGCTGTACATGTATGGCAGAAGTCGGATCTTTAAAGATGGTGCCTGCTCGCAAGGGTTTCTGCTTTTTTAAACAGCAGACACCTGGGGCTAATGTCTGTGATTGGCAATAATGTCAGTCGTAGACATTTAACCCCTCAGATTCCATGGTCAAATGGGACCATGGCATCTGAGCACTAAAAACCTGGGACCACTGTGCTCCCGGGGCTGGAATGGCCCCCCCTAGTGGTGATTGTTTGGGCCATTCATTCCCTGCATCAGTCGCAGTCTACCTGAAGGATCTGAGCCTGCCACAGCTATGTTTCTATGGAGAACTGGCCTGTTGCAGGGCTCCATAGGAACATAGCGAATTTCTCATAGACTTCAATGCTAATGCATTGAAATATATGAGATAAGCTATCTGATTATTTCTTGATCCCGTTCCCTAGGGGAACTTTTATAAAGCATGAAAAAAAAGTTTTTAAAAATATTAAAAAATATACAAATTCAAATCATCCCCATTTACCATAATTAAAATTAAAATAAATAAACAATAAAAAAATAAATGTCACAGTCATTGCCGAGTCCTGCACTATTAAAATATGAATGTACTGTGAATACCATACTGGAAAGAAAATCATAATTTTTTCATCACTTTACATCCCAAACAAAATTGAAGAAAAAGTGATCAAAAAGTTTCACATAGCTCTGTAGACAGCTTTTAAAAATTCAAGAGGGTCAGAATATGGTGATGAAAAGAAATAAAAATTCCAAAGTTTTATCTGGCAATTTTTCTGTATTACAACACAAGAAAAGCTATATAAATGTGGCATAGTTGTAACTGTACTGACCCAGAAATAGGTAACAGGTCCGTTTTAATGTATAGGAAATGTCGTAAAAAAAACCCCATAAAATTGTTGCTGAATTGCAATTTTTTTTCCAGCTTCCCACTACACTATATGCAATGTTAAATATGCCATTAGAAAGTACAATTTGTGCAAAGTATCAGAGAAGGTGGCATTCATTAGATTTACTTGGTCAGAAGTATAAACTAAAATTATGTAAAAATCTACTGTGAATAAAAGCCCAGTCTACAAAAAAAAACTCTGAAAACTTCTATTAGTTTGGGATCTAGCTGTAAAGGAATCCGTTGACGAATTAGCCAAGTATCTACACGTCTTAGATTGTGTCGATGTAAGCAGCACTAATGTGCAGTAAGGTGGCGGGCTTATCTTTCTGCCTATGACAGTACTTCCCAAGTAGCTAGCTAATCAGAAATACTTTCTTGTTATAGTAGCAGAGGAACATGTCTCGGAGCTTCACACCAACACTTCACTGTTTACTGTGACTTGTGTCTTGCTTGGGAAGACGCCACTGAAAATGAGACCCAGGAAAGTTCACTTGAAAAGATCTTCAGGGAACCATTCCTATAGAAAGTCTTGTCTGATATAAAATTGTAAAACTAAACAAGCTTGAAAGATTATCGGTTCACTGTGTGCCCAGTATATTTGGCAAGGTTTTAGACCTGCCCTAAGCTTGTCACTTTATCCCAGTATATAGTGAGTATATTGATAGAAGCAGTTTATCCCTCTGATGCTAAAAAGGAGTTGCCAATTAACTACTGATAGCAATATTATGTAATAGGAAACAGTTATGCAGAACAGCTATTTGACTGTAAAAATATAGCACGAGGTCAAGCAATGGACCTCTGCTGGCTGAAAGTCAAGCAATGTGACTTATCTTTGGCACGTCATTTCTGCAGATACAATGTCATCTGGTGTCCAGCTCCCAGAGACTGGGCACAGTGTCCCCTATGTCTAAGTCTTGTATCTTCTTTGAAAAGAGACGAGGCACAATTTCCATTAGCATTGAGTTACAGACATCCAGAAGAGAGATAGAAGGGGATTACGGGTGTGTAATGCAAGATGAGTCTGCAGTTTCCAAAGGACTTGATTCTTTGAGAGAACTAGCTGGCCTTGGGTACTAATGCCCTAACTTAAATCACATACTGTATCTAGACTATAAGGTCATTTGAAAATGAATTTCATTTATTGCTAGATCAACATTTTATTTACCATATTTCTTAATCAGGCATGGAGAAGGTAAAATGTACAAGATATATTTATTTTCCCCATACAAACCTAGCAGTTTTGGGCCTTAAGGACTAAGAACGTTTTTCATTTTAGCCTCCTCACAATCATTTAACTAAAATTATTTTATTTTTAAAGGTGCTGCACAGGATTTTTTTTAAATCCCCTCACCCAGTGGTACCTGCAAAAAAATCTATTCTTACCTGGTCCTCACCACTCCATTGTGGCTCTGTGGCTCCTGGGCTTTCATTGGACTTCCAGTATCCATCTCTCAACTTCCACATGGATCGGGTCATATGTACTGCTGCAGCCAATGGCTGGCCTCAGCGGTTATGCATCCCAAAGCAGCATGTAGCCCTGCAGCGACATGTTGCTTGGGGTCAGTCACTGCCGATGCCAGTCATTTACTGCAGTGGTACACATGACGCTATTCGTACAGAACTTGACAGACAGAGACTGAAAGTCCAGTGAAGACAACCTGGGTGCCAGGGAACTGGAACGGAGAAGATACAGTGCATTTGGAAAGTCTTCACACAACTTCACCTTTTTTTTTTGTGGGAACGGGTGCGGACCCATTCATTTCAATGGGGCCGCAAAAGATGTGACAGCACACTGTGTGCTGTCCGGATCTGTTGTTCCATTCCACGGCCCCTCAAAAAATATAGAGCGTGTCCTATTCTTGTCCATAGTTGCTGACAAGAATAGGCATTTTCTATGAGCGATGGCCATGTGCGGTCCGCAAATTGCAGAACGCACACGGGCCGGTATCCGTGTTTTGCGGATCCGCAATTTGCGGACCGCAAAACACATACGGCCATCTGAATGAGCCCTAAGCCAATGATTACATGATAACAGAGCTTTAGAAATGTTTGCAAATTTATTACAAAGTAAAAACTAAAATTTGGCAGGGACATAAGTTTTCAGACCTTTTGATATTGACTTGAAATTTATCTCTGGGGGCTCCCATTTCTTCATCATCTTTAAAATGTTTCTTTACCTGTAGAAAATTCAGTTGCTTAGACATGATTTGAAAAGACACATACCTGTCTGTATAAGGTCTCACAGCTGACGATGCATATCCGAACAAAGACCAAGCCATGGGCAGAAGGGTACAAAAAAAATTGTGCTGTACTGAAAGTTACCAAGAGCACAGTGGTGTCCATAATTCTTAAATGAAGTTTTGAACAACTAGGACTCTTCCTAGAGCTGGTTGCCCCTCCAATTTAAGTAATTGGGGGAGAAGGGCCTTGGTAAAAATAGGTGACCCACAACCCAATGGCCATTCTTACTGAGCTATTGCATGTTTTTTTTTTAAATACTTTTTATATCCTATAATTTTATTCTATATTTATAACTAAAAATGTATACAGTTCATATCTCATATGAGTCATGGCTTTTCATTGCCTGGGATAAAGATTTAATTTGCTGCATTAACCATTAATTTAAATGCCCTGGTTTATTGGAGCCCCACTACCAACAAACACCAGAGGCACATGCCTCACCAGCCCATCCTTCTTAGCTATAACTCCAGATAATGGCTCCGGTAATGTTGCTTATAGAGACAGAAAATATTTTGAAATACTGTACATCATAGATATTCTACATTTCTAAGCTCCACAGATTTTTTATTTATTTTTGAGGTAGAAAAATTAAATTGTGCAGCACATACTGTACAAACATTTCATTCTCCGCGGCCTTAGTGTTATAAATGGAATTGGACACCTATTCCTTCCTCTTCCATGATTTCTAGATTTTCTTAAAGAATATCAGCGCATAGTGTAGCTTTAAGACATGCAACAAATTAAAACCAAACAGAAGACAAGCTTATAAAGGATTACAGCAATCACACCTATAGATCGAGGGTGACTAGCGTTATTCTGATTGAAGATCTGACAGCGACTAGAAAGGTGTTCAATAGATAGCATCTGCAATGCTTGACCTAAAGTGGTATCTGAAAGGTGCAGCAAGAAAGAAAATCAAAGTTAAAATCTAGATTTCTTGCTGTTGATGTTACAGAAATTGACTGACCTTTACATTTAAAAATAGAAATAGGATCAAAGAAAATGAGTTAAGAAAAGAAAAAGAAAACAAAAAAAACATAAAAAAATAACCCTTCGGTTCATTTGTGCCAGACTTGTCCTGTGCATTAACGGATGAAAGAAATAAATGTTCTTTTGTTCATGGATGCAAGTGTAACACTGAAGAATGATCAAGACCACGCCTTTATAACGAATTGCTTGTATGACCAGTTTTAATCTTTAACATTTACATATCTGGCTAAGAGAGTTATGACAATATTGTAGAGTACCCATAGAGTGATGAAAGGTATCTATCTATCTATCTATCTATCTATCTATCTATCTATCCATGGTTTACACCTAAATGGAAGGGGGTCTGTTGTGTAGGAGGGAGAATACTATATGTGTGTGTTTTGGGGGGTGGGGGATACTAGTTATGAGAGGGGAGGGTAAGGCAGAAAATAAAGTGGTAGATAGGTGAGATAGGGGTCAGAAAATATTGGTGGGTGGTGAAATGGATAAAGGGGGTTGTTATTAGGCCACTGGATAAGAAAATATACATGTTACAAACCAACAATAAAAATGCGCCCAGAAAAACTCAGTGTTACTTACAATGCAAGTTCACAAATACCAGAAGTCTAGCTAGCAAAATGGGGGGGGGGGGGGGGGATGGAGTCTATGGTACTAGAGGAACACATAGATGTAGTTGGTGTGACCGAGACGTGGCTGGACTCTTTTGGGTCCTGTGTGCCGCTTTTCGCACCCACCGCTTGGCAATGGCGGGGCGGGACTCCGGTCTGCCTCGGGATCCGAGTCCATTACTGTATGTTAAACGCACGTGAGGGAAAGTCTCTCCTTAAGGTATGACTGCAGGAACGGAATTTGTTATTGTTACAGCAGGTCCTGCAGTGTCATTTCCATCCTTACTCTTTAAAAACTGCAAAATTATCTCCGTCTATTACATGTATATCACAGTATCATTTGTGTTAAAAAAAAAAAAAAAGAAATTACATGGTAACATTTTGCATTTCTCGTTCCCTGGGTATTCCACAGCTCTGCTTATTACAAGTAACCTGTTGTTGTGCTTCGTTCTGATAACAGAATACATTTGCTTCTTGTCCGAAAAAAAAATTAAAAAAACTCCTCCGGTGGCGGGTCCGACTGCAGTCATGAGCGCTCCAGAGGGCATGCTTATTCAGCTCCGCCTCCTGCGACCACTGCAGATTATTAATTCATGTTATAAATTCCTCGGGCACCAGCCCTATTAGAGGGTAGCATGTCACTAGTGGGCAAACATAGGTTTCAAAACATCAACCACATGCATATGGGCTGGGGTAGGGGAGCCTTCATTCCCATAGGCATGTGGTTTTCAAGAGCACCCTGGCACCGTCACTCACTTAGTAGTCGTGTATATGGTGGTACATATGCCGCGGCGCCGTTCTGCAAACCTGCTCACATTCGTCACCCCGTGGATTTACTCTCATGTAATCCATGAGTTCCTGGCCATTTACCTATGGCTGGCTAGTTCCATTGCGACCACGCTGTGACAGTGGCAGTTTTGACAGATCAGTACCAGCCGCCAGGCACGCGCTTCCATGTTATCACACTTCATCCACGAAACAAACAAAAAAAAAAAACTCCCTGATACGCTCAGGCCGTCTCTCTCTTGCCTGGATCGCCCAGGCGCTTTTCTATGCCTTTTTCTCCTCCTGGTCACGCCCAGGCCTGTCATCGTCTGCCTGGTATGCCCAGGTCACTGTTGTGCTGGTCTTCTCAGCTACTTCCTGGGCCCTGATTGTTCACCGGGCACGGTCGCTTGTCTTTGTCTCATTGTCATCCCCTGGTCCGCCCAGGGCACAGTTTCGTTCCTGTTATGCCCAGGTCCTCCATGCCTACTCACCCTTAATTGGTACTTGGGTCTCCTCACACTTCGCCACCTTTCCGCCAGCTGGCAGTCGTGCTTTCTGGTCTAGCACAGCCCATGGGGACACTCTCCCACCTGGTCCTCAGGTTTCATCCACGCTCTTTGTCCACCAGGCTCACAGGTTCAATATGTAATGTCATCTGGCCCTCTGCAGGCCGCTGCTACGCGCAGTCTCTGTCTCGTCACATGGCAATGCGCCATCTCTCTCTCCGACCACCTGGTACGCTCAGGTTGCCTTCTTCCGTCAATAGTCAATCTGATACGCTCAGATCGTTTATTTGTCTCCAGGGGTGCCCCCATCCTGGCCAGTACGCCTGGCTCGACAGGTCTGGGGTCATTCATCGTACGACACTCTCAAGTCTAGCCTATTCCAATTGACATTGTCTGCACCGCCCAACCGGAGAGAAGGGAAGAGCTGGACACCTATTTATACCTTGTCACTGACCTGGGTCACAATTATGGGGGTTCAGCCTTCTACGATTACCATCGCTCTTTCTCAGCAAAAGCGGCAGCAGCTTTGGCTCAATTCCAGTATGTCACAAGCTGGGCCAGCATTGATACAGAATTATTTTGCCGTCACTTCGCGGGGCTCAGGGCACCCACCTGCATGGTGTCTCAGTCCATTTTCCATACCTCTGAGTGGTGTCCAAACACCGCCCACGCTGCGCAGGACAGGGCTCTCCCGGGGACCTCGAGGACCCAGTAGGCCACCCCTTCAACCGACAAGCTCGGTCGCCCCATCGTCTACCTGGGAAGGAGCCAAGTTTGTAATAATTTCAACACAGGTGGTTGCTCCTATTGCAGTTGCAGAGCCCTCCACGTATGCTCCTTGTGCTTTAGGGCCCACCCTCATTCCTCCTGTCCCAAGAGGGCGGCAAAACAATCCTGACTTGCTAACATTAACGTGGACCTCCAGGCGGCTCTCCTCCGGGGCCACCACGACGAGAACTTTGTGGCGTTCCTGTTGGCAGGCTTCTCGAAAGGATTCCACACCAGGCTCATCGCACTACCGCAGGTCTCTTGGGAGGGCAGGAATCTTCTTTCAGCCACAGGGGATCCAGCAACAGGGGAGTTGATACAGTCCGAAGTAGACAAAGGTTTTCTTATAGGTCCCCTTACGTCCATACCTTTTCATTCGTGGCACATCAACCCTATAGGCCTGGCCTCTAAGAAAAACACTAATAAAAAAAGGTTGATCTACAACCTTTCCGCTCCTCATGTTTCCACAATTCCTAGCCTTAATTCACTCATTCCTTTGCAGGAGTTCTCTATGAAATATTCCTCCATAGACAAGGCCATAAGAGCCATTCTGTTGTATGGTAGAGGCGCTTGGTTGGCAAAAGCGGACATCGCGGATGCATTCAAGCTCCTCCCCATCCAACCTCAGTTGTGGCAATACTATAGCATTAAGTGGGCCGGCCGATATTACTTCGCCGAACAGGCTCACTTTCGGCTCTCAAAGCAGCCCTTGGTTGTTCGACCAGTTCACCAAGGCACTACACTGGATCTTGGTCTATCACGGCAGACTGCAGATGGTCATCCATTATCTGCATGATTTTCTGATCATTGAGGGCCCACAGGACAGATCAGGCAATCTCGCCACCCTCCTAGAGATATTCGCCAATCTAGAGGTTCCGGTCGCCCAGGCCAAGACTGAAGGTCCCGCCACTAGGGTCACTTTCCTGGGCATCATCCTAGATTCCATCAGAATGGAAGCCAGCCTTCCAGAAGAGAAGCTGAGAGGTTATTGCCCACGCTGCCTCCTCCGGGTGTCTCACCAAAATCGAGTTACAATCTCTTCTGGGCCGGCTCAATTTCACCTCTAGGATCATGCCCCAGGGCAAGACGTTTGTATTGAGGCTACTCCAATTTCTTCCCTCGGCGCCCGACCAGGACAGCGTCATCCAATTAGACAGCCATGCAATGGCAGACCTGGCCATGTTGGAACTATTCCTTTCCCGATGGAACGGCATCTCCCTCTTCGTTCCTCCATGGTCGCCCTCCTTCCCTACTATCTCCTCGGATGCCGCCACTTCCTGTGGCTACGCAGCCATTTGCGGTCACCATTGGCTGGTTGACCAGTGGCCCACGTCCGTCCTGGCGGATTCCGAATCCATGAGCCCCTCCTCCCTGTTGGAATTGTACCCTATTGTCGCAGCCGCACAGGCCTGGTGTCATCAGTGGGCCAACACGCCGGTGATGTTCGTCACCGACAATCAGGCCCTTGTTGACATCCACTTTTACGCCGGCTTGTCTGGCTTTGTCTTTCTCACAATTTCCACTTACACTGCAGCCACGTACCGGGCCATCAAAACATCGCGGCAGACGCATTGTCCCGATTTAATTTCCCCCTCTTTTTCCAGGTCATCCCCGAAGCAGATCCTCTCAGATGTCCCACCCCGGCATTCAGTTCCCTTACCATGGACTGAGTGCTCTCGTCTCGTCAGCAAGGGGCCTAGTACAGCAGTCCCTCGCCCCAAATATGGCCAGGAACTACCAATCTGGCCTGAGAACCTACTAGAATTGCTCCAGGCTACACCCACAGGGTGATCTAGTTGATATCTCGTGCATCATGACCTTCATCGCCCATTGTCATCATCACCTAAATCTCTCACACAAAACCATCAAGTTGTACCCTGTGGGCGTCCAACACCACGCCATGCTCCATAACCCGGGAGGGGGTTCAATTTTTTCAGCGCAAGCAGTTAGGGCCACCTTGCGTGGGATCCAGAAAGCAGGGTAAACCTCTCTTCCCGCAGACGGGCTGTTACAGGTGAGATGTTTAGAAGGATTTCATCAGCCCTTGATGGCAACCCTTTTTGGCCCCTCTCTAGATTGGTCATCAAAGCTGTTATGTACCTGGGCTTCTACGGGTTCCTTAGGCCAGGTGAATTCACTAGCAGCTCAGCCGGGCGCGGCGGTCTATTAAAGGAACAACTAGTGTGGAGCCAGGACCACTATACGCTCAGGTTATTGTCCACTAAGACAAGCCAGACAGGTTCCCTAGTCGAGGTGAAATTCTTCAAAACTGGCAATAAATAGTGCCCGGTACAAGTCCGCAGGCAGCTCATGAACGCTATCCGTGAAGCTCTTCCTGACAGCCCACTGCTACCTCATCTCAATGGCCCTCTCACCTAATTTGTGGGAGGGGCTTGAGCCTTTATCAGCCCCGCTCACCGTTACCCGGCAGGCATTCCGGCCATCGACCCACCCTCCCATTCCCCTTTTTCTAATCTTCTCCTCCAGGGCAGCCCCCTTATAGGCTGCCCTCGTACCTGGCTCCAGGCACAACTCAGCCGGTTTAGGTGTCGGGACGGGCACGCCTGCCCGGGTCCAAGTTTTAGCCACGACCACAAATATAATAAAGCTTTATTGTGTAAACAAATAGCATTAAAAAAATATATATATAAATCATATGATGCAAGGACAGGTGGCAGAAAAAGCATCCTCCAGAGATCACATATTTTGCAAATGGGTGTAAATATGGAAAGGTATATGTAGTATAATGTATGGTCTGGGCTACATGCACAAGGATAGTACCCTGTAAACAACATAGCTATAAATAGTAATAACTGTGTCCAGACCAGAGTATAAAAAACTAATACCAATATTCAAACTCACCCATTTGCAATTGCAATTTCTATGTTATTTGTATACACAATGAAGCTTTATTATATTTTATGGGTACTGTTTTGGGCTTGTTTCTTTTTTGCAGGTTGTTTGCATTTTTTGAGCTGGCACCTTGGTTACCATAACAGATGCGGGTAGTGCTCAAGCACAGTGTACTGTACACCTGTGACTTACTTGCTATGAGTGCTTGGCTTGTTTGGTATTTTTTTGTTTTACCATATTTAGGAAGGACAGGGCCAATTGGTGGCATGTGCCTGTATGTGAGGAATGATATGAAGGCGAGTGTAAAAGAAGCAATTGTGCTGGGGTCATGGTTTTGCTTCAATGGGAGAAAATTTCTGATCTTGCTACAGGACCACTTAGTGGGTCAGTTTGTAGAAGATTCCACTAGGGACAAAGTTCTGTTGGATCTGGTAATTTCTAACAATGCAGAGCTTATTGGGAATGTCATTGTTCGTGAAACACTAGGTAATAGTGACCACAATATAATCCCCCCTGAACTATAAAAAATACACTCTGTCCGGGAGGGCAAAAACACTTATTACAATTAAAAAGGGTAATTTCTCCTGGTTGAGGGCATTATTTCAGTCCATAGACTGGGAGTATCTATTGTCACATAATAGTACAGAGGGTTTAAATCTACGTTGGGTAATTATGCCACAAAATTTATTTCTTTAGGTAACAGGTATAAACAGCTAAAATTAAACCCAACAAGACTTATACAGTGGATATAAAAAGTCAACACACCCCTGGTAAAATGTGATGTTTCTGTGCTGTAAAAAAATGAGACAAAGATAAATCATTTCAGAACTTTTTCCACCTTTAATGTGACCTATAAACTGCACAACTCAATTGAAAAATGAACTTAAATCTTTCAGGTAGAGGGAAGAAAAAGTATAAAAATAAAATAATATGGTTGCATAAGTGTGGACACTGGACACCCTTAAACTAATACTTTGTTGAAGCACCTTTTGATTTTATTACGGCACTCAGTCTTTTTGGGTATGTGTCTATCAACATGGCATATTTTGACTTGGCAAGATTTGCCCTCTCTTCTTTGCAAAAACACTTCAATTCTGTCAGATTGCGAGGGCATCTCCTGTGCACAGCCCTCTTCAGATCACCCCACAGATTTTCAATCGGATTCACGTCTGGGCTCTGGCTGGGCCATTCCAAAACTTTAATCTTCTTCTGGTGAAGCCATTCCTTTGTTAATTTGTATGTATGCTTTGGGTCGTAGTCACGCTGAAAGATAAAGTTCCTCTTCATGTTCAGCTTTCTAGCAAAAGCCTGAAGGTTTTGTGCCACTATTGACTGGTATTTGGAACTGTTCATAATTCCCTCTATCTTAACTAAGGCCCCAGTTCCAGCTGAAGAAAAACAGTCCCAAAGCATGATGCTGCCCCCACCATGCTTCACTGTGGGTATGGTGTTCTTTTGGTGATGTGGGCCTCTCACCTCTGATTAATAGGGGTTCGACATTCAGGTTTGCATATGATGTGCTCTGGAACCCCCGCGGATCAGCTGTTTGAGAAGGAAATGGTGCTTGTAGTAGTGCTGCAGCCTTCTTACTGCTTCCCGCAGGCCACTGACTTCACGACCAGTGACGTCACTTGTTTGAGCTGGTGCGTTGCAGTTGGCAACCAGACAATCTGTGTCAGCTGTTGGTGCGTGAGATGGCACATCCTACAGGGTGGGCAGGCAATCTGTGGTAGTTAAAAGGTGTACATATAGTGTGCTCTACATCAATGAAACAAAGCGTGTCTGAGACAACTGATCTTAGTACCAGCAATAGTAACTAAACTAACTCCACATAGCACAGTTACTACAGGTGTAAGAGCCAGTGTGCTGCACAGGGCAACCACTCCACACAGCATAGCTGTCACTGAATACTAAGTGTACACGGACTCATAGATGACACATCCTGACAAACCTAGGAATGTTTAAAGCCTGTTGCAGTTATCTAATCTATGGTATGCTGACTGCACCTAGCAATATATACTGACATTTAGTGAATCGAAGTGTCCGAAGTGGACTTAAATCTCAACTTAAAGGGAAAATTCGATTTGCCACAATTTCCTTGTGCTTCATGGTAACAAATTTTGCGGACAAGAATAGGACATGTTCTATATTTTTGCGGAACGGAAGTGCAGACCCGGAAGCGCGGATCCGTAATTCCGGATCCGAGCGGGACAAAGTCTGTCCCCATAGAAATGAATGGGTCCGCAATTCCGTTCCGCAAACAGAATTGCGGACGTGTGAATGGGGCATAAGGGTCCCTTATCACCGCCAGTTAGCTAGCTACTTGTTAGGTAGCTAGCGCCCAGCCCACCGCACCGCAGTCACTGATTTTGGCAGAGATTTTTTCATCCACATTGACAGATGCGAATGAAAAAATCTGTGCCGTTCATTTTTTTTTTTTCAGCGCAGAGGCTGAACGGAAAAAAAAAATCTCATTACCCGTATGGTCAATATAAGGAGAATCGCAGAAACTCCTAATGCTGGCCATACGTGTAATGATTGCGTAGACCTTCAAATGCCAGGGCAGTACAAACACCTCACATGTGACCCCATTTTAGAAAGAAGACACCCCAAGGTATTCCGTGAGGGGTATGGTGAGTTCATGCAAAATTTTATTTTTTGTCACAAGTTAGTGGAATATGAGACTGTAAAAAAAAAAAAAAAAAAAAATCAATTTCCTCTAACTTGTGCCAAATTTTTTTTTTTCTGTGAACTCGCCATACCCCTCACAGAATACCTTGGGGTGTCTTCTTTCCACAATGGGGTTACTTGGGTATTTATACTGCCCTGGCATTTTAGGGGTCCTAAAGCGTGAGAATCCAAATGCGTAAAAATGCCCTGTGAAATCCTAAAGGTACTCATTGGTTTTAGGGCCCCTTTGCGCATCTTGGCTGCAAAAAGTGTCACTCATGTGGTATCGCCGTACTCAGGAGAAGTAGGGCGATGTGTTTTGAGGTGTATTTTTACATATACCCATGCTGGGTGTGAGAAATATCGCTGTAAACGACAACTTTTTAAATTTTTTATTCAAAGTTGTCAATTTACAGAGATATTTCTCTCACCCAGCATGGGTATATGTAAAATACACCCCAAAACACATCGCCCTACTTCTCCTGAGTACGGCGATGCCACATGTGTGACACTTGTTGCAGCCAAGATGCGCAAAGGGGGCCAAATTCCAACGGGTACCTTTTAGGAGGGCATTTTTACGCATTTTTCTTCTCACGCTTTAGGGCCCCTAAAATGCCAGGGCAGTATAAATACCCCACATGTGACCCCATTTTGGAAAGAAGACACCCCAAGGTATTCGCTGAGGGGCATAATGAGTCCATGAAAAATTAAACTTTTTGTCAAAAGTTAGCGGAAAGGGAGACTTTGTGAGAAAAAACAATAAAAAATCAATTTCCACTAACTTGTGCCAAAAAAAAGATCTTCTATGAACTCGCCATGCCCCTCATGGAATACCTTGGGGTGTCTTCTTCCAAAAATGGGGTCAGATGTGGGGTATTTCTACTGCCCTGGCATTTTAGGGGCCCTAAAGTGTGAGAAGAAAAATGCGTAAAAATGCCCTCCTAAAAGGTACTCATTGGAATTTGGGCCCCTTTGTGCATCTTGGCTGCAAAAAAGTGTCACACGTGGTATCGCCGTACTCAGAAGTAGGGCAATGAGTTTTGGGGTGTATTTTTACATATACCCATACTGGGTGAGAGAAATATCTCTGTAAATTGACAACTTTGAATAAAAAAATGTAAAAAGTTGTCGTTTACAGCGATATTTCTCACACGCAGCATGGGTATATGTAAAAATACACCCCAAAACACATTTCCCTACTTCTCCTGAGTACGGCGATACCACATGAGTGACACTTTTTGCAGCCTGGGTACTAAAGGGGCCCTAAAACCAATGAGTACCTTTAGGATTTCACTGGCCATTTTTATGCATTTGGATTCTCACACTTTAGGGGCCCTAAAATGCCAGGTGAGTATAAATACCCCACATGTGACCCCATTTTGGAAAGAAGACACCCCAAGGTATTCCGTGAGGGGCATGGTGAGTCCACAGAATATTTATTTTTTGGCACAAGTCAGCGGAAATTTTTTTTTTTTTTTAATTTTGTTTTTTACAAAGTCTCATATTCCACTAACTTGTGACAAAAATAAAATTTTACATGAACTCACCATACCCCTCACGGAATACCTTGGGGTGTCTTCTTTCCAAAATGGGGTCACATGTGGGGTATTTATACTGTCCTGGCATTTTAGGGGCCCCTAAAGCGTGAGAAGAAGTCTGGAATCCAAATGCGTAAAAATGCCCTGTGAAATCCTAAAGGTACTCATTGGTTTTAGGGCTCCTTTGCGCCCAGGCTGCAAAAAGTGGCACACATGTGGTATCGCCGTACTCAGGAGAAGTAGGGCAATGTGTTTTGGGGTGTATTTTCATATACACCCATACTTTGTGTGAAAAATATCTCTGTAAACGACAACTTTTAAAAATTTTTATACAAAGTTGACAATTTACAGAGATATTTCTCTCACCCAACATGGGTATTTGTAAAAATACACCCCAAAACACATTGCCCTACTTCTCCTGAGTACGGCGATACCACATGAGTGACACTTTTTGCAGCCTGGGTGCACAAAGGCCCAAATTCCAACGAGTACCTTTAGGTTTTACATGGCGGCTCACAATTTAGCCCCGCCCAAAATGCCAGAACAGTAAACACACCCCACAAATGACCCCATTTCGGAAAGTAGACACCCCAAGGTATTCACTGAGGGGCATAGTGAGTCCGTCTGAGATTTATTTTTTTTTGCCAGAAGTTATCAGAAATTGAAACTTTTTTTTTTTTTTCTCAGAAAGTGTCATTTTCCGCTAACTTGTGAAAAAAAATGAAATGATACATGAACTCACCATGCCCCTCCGCGAATACTTCTTTCTAAAATGGTGTGATTTGGGGGTATTTATACTATCCTGACATTCTAGCACCTGAAGAAACATGACAGGCGCTCAGAAAGTCAGAGCTGCTTCAAAATGCCGAAATTCACTTTTTGCACCATAGTTTGTAAATGCTATAACTTTTACCCAAACCAATAAATATACACTTATTGGACTTTTTTTTATCAAAGACATGTAGAACAATAAATTTAGAGAAAAATTTATATAGAAATGTAGTTTTTGAAAAATTTTACAACAGAAAGTGAAAAATGTCATTTTTTGCAAAAATTTCGGTAATTTTTGATTAATAGCAAAAAAAGTAAAAATGTCAGCAGCAATGAAATACCACCAAATGAAAGCTCTATTAGTGAGAAGAAAAGGAGGTAAAATTCATTTGGGTGGTAAGTTGTATGACGGAGCAATAAACGGTGAAAGTAGTGTAGTGCGGAATTGTAAAAAGTGGCCTGGTCATTAAGGGTGTTTAAGGCTAGGGGGGCTGAAGCGGTTAATGTCAGATGCTGCGATCAGCAATGAAAGTGGCATCTTAGGAGTACAATAATGGGGAGCGGCGCAATCGTCATTCCCTGCACCCACTACTTAAAAAGAAATACGCTTTATGACGAAGTTATGTGGCACAAAGCAGATTTTTGGAGGAATCTTAAGCGAAGCTTTCAAATCGAATTTTCAAGAACTTCGCTCATCTCTACTGATCTCTCTAGACCACTAATCTGAGTGTAAATTAAATGTATGCACCCAGCAGAGGTAAGAGTGCGGCCAGCAACAATCATAATGTGGGCATGAACTCCAAATAGCTTTACGGGTCGACTGACTACCATGCTTGTATGAAACTACTGTACCCTAAGAAGATCACTTTCACTGACACGTTATTCTTAATGGCGGCAGTGTGATACCGTATACAATCAGCTCAATAAACTTGGAGAGGTTGCAAATAGCGGTGCAACTAACCGTTGCACCATCATTTACGCCTGAAATATGCCTAATATAGGTAATATAGTATAATAAATGACCCCCATCATGTTCTTGGATTTTGGAAACACATTTGAAACTGTCCCTCATAGAAATAGATAAAATAAGGCCTATAGGCTTAGAAAGTATAGTTTGTAATTGGATTGAAACCTGGCTGAAGGACCGTGTCCAGAGAGTTGTGGTCAATGATTCCTATTCAGAATGGTCCCGGGTTATAAGTGGTGTACCCCAAGGTTCAGTGCTGGGTCCTCTATTATTTAATTTATTCAACCTGCTAACCATACTCCTTCCCTTGTCTACTAGCTTTCCCTAAATTAGAGTTCTATCTATCTATCTATCTATCTATCTATCTATCTATCTATCTATCTATCCCTGGCTGAAATGTAGCCTTTGGGCAGCCGTGGAATATGGCCATGACAGTTGGGTAGGGGCAATATTAATGTACTGAGCTACAGGAGAAGAATGAATGATGTCATCCAATGGCTTCCCAGGGATGGAAGGGAATGGAGACAGTGTGTATAGGAATTGGAGACGTGTGCAATGATTGTATCATTTTATATACAGTCCTGTAGAGATATGTAGGAAAAACCATAACTATATACAGAGCCCTATAGTGTAATACCACTCATAAACAGCCCTATAATGATGCACTGAATCATTACCCATACAGCACTAAAGTAATGCATAGTGCAAGGCAGTGGCGTACATAGAGAAGTAAGGGCCCCATAGCAAGGATCAAACCAGACCCCCCCACACAGGATAGAAGGGTTTCTGCATAAACCCATTTCAATGACCCTTGGGCCATTTTTTCCACTGCCTCATTTGCTAAAAGTTGTTCCTTTAGAGGGTACAGTCCTGACTAAATTTGCCCCCTCTTGCCCTGGGCCCCATAGCAGTTGCATGGTCTGTCGCTATGGTAGTTACGCCCCTGGTGCAAGACTTGTCTCACTATTGGACTATGTAATGACTGGGTGACACATACACCAGGGCAGCATACAAATGCTGGTGTTCCAAATTTTGCTATAGAGTTTCATATAAGGTTGTGGGAATTTCTATATCTATCTATAGAAATGATGAGTGGAATTTTAAAGGTGTTTCCAGTTTGCATCAATATCCTTCAAAATATTGATTTATGAAGGTAGCTGTCATTTTCTAATGTATTTTTTTACCCACCTATCTCCCATTCTGGGCTGCGATCACATGACCATGTCCATACAACTCTTTCTATTTTCTATGATGTTATGTCCATGGGCGTGTCAAAGCAGCAAGGAGCGCAGGGGGAGCGATCAACCAGCTGGGCACGGTTAGGGGTGGTGCTGAAGCTGTGGCAGAGAAAGGTCAACCTGGGTTTGTGCATTATGGGTTTGGTTGGATACAAAGACAGGAAGCGCTACATACAGGATGTAAGGAAACCAGGGTGATTTGTGTACATGGCGACAATGGGTCAGAAGAGTCCAAATTAAAAAAAAAAGCACAAGGTAACCAACTACATGAACATATTAATAAACTTTTAAATAATCCATAATAACGCCGGAAAACCTCTTTAAAGGGGTTATGCCATGATTGATGTAAAAAAAATCAGACATCATACAGTAACATAGCAACATAGTAACATAGTAACATAGTATATAAGACCGAAAAAAGACATTTGTCCATCCAGTTCGGCCTGTTTCCTACAAGTTGATCCAGAGGAAGGTAAAAAACCCCTGTGAGGCAGAAGCCAATTTTCCCCACTTAAGGGGAAAAAAATTCCTTCCCGAGTCCAATCAGGCAATCAGAATAACTCCCTGGATCAACGTTTTTTTTTTTTTGGAATGTCTCTTTATTCAGATCATTAATCAAAAACATGTCCCAGCAGTACATGACAATACCTTCCTAACAAAGCCAACACCAGCCCTGTACCTCACATAGGTCCAGAGATCTCCACATTCACTGCTCCAATTACGCTGCTGGATTATCTTCAGCCTCGTAGCTCAGTTGGCGAGTCCTTTCTGCTGCAGCTATATCCCTGTAACTACCACAGCTTCTAACAGAACATATAGCTGGTGGCAGTTGTGACCACCTCAGTAAGATGGGCAATCAAATAAGGAAAAGAGCACGTGGCA
The DNA here is from genome assembly GCA_033119425.1 of Bufotes viridis. NCBI lineage: Eukaryota > Metazoa > Chordata > Amphibia > Anura > Bufonidae > Bufotes > Bufotes viridis. The sequence goes on from CM065590.1 coordinate 96,510,138, forward strand.
CCATACAGATACATTTTATTGAAAGCTCATCGGCTATACTACATTTATAATTGCATGCAATTACAAAAGTATTCAGATCCAGGTGCTGGTTTAAAAAAATGTAGAATATGTTTTGTGACACAACCCCTTTAAGAAAATCTTCCTCTCCTTAGAGTCACTATTTCTTGTTGCTGTGTTTGTTTTTTAAAATCAGACCTGTATGTCTTTCGATTTTCTATGCCTGTCTTCTTCTATAGGTAAATACTAGTGTTGAGCGTATCTGAAGCTGAATTCGATTCGAAGATTAGCAAAAATTTGATTAGCCACAAAGCAAATTTCCTCTTTCTTTGTGGTAAAAATAAATTTTTCCTAAAATGGTAGCTGAAAGAAAATATGATACGCACTTCATCCACTTAACCACAGAGAGGCTGTCCGCTCCGTCTATTTTGAAGAAAACCCACCAAAGGACCTGCGGAGTGCAGGAAAACGTCACGCTGGCCGAGCGTTGTGCCGTCATCAGCGATGACATCACTGCGCTGCCAGTGTGATTATACGGTGATGTCATCACGCTCGCCGCAGGTACTTTGGTGGGTTTTCTTCAATTAAGATGGAGTGAACGGCCTCTCCGCAAAGTGGATGAGTTGAGTGTATTTTTTTTTAAACCCGGATTACCCGCCTGAGCCCCTGAATGTGTGTCTCAGATGCCACAATCAAGGTTGATTACCGTTATCCATCATTGCCCCCCGTTCCATACAATGAAAAGCAATTTGAGACAAATTCGTAATTAATCGAATTTCGTGACGAAGTTTGGCGAAGCTGCCGAATCAAATTTTTCTAAACTTTGCTCATCTCCAGTGAATACCATTGCAGTTCTTCTGCTTCACTATACTATACATAGGGGGACTTTCTATTTCCTTCTGATTAACTGTCACATTCTTACAGCCCCCATCCCTAAAATGATACGTATAATATATGATTTAAACCCTTTGATGTAAACCTTACTGCTAAATAAATGGATATTAGACTTCCATAAATGGCAGAAATATAGTTCAGGGACTCTTCAGTGGCTCCTTATATTTTTATATATTCCAGTAGGGAGTCTATTATTCCCATAGGCAACCAACAATAATCCATGTCATATGTGTAGGGCATAGAGCAGTTATTGACATTGTTTGATTTATACACTGTGCTTTCTTCAAGGGGAAAAAACAAGGTTTATATTGTGAGTCTCCTTTATGGTTGCAGTTAAAGTTTATGTCTCCAAATATGGTCTGGTTATGAGTTAGCAGTACAGGAGAGATCAATACTTCAGTCCGACTGAGGAGTTCAAAACGTGTTCATAAAAGTTCAATTAGGACCTAAATATATTGTTCTAGCTTTTTGCAGTATTTGAAATTGGGGAATGTTGCTGTATCTTCTCCCTCTGGGAGGTAATCTATGGAACATCTAATAAGGTATGCCAAGCTTTGTCTTAGGTATTAAGTTAAAAACACAAGCAAAAATACACGCAGCACTACAGAAAAAGAGTTATAGAAAGAGATTGTTTGAACAAAGACAACAATGGCATACCCATCTAAAAATATCTGTGGACATTTGAGGGCTCATTTTTGAACTGATATACGGGTATATCAGTTGTAAATTTTGTGGCACGGCATTTTGCGACAAAATTTGCAACTTTTTCCCACTCATGCTATTTTTCAAGAAAAGGGAAAGTGGCATGGGCATGGAAGAGGGCAGCCGGCAGGCCCGTCTCATTTATCATTTTCTACCACAGTTTTTGGCCTAGAAAATGGCTTAAATCTACTCCAACAAGGGACCTGGTGTGGATTTAAGTCTGTCGCATGTACTTGTGGAGGAAGCACCAAAGTTATTTAGAGGCTTGCGCCTCCACATAACTTTGACGCTTCCTCCAGCAGTACAGACACAGGAGTGGAAAATGCCGGTCTTAATAAATGAGCCCCTTTGTTTGTAAGAGCGCTCCCTACACTATGTTTTCTATATAAGCACCAAAAAGAAAGACAGAGAGTGGCTAGGTTTGAAAGACCAGAAATAGCTTTTATAGAGCCACTCTTCATGTTCTCTTGGAGAAGAGGTGCCCCCATCTTCTATAACCTTCATATGTCCTCGTAATCATCAGGATACAACCCTTTAATTGGGTGTTAATTTCAAGGATATTGAGCTCATTGTGGCCTGAGTGAATTTGTACACTCTACATACACAGCAGTGTAGGGGAGTACGGATTCTAAAGCACAATAGGCACCTGAACGTCAGGCATCTACAGTGGGGAAAATAGGTATTTATACACTGCCGATTTTGCAAGTTTTTCCACCTATAAACAATGGAGAGGTCTGTAATTTTTATAGTAGGTACACTTCAAATGTGAGACAGAATCTAAAAAAAAATCTAAAAAATCACAATGTATGATTTTTCAATAATTAATTTGTATTTTATTGCATAAAATAAGTATTTGATGTAATAGAAAACCAAAAATTAATATTTGGCACAGAAACTTTTGTTTCCAGTTCTCCATACAGATCTTCTCCTGATCTTTCAGGTTTCACGGCTGTTGCTGGGCTAAAAATCACAGAAAAAAATGCACCAAACGGATATGCCACTGACTATACTAGCTAGTCAAACAAGCAGATATTAAAAGCTGAGACTTTTGCCAATATATTCTTGTCAGGAACACATCGGAGCCCCTCATGCACCACGTCGCGGTCGCTCAGCATGGCATGGGGTCCTACCACTACGCTAACTATGGTGTGAACATGGTCTGAAGGTGATGGAATACTGCTCACAGCCAGGGGCGGACTGACCGGCCGGGCACTTCGGACGTGGTCCGAGGGCCCGGCCGGAAAGGGGGCCCGGCGGCAGCTGCAGCTGCCCAGTGTGTCCAAAGTAAAATTAAGTCTCTGATCGCCGCGGTCTGTGACCGCGGGGATCAGAGACTTAAAAAATGCCCAGATCATTAAATAAAATAACCCCGCCCCCTGCACCCCGCCATATTACTGTCCCCCCGGCGGTGCAGGGCGGGGGGATTGCGGGAGGAGGCGCGGGAGGCGGGCGGAGATCCCCCGCCCGCCTCCTTTAAAAGATTTTCCTGGTGTCTAGTGGTTATAGCAGGGGGTCAGCAGATTGCTGACCCCATGCTATAAACTGCTGACATCTGTGCCGCAGATGTCAGCAGTTTAACCCCTTCCATACCGCGGTCCGTATGGACCACGGTATGGAAGGGGTTAACAGGGAGAGAGCTCCCTCTCCCATCGGGGGGCTGCTGTGCCTTTTGCAGCCCCCCGACGGGTTGGGAGGCAGAGGGAGCTCCCCTCCCTCCCCATCACCCGCTGCTCTGTACTGGCAGTGGGTGATGGTCACCATGGAGACAGGACGCTTACTGAAGCGCCCTGCTCTCTCCATGGTGCTGAAAGCTTGAATAGATCTGCTATAGGCAGGTCTATTCAGACTTTCTAAAGTAAAAAAAAAATACAGTAGGTACACTATATAGTGTACTTACTGTATTTCATAGACCCAGATCCACTGGATCTACAAGAACCAACTGGGTCTGGGTAAAAAAAAAAATTAAAAAAGTGAAAAAAAAGAAAACACTATCACTGTATAAAAATTAAAAAAAACAAAAAAACTACACATATTACATATTGTCGCGTGTGTAAAAGCCTACTCTATAAAAATATCACATGACCTGACCCATAAGGTGAACACCAAAAAGACAAAAACAAAAAAAGGTGTAAAAAAAAGCCATTTTTGTCACCTTGCATGACAAAATGCGTAATACCAAGCGATCAAAAAGGCTTATGCCTTCCAAAATAGTATCAATAAAACTGCCATCACATCCCGCAAAAAATGAGCCCCTACATAGGACCCAAAATATAAAAAAAATGGCTCTCAGACTATACAGACATTAAAACATGATTTTTTTTCTAAAATGCTGTTAAAGTAAAATACATAAAAAAAGTATACATTTTAGTTATCGCCGCATCCGTAAAAACATTCTCTATAAAAATATCCCATGATCTAATCCCTCAAGAAAATACCGTAAAAAAAATTAAATAAAAACAGTGTAAATATACATATTAGGTATTGCCACATTCGTAAAAACAAGCTCTTTAAAAATAACACATGAACTAACCTCTCAGGTGAACACAACAAAAAAAATAATATAAAAACGGTGTCAAAAGCCATTTTTGTCACCTTACATCACAAAAAGTAGCAAGCGACCAAAATGTCATATGCACTCCAATACAGGGCCAATCAAACCGCCATGTCATTCCGCAAAAAATGAGCCCCTACATAAGACTGTCGCCCAAAAAATAAAAAAATATGGCTTTGAGAATGGGGAGACATAAGAAATATTATTTTTTTTCACAAATGCTTTATTATGAAAAACTGTAACAAAAATTCCCAAAAAGTAGTCATATTTGGTATTGTCACGTCCAGAACAACCTGTTCTATAGAGATAGCACACGATCTAACCTTTCAGATCAACGATGTAAATAACAAAAAATAAAAACGGTCCCAAAACAGCAATTTTTTTTAATTTTTTTTTTCCATTTTAATCCATTTTTCCAGTAACAAAGCAAGGGTTAACAGCCAAACAAAACTCAATATTTATTACTTTGATTCTGTAGTTTGCAGAAACAGCCCATTTTGTTACTGGAAAAAATGGAATAAAATGGAAAATTTTGTCTCCATTTTCCATTAACTTTTGTGGAACACCTAAAGGGTTAACAACGTTTGTAAAATCAGTTTTGAATACCTTGAGGGATATGGGAGTGGCTGGAGGCGGGATATGGGAGTGACTGGAGGCGGGACATGGGTGGGGCCTGGAAGGGGGCCCTTGATTAATTTGCCTGGGGGCCCTGAGGGTTCTCAGTCCGCCCCTGCTCACAGCCAAGCTTCCACACAACCGCATAGCAGGACTATATTTCTGTGATTTTTGTTCCATATGTATTGAATGTGCCTTCACCTGGCATTTAACATTCTTTTGCACCTGGTAGCCTCCATCACATGGTCTGATATGGGTGTGGCTTACATTCTTGCTTTATTCACATTGCATTAGATCATCCACATGGTCATTGGCCTCCTCTAGATCATCCACATGGTCATTGTTGAACTTCAAACAGGCCTGGATATGTGCCTGTGTGAGCAGGGGGACCTTGCGTGCCCTGCAGGATTTTAATCTGTGATGGTTTAGTGTGTTACTAATGATATTCTTTGAGACTTGCAATAAAAAGCAAATTAATTATTTAAAAATCATACAATATGATTTTCTGGATTCTTTTTTTTTTTTAGATTCTGTCTCTCACAGTTGAAGTGTACCTACGATAAAAATTACAGACCTCTCCATTCTTTGTAGGTGGGAAAACTTGTATTTCTGGAGTGTAATAATATGACAGGTTATAGCTACTAGAGAGGGGTCGTTGATCCAGGGAGTTATTCTGATTGCCTGATTGGAGTCGGGAAGAATTTTTTTCCCCTTAAGTGGGGAAAATTGGCTTCTGCCTCACAGGGGTTTTTTGCCTTCCTCTGGATCAACTTGTAGGAAACAGGTCGAACTGGATGGACAAATGTCTTTTTTCGATCTTATATACTATGTTACTATGTTAAAAGTAAAAAAAAAAAAAAAAATGTTTAATATATTACAAAAGCTTATTTAGTCAGATTTACTCCTCTGTGTCGCCTCTCCCTCTCCCTCCCTCCCCCTCCTCCCGCTTTGAGAACCCGCCCGTGCGCACAGGCTCAGCCAGTGTTCAGGTCATCCCAGAGTTGAGCGAAGTGGCGTCACATGCACACTTCGCAAGAAGAAGCCGATGCCAGCAGTCCGCACGGGTGCATCAGGCTGAGCCTGTGCGCACACGCAGGATCTCAAAGCGGGAGGAGGGGGAGGGAGAGGTGCAGCGTACTCAAGTTAGGGTTAAATAGTGTTCCTGGGTGTTGTAGTGCAATTATGACCACTAACCTGAGACAGGCCGACTCTCTGGTACTTCTGCAAGGACAGGTAGTTATAGGTAGAGTTCGTGACGCCAGTGCCAGTTAACGGTGGCACACCGTTTGTTGATAGTAGGAATAATTGAGGAACCACATTGCAATAAAACAGAACTTGAACTTTACTGAAGTTTTGGTAGTAATCATACATGGACATAGATGGAAGCGCAGTTCCTTAGAAGACGGTTGGTGCAGCAGGTTACAAGTTATGGTTACATACGGCAGTCTCTTACATAGCAAGGTGATTCTCAGAGGGTAAAACACAGGACTCTTGCAGTACAGGCGGCTTGCACTCTCTACCTGTCTGATCCTGGAACATGGAAACTATCCTCCAAGGCCCCAATGCCCTAAATCTGGCGTATATCCTTGGATCTGTAATTATCAAGTACCTCCTCTGGTGTCTCTAGTACCTCTTGCTTTACTGACTTCTGCTCTGCCTTTCCTCAGCTTCCTTAGGCTGGTTAAACGTGATGTTCCTGCTTGAATTATCCCTTTTCTAGATGCGGACTCAGGAGGGGAACCTTCTCCTTGGATCTGGAACCCGGTTACAGGGACTGCAATGCCCTCTCCTAGTCTGCAGGCTCCAGGCCTGCACTGCCTTCACAGGCTCATGGCCTGGACTGGAATAGACTCCTACAGGCTCAAGGCCTGGACTAGACTCCCTTTCCCTGACTGAGCCTGAATATATAAACTACGGCTCCCTAGCTCCCTCTACTGACCTAGAGCTGGAATGACATCCCTAGCAGGCCTGCAGATGGCAATATAACAGTAACAGGGAAGTACATAGCATTACATTACATTGAAGATAACTTATACCAACCTCCCCATAAATGAGGGGAACGACAGCACACAAGTGACCCTCCTGTAGTGACGGGCATTACAGCTCCCGTACACTACAGAGGCAACACAGAAGAGTAGTAGGCGGTGCTGAAAGCTGGGAAGGCGGCGCTGGGCACTGAACGGTGATGGGTGTGGCGGGCACTATGGATCCACGGAACTCCCCTTGGGCACCTTAATTCAATCATTGACAGGTTAGTAAAACCTGATTTTTAGCAGAATAAAGCCACAAATATCTTTTATAAGGCCACCTTGGAAATCAGAAGGTTACCCTGGACATGAGCATATGTTTAGCTCATAGGGCTCATATGTGGTGACAGAATCCCTTTAAAGATGACGAGTGGATATTTCTACCTCCCCCACGAAGAGTCTGCATTGTGGTCTGCTTTAACTCCAATGTGTACATTTCACAACCTGTGCGATTCACCCTCCTTCTGGAGACTGATTTGTGTGTGTTTTACTCTCTATTTACAGAGCATGTGAGCTTTCCTCTCTGAAGACTTGGATGTTTTCCTGTGTATAACTTCCTTCTCCTTCATGCTATCGCTAATACTTTAAGAAGAGGGGCGGAGAGCAAGGAGGGACAACACAGCCAAGTGTTCTTTTACCAAAATGATAGCCAGCTATATCTCAAAAGTGTAAGGCTACTTTCACACTAGCGGCACTCTTCTCTGGCAGGATATTCCAGCAGGTCAACAGCCTGCTGGATCCGTGCTGCCGCTAGTGCACGCGTGCTGCTGGAGGTCAGCTCCGGTCCCATTGACTATAATGGGGGCAGGCCAGAATGCCGGTGGTAGCATGGCAATCATGTCGGAAGGCGGCCGGAATAAAACTACAACATGTCGTAGTTTTATTCCGCCCGCCTCTCGGCATGTTTGCTGTGCTGCTGAACCCCCTTTATAGTCAATGGGACCAGAGCAGACCTCCGGCAGCACGCGTGCACTAGCAGCAGCATGCTTCCGGCAGGCTGTTCACCTGCTGAAACAGCCTGCCGGAGGAGGCTTCCGCTAGTGTGAAAGTAGCCTAACAAACACTAACAACAATTTATGCTACTCTACATTGGCAAAGTCATGGAATTGAACAGAGCCATGTATCATAACAGTCTATTTGGAATTATTGTGACTGAACTCTAACGAACCATCTGGAACAGTCTCCATCTTTTAGCCTACACGATGCTTTAGGCAATTTGCTATCTTTACCGTCTCTTGTTTCAATCCACACTATATCGCCTTTTCCCTCCGGGTGACATTTCTCGGCAACTTAGCTGTGTTTCTGCTACACTTCTTACAGTCTTTTAAAGGTCCTACCTGTGCTTATGGATCTGACCTGCTGTGAGGGTGACTTGGTTGCTTCAGGCCCCATGCATTGGAGCCACAGCTGACCCGACTCTTCCAGTTTCTCCAGTATTGCACCAACTTGCTCCAGTAAGCACTGTCTGGCTGTAGGCTTCAGCTGGTCCACTGTCAAACATACAGTGCTTCGTCATCCTCCACTTCCATTACAGTCCAAATTCCCTCCCTCCCCATCTCTTATGGCAATATCCTCTTCTGATGGCTACAATCTGATGGATTTATGGCAGATTCTACAGGGCAATCAGCTAGGTGCAGGGCTTATACAGACTCTACAGCAGCAAAATAGTAGCTAGAAAGTTTATTAATTTAGCATTTAGGAAGCAAATGAACAACACAAAAATAATTGAAAAGATGTCCATAGCCTTTAAAAGTGAAACACTTCATGTTTTGAAAATGATTCAGTTTCCTTGGTTTCATTTGACCTGCATATGAAATCCAGGGCAATTATTTGACAAACTGGCACATGCATAAACTCACAGGACAAAATGTATGCTTCCTTATTAAAGGCGAACTGTGTTGATATCTTTTATGGCTTTTTTCTTTTTTTTTTTATAATGCAGTGGTTAGTGCCTACTCTGAAACAAAGTAAGTCTACAAATATATTCATATTATACATTTTAGTCACATATATAGAGCTGACATATTCCGCAGCTCTTTACAGACCTTATCATTGCATGCTGTCTCCAATGGAGCTCACGATCTAAGGTCCCTATCAGTAGGTCTTCAGAGTGTGGGAGGACAACCACAGAAACAGAAGGAGAACATACAAACTCCATGTAGATGTTGTCCTTGGTCAGATTAAAACCTAGGACCCCAGTAAGGCAATGCACCAGTGCTAACCACTGAGCGACTGTATGTTATTATATCATGGATAGAAGAAAGTGTACCATGGACCCCGTTACTTTTTAAGATGGGACTCATCCATTTTTGCCGATTTGCATGCTTGGCTTCAGTAATGTTGTGGTTAGCTGTATATGAATTTATGGGTTGCTGACATTACCAGAAATAATTTCCAACTGAAGTTTAAATTTTTTTTGTCCTAAATGAACATGCCAGATGAAATTAGTTTGGTTATGTTTGCATTGCAAAGCATCTTCCTCAGAATGTGTTAAAAGTTTGGTGGTTATCTGATCCTAGTATTAGAAAAGGTCTAACCTATCATAAAAAGAAATTTAGTTTTTTTTTATTAAAAATGAGTGGTTCATCCATAATTAAATTGTACAAGGAAATGATGTCTGAATGATTTATGTAAAGCTCCAAATGAAGAGAATAATCTGCTCGATGCTATACGTGGATTTGTCCAGTACTAGTAATAAACAAGATAGCACACAATTTTCCTGGAGACATATGGTGTTATTCAGTGTAGAAAGGTCTACTTCACTAATGTGTTATGCACTCAGGCTGCTGTGGAGGATGCAGTCTAGTTCTTAGAGCACTATATGAATGAAAATAGACAGTGGAAATGGCTGAGCTTAATATTTTACTTTAGGTCGGAGAACACTATTCTGTCCTACTGTATGGCTGTGAATGTCATGCAGACCTTGGTGAAGGCCTATGATATAAATGTAATTGAAGTGGGATTATGAAGAGAAGCAACTCTAATTTACAGGACAGCTGGGATGCTTATGTTCTTAATAGAACAGGGAGCATGAGAAGCCAAGAGTGGCTGCTCTAAGTCCTAATGGTATATGATTGCAGGTCCACTCTGTGCGCACACAAATTATGTACAGTGCATGTCTTTTTTTATAGAACCTTCATAGTCTATGTGTATGTTTGAATCTATGACTGAAGAAAAACATATGACTAAGCCCAAGGGAGAGACTTGTCAATCAAGCTAAGCAGAGCAGGGGAGAATCCTGCAGGGAGCTGCCCGGATGACTCTTCTCCTTGTTCTTGGTTTGCCTTTAAATGCTGTGTGTGTCAGAATAAGGCCCTATTCACACGTCTGCAATGTCGTCCGCATGTATTCCGCAATTCTGCGGAATACATGCGGACCCATTGACTGTGAATGGGGCACAGAACGATGCGGAGAGCACACACTGTGCTCTCCGCATCAGTTTTTGCGGAGCGCGCCGCCGATCTTACGGCCGCAGCTCCGCAAAAAAGTAGAGCATGTCCTATTCTTGCCCGCAATTGCGGACAAGAATAGACATTTCTATGGGGCTGCCGGCCGGGTGTGTTTATGGATCCGCAATTTGCGGATCCATAAACACTACGGACGTGTGAATAAGGCCTAAGACATTGCTGCGTGTAACAAGGAAGCTGTTTAACACCCATGCATGCTGCCCATGGTTCAGGCAGCAAGAAGCTCCTCTTTAAAGGGCATCTGTCAGCAGATTTGTACAGCTGAAAGCATCTATGTTGGTCCCATGTTCATATGTGACACAGATGCCTTCAGCTGCCAAGCGCACATGCAACAGGTCAGTCAGTTTCATAGGTACAAATCTGCTGACAGATGCCCTTTAACTGAGATCAACGTTGGTTTCTGATGGCTGTTTAAACTGGATGTGCTGTACATGGTACAAGTCTTAAACCTAGTTCATGTGAACACCTAGCGATGAGCAAAGTCCTCAAAACTTCGACGAATTTTACAAAGAAATTTACTTCGTCATGAAGCACATTTCTTTGTGAGTAGGAGACGCAATGATGGGGAATGGCAATAGTGTATCTGAGATGACTTTTGAGGGCTGTCAGGGGTTAAGCTTTAAAAAAAAGAAAAAGAAAATAAAAATACTCACCTTATCCATTTGCTCACAAGAAGTCCGCCGCAACCCTCTTGATCGAAGATCCAGTGCGAATTCTCACGTGGTGTGTGATGATGTCCTCATGCTGGCCGGAGTGGTGACATCATCATAAATATTACGTGCGGGATCTTCAATGAAGTTGGCCCCAGCAGACTCTTCATGCGAAAATGGATGCGGTGAGTATTTTTAATTTTTTTTTGTAAAATCAACAAAACAAAAACAGCGGTGGGCCAGTATGGGGGCATTATTTAAACCATAGGAGAAATTATTTAAAATGGGGGCATCACAAAAATAATTACTGCACTATGGGGGACATTATTTAAGATGGGGACGTACATTGGGGGCATTATTAAGGCTGGGGACAGTAAAAAAAAAAAAAAAAATTCCTACACTATGGGGGGCATTATTAAAGCTGGGGTCCTACATGGGACCATTATTAAAGCTGGGGGCACTATTAAAAAAAAATAAGCTGGGGCTAAAATAGGGGGCATTATTAAAGCTAGGGACAGAAAAAAAATTCCTACTCTATGAGGCAAATTATTTTAGATGGAGGCAATATTAAGGCTGGGGGCAGCAAAAAACATAAAATAAAAAATCCTACACTATGGAGGACATTATTTTAGCTGGGGGCCTACCATTGTGTGGGTGTTCTCAGAAAGGTGGGTCTAGAAATAACTGCCAATCAAATTCATCAATTTTTCATGTCCGTTTGTAACAGACATGAAAAACTGATGCAAGACGGATGCAAAACGGACATTAAAAACAGTGTTTTCTCACTTCTCCAGATAAAGCCAAATTGAAGAACTAGGTCTTTCCTGCTTACACTGGTTAGATTTAGGAAGTCTGGAAATGGAGCTATTGGAATTTCAGGAAAGCTCTATCTGGAAAAATTAATTCTCTGACCTGCGTGAAACACTTGAGAAGATGGAAGGGATGACAAAGGACAGACAGCACAGTTAGTTCTGAAAATGAGATCCTTAAAGTGTGGAATTCTCTGCCAAATAACGTTACATCTATGAAAGCACTTGCGATTTCTTTCCATAGTTTGTTTGGATCATCTTATGCTTGCGAGCAGCTGTTTCCAGCTTTGAATTATATCAAATCTGCCATCAGAAACAGACTAACAGACGACCTCAGTGCTGCATGTGTTGCTCTCAAACTTACAAAGTATGAGCCAAGATTTGACAAATTGTCAGCATGCATACAACAGCAAAAATCTCATTAATTGCAATCTTTTACCTTTTTACTTTTTAATAAAAAGTTGTTTGTATCATTTGTGGGGAGTCGCTCTGGTAGATAGCGGTGCGGGTGCAGTACAAAGGCAAAAGGGAGTCCAGAAAGTGCAGCAAAACAGTGTTTAATTCACACTTGCATAAAGTATACAGCAAACAGTCACTTGGTGTTAATTCACACCCATCAGAAAAACGTGAGGCAAAACAAAAAGTCACATACAGGTTCCAATCACCTTGGAGGTTTAGGTGCGGGTTCGCACCTGGCTGTCAGCCCAGCCGCAAGACAATTCACCACTGGCTTCCAGGCCGACTGCACACCTCCTTGCTGGGCTCTTGCTTCCAGCCCAGGGAGCTCCACAGCACGATCAGCAGCTCCAGGACAATCACAGACAGCTGCTGGTGCTGGCTGAGTTTTAAACCCAGCCCCAAAACCAGGACTGGGTCGTGGGGAGCAGCCACCCACCCTACACTTTAGCTGCTCCCGGTAAGAGCCGGCCCGGATCGGCTTTGCAGCCATGCTATTTAGCAACTGTGTCAGTAGCACTACCTGCTACTGACATCAACAAAACGGCTCTTACCTCACCGAGGCTATGAACCTCGGTGACACGTACCTGCCATCTACGACGGCACCCTGCACCTTACCACATACCCCCTTTGTTCAACCCTGAGGGGGTGGACACACGAAAAACAGTGTACCCGGGAGAGGGCATCTGCATTTTTCAACAACCGGCCCGCTCTGTGCTCCACCGTGAATTTATAATTCTGTAGGGACAGAAACCACCTGGTGACCCGGGCATTCCTCTCTTTCGCTTGGCTCCTCCACTTGAGTGGGGAGTGGTCGGTCACCAGGCGGAAGCTTCTGCCCAACAGGTAATAACGGAGGGCCTCGAGTGCCCACTTGATGGCCAGGCACTCTCTCTCGACTATGCTGTACCTGGCCTCGGCTGAGGTGAGTTTGCGGCTGAGGAAGACAACGGGATGCTCCTCCCCGTTGACTTCCTGCGACAGTACCGCACCAAGGCCAACCTCAGAGGCGTCAGTCTGGACAACGAACTCCTTCTTGAAATCGGGCGTCACCAAAACCGGGGACCCACACAGGGCCGATTTCAAGGCGGAGAAAGCCTTTTCTGCCTGCTCGTTCCAACGGACCGTCCCTGTCTTACGCCCCTTTAACAAGTCTGTCAACGGCGAAGCTATAGTGGCAAAGTGGGGCACAAACCTCATGTAATACCCCACAATTCCCAGGAACGACTTTACCTGTCTGGTGGTGACCGGTTGGGGCCAACTCCGTATTGCCTCTACCTTATTTACTTGAGGCTTGATGACTCCCCGCCCAATAACATATCCCAGATATTTGGTTTCTTCCAACCCAATCGCACACTTCTTTGGATTGGCGGTTGAACCAGCTTTCCTCAGGGCATCCACTACCGCCTGCACTTTGGGCAAATAGCTTTCCCAGTCGGTGCTGTGGATGATTATATCATCTAAGTAGGCCGAGGCGTACCGACGATGAGGTCGCAGCACAATATCCATTAACCTTTGGAAGGTGGCGGGGGCGCCATGCAGGCCAAAGGGTAACACCTTGTAATGATACAGGCCCTGCGGAGTGACAAAAGCGGTTTTTTCCTTGGCCGACTCCGTTAAGGGTACCTGCCAGTACCCTTTAGTGAGGTCTAACACAGAAAAATAACGGGCGTGCCCTAAATTCTCAACAAGCTCGTCTACCCAGGGCATGGGATACGCATCAAACTTGGACACTTCATTTAACTTGCGAAAATCGTTGCAGAACCGCAACGTCCCATCCGGCTTGGGTATTAGGACTATGGGACTGGCCCACTCACTTTTCGACTCCTCAATGACATCGAGCTTCAACATTAACTGCACTTCCGCCGAGCCTCGGGTACCCGGTATGGTTTTAACCGGATCTTGGCCTGAGGCTCAGTGACGACAGGCTGTCTGCAATTTTTACCGTGGTTACGGCTTCACAGGTCTCGAACTGTGGGGCTGGACCCTTTTCACCCAGAAGCTCTGGCCGGGGGCTGTGGTCGTCGGCCGCGTCCCTATCTTTCCACGGCTTTAGCAAATTCACGTGGTACACCTGCTCCGGCTTGCGCCGCCCTGGCTGGTGTACTTTGTAATTTACTTCCCCTACCTTCTCGATTACCTCATAGGGGCCCTGCCACCTAGCTAGGAACTTGCTGTCCAGGGTGGGTACCAGAACCAAAACCCGATCTCCCGGATTGAAGTCCCGTACCCGAGCCTGACGATTGTACACCCTACTCTGGGCTTGTTGCGCTGCCTCCATATGCTCCCGGACCAAGGGCAACACCCTTTCCATCCGTTCCTGCATCTGAGCGACATACTCAATGACACTTTTGTGGGGGACAGGCTGTTGTTCCCACGCTTCCTTGGCGATATCCAACAGGCCCTGAGGGTGTCTGCCATAAAGCAGTTCGAAGGGCGAGAACCCAGTAGAGGCTTGGGGCACCTCTCGCACTGCGAACATGAGATAGGGCAGAAGCAGATCCCAGTCTTTCCCATCTCTAGACACCACCCTCTTTAACATATTTTTTAGAGTTTGGTTAAACCTCTCAACAAGACCGTCTGTTTGCGGATGGTAAACGGACGTCCGTAACTGCTTTATACGCAACAATTTACACAGTTCCCTCATAACTTTGGACATAAAAGGGGTCCCTTGGTCTGTCAGAACCTCTTTTGGCAGGCCCACACGGGAAAAAATTTCCATTAACTCTTTGGCAATGAGCTTAGCTGAGGTATGTCGCAGAGGCACCGCCTCCGGATACCGAGTGGCATAGTCGAGAACTACCAGAATGTGTTGGTGGCCCCCTGGCAGACTTTGGTACAGGCCCAATTAAATCCATAGCGATTCGCTCAAACGGTACTTCAATAATTGGCAGAGGTACCAGAGGACTACGGAAATGTGGCTGGGGGCTAGTTATCTGACAGGTTGGACAGGACTTACAATAATTTTCTACCTCCTTGAACACACTGGGCCAATAAAACCGCTGCAGTATGTGGTCCTGGGTTTTCTGCCACCCCAGGTGTCCCCCAAGAACATGTTGGTGGGCAAGCTCCATGACAAGCTTGCGATATGCTGTGGGCACCACCAACTGTTCAACAGGTTCACCCCGGATTTGGTTCACCCGATATAACATTTCTTGGTGAACAACAAATCGGGGAAATATTAACTCAGCCCCTGGTTTCTGGGGTTTACCATCAATTTCCAGCACATTCTCCCAGGCCCTGGTTAGGGTTTGGTCCCGGTGTTGGGCGGTCCCAAAACTGTCTCCAGAGACGTGGAGGTCTGCCAACTCAGGTCCTGGTGGCAAGTCCTCCATGTCTCCCACCATTACACTCAGTGGGGGTGTCTCCTCCTCTATCACAGAAGTGGTGGTCACCCCTACCGCAGGCCCTTCGGACTCGGGCTCCCAGGGCTCTGGCCTCCCACTGGAACCAGGCCACTCTGCTAGAGTTACCCCTGTCTCAGGGCTATTAGTCACTTTCATCTCAGGCCATAGTGACGGAAAACAAGGGAAGTCTCTCCCAATTATTAGTTCATAAGGTAGCTTTGTGGAGATCGCCACTTCACAAGTCCATGTGCCGGCCGCCGTGGACAGAGACATTACAGCAGTGGGATAGTCCTTTAAGTCTCCGTGTATGCACACCACACCAACTTTCCGGCCCGTATACTGGGTGGGCTGTACCAGGGCAGCACTTACCAGGGTTACTAGGCTCCCTGAGTCCAGTAGCGCCACTGCCAGATTATCACCCACTTGCACCTGGCACAGGTGACGATTGTCTATTGTCTCGGGGGTGCCGGTTGCACACAGTCTCCGGGCATACATGGAAGCCCGGTACCCATAATTAGTCTCCATGGGTTCTCCCCGGTGTGGACAGTCGGCCCTTACGTGGCCAGGCTCCTGACACCGCCAGCAGACAATCGGGCCGGGTCCACAGGGGCACACCCGAACAGGTCTCTCAGGTATCAGACGTCGGGACTGGATGGGAGACCTCCAGGGTTTGACCGGCCCCCTCCCAACAACACCCCCTTGCAAGTTTTTTGTGGCCTCATAGCGCTCCACCAGATAAACCATTTCAAGGGCATTAGTGGGGGATACCTGGCCGATCCAGTGCTGAAGGGGGTAAGGCAGGGCCCTCCAGAACATGTCGGCCAGCAGACGGTTCAGAATAGCAGCCGGACTTAGAACATCAGGCTGCAGCCACTTTTACAACCTGTGCAGCAACTCATAGTACTGCGGCCTGGCGGGTTCAGCCGTTTTAAAGTCCCACTGGTGGACCCGCTGAGCCCGGACCAACACGTTTACCCCCAGTCTGGCCAGGATCTCCCCCTTCACCGTGGGGTAATCAGCAGCTTGGTCATCTGCTAAGTCAAAAAAAAACTGCTGGGGTCCGGACGCCAGGAACGGAGCGACCACCTCGGCCCACTGGTCACGGGGTAACTTCTCCCTCACGGCTACCTTCTCAAAGACCGCCAGATACGTCTCAACGTTGTCCGAGGGGGTCATCTTTGGGATCGCCGCACCGACCGCTTTCCGGGCATCATGGACATAGTGGGACGCTCCTGCAGCTTGTAAAGCCATCACGTGCTGTAATAGTAGCTGGTTGGTCTCCCGCTGCTGCATGTTATCCTCTATGAGAGCCTTCACAGCAGCCTCCATGTTGCCAGAAATTCCTGTTTGCAACTTTGCCGGCCGAATATAGGACATCCAGTCGTGCCCAGCAAAAACAAAAAGTTTCGGCGTTCACGCCAGCCTCACTGCGCATGCCCGCATCCTCCACCAAATGTGGGGAGTCGATCTGGTAGATAGCGGTGCGGGTTCAGTACAGAGGCAAAAAAGGGAGTCCAGAAAGTGCAGCAAAACAGTGTTTAATTCACACTTGCATAAAGTATACAGCAAACAGTCACTTGGTGTTAATTCACACCCATCAGAAAAACGTGAGGCAAAACAAAAAGTCACATACAGGTTCCAATCACCTGGGAGGTTTTAGGTGCGGGTTCGCACCTGGCTGTCAGCCCAGCCGCAAGACAATTCACCACTGGCTTCCAGGCCGACTGCACACCTCCTTGCTGGGCTCTTGCTTCCAGCCCAGGGAGCTCCACAGCACGATCAGCAGCTCCAGGACAATCACAGACAGCTGCTGGTGCTGGCTGAGTTTTAAACCCAGCCCCAAAACCAGGACTGGGTCGTGGGGAGCAGCCACCCACCCTACACTTTAGCTGCTCCCGGTAAGAGCCGGCCCGGATTGGCTTTGCAGCCATGCTATTTAGCAACTGTGTCAGTAGCACTACCTGCTACTGACATCAACAAAACGGCTCTTACCTCACCGAGGCTATGAACCTCGGTGACACGTAGCTGCCATCTACGACGGCACCCTGCACCTTACCACACATTGAAAAGTCTGTTATTGTGTTTTTTATTTAAAGCAAAAGATGTGAATGTATGAGTTTTTCTAAAATAAAACCTCAGTATTAAGGTTAAATTGCCATTGGCACTTTGCTATAAGCAAGTGGGTTTTGGGTTGCGATTTCGGCACTCGGTCTCTAAAAGGTTCGCAATCACTGCCCTATACAATCAAGAGCACCTTAACCACCATCTGGCAGGAGATCCCTCAACACCAGAGTGTGCCCAAAGTAATCCGCTGCTTTTCTTCTCCTCACTGCACGCCGGCTCAGGGAGCTGCAGAAACATGAGTACCAACTATTACACCCATCAGGCCACTACCCTTACACATTGCCCCTGCGGTACCGGTCACTGCAAAACTGGCAATATAATTATAACAATCTAATAGAAAAATACTGCAGCCTGCATGGATATGTGGTTTTCAGCAGCATCAAGCGCACTTTTCAACCAACTAGTGGTCTGTTGCATCTCCAACCATGACAGATCCACCAGTAAACCTTGTTATGATTAAGAAAAGACACCATCGGATCTGAAGCTGGGGGTTGGAGAGAGGGTTCTGAAGGCTGCTAAACTACCCAACTTTGGCTTTTATAAGTCAGGAAGTAACATTATACTAATATTTTTTTTCTCTTGGATGTTGAGTTTATGCTAATATTCTTCATTCGGTATCTACTGCCATCCACTCTCTTTTCTTAGTTTCTGCTTTCTCTTTTTCTTATCTTCTCACCTCCACTGTTTTTACTCCCTTTGAATATTACCATGGGAATGTACGTACCTGATCTAACCTTTGTAAAGTTTAACACCACAAGTGTGAACAAACCTTAAAAAAGGAGGCAATTTCTCCACAAACATAAAATTTTTGCTTTTTGAATGCTTCAAAAACCGCCCAACATACCTAAATGTGATAATTATTATCCTACTTGGTTTACATAGCACACATCCTTTAGAGGCATTCCGTTATGCATTCCAGCATAATAGAAGTCTATGGCCAGCATAATGGATCCGTCCAGTTTCCATTATGCAGCAGGGGACTTTTTTGGAAGCCAAAAGCAGGAGAAGGTCTAAAATGCACAAGACTGTGCTTTGGACTTTGGCAGAAGTTAATAAGAACCTAATTGCATGCCTGTGATTTTGCTGAACGAGTGCAAAGAGTTCTTTAGAGAGATACAGCAAGGGAGCACTACAACTATCATCATTGTTGCTTCTACATTGCTTTTGAGCAAGGATTGCACTGTGATCTACCTTAGAACTTTACCCTTTTGCTCCCATCTTCAATTCAGTAAAGAAAGACTTTGATTATTGCAATCAACGGGCCTAGTTGTTGTTTCCACCATTCGCCGACCCCTACATATGCATTGTTGCCTTGCACCCTCCCAAAATCATTTACCATTAAAGGCACCCCAACTACCACCAGACAGGAGCCTAAATAACCAGTGCCCTGAGGGAAGAAAGGGTGTGCCCTCCATTCATTGTGTGCATCCCATGTGTGGAGCACCAAAGTGAGGACAGCCACTGTGAACTGTGAGTACTACTACCTATCTGAGGGCCACAAGTACCACAGCCATCCTCTCTGCCCTGTGTCCCCCCGTGACTCTCTGCACCTGCACAATCTGTTAAAGCTCATATGAGCCAGGTGAGCACCTGTACACAGGCATGGGATTCAGCCGGTTCACTCATGAGAACTGTGTTAGTGGCTGAAACCCGATCTGCTGTTCTGGTGGCGGTGGCAGGGCAGTGGAGATGAGCACTTTCATTGTGGAAGCGCTCATCTCCCTACATTCATCTGTATCGCCGTCCTCAGGAGACGTCTTCCTTCCCTGTTCCACTGATAAGCTAAAAACGCCAGAGTATGGCAAAAAAAACAAGAGGGCGCACAATAACGACCAGATCTTCTCAAGCAAAAAAGAAGAAACCCTTTATTTGTTAGACTACGCGTTTCGGGGTTCTTGCGACCCCTTTTTCAAGTCTGAAAACATGACACAAATTCACATGAAATAAATAAATAAGTAAGTGATAGATCATAGATAAAAAAGATTGCTAAAATGATTGATAATCATTAGGAGTATCTAGACAATTCATTAAAATGCTGAAATAATTAAGAGAACAACTCATTGTATATATGCAAATTATTAAAAATTATTAAAAATTTATATCAGATAGTGTATAGAAATGCATCAAAGGTCAGTAATAATTCAAATAGATCAAAGGTAATTTTTACCTGAGTGGGTGGGTTTATCCAGCGTACGATAGTGTGTGCGTGAGTTTTTAGTTTTGCTGATGAGAGAACAGTACCGTGAAATTTATATATGCGTCAGTACCATACAAATAAGTGCAATCATTTGTTAACATGCAGACGGATCTTGAAAATGCATAGCGGTGTGTCCGAGTATTATATACTACTATGGTATACGGTTAACATAGATTTATTATTTGCTTTAAGGCCGTTTTTTGTTTGTTGCATTTGTAGGGATGCAGGTGTGATGATGAGATAATTATATTGTATAATATTGTGTTGACGCCCCGGAACAGTGGTGCGAGTGATGTTATGCAGTTATCATGTCAAGGCTGTTATGTAATATTGTGTGAGCGGCATAAAGCAAAATTGTGGGTGATGCCCTTCAGAAAGAGATGTTTACATTTGTAATTCAAATTATAAGTACAGGGTCCGTTTAGAGTGGTAAACACAAAGTATTAGACGCAGAGAAATTATCTAGGAGAAACGGAGTGTAGCGCTTACCTTGCTGTGTGGAGCGGTCCTGTAGGACGTGTGATGTTCTCAGTACAGCGAGCGCGCTGTGATGGGGAGGTATGAGGGATGGGTCGGCTCCTGATTGGTAGCGTGGGAGGGGAGGGATGAGGGGTCGACCGGACTGCTTGGCCGTGGCAACTTACGCTCTGTGCCTGGTGGCAACTTATGAATAGAGTGCATGGAACAAATGTGTGAGGACAGGCCCCTTTGTAATGGGAGATGGTGGTGATCTTGCGGGGATGGCTTGGTTGTGAGGCACTGGTGATTTATTTTGACAGGTGAAATGGCAATGTGCTGCGGCTAGAAGGAAGGATATGGGATATATCTGGGAAAAGGGATAGGCAGATAGGTCATTAGTAAGTATGAGGTGAGAGATGTCGCCTCGGTTATAGATAATTAAGAAGATTTCATGTGGTTCATATTTGGTTGTGATACCTAATGGGTTACCGCAGTTTTGGGGATAGGATGTCTGTTGGTGATGGTATTAGTATGTTGAAGTGGATTATAATAAATTGTATTATATTTATATTAAGATGCTATGAATTTTGAGTAAAGCGAGTGAATGCAGGGGGAGGCATAACGTGGTGGCCCACCATAGTAGTATATAATACTTGGACACACCGCTATGCATTTTCAAGGTCTGTCTGCATGTTAACAAATGATTTCACTTATTTGTATGGTACTGACGCATATATAAATTTCACGGTACTGTTCTCTCATCAGCAAAACTAAAAACTTACGTACACACCATCGTACGCTGGATAAACCCACCCACTCAGGTAAAAACTACGTTTGATCTATTTTATCAATTATTACTGAACTTTGATGCATTTCTATACACTATCTGAGATTCATTTTTAATAATTTTTTATAATTTGCATATATACAATGAGTTGTTCCGATTTTTATAATAACTCATAATTATTTCAGCATTTTAATGAATTGTCTAGATACTCCTAATGATTATCAATCATTTTAGCAATCTTTTTTATCTATGATCTATCACTTACTTATTTATTTATTTCATGTGAATTTGTGTCATGTTTTCAGACTTGAAAAAGGGGTCGCAAGAACCCCGAAACGCGTAGTCTAACAAATAAAGGGTTTCTACTTTTTTGCTTGAAAAGATCTGGTCGTTATTGTGCGCCCTCTTGTTTTTTTGCCATATTCTGGCGTTTTTATCCTTGATATCCCTTCACCCGAACCGTTGGGGTGGCTCCCACATAGGGTGACCATAACCGGCAGCACCGACTGACCTTTCTCAGCTCTCCCAGCCTAGTTGTCCTCACCACTTCCCTCCATCCCCACCCACAACAAGGGGAGTGGCACAAGGTGAGCACAACTCAGGACACTGGCTAACTTACAAACCAGAAAGCAATCCCAAAACATATTTACCCTATGAGCGCCTCTCTCCTTTTTATGGCATATATTCCTCTGATGAACTGCAGGCCTAGTGCAACTTTCCTACTGGTTGCTAGGGATGATGCTAAGTGCCGATATTTATGATAAATTTGCAATTAGAATATTCGCGATCAACACTAAGTGGTAGGCAACTTACCTATTGGTTGCTAGGGATGATGCTAAGTGCCGATATTCACGCTAAATTCGCAATTAGAATATTTGCGACCAACACTAAGGGGTAGGCAACTTTCCCACTGGTTGCTAGGGATGTGGCTAAGTGACGATGTTCCCGATAAGTTCGCGATTAGAATATTTGCGATCAACACTATTGGCGAATACGACTATATAGCACTATATTCTAAATATTCACGAATTCTCGAAGTGGCGATATTCGCAATTAAAATTCGTGATTCGACTATTCGCACTCAACAATATTGGGGAGCACAGGAGGCACAGTTATGGGGGCACTATCTGTGTAGTACTAGTAATTTCAGGTGTACAGTTTCAGCTGGATAGTATTGGGGAGCAGGATGAAGTACTCTGAAGATAGGAGGATGATGGAAAAGTAGGAACCTAAGATATCTTTTTGTCAAACTAAGATGAGTGAAAAATTATCATGGTGGTCTGGTCTGAAAGGAGATGAGGAAAGAGAAGGTCTACATCAGAGGAGAAATCACTGGATGTAAGAGGTATGTGGCGCTGTATTCTCCTGTATGTTCAATAGCACTGAATATAATGTATACGCAAATATGTCTTTAGTGCTAGGTACAAAATGTGTATAAAATGTACTGTATTTTTTGCCCTATAAGATGCACCGGCCCATGAACCCACCTAGGTTTTAGAGGAGAAGAATAAGAAAAAAAATATTTTTCATTAGACCTCAGGTCAGACCACCAATCAGACCCCCATTGTTAATCAGAACTCAGCTGACAGCCCCAATCAGACCCCCAATGTTAATAAGACCTTAGATCAGACCCCCCAATCAGACCTCGGCTCAGACCCCAATGTGAATGACCCCCAATCAGACCTCAGATAAGAGCCCCATTCCTCTCAACAGCCACCATATGCCTCTCATCACCCCCATATCAGCCCCCATTGCCTCAGATCAGCCCCCAGCAGCCCCCAGCAGCCCCCATTGCCTCATATCAGCCCTCATGCCTCTCATCAGCCCCATATCAGTCCCTATGCCTCTCATCACCCCCATATCAGCCCCCATTGCCTCAGATCAGCCCCCAAGCGCCTCAGATCAGCCCCCATATCAGCCCATATACCTCTCATATACCCCCATATCAGCCCCATTACTTCAGAGCAGCCCCCAGCAGCCTCATGCTTTATAAAATAAATAAACCACTTACCTCTCCTGCTCCCAGATGCCGCCGCTCATTACCGCCTGTGATCTTTTTCCTCCTGCTGTCTACTGTGCTGTGAAGGCTGATTGGTGGTCTGACCTGAGGCGCACAGAGCGCCCTCATGCTGTGCGCAGCCACTGCTCAGCGTATAGCTTAGGACCAGGATAGATGATCACAGAGCCTTCACCGTTTTCCGGTCCTCCGGTACTAATGAGCGCTTCCATAATAAAAGTATTCACCCCATAAAACGACGGGGTATTTTCCCACCACTTTTGGTGAAAAAAAATGCGTCTTATAGGGCGAAAAATAAGGTATATAGTATAGGTATATCTACTGTAACTGTAGCCTATGTGTAATTTATGGACTGTATGGTGTATCGTATATATGGGTGTATATTGTATATGTGATGTATTTATGTGAGTGTAGTGCCTATATAGTCTGTTTAGGTCCCAACCATCCCAGATCTGGCATAACTACTATGTGGAGGGCACAATGGAGGGTAGGCAAGTAACGTCAAGCTTCTGGGAGAATGTAATTAGGAGGACAGATGAGAACAAAATGGAGCTTCTTGGCAAGTAACATTAGTTCTATGTTTACAGATGAAAAAATGAACAATACATTGTATTTTACATTACTGTAAAACATAGAGGAGGCTCACTTATGTTTGGGAGCTGCGTTAGTGCATCTGGCACAGGGTGTCTTCAATCTGTGCAGGGTACATTGAAATGTCAAGACTACCAAGGCATTCTGCAACAAAATGTGCTGCCCAGTGTCAGAAACCTTGGTCTCAGTCTCAGGTCATGGGTCCTCCAACAGGATAATGACCCAAAAGAGACAGCTAAAAACATCCAAGAATGGCTAAGAGGAAAGCATTGGGCTATTCTGAAGTGGCCTTCTATGAGCCCTGATCTAAATCCTATCAAACATCTGTGGAAGGAGCTGAAACATGCCGTCTGGAGAATGCACCCTTCAAACCTGAGACAGCAGAAGCAGTTTGTTCATGATGAGGAGTGGGGCAAAGTACCTGTGGACAGGTGCAGAAGTCTCATTCAGAGTTACAGAAATCACTTGATTGCAGTGATTGCCTCAAAAGGTTGTGCAACAAAATACTAAGTTAAGGGTACCATCATTTTTATCCAGACCAGTCTCATTGGTTGGTTTTATACATTTTTCTGTTGAACAAGTTAAAAGCAATGTCTGATATTCATTAGTTGCTCTCAGTAAATTTTTATTTTGTATTACTTTTGTCGGTTTCAAGTTAATTTCAGGGACCATTGTGGGTTTTTCTTTCTTTACCGGAAGTGAACCAACAAATTTGTTCATGTGTGTACTGGTTTCCCCACAAATAGCATTGCAATGAACACTATCAAGATGAATATTCTCCCCAGACTATTATACAGTATTTTTTTTCAAAACAATTCCACTGCTAATACCAAAACGGTTATTTGAAGAAAACCTGTCACCGTGAAATTGGAATGTAAGCTAAAGGCAGCATGTTATAGAGCAGGAGGAGCGAAGCAGATTGGTGTATAGTTTTATGGGATAATATTCAGTGTTTTTTATACATTTAAATTCCTGCTCATTCTGTCCAGCAGGAGGTCCTATCAGCCTTCCCTCTATGACTGAGCATACAGAGATATCTGTCAATCACTAATAGGACCACCTGCTTGATGCCAAAGCCTAGAATGAACAGGAATATAAATGAATAAATTACAACTTATACTTAATTTTTCCCCCCATAAAACTATATATTAATCTTCTCAGCTCCTCCTGCTCTATAACAGGCTGCCCGCAGCTCAACCACCATATTCAACACGACTAATGTAATTGATAACATCATTTATGTCTATTTATTTTACTGATGGTATATAGCACTGACATATTGCACAGTACTTTACAGACACTATCGTTTGCTATGAAGTGGGAAACACTAGCATCTTAAGGAGGTTGGGTTCATGGCTGAACCTGGATATGAGCTCCACTTCACCCTGTACCATGTATGAGTGGAGCATCGTAGCATTTCCTTGCTCCAGTGCTCCCTTTGCCTTGTGTTGTATCACACAGGGCAAGCTCTGTTTGTTGTAAGCTGGTGACGTCATGATGCAGTGCAAGCAGGGCCGGCTCCAGGTTCATGTGGGCCCCTGGGCGATAAATCCCAGTGGGCCCCCTTGAGGCATTTTTTTACATTTAGATGTCTCCCTGTGGCTACCACACGGTATAATGACCCCACATTGGCCCTCTATTCAGAATAATGACCCCCCAGTCACCCCCATTCAGAATATTGACCCTCAGTGGCCCCCATACTGGGGGTTATACTGTATGGGGGGGGGCACTGGAGGTCATTATACTGTGTGGTCACTGGGGGTCATTATATTGAATGGGGGCTCTTAGGGTCATTATACTAAATGGAGGGTCATTGGGGATCATTATACTAAATGGGGGGCACTGTGGGTCATAATACTGTGTAAGGGGCCTTCACAGTGTAATGACCCCCCCAAGTGGCCCCCTCACATACCTATCATTGCTGGAGTGCAGGGGAGCCGGAGGTCCTGTCATTCGCTAACTGCAACTCCCTGCTCTTCTTCTCTCCTTCGGCGCACTGCAGCAGTGAGACACAAGTCATGACGTCACCGCTGGGCCGGGCCTGGAGGAGATAAGGAGCTGTGCAGTGATGTAGCTCGAACATACTGGGCCCCACAGAAAATTTTAGTAGTATGACTAGGGGCACTGTACAGGGTGTGGTAAGAGGGCACAATGGAGGGTATAAAGAGGGCACAATGCAGGTTATAAGGGGGCACAATATGGGGTGAGGGGCACAGTGTGGGGTGGGGGGCACAGTCACATGAACCCTGTGACATTAGAAGGTCCTTATGGTAAACACGGTTCAGACGCCACCATAACGAGAGGCAGAGGAGTGAGACAGTGGCCCGGGGCCCTGGATGGACAGGAGGGGTGGACACAGCAAGTAGGTGGAAGGGGCTCTGAGGGGGATTCATACAAGAAGTAGTGGTAGGAGGTCTGTGCAGGGCAGCAATAGAAGATAGGAAGGTGGAACAGGAGCTCTGGATACATGAGGGAGGAAAGGAGACAGCAGGGGCTCCATGAGGATGAGATAGGACAGGATATGGGGGGGCAGGTGTCATGGAGGAAAACTGCTTAATGAGGCAGTAAAACAACTAAGTGTCGATATCTGCTGTTAAGGCGAGGTAGTCTGCTACCTGTTGGTCGAGTCGTTCTCTAAGGCTGGATCCCGAAGGGCTGTGGCGATGTGTAGGACTGAAAAAGCTCCGCATGTCCTTCGTCAACAACACATCTGTAAATCGTCCAGTCCTTGCCGCCGTGGTAGGAGAAGGATTACACTCACCTCTTCCCCTGTTAGATTCCCGTTGTGCTGTGACATGCCCTTATAAGCTGTGTAAAGCATATTTTTTAGTTTGGTTTTGAACTGCTGCATCCTTTCTGACTTTTGGTAATTTGGTAACATTTCTGCCACTTTCTGCTTATACCGGGGGTCTAGTAGCGTGGCCACCCAGTACAGGTCGTTCTCCTTCATCCTTTTTATACGAGAGTCCCTCAACAGACATGACAGCATAAAAGACCCCATTTGAACAAGGTTGGAGGCAGAGCTACTCATTTCCCATTCCTCGTCCTCACTGATGTCATTGACGGTCTGTTCTTCCCCCAGCCACGTACAACACCATGGGTCCCAGATAGGTGACAACAACGAGCACCCTGGGGTGCCTGCTGTGGTTGGTCTTCCTCCTCCTCAAAGCCGCCACATTCCTCCTCTGACTCCTCTTCCTCATACACCTCTTCCAGCGTTGCCGCAGGTCCGCAGGTACTCGTTGACGGCTTTTTCTTGTTGGAGCAGGCGGTCGAACATTAGGAGTGTTGAATTCCAACGTGTCGGGCTGTCGCAAATCAAGCGCCTCACGGCATGTTGTTTCGCCGCTGAATATCGGAAAAGTGCGCCATGGCCGTGTAGGAACGCCTGAAATGGCCACACACCTTCCTGGCCTGCTTGAGGACGTCCTGTAAGCCTGGGTACTTAGACACAAAGCGTTGTACGATGAGATTCAACACATGTGCCATGCACGGCACATGTGACAACTTGCCCAAATTCAATGCCGACAACAAATTTGTTCCATTGTCACACACCACTTTGCCGATCTCCAGTTGGTGCGGGGTCAGCCACTGATCCATCTGTGCGTTCAGGGCGGACAGGAGTGCTGGTCCTGTGTGGCTCTTTGCTTTCAGGCAAGTCAACCCCAAGACAGCGTAACACTGTCGTATCCGGGATGTGGAATAGCCCCTGGGGAGCTGGGGGGATTCAGTTGATGTGCAGCCAGACGCCGCAGCAGTAGAGGACTCAACCGAGGAGGATATCGAAGAGGATGGAGTAGGAATAGAGGAGGTGGCAGTAGGTCTGCCTGCAAGTCGTGGCGGTGTCACCAACTCCGCTGTGGAGCCACGCATTCCATGCTTGTCAGCCGTCAGCAGGTTGACCCAATGCGCAGTGTACGTGATATACCTGCCCTGACCGTGCTATGCAGACCAGGTATCAGTGGTCAGATGGACCCTTGCCCCAACACTGTATGCCAGAGATGCCATGACTTCCTTTTCAATAACATTGTAGAGTTTTGGGATTGCCTTTTTTGAAAAAAAAATTCGTCCGGGTACCTTCCACTGTGGTGTCCCAATAGCGACAAATTTTTTGAAGGCCTCAGACTCCACCAGCTTGTATGGTAAAAGCTGGCAGGCTAAGAGTTCCGTCAAGCCAGCTGTCAGTCGCCGGCCAAGGGGGTGACTCTGTGACATTGGCTTCTTACGCTCAAACATTTCCTTAACAGACACCTGACTGTGGGCAGATGAGCAGGAACTGCTGAAGGTGAGAGGCGGAGTGGCGGTTGGTTGAGAGTGGGCAGGGAGGACAGCAGTGGTTGACGTGGCTGAAGATGCTGGACCAGGAGGAGCATGGTGGCTTTGAGTTTGTGTGCTGCTTGTACTCATGTGTTGATCCCATAGGCGTTTGTGATGTGAGATCATGTGCCTTCGCAAAGCAGTTGTACCGAGGTGGGTGTTGGACTTCCCACGACTCAGTTTCTTTTGGCACAGGTTGCAAATGGCATCGCAGTTATCAGAGGCAGACACACCAAAAAAATGCCACACTGCTGAGATTTGCAATGACAGCATTCTGGTGGTGGCAACAGCATACGTTGACTGGCATGCTGTCTGGCTGACCCCGGGTGCCAATACATGCTGTCTGACTGTGCCACTAACTCCTTGCGACGACCTCCCCCTGCTTCCAACTCGTTTTCTCCTTCTCTCTGTCTCCCCTTCTGAACTTTCCCCCTCTTCTTCTCTTCGAGCAGGCACCCACGTGGCATCCGTGGACACATCGTCATCATCAACTGCTTCACTTGTATCTGACACCTCAGCAAAGGAAGCAGTAGCGGGTACAACATCATCATCATCATTCACACTGTACGTCCATGTGTGTAATCCTGCCTGACTGAGACATATCCCTGTAATCTACATCATCTGGCAATAATGGTTGTGCATCACTAATTGCATCCAACTGATGTGTAAATAACTCCTCTGACGGATCAAGTGAAGCGGCTGTGGTGCTAGTGTTGGTGGTGGCGGCGGGCGGGCAAGTGGTAACTTGAGAGCAGGTGACCGAAGCTGAGCTGGAGGAGGATGGTGCGTCAGGTTCTTAGCGGAAGCTGTTGAAGATTGGGTGTCCTGTCTAAGCCAGTCAACTATGTCCTCAGAATTTTTGGGGTTCAGGGTACGTGGCCTCTGAACACTAGGCATTATTCCAGGGACAGTGGAAATCACAGCACCACAACCACGACAGGGCCCCTGCAGGGTGGCCTGCCTCTGCCTGTCATTTTTTTTTAGATAAGTGGTACTACACGTGCTAGGTACTGTGCCACCCGGTATGAGTGTTGGGCACTGGCAGTGGGCACACTACAGTCTGTGGAAGTGGGCCTGACACACACTGGCAGCAGGCAAGCAACTGAAATTAGACTACTGTCTAAAAATTAAATGCCTTATTTATCGGCAAGCTACTGTGCCACCCGGTATGAGTGGTGGGCACTGGCAGTGGGCACACTACAGTCAGTGGAAGTGCGCCTGACACACACTGGCAGCAGGCAAGCAACTGAAATTAGACAACTGTCTAAAAATTAAATGCCTAATTTATCGGCAAGCTACTGTGCCACCCGGTACCAGTGGTTGGCACTGGCAGTGGGCACACTACAGTCTGTGGAAGTGGGCCTGACACACACCGGCAGCAGGCAAGCAACTGAAATTAGACTACTGTCTAAAAATTAAATGCCTTATTTATCGGCAAGCTACTGTGCCACCCGGTATCAGTGGTGGGCACTGGCAGTGGGCACACTACAGTCAGTGGAAGTCGGCCTGACACACACTAGCAGGCAAGCAACTGAAATTACACTAAAGTGTAAAAATGAAAAGCCTTTTTTTGATGCAAAGTTCTCTGCCACACGGGATGACAGTGGTGGGCACTGGCAGTGGGCACACTACAGTCAGTGGAAGTCGGCCTGACACACACTAGCAGGCAAGCAACTGAAATTACACTAAAGTGTAAAAATTAAAAGCCTTTTTTTGATGCATGTCCTGTGCCATACGGTATGACAGTGGTGGGCACTGGCAGTGGGCACACTACAATCAGTGGGCCTGCAGCTCCTCACACACGGGCAGGCCAGGCAACTGCAATATATATATGGAGAGAGAAAAAAAGCAGACTAATGTTGCAGCCCTAAAAAGGGCTTTTTGGGGTGCTGTCTGGATGCTGTCCTTACAGCAGAGATCAGATGAATCTTTCAGGACTGGAGTGGACACTGAATACACTAGCCTAGCTATCGATTTCCCAATTAAATCAGCAGCAGCTACACTGTCCCTCCTCTCACTAAGACTGCAAATTCCGAATGAATCTAAAATGGATGCTGTTCAGGAGATGGGAGGGTCTGGGTATGCTGCTGATTGGCTGGAATGTGTCTGCTGACTGTGAGGTACAGGGTCAAAGTTTGCTCAATGATGATGTATAGGGGACGGACCGAACATCGCATGTGTTCGCCCGACGCGGCGAACGCGAACAAGCTATGTTCGCCGGGAACTGTTTGCCGGCGGATAGTTCGGGCCATCTCTACCGGTCACCCTCATTCTGGGACAATGCAGTGTCCCGGAATGATCACTGCGCTGTCATTACGGCCTGCGCACAGCCGCGCAGGGCAAAGGCTTCCTCTGATAGGCTGCCGGCCTGCCCTGCACAACCTATCAGAGGCCAGCCGACCGGCACAGGCGGCGTGATGACGTCATTGCAATGCCTGACTCGAGCCCTGACTGAGCCGCTGGAGGCGGGACAGGACACAGACTGATCGCGATTCGCTGCAGCCAAGGACTCAGGACAGGAGGTAAGTATAAGTCAAGTGTTTGTTTTTTTTGTCATTTGTCAATAGCTGTGTCTGGTGGCTGGCTACTGGGCCTAGGGGCTGGGGCACATGATGGGGGGGACGACTAATTATTGTATGGCATTGGCTACTTGGACTGTGGACAATGGAATGGAGTGGACTAGCACTTATTGGGCCTGGGGCACATGATGGGGGGGGGACTAATTATGGTATGGCATTGGCTACTTGGACTGTGGACAATGGAATGGAGTGTGCTCTGGCACTTATTGGGCCTGGGGCACATGATTGGGGGGGCCTAATTATGGTATGGCTACTTGGACAATGGAGTGTGGACATATGGCTAGTGGCTACTGGCACTGTGTGTGGCACATTATAGGGGGTCCTATGCTATGGCTACTACTGGCAGTCAGTGTCAGTCTGGCACTTAAGGGGGGGCCTATGGCTACTGGCACATTATAGGGGGGCTTATTAGCTACTGGCAGTCTGGCACTTATAGGGGGGCCTATGCAACTGGCACATGTTGATGATGGGGGGCCTATGGCTACTGGCACATGATAGGGGGGGCCTATGGCTACTGGCACATGATAGGGGGGGGCCTATGGCCAGGGCTGGACTGGCCCTGGCCATAGGCCCCCCGGTAGGCCGCCGGCCCTGGGGCGGCTGGGGCCGCTGTAACATGTGCCCTGCGGGCTGCAGATTTGACTAGGTGGCCGTCCGTGTCTCCCTCCCTCTTCATGGAGACAGGCTACCGCCCGGCCACTCGGCTGGTCTGTGGGTGAGGATTCAGGAAGAAGGCTCTCCACTGCACGTCCTGTGCAGCGCAACCTCTCAGCCTGCTCTCGGCGATCTCCCTCCGTCACTGCTGCAGTGAACAAGGGAGATTGCCGAGCGCAGGCTGAGGCTGCACAGGATGTGCAGTGGAAAGCCTGATCGTGCAGGGGAGCGAGCTGGCTGGTGATGGTGTACAGGGAATAGGATGGTTGGACAAATAACCAGTTGAATAACGGGCTGTATGTCCGGAAAAACACCAAGGGAGGCGCCAAACCCCAGAGTCACCGAATGGCTATGTGGTGTAGGGTATAGCCATAATCAAGTGAGATAGCCCCAAGTGGGTAATGACTCTAATAATGATTCTTTAGAGAAAAAAGTTAAGTAGATGGAGTCTGTACTCACTTCACAGGGGGGGGGGAACACAGGATAAAGCTCAAGACACCTGTGTCTCTCCGCCCCTGGCCAGGGTCGCGTAACAGAATGGTACAAATCGACGGCTGCCCACGCACAGGCTTCTGGTCAATAAGGTTTATTAGGGTGAAAACAATGGCCCAACGCGTTTCGGAGGCTTATAGTCCTCCTTCTTCAGGGGTAGACAATAATCATAACAAAAGGGAAAAAAAAACGATAAAAACACACAATCTAATAAGGAATTGTGACATAACATAGTGATCATCCAGATCGGATGTATAACCGTAAACAAATTCCACTAGGTACATACTGATAGTAAAAACCTATTGAACATAGGTGTAGATTAAGATATAAAAATATAAGTCTGAGTATGTTTTACTATGCATAAGTAAAAAGTGAATGAATGAATAGATGAATAAATGAATAAATAAATAAAATAAGGCTAATACATAGTAAATGAATAAATATATATATATAGTAAATGAATAAATATGGTTCCTGGTATGTGGAATATTAATGGAAGGAAAAGTAATAAAAAAGTAATAAAAAGTAATAAATAGTTGTATAATTCATATTTAGTGATTGGATAATTCATAGATCATCATATTTCATCTTCTATATTTTATTTTATCATATTTTATCATATATTTTAAAAGGTACCTATATTTTTCTCTAATACCTTGTATATGGCATGGTGGAGTCTATAGCTCCATAATCCTACCTTCAGGGGTCTTACTTCGGGTCCAGGGACCGATGTCCCTTCTTTTGTAGGTGGGGGTAGGAGGGAGTTTATTCCTCCTAAGTGCATGCGGAGCCCCCCGAGTCCGGAGGTTTTTATGGGGAGAGGTATGCACGTGGAACGGGCGGCGCGGGAGAATGGCCGGAACCGGAAGTGCAGTGTGCGTTCCACCGTGGAACGCACCGCTCAAAGCGCTTCACCGTGGAACGCACACATCGGAGGACAGTGCCATGGCTAGGTGGGCGGAACCTCAGCACAGGGAGGGGCATAACCGGGACCTGCCGTGGAAGTGTGAGCTTGCTGGACGGGGGCTAACTGGAAACTGTCTTAATTCCAATAAATGGAATAAGAATAGGAATATTAAATTATTAAGTTATTATTAGAGAAGGGTTAAGGTGGTTGTTCTGTTCAATTTGAAGGTATGAGTTAGGTCTTTATGGTTAAATTTGGAAACCAAATATTCAGATATATTGAAAATATTATTACTGTTGAAAAAAATGTGTGTGGAAGGAAGGAACCAAGTGTATTTCTAAAAGTACACATAAAAAATACATACAAAAATATATACATAACACTAAATTGTACTCTGTGGCGGCTGTGAGGGGTATCACATAAGGCTTTCTGAAAAAAAAAAAAAAAAAATTAAATATAGTAAAATAGTAAGGGAGGGGAGGGGGGAGTAAAATAACGAGTATTTTCCCCTTTTTGGGGGTATACTGTTCCCTATGGGGGGTTTAAGTAAAAACATGGTGGATTTTTGGGGTTCTGAGGATGAACAAAGTGTGAAGAATGAACGGATATTCTACTCTTTAGTTAAGTAGTGTACTCTTCCCTATGGGTGGTGAGGTGAGACCTAGGTGGATCTTTTCGGGGTCTGGGAATGAACGAGGTTTGGAAAGTGGTGGGGCTGCCGGCCCGATGAATTGGAGGATTCTTGGTAATTTGGGGCTGCTGTGCAAATGAAGCTATGGGGACATATGTTGTGAATGTGTTCGTATCTTAGTAACGTCATGCTGGTATACAGAGTGTACTGGTACTTCAATAGTGGTTGTATTCCAGGGATTCATTCAGCCCGAATGGTGACAGCGTATTCAGGCTGAAGATCCAGTACATTTCTCTCTTGCATAATGACTGGTAGGAATGCATATCTCTTTCAATCGGAGTGACCCTTAGGCATGTAGGGTCCCCATTATGAATCATAGCATAATGTCTGGAAAGACTATGAGTTAGAACCTTCCTGGTAATATTTGAGCGGTGTTCATTCATCCTTTCACGTAGCGCTTGGGTCGTGCGACCTACGTAAAGGAACGGGCATGAACACTGTAGTAAATAAATTACGTTGGTGGTGCCACAATCGAGGTGGTGTCTTAAAGTGTGTGTTTCACCACTGGATGAATTGGTGATGCTTTTAGTCCCATGTGTAATCATGCTGCAGCATTTGCATCTATTTGAATTACATCTAACAACCCCTAGGTATGGATTTGTTTTAGCAATTCGTGAAGAATGGAGTTTTGGACAGGAGGGGGCTAGTAGATTTTTTAGGGTCTTGGCTCTACGGAAAATTAACCTGGGTGTCGGGGTGATATGGTGTTTTAACAAAGGGTCTTTAAGGAGAATTTTCCAATGTTTTGATAAAATTTGGCGGATCATGTTATGTTGAGAGCTGTATCTGGTGATGAGACTAACTTGGTGAGGGGGGATGGCTATGTGTGCGTTTGATGTCTCTTGGGTTTTGGGTCTCAGGCTTTCTTCTTGGGAAATTAGAGAAATACGTTTGATAGAGTCATCTAAAAGTTTTTTCGGGTATCCCTTTGCTTGGAAACGTTTTTTTATAGTTTTAAGTTGGGTTTTCAGATGTTGTTCGTTTGAGCAGTTTCTTCTGATCCTCTTAAACTGACTGTATGGAATATTCCGTAACCACTTGGAGTGGTGGCAGCTGGTGAATTCTAGGTAACTGTTTGCGTCAACTGTTTTAAAATGGGTTTTTGTTGTAATCCTCATCTCTTCGATTGTTAGTGTTAAGTCCAAAAAGATTATGGATTCTTTGTTGTGTTCTAAAGTGAAAGACAAATTCCAGTCATTTCTATTGAGTGTTTGAATGAAAGTGTTTAGATTTTCCGTCTCCCCTTCCCAAATGAAAATGATGTCATCAATGAACCTACGGTAAAACCGGATATTGGGATGTGTTAATAGACCTGCGCGTTCCTCGAAGGCCCCCATAAATAAATTTGCATATGAGGGTGCAAATTTGGTCCCCATGGCTGTGCCCTGGGTTTGTAGGTAAAACTTATCTTGAAAGGTGAAGTAGTTATGATGCAGGATGAATTCTATGGCTTTAATGATGAAGTCTTTTTGAGTGTCTGGCATCGATATATCCTGAAGAAGTGTTTGGCTAATGGCGATAATCCCCAGCTCATGTTTAATGTTCGTGTACAAAGCTGAGACATCTAGGGTTACCCAAACATAATTTGACTTCCAGCAGAAGGACTGTAATGAGGTAATAAGGTCGGCCGTGTCCCTAATGTATGATGGAAGCTTCGTTACATATTTCTGTAGATAATGGTCTACATAGGCAGAGAGGTTGGCTGTCAAGCAACCCACCCCAGAGATAATGGGTCTGCCGGGTGGGTTGTTCAGGGTTTTATGGATCTTTGGTAAAAAATAGAATTTAGCGATGGATGGATGTAAAGTTTTAAGAAAAATCCTGAGTCTTTTGTCTATGGTGCCGTTACTGAAACCCAATTCTACAAGGTCGTGGAGGGATTTCTTAAATTCTCTAGTGGGGTCATCTGTTAGCGGTCTGTAGTTCTTATCTGAAAGGATTCTCGTAGATTCACCGATGTAATATTCAGAATCCATAATTACAACCCCCCCCCCTTGTCGGCACTTTTAATTACAATATTTTTGTTTTCTTTCAGTATTTTTAAGGCGGTTCTCTCTTTTCGATTTAGGTTATTTTTAATTTTGAGGCTGGGTTATTGATTTTATTTTTTAGTGCATTATTTAGATCTCGGATGGTCATGTCGTAAAAACATTCAATGAAAGGGCCTTTGCTGTTGAGTGGGTAGAAGGAAGATTTATTTTTGAGATTACATGGTAATGGA
The DNA here is from genome assembly GCA_033119425.1 of Bufotes viridis. Classification (NCBI taxonomy): domain Eukaryota; kingdom Metazoa; phylum Chordata; class Amphibia; order Anura; family Bufonidae; genus Bufotes; species Bufotes viridis. The sequence continues at coordinate 96,545,689 of CM065590.1, forward strand.
GTTATAGGGGATGGTGGGTTTGATGGCGGAATGGGGTTGGGGGGAATTTTGGGTTCAAGGGACTTCCCTGCAAAGTGTCTGCGCAATGTGAGTTTCCTCACAAGTTGATTTAAGTCTACAAATATTTCGAAGGGATCTGTATTGTCAGTTGGGCAGAATGAAAGGCCCTTACTGAGTAATGATATTTCATCCGGTTGTAAACTATGCCTAGATAGATTAAAGATCCCTCTCGATCTTTCTAGTGTGGTGGGTGATGTCAGGGTTGGATTTCCTTTGGTTTTATTTTCTTTTTTGCGGGACTGTCTGTGTCTTCCGCCTCTTTTTCCTCTTCGTCGCATATTTGTCTTTTTCTGGTGGATTTTGCTGGGGAGAAAAATTGGGTGATCTTGGTGGAGTGGGTTCTGATCGATGGTAGACTTGTTTGCGATACATGAGGGCTCAGACTTAGGGTCGATATAAAGTTCATTCTTTTTGGAGGGGGAGGGGGAGGTAGTGTTTTCTTGGCTGTTGGCGATACGTGCTCTAAAAAATTATCCGTTATAGTCGTGGGTAGATGTAGAAAGTTTTCGGAATTTTCGGAACTAACAGAGGAAACTGAATGCGTAGATATGTCTAGAGTGGGAGATGTCTGCTCTAACTCCGTTGGAATTCCAGGTTCGATTTGTGTCCTCAGTTTGGGTCGAGTGACTGGAGGAATTCCTATTGGAGTGTGATACAAAGAATTATTTCCTGCAGGTGTAATGTTATATTCTGCACTGGGTGGGGTTGCAGTATCTCTTGATTGAGGTGGGGACTCCTTAGATGGACTGGATTGCAGGAGTGGAGTGGCACTAGATGGGTTGCTAATGTTTGTGGTTTGAAGGAAGGGTTCTTTGGGCGAACTAAGTTTCTGGGGATTGTATGTATTACTGAGTGGGGAGGGGCCCTGTTGGATGTGGGGATGCAGTGCTAGACTAGGCATCATGGGTCTACGGTGTGATGGAGTAGGTTTGGGGTGAGTGTGGGGGGGTTTTAATAGGTTCCTAGTCCTCTCGCTATTGAAGATAGTGAGGCCCTTCTTAATTATCCCTGCATAAGTAGTAGGTTCTAATTGTGGTGGGATCTTATCTCGTGCTATTGGGTTCTGCCGGAAAGGTTTAATTAGTGGTGGTATATTTGAAGGAGTAGGGTATATTGTTCTCTTTCTTCTCTCCCAGACTCTAATTTTGTCATTCTCATAGTCAGACAGATCCCTGAGAAGTTTGGAACACTTGGACCTCACTTCTTTATATTCGAAAGTCCTTAGGGTCTCTCTCCCATAGGACAAGGGGGGATATATCTCTGGGTTATGTTTAAACCCATTGAGATGGTTTTTTGATTTTAGAGCTAGATCTCGACAGGTTAATTTCCTTTTTTGGATAAGAGTTCTCATGAAATCTCTCGAACATCTATCGCTAATGTTTAACCAGTGTGTATTAAAGGCAGGGTCTTCAGGAAATGTTGGTTTAACCGGTAACCTTAGACCTCTCGGTAGGATGTCCAATAATAAATATAAGGAAAGGAACATCCAGTCAATTTCATTGTGGAGAAAGTCTTTTGCTACCTCAAGGAAGTTGACTTCTGGATCACCCCTGTTCCCAATGTTTCTTGTCTGGTGTACCGTGGTCCAGGAGCTTTCCGATGTCTTGGTTGGATGAGTACGATTGAATCTGGGTAGCAGCATTTCTAATTCACGTTTCAGTCTGTTTTGAAGTCCTGGAATGTCATCTTCAATGAAGTTCCACCCTGAGTCTGCCATCCGTCCTCTGGCAGAAGGGGGATGCATCCCCCATCGGTCCATAGGCAAATGTAATAAAGGAAAGAAAAGAGAGGTTTGAGTAATTCTGTCTAAACAGAGTTACCCCGGATTATTAGGCGCCAACAGGGTGGTGGAAATAGGACAGTGAAAATGAAGGTAGGTTAGGGTTAAATCAAATGTCAGGAAGAATAGCAAGGATTGTAGGGGGGCAGCACAGGTGTTGGGGGGATGGAAAGGACTTCCAAGCCCCTTTAAAGACAGTGAATAGGATGGTTGGACAAATAACCAGTTGAATAACGGGCTGTATGTCCGGAAAAACACCAAGGGAGGCGCCTCCCTGTGCTGAGGTTCCGCCCACCTAGCCATGGCACTGTCCTCCGATGTGTGCATTTCACGGTGAAGCGCTTTGAGCGGTGCGTTCCACGGTGGAACGCACACTGCACTTCCGGTTCCGGCCATTCTCCCGCGCCGCCCGTTCCACGTGCATACCTCTCCCCATAAAAACCTCCGGACTCGGGGGGCTCCGCATGCACTTAGGAGGAATAAACTCCCTCCTACCCCCACCTACAAAAGAAGGGACATCGGTCCCTGGACCCGAAGTAAGACCCCTGAAGGTAGGATTATGGAGCTATAGACTCCACCATGCCATATACAAGGTATTAGAGAAAAATATAGGTACCTTATAAAATATATGATAAAATATGATAAAATAAAATATAGAAGATGAAATATGATGATCTATGAATTATCCAATCACTAAATATGAATTATACAACTATTTATTACTTTTTATTACTTTTTATTACTTTTCCTTCCATTAATATTCCACATACCAGGAACCATATTTATTCATTTACTATATATATATATTTATTCATTTACTATGTATTAGCCTTCTTTTATTTATTTATTCATTTATTCATCTATTCATTCATTCACTTTTTACTTATGCATAGTAAAACATACTCAGACTTATATTTTTATATCTTAATCTACACCTATGTTCAATAGGTTTTTTACTATCAGTATGTACCTAGTGGAATTTGTTTACGGTTATACATCCGATCTGGATGATCACTATGTTATGTCACAATTCCTTATTAGATTGTGTGTTTTTATCGTTTTTTTTTTTTCCTTTTGTTATGATTATTGTCTACCCCTGAAGAAGGAGGACTATAAGCCTCCGAAACGCGTTGGGCCATTGTTTTCACCCTAATAAACCTTATTGACCAGAAGCCTGTGCGTGGGCAGCCGTCGATTTGTACCATTCTGTTATGCGACCCTGGCCAGGGGCGGAGAGACACAGGTGTCTTGAGCTTTATCCTGTGTTTCCCCCCCCTGTGAAGTGAGTACAGACTCCATCTACTTAACTTTTTTCTCTAAAGAATCATTATTAGAGTCATTACCCACTTGGGGCTATCTCACTTGATTATGGCTATACCCTACACCACATAGCCATTCGGTGACTCTGGGGTTTGGCGCCTCCCTTGGTGTTTTTCCGGACATACAGCCCGTTATTCAACTGGTTATTTGTCCAACCATCCTATTCACTGTCTTTAAAGGGGCTTGGAAGTCCATTCCATCCCCCCAACACCTGTGCTGCCCCCCTACAATCCTTGCTATTCTTCCTGACATTTGATTTAACCCTAACCTACCTTCATTTTCACTGTCCTATTTCCACCACCCTGTTGGCGCCTAATAATCCGGGGTAACTCTGTTTAGACAGAATTACTCAAACCTCTCTTTTCTTTCCTTTATTACATTTGCCGATGGTGTACAGGATCAGCGTTCGGCGGAGGGACAATAATGGAGGGCTGTCTCTGTCTGGGGGCAAAATTAACTTGAGGGGGGGAACAATAATGAAGGGCTGTCTCTGTCTGGGGGCAAAATTAACTTGGGGGGGTGGGGGGACAATAATGGAGGGCTGTCTCTGTCTGGGCCCCTGGGGGCAAAATTAACTTGGGGGGGGGACAATAATGGAGGGCTGTCTCTGTCTGGGGGCAAAATTAACTTGGGTGGGGGGGGACAATAATGGATGGCTGTCTCTGTCTGGGGGAAAAATTAACTTGGGGGGTGGGTTGTGCTGGTATAATTACGCAATGCTATGGGGCTGGTATGTAATTTTTTCCAGGGCTGGTTTTTATACCCAGTCCGGCCCTGCCTATGGCTACTGGCACATGATAGGGGGGCCTATGGCTACTGGCACATGATGGGGGGGCCTATGGCTACTGGCACATGATAGGGGGGGCTATGGCTACTGGCACATGATGGGGGCGGCTCTGGGTACATATCACATGATAGGGTGGCCTATGGCTACTGGCATATGATAGGGGGGATCTGGCTACTGGAACATTATTGTGGGACATCTATGAGGGCACTTATTACTGGCACATTGGGGGCACTTCTTACTGGCACATTATTGGTGGGCACTATAGGGGCATCTACTGAGGCCACAAAGAACGGTTATTTTATATGGGGGCTCTGTATAGGGGCATTTTATACTGGCACATGGTGTCCTAGGTTCAATAATAAAACCCAACACTAGTGCAAATGCATAAACATTTTATTGAATAAAATCCACTTAAACGGATAAAAGCATGGCTTAAATAATAAACTGTTGTGGAAATTAAGGGCCGCAATGTCCTATTATTATACCATTAGCTTAAATAACATAACACATCTGCCTGCTCGAGACCAAGCGACTTACCCTTAATCAGGACATCGCGACGGGAAAATATAAGGGAGGGGGGGGGGGAAGAGACTTGTAATTTCAGCGTCGATAATGCGTCTTAACCGTTAATCCTTTCCTTTTACAGGTACCACCAGCAGGGACCGTTGGATCCAGCCACAAATCAGGAGCCAGGAGCTGTCACCCGCCAGAACTGCCATTGACCACAAGCTCCAGCCTGTTACCTGGTAAGTAATTTACTGCATTAACTATTTCCAAGCCAGTGTTATACAATGGACCGAACCAGGACACCATGTGTCCCCTCCATTGTATAACACAATGGGGATGGGGCCTGTCATGGTGTCCTAGGTTCAATAATAAAACCCAACACTAGTGCAAATGCATAAACATTTTATTGAATAAAATCCACTTAAACGGATAAAAACATGGCTTAAATAATAACCTGGTGTGGAAAATAAGGGCCACGATGTCCTATTATTATACCATTAGCTTAAATAACATAACACAACTGTCCGCTCGAGACCGAGCTACTTACCCATGCGCCATGCACTAGTGCATGGCACCCCCCAACCTACGCAAGCCCTTTTCAATTATGTTCTGAACACCAACAATTACAATATCAAAACCGATATCAGAGAGAACCGAAGACTGTCTGTCTAAATACAAACC